>JBCNJP010000015.1:5964710-6043642 GCA_039602395.1 Deinandra increscens subsp. villosa | reverse complement strand
GTGAAGTGCTAGTTTGCTGGGTGGATGGGTATTACATACTTGGGGGTTTTTTGGAATTACTCACCGGAAGAGATTAAGGAGTAGCGAACTATTCTGTTGTCGAACGGATGCAAAATAAAGAATGAATTCATGGAGCAAGAATATGGACCTTTAGTTTGTTTTAGTTTATATAGGTTGCTCTTGGGTTCGTTATATGTATGTCTCATTTTGGTAATGCTGTAATTTCGTTTGTGTATTCTCTGTATGTTGGACCTGTTCTAGCATCTCGCTAGATTTTCTAATGATAGTATTTTCCGTTCAAAAAAAAGTTACAAGTGATATACTCTTCAAATCAACCATCAAAGTTAATAGACAGTCTTTAGAGCTTTTTACTTTTTAGTCGTTTACTGTCAAAGGTGATCGGGCCCACATTTTTAGTCCTCAAAATATATCTATTTTTTTTTAAATTACATATAAATCGAGTATTTAGGATACATTGACTCACTTTAAACTGACCGAAGCTATGGTTCTTATTTTCTTTGAAATCTCTTGCTCCTTTTTTATAGAAACGGCTAATTCTTTTGTACCACTCATGTTCGAAAGTACATTAGGTTGTTGGTCCTTTTAAATTGAGTTCTAATATAAAAATACAAATCCACATTTTCTTGGAGTGTATGAGTTTGTGATTCTAAAAAAAAGGTCTACAGACTAACAGACCAAACCGAGGACCTTTATGTATCATTGTGTGATCACCGTTCAATGCCAGTTTTTACCACTGAAAATCATTCTATCACCATCCTCAACCGCACCTGGCTTATATTTTACACAGGTCAAAAGCATTTAACCGATCTCGGTATGTTGGCAAACAAGTTTTCCTCTCCATAACAATCTTCCAAAAAAATGTTAATGGAACCTCAAAACACAAAAGGCAATGATCTATATAGCAAAAGAAATACAAGAGTTAAACAACATGCCCCATCATTTGTATTTTCTTTTTTTTGTTACAAAAAGTTTACAACAATCCCTTGCCAATAATCATTTCTTCCCTAATTTCATTTTTGCCCCGTTACTTCCTAATTCTTTTCCGGTCTAGCCCGTGGTTAATTACAGCAGACTATAAGCTTACCTCTTAAATTGAATAGCTTCTAATACCAACCAGGGGTAGTCCAAATAAATGTACAATGAAAAATTGGACATGCATAACGAGGCGGTGAAAATCAAACTAACCATGCTAATTCAAGGCTTTGTTATCATCTGTGGTTTCAAAATCCCAAGATTCACCTCCAAATACCTCTTCAATCATCGAGCCCGTGGGCAAAAAATCAGTTTTGGTTCCTGCACATGAGAAATACTCGACATCCCACACTCTTGAATCCAAGGGTTCAAAGGTAAACTCATGGTTTGCCCATGATTTGTTGGCTTTACTTGGACATGGTGGACCACCAGGTGTATCAGATGATGTGCAGGAATCATATAGGAAATCATGGCCTCCATCACCACTTTCATCACCAATGGTTTTCTCTGAAATCGAGTCAAAACTGCAGCTGTGATGCAACTTTCTGGGCTGTGAATCACTGTAATGATTCTCGATACCACTCCCATGTTCGTTGGAATCACACTCCTGCGATTCGTCATCATCACTGTCGGCATTCATCGGATCAACTCTGTTCTGCTGTGTTCTTCTGCGCAGCATGAAGACATTGAAATAGTAGCTAACGATCTCTTGGACTGCTGCACGAAGGGAATTCAGCAGCAAGATGGTTCCAGAAGTTTCTACCTGACGAAACAGGGTTTGAATATACAACTTCATGAAATAACTGCTCGTCATCTTCGGTCCATTTCTCAGCAACCACCTCCCCCATGTTATCAAACCCTAAATCCCCAAACTTTTTGAGACCAATCATTGCCTTTAAGGTCTCCCTTGATTCTTTAATATGCTGTTTGACACATTCAGCAGACCCAGGATTTTGACAGTAACATTCGGTTCTTCCTCTTGCAACAGTTTCATAGTTATCTACAGATTGAGTTTCAGGCATTGGGATGATAGAATACCCCATCAGCTTAATCTCATCACCACTATCTTCATGCCATTCAGGTATGACAGCTTGATATTCAGGTCCAACCGGGACTTGTTTTCGAGGCGTTTGTTCTAGAAGATAAGAAAAGGCATCAGAAGCCGGAGGCGGTGCCGCCTCTGACATGGTTTCTTCTTCACTAATTGTGCTGCTGGTCCATGATGAGGTGGAAAGGCAACCAGGAAGAGTACTATCAACATTCTTTGTGGCACAAACAGGACCATCAGTGAACTTTCCACTTACAAATCCGTTTTCAACTCCAAAAATCGGTTTAAAGAAACAGCCCCCATCTTTATCTATCATAGGATATACACTAGTTAAAATCAAAGAAAGATATACAGAAATCCACCATGGATACAAATTTTCTCATTAAAGTAAGCATGAACTTGCAACCGAGTCGCAAAATTCTGAAAATATATACTAGTGCCTATAGCAAATCATGAACATATGGAAAATCTACTTCATCAAATTACAATAAGCTTAAGTATTTACAAATGCCTGCAAAACATAAGCTTTCCCCATACACACCTGACTGAAGGAGCCCATCTTCCTTAGTAAATTGCAAATATGGAACCAAATCAAGATTATGTTCCAGCTTCAGGTGTTTGGGAGAAACATCATACTCCTCTTCAAACAGTTGTCGTTTCTGCACCATGATTTACCTGCATCATTATGTTCAAAGATGTCAACTATGGAACAATGGAACAGGAAACAGCCAGCATACAAGAACCAAAGTCACTCAAAGTTTGACTTGAAAGATACAAGTTTTGACTTCAGGTAATCAAAGATATGGCATCAATGTGTGAAATATTTTTGAAGACAAGCAGCACAATTCAGGTGCTATTTGTAAAAGAAATTGACTAAAGAAGTGGGACACATAAGTAATTTAAGAAAGCTTCAGGCTTTAAAGTGGTAAGGTGTAAATAATAACTGATAATCTGGCAAAAAAGAATCTTATACCGCACGTGCAAAGTCAACCCAAAAAATAAAATCACTTGATAAAATTTTTAAAAACCAAAAATTTCCTCAAGTAATTTACGATTAATTAACCTAAAAAGCGTATTGTTGATTGCTACCTTCAAGTAAATTCGTACGCAGTTGAAACAGCAGATGCGTTAACCCTAGATCCCCAATTTGAATTACACGGAAACCCTAATTTCGATCCCCAATTTCAAAGAATTCAAGAATTGGCAGAAATCGTAAATACAAAACTCCAATATATGAACGAATTGTGGATATAAAATAAAAATCAAACGATTAAACAACAAGAAGAGACTGGATTCACAAACCCTAGATCGATAAAAAAAACCAAAACAAAAGTCAAGATCTGACAAATCAAGACAAATAGAGAATCATCCGCGAGAGGAAACCGATTGTTTGATACAAACGGATGATAGATCTGACGAATATGATGAGAAATCAACGAAAAAGAAAACCCTAACCTAGAAACCGATTTACTCAACGGCAGGCTTTGAAAAATAGATCAATCGATAGACGAGAACGAGAATCGAAAGAATCCGCTATCAATTCGGGGCGTTAAGAGCGAATCGAAGTCGAATTTAGGAATTAGGGTTCGAAAGAGAGGTTTGGAAAATTAGGGATCGGGATTGAACGAGAAAGGTAAAGTCGGGGGCGGCGAATTTTGTAACCAGTGGTATGAATATAAAATACAAAATTACGAAAAAGGGTATGTGGGTAGTCCTAATTACCTGAATGCTCTTTGTTATTGAGCTCTTTCTGTGGGTGTTTTAGGTACTTTACCCTAAACGCAGAAAAAACACGTTGTGGGTACAATTGAAGTTAAAATAGTCTACGGCAATTGGCAAAGTTGGCAACTTAAAAAGGAGGTGATACGGATATTTATGTTTTCAATAATTATTAATAAAATAATATTTTATTATTATTATTATTATATATATTGCAAATAAAAGAGACTGTGTTTTAATTTAATAATCATACGTGTAACAAATATTATCGTTATTCAACTTAAGGTTGTTCATCGAATAGAACTTGGGGTTATTTGAATTTTAAAAATTTTAAACCAATCAAGGGTAAAAGAATTATCATAAAAAAAATGACTAGCTAATTACAATAATATTTCAATAATTCGATAGAATCTTCGTTTAATAAGTTTTAGCTCATAAATAACAACTCTAAAATGGTCTAAAAGCAACCTCAAAAGAGTTATAAACCATAGGATAATTAATTATAAAACAACCATGAAACAACGACTAGATAAAAAAACACAACAGTAGCTCCAAATCAACCCAAACCTCCTCACAACAGATTAACAGATTAAGCATCTTTGAAAGTCGATACCGATTTGAAGTCTTGAACATAGCGGTAGTTGATGTATGAAGTGATGATTTGAACTAGCGATTGATAGATTATGAATCACGAACTAGCGATGGAGAAAGTCGAATAATGAGGATGAAGCGATGAAATTGACGGAGTGACAAGCAACCGTTGTATTCGATAGAATGATGTGTTGCGTGTTAGAGTTTTCAAAATAATGAATGATAAAATAAGTAGATTTGTTGAATGTCGATGCCTGCTTGATGGATCATTTAGGGGTAGGTTAAAAGAAATTGAACTTTGAGTTAAAAAAATAATTTAAAACCCGCACATATATGTTGCTCAAGAGATTCGCCGAAATGTCTTATAAAATATAATTTATTTTTATTCGGGCCATTCAAATTGAATAGGATTTGAAAAACTAATTTCGAATTAGTTAGACAAATCGAGTAAAGATTCGATTCGAATAAATCAAATAAAGAATTAAAATTTCAGGTTATTCGAATCTGATACGATTCTTTTATCTTTTATTTTCTATTTACTTTTCACTTGTAACATTTTTTAGAATTATATTTGTATTAGTTAACTAAATAATTTTTGAATTTAATATTTAATATTTTTTTCCAAACATATTAAGCCAAAGTTGGTTAATTAATTTCTGAAACTCTAAATATACTGTTATTAATTTCTGAAACTCTAAATATATTGTTATTTAAATTATATTAAGTAAATCAATCTTGAAATTCTATATTTACCACTAGGTTAGTAACCCGTGTACTACACGGGTTGAATTTAGGTTCATAATATTAGTTAAATATAAAAAACGATAAGAAATTTAAAAATTATAAATGACATAATTCATTATAAAATATTAAGTGACAATTTAATACATTAAAGATGACAAATTCTTAATTTGTTTCCTTAAAACGACTCAAATTATTGAGTAATTTACTAAAATTTACATTATGTTTGCCATTTTTATAAAATGAAAATTTAATGTAGATAAAATTGCTAATTAGTATTAATTGGTAATTTACTAAATTGATAATTGAATCCTGTATTGACATGTGGCAGTGCTGATGTGGACAACTTAAAAATAAGACATGTGGAAACCATTTTATTGCTTTATTAGGATTAAGATTTCATTTTCTAGGTTTGTTTTTCACACAAAACATATTAAGTATGGTCGGTGGAGAAAGTAAAACATACAGTTGATAGAGTTCCTCTAATGTTATGCTAATTATAGACAATTTAGAATATAACTATTTTGCCTTATTTTTATTAAAAGAAGTAATTTATTTTTATTAAAAGAAAAATCAAATAATCTTCAATCGTTTTTTAGAGTTCTTGAATAATTTTCTTTATATTTGTTTTATTTTCCTTTCAGTTTAAAATAATTTTCCGTCATCATAAACATGGTCTACAAATTACTACAACTTTTGACCTTTTAACATTTTCCCGTTAGTATAGTTTTTACCAGCAATTCGTTTAGTGATTTAAATTTTAAACCACAACACTTTTATAAAAGGACAAACATCATACCACTAAGCTACAATATCATGAGCGTCCCTTATGCAGTTTAGTGCAACAAGTGGTCAACTAATAATACCGCTATTTTAGTGATTTTAAATATAACAAAAAGGGTTTTATTACTAATCTTCTCAGGTCTTGTGGTTAACATGTTGATAATATTATCTGGAGCAAGATGCATGAGAAAGAGGAAACTAGTGGAGCCAATGGCTATATTTAGCACATCGAAAAGCAACTGATAATTATTCTAAGGATCAATAGAGGTGGTTGGTGTAATGCACGGTTTAAACTAACTCACTTTTTCTTCCCATACAAATCACCAGTCACCACCATTGTTCATTAATCCTCAACCAATTGACCCTGAAACTTAAAGAAACCGTTGCACCGTTTTGATTATGTAAGCAAGTGACACCAGATGGCGGTTTACAAATCAACACGCCAGGCGCTTACAGCAAATTTTATTGATTTGTCAGCAGTTGGTCATATTTACTGCACACTTTTATGTTTTATGAGATATAAAAAATATATACATATTGTTCATATAAGATAGTTTTCATTGACTATGATGTATATAAATTGATATAACAAATCAAAGATCGACGCCCTCATCAAGGCCTTTAGAACTGATCATCACATTTGAATCTATTTGTTTGTCGAATTTCTTTTTTCTTCGATCTTCAAACTCCTGAAAACCTTCCATCTGAGAGTAAATGCTATTTGTTTAGTAGACTGTTTTAAGTCCTTTTAGTTTTTCCAATAACATTTTTACATTTTTTGGCTTAAATTGAACATTTGGGAATCAGAGATTACCTGTTGGAATTGATCCATAGAGATGGGATTGCCATGCAATGAAAGATTCTGCAGAGCCTTGCATTCTTTCAGTAAACTCGGAGGAATCTGTAGAAGAAAATATGCAAAAAAGATTCATCGAAACGAATAGTTTAGCTATTGAATAATTATAACTTTCAAAAGAAAGCTACCTGTTTCAGATTGTTATGGTCTAAGCAAAGTGACTTCAGATGAATGAGGCTGCAAACCGAAGTAGGAAGCTCCTCAATGGAATTTTCTGAGCCAAAAAATAAATAAATAAGATAGAACCATGAAACTTCAGATAAGACTCCCACCACCAAAATTTGAGTGAAAATATACTCAAAAGAAAGACAAGTACAATTGGCATAAAGAAAAATAAGAATACCATTTGCTTGTAGTTCTTCCAAAGAAAAGCAGCTCCCTATAGAATCTGGAAGAGCCTTTAGTTTATTATGCGACACGTTTAGTAGCAACAGCTGCAGTTTAAAAAACTTAATGAATTTTACAACAAAAATATGCAATACAAGTGAATTACATTAACATTTAAAATATCTAAAGTGAGATGCCATAAAAGGTTATTTGCCCAGAAAAGATTGCATAAAGTATATAATAGTATTCAAACAAAGATTGGGAAACAGTAGTCACTTACATTGCGCAGGCTTCCGAGGGTTTCAGGCAGTCTGGTTAAGAGGTTTCCAGATATGGATAACCGCTCAAGTCTCACCAATTGGCCCACTGAACATTAAAGCATTAAGAAAAATACGAAAAGATCTTAATGATTTTGACAAAAACACACACATACAAGTACACAGATGGTCAGGATATGATATAAAGGATTTTAAACTAATAAGTGTAGGAAGGAATGAAGGATGAGAGTCTGCCAACTGTCCTCGGCCCATTTTTCTATCGGTTTAAGGGTGGTATGGATATTTGACTTTCTCTCCCTTTAAAAAAGTAAAAATAATAATATTGTTTGTACAACTCTCTCAAAACCGACTACTCCCACACTCTCCACTCAAATCCTCCTCTTCACTGTCAAACTCTGGAAAGTGGAAACCATAGCCCAATCAAACCACCAACTGGGGTTACGCATGTGTTTTACAAAGCGTGAAGCACACTAAAGTGAGAGAGTCGGCGGAGACAAGGAACAAGGTGCAAGAGAAGGTGCACACATCACGTACACGAGGCACACTTTCTTATGTAAAAAATTCTAGATTGTTTATAAGCCACATTTCATACACAACATATTAATATCCCAACACCTAAAACACTAACATATATATCATAACATACCCTAAGTAGCACAAACCAAAACAAGCAAGTCTATATAATCCAAGTAATAATATGAAGTGGAAACAAATAAAATAAAGGCGGTGATCCAAGTGGTTCCAATAGTCTAAGGCTAAACTAGAAGTAAGCTTCACTACCATTGTGATAATCAATAACAACATCAGTACCGAGTACTCCATCTTCCCCACCATATTCAGAAAGACCAATATCCTCCTCCACGGTGCTGCAACCCCAGCCAAATACCTGTTAGGGAGTGAGTATCACGGCTGACCCCAAGAACAAACACACAACAGTAATCTCAAACCTCCTGTTCTAGTCAGATTACTTTACTGTAGCAGCGTTGATAGGTTGCTGTTTGATCAATATGACTGCAGCAACCCGCTACTTATCGAACTTGCTGTCTCATCAAAGGCTGCTCTGCTGTTTGTTGATCTAATAGCAGATGTCGATCTTCTATTGATGGGCGGCGCAAATAGCTGCTGAAGTGCAGTGATGACTGGCGCAAACAGGAACACACAAAATCACACACTCAAACTGAACATAAAAGACACAATGATTTATGAGGTTCGGTTTAACCTAACACGCGTCCAAGGCTGCATTGGTGAGTCTATTTTTATTTCCTTGGAGCTGATGATTATAATTACATATGAGAAATATATTAATAGGCTAAATAAATTAGTAATGCCCTACTTAGGAGACTTGGGGCCGAAGAAAGCCCAGAGTTACTAGGGTTGGCTGCCATTAAACAACTTCCAAACTCAACAATCTCCCATTTGGGGGCTGATAACATCAACCACGCTCTGTCTCTATAATTCTATAATCTATCTCGATTTAGTGCGACGCCTTCACTTTGATTATCCTAAAGGCCAATTGAAGCTACAGACAGCTTCAACTTAATCCAATTATTTGACGCCACAACCGTAAACATGTTTGCCAATAACTTCGTTAGAACCCGAGTTTCTTTTAGGGTGACCCCATCTCTTCTTTTACACGGACGGCTTCTGAATAACACAAGTCACTAGGTTTCTCCTAACCCACTAAACTGTACTGGATCTGCTGACTCACTGATCTTCACTAGATCTCCTGATCCAACAGACTCTACTAGATCTCCTGACCCAACATACTTTTACTGGATCTAGTAGATCTACTGGGACCATCTCCACCAAATACGATCTGATATACCTGATCATCTAACTGCCCGACAGAGATAAGCGTTCTCATCAAACTTGGAATGAGCTTGACATCCTTTGGTGTCCAAACGTGCATTTTCATTGATGGATGTCTTTTCATACATGTTGGATAAGGCTCTCAATAATCCAAACGTGGTTTTTTCATTCACAGATGTTGTATGCAACGTTCTTCGCCAATCACAATCTGATTACTTCCAATGTCAGTCGATCCAACTAGTTCCACTCCTCGTTAGCCATATCTTTTGGTTTTTGCCTTGTCAACTGTTGATGCTACTTTTTCTGACATAGGTAGTCTTCTCTCTGCAATCTGCATCTTCTAGCATCCGAAGTAATGTCCATCAAACTTGTCAATCTTGATGTTTCCTTCTTCTTCCATGATAACCGACAAAACAAAAGAGCCCGGGCTGACAGCCTCCCATACCACTTGTCAGGGAGTGAGTATCACGGCTGATTGTAATCATCACCGTCCAAAGAAATAAAATTGAGTAGCAGCAGTAAACAAGCAGCAGCGATCTGCTGTTGTTGATGGGCTGCTATTTGATCAGTGACTCCAGCAATCCACTGTTGATCAAACCTGATGTCTCATCAAAGGCTGGCTCTGTTGTTTGTTGAACTCCAGTGATGAGCGCAGATGATAGTCTTCGTATTGATGGGTGACACAATGATTTGTGTACGGTCGAAACTGACCTACGCCCATAACTGCACTAACGAGTCTATTGTATTTCTTTGGAGGTGATGATTACAATAACATATGAGAGATATATTTATAGGCTAAAAAAATAGACTTGCCCTACTTAGGAAACATGGGGCCGAGGAAAGCCCAGAATTACTAGGGTCAGTTGCCATATTAGGGCCAGCTGCCATTAGCCCATTAAACAGCCTCCACACTCGGCAATACTGCGGTGCTACAATCCCATTTTCTAAACCGCAGTGCTACAACTAACGGTAAAAAGGTAAGAAGAGCAGAGGCGGTCCTAGACTGTACTTCTTCTAGGGATGTCAAACTTTAGGAATGAACAAGCAACAAAAAGGTAAAGAGGTGTCACTAGTGCTTTAAGAAGTTGCAGTTTTCAAAGGTTTGTACTTTTAGACTATTATTTTCAGTGAATTCTCGTTGTGCGTCAATTAAAATGTCAGATCTTTCTTATATTTTTGTTCATTCTAGTGTTTAACTTCAGATGCGCATCAGCTTTTTATATTAACGTGCATCAGTTTGATGCAACAGTTAGCTTTGTGCATCATATTTGCTCAACAATTGAAATCTTAGTTCTTTCTTGAACTTTTTAATTTTATTTATGATAATGTTTGAAAAGCTTTGTGCATCATATTTTCTAAATTTTGCTGTTAAGAAAAATGCTAGATTTGAAAAGCAAAGTATCACTCAAACTTCATAGTTTGATGCAAATCAAAATTGTGGAGAAGAAACGAAGAATACAACAAGCTCTACAAATTTCTTGTTTTAAGTTTCCATTGAATCAATTTCAATCTTCGTCAGTTGTTATAAAAATTGGGTAAATACTAAATTTTAAATAAAAAAGCTCGTACAGGGTGTAATTTTTAAATAGAAAATACTAAAAACTTTTAGAGGGTATTTTAGCATATAAGAAATCATAGTACATTTAGAAATACTTGTAAACAAGATAAAGGTGGGCTTCTTCTTTTAGGGTGCGGAACTTCCATTATATTACCAAAATGTCTCTCCCACGTGTCTTCCTCGATCTAGTGAATCCAATCGCCAGAAATCCTTCCTACCCTTTTTAGCCTCACTTTTTATAAGAATACCCTCACTATATACACACACACGCACACACATAGACACAGATAAAAATACCTTCATCAGGAAAGGTGGTAAGTCGATTCCCATCGAGTATGATAAATTTTAAAGACTGAAGTTTCCCGATATTCATTGGAAGACGCTCAATTACATTATTTGCCAAAATCTGAAAATAAGGTGGCACCAAGTCAGATTTTAAAATCTTAAATTACAGAAAGAACTATAGCGGTCATTTACTTTTTGTAAATTCCATATTATAAACTACCATTTAGAAAATACAGATATGATAAGTTGTAAGACGGACATATAGAGTTTATACCAGCCTCTGAATATTTATTAGCTTACTGATCTCCTCTGGGACATCAACTGCAGTAGCCACAAGACAGAAATGATGAGTACATAAGCATTAATAATTAAGAAAATCGGAGTAAATATAAGCAAAACTACAAAAATGTTTCATTAACAGTGAGATTATGCATGTCAGTGAACACCACTGAGGAATTGAATAATATTCCAAGAAGAACTCGTTACCTAATTTATTCTGTGTTAGATCAAGCGTCCGTACAGATTTTCCCAGCTCTAGCACTTCATCCGGAAATGACTGTTTCACCAATCACACCAAATTAGCTACAGACAAGAGGTGATTAATTGATCCATGCAACTCAATTATCATAGACCAGTACTGATTCTAAAATCTAAATCTCAGAAGGTTAACAATAATGTATCACACCCTAGTTCTTAGCTAGAATAAAGCTTGGCCCCAGAATCAATATATTCTTTGCATCTTCCATTTGGCACTTGGGCAACTCAAACATGTGAGAATCCCATATTATTCAACCATATAATTCCACTCAAACCATATATATAGAGGCAAAAGCTTGTCCAGTTCATTTAATAATAGGTTTACTATAGTGGAATAGTGGATCACTTACTAGTGACATCTCATTTTGGCTCCAAAACTTCAATGTAGATGTTATTTTTTATTTTTTTTTAAAAATCAAGCACATGATGAATGACCTTTGGACCTTTTCAAAATCCAGGCAAACAGCCAACAGGCACTGTTATAACCAGGAAAGGTATCGGTGTCATTCATAATTGGCTGTTTAACAGCACATAAACTACATATTTTGTTTGTTATTTGGTGAATGATATTTGGAAATTATTGATTTAAACTAGCAAAATCTCAATCAATCGAGCGACACCTACTAACTTAAAGTTCCAATTTCAAAGATCAATTGCAAAATCGGAGCTCACAAACAAACAAAGGCAATTGAAGATGAAAACCTAAAGCGCGAGAGGAGGAGAGAGTATACATGCCTTCAATTTTCCGTCGCGTGAGGCTACAATGCCAGTGGCGCGCCATCTAGAGAGACGGGCGGATTTGGAATCAGCACTCTTGCTGGCAAAGCACCCCATCCGATTCGATTAATCTAATCGACGACTTCAAACTTGCTCCGATGAAGCTTTAATCGGAGAAATTAGTTGAAGAAAGTGGAGTGGTTTGATGAATAGAATAGGGAATCGGCGAAGACTTTTGGATGGGGTTGGGTTTTTCGCCGGTGGGTGATGATATTCACTCGGTCCAAAAGGGCGCGCCTAATCAACGCGATTGCCAGTTAAGCTACCGTAAACTTCCCCTTCTATCTTTTCACAAATAGTTTTAATCATCTTTCCACGGTAACACGTCTTCACACAAGTACGAAGCTGCGATCTAATGGTTACTCCTTACATTTTGGGCGGGTTCAAATCCAAGGTTTGGCAATTTTACCCCAAGTAGTTTGGGTTTGTGCCATGAGAAGTTCGGGAGGGGTTGTCTTGGTTCTCACGACGTGAGACCAATGTCGCATAATCGATTACGTTCCAAAAAATAAACACGTCCTTGACACAACTAATTTTATTTCTAACCAGCTCTTCTACAAATAAAGAGTAAGTGGTTATTGTGAGAAGTTTGGTATCTTCAATTAAATAAAGATCTATTGTCCAAAGTTTTCATGTGTAGAATTAAAGAGAAAAATGAAAGTAAACACTCAAATGGAAAAGATTTTTGAATTTTTATCAAATTCTTATAATTTTTTAAATATTCATAACTCTTAGATACGACGTTATATTTTTATAAAAATTACACCATAAAAATAAGCGTTTTTTATCTTTAAAACGCGTACAGTGATATTATATATATAATATTTTTTTTACTCTTTCGATTATATCAAAATATCCAGATCATTGTGTCAAAATGTTCAGATCATTATGTCATATGGTGTCAAAAATCAAAAACTAATTTAAATATATATATATATATATATATATTATATATATATATATAGCAACACTATATATAATTTTGACACAATGATCTGAATTTGTGTCAAATATCGAAAGAGTAATTTTTTTTTTATTTTCTATATAGCAATACTATACACGTTTTAAAGATAAAAAACGTTCGTTTTTATAGTGTATATATATTTTTTAATAATGTTGTAGGTGAAAGTTATGAATGTTTTAAAAAAAAGGGGGGGGGGGGGGGAAGTAGATAAAAAATCAACAAAGATGACTAAGAGTAAAATATTAGGTTTTGCTGACATTGTATAATGTGTTCAAACATGTTCTATTTTGTAATATCTTTAAGTTTGATTTCATAAATTCAATGTTTGGTACTACTATTTTTTTTCTAGCATAATATGTAGCAAAACACTAGAGAGACAACACACAAACCTCTTGATTCATACTATAACTTTCTTTTATTATAACTCAACCAAACATGTCATTTGGCAGATTTACATTATATCAGTTTATCGAGAGCCACTATAACCGCCTCTCTGTACTCCGATGTGTCAACATCCAAATCTTCCCGAAACATATCTATCAAAATATACGAAATATGTACACTCATTCTTCTCCGACAGTCCGCGAGGATCAACCGATAACACACATGCGCATACATCTCGTGAAGCACATCTTTAATCCCGGATTCAAGGTACTCGGGATATCCCACGACGAATATAATGAACTCCTTTAAACGAAGGCTCAGTTTCTTCAGATCCATCGGGCCAACAAGCGTAATGAACGATTTGATTACTCTCCAGTGATGTAAACGCCCATAAGCCTCGCACGATTCAGGCTTATCTTCCATGGAAAACAATACAAAAGGCACGTCGGCTATAGAACGATCATTAATCAAGTATTTAGCAATGTTGCGCTTTGCAGATAATGGCAGGGGGATCGCGGTTTTGATGGTTGAGACTATGGCATCATTGGCTCGCATCTTTGCCCATAGTCGAGATCCTGCAGCTAGTACGACCTGTGAACAAAAGGGTACACATCTTAGAATTTTTTTACAAGATATATTGGCAAAGTGAGGAAATTAACTAGGTGCGCAAAATGGTTACCTTAGCCATGGCAAGATCTGCGGTCGGGTTTTGAGCTCGAACGCATCTACTAAGTAAGCCGTTAAGGTGATGGTGTTGTTCGGGGCGGGTGACTGCTAATAGATGGTCGCAGTCTACCCATAGCAAGAAGTGTGGCTCGATAGCAGCGGTATGGATTGCTTTGCATCTGCATATATATATAAGTTGACAATTTTAATGTTAGTTAAACAAAAATGTGATAAAATAGTAACCCAACAAAAATCTCACGACATCCTCACACATTTATATTTTTAGAGTATATTACTGATTTCATGCTTTATAAATATGTGAACTACTGGTTTCGTTATTTAAATTTAATAATTATTGATTTCATCCATTTTTTTTTTAATTCTGTACGCAACCACTACTTTCCATTAACTCCCATTAAACAATCTCGTTAGCTCCCCTCACGTGCCCTTCATGTGAGCGGCAGTTTCATCCTTTTACAAGCTTGTATTTATACGAGGAGTTAACATGATTGTTTAACGGGGATAGTCTTTTTTAAATGTTAAAATATATGATATAAAAGGACAAAAACGCCCCTCGACGTGAGGGGAATTAACATGATTGTTTAACAAGGATAGTGGAAAGGAGTGGCAGCGTGCAGTTTTTTTTTTTAAAGACGAAATCAGTAATTATTGAATTTAAATGACGAAACCAATAATTTCACATATTTACAAAGGACATAATTAGTAATTTAATAAAAAAAAGCCAAGACACCCAAAAACATGTTAAATTTTCACCTATCTTTTATTTTTAACAATGTACTTTTTTTAATGCGAGTTTTCAGAAATTTCTACAAACCAAATAAAAAAATAAGGAAACAAAGGACTTACACGGTAGACACACGAGCCCATTCTCTTAGGTCACCACTTGAAATCACCATAAAGGTGATGATGGTGGCTAACAATTCTGAAGGCAAGTCCAACATGTGTGCCATCTTGGTGATCTGTTCTGTTTCTGATCATGAGATTTCATATTATATATCATAAAATATGGCTTGAATATCTTGAAAATTAAATTATAAATACTAAATAACAAAGTCAATACAAGTTCAAAGAACTAGTTTTTTTTTTTTATTTTTTATTTTATTTTAAGTAAGTATATAAAAAGTCGAAGATTAATTATAGAATATTAAAATTATAAAAATTATGACTAGAAATAATAGAAATAAAGTAGTTTGGTGTAAACATCTATGAAGTAATGAAAGCTTTGGACTCCTAAGTAATGTATCTGAATTTTGAAAAACAATTATATTCTATATGTGTCATGCTTGACTGCTTGAATGCAAAAAAGATCTAAAACAAGAAACGCTAGATAAACATACAACAGGATATCATTTGTCATGAATTATGAATATGAATTCCCCAAAATCAAATAGAAAGATTTTAAGTAATTCTCACCAAATTTGACAAACTGGGAGGAGAATCAGGAGGAGAGAATGAAGATCAATGGAGCTTCATTGTTTGTTCGGAGAATTGAGCGATGAAACTAATAAATATTAAGTGTTTCCGTAATGAGGAAGAAATCTAATGAATGACGTCGTATTTTACTATTATGGAGTATGATGGTCAAAGAACTTAAATGAATTAGGATTGACGACCGCTCTTGATTTTAAATAGAAAGTACGTGTTAAATGGGCAATTGATGACGATGAAAATGGTGATTTCCTGGGAATAACATGGTAAAAGGAAGAATATATAGATGGTATTGTGATCGATTAGATTTACTATATAAGCCTTGTCGTGAGAATAATACGGATACAATCGTACACAAAACAGTTGCATTGCAGGAACGCAACGTATATAAACAGAAATACAAAAAGGTTGTGTGACGACGTTAGAATTAGAAACCAAACGCTCAAGGTATCGAGCCGATAACCTAAAGATTTTGTTACATGGTTGAACCTATTACACCATCAACTCATATGTTAAATGTGTTGTGTAAATAATATAAAAAATTTAAATACACGTGGCAATCACCCAAACACACCACATGGACCAATAAGCTCTATGAACTATTCTTATCAACTATATTTTATTTATATAGGTAACTAGTTATACTAACTAGACATTGAGACTTGTTTCAATGGTCATCCGCTGATGATAAAAGACCCACTGACCATGAGATTACGGATATAATTAATAACTTCGCATATATTACTATTATATTTTTTAAGCATAACTTTAAACGTAAACATATAAGAAATAATAGTACCTTTAAGCATACACCCATGAAATAAGAAATAATAATTATATAAAATTATAACAAATAACTAATGAAGATTTAGAAATTATAAAATTATATTTTAAGATAAAATTAATTAAAGTATTACAATATGTAATTTATATTTTTGATATTTAATTATATGATTTTAATTATTTAATATTATTAGTATTTAATAGGAGATAGGGTTTGTATTTAATATGACACAGATGTTATTTTTTTTATAAAGATGAATATAAAGATGATACGTGACACTTATAAGTTTTATTTATTATATAGTATATTAGATATGGTCCACAAACCCACAATAGACAAAACATGTTGTCGATTTTGAAGATCCAATTAGTAGGGGCGAACCCACCCTTGACCATGAGGGTAAGCCGACACCAATAATTTTTCTTTTCTTTTTTTGCATTAACCCGACGGATGAAACTTATTGAGTTATGAGTTATAATATTGTATATTTAGGTGTTATGGAACGATTTTGCAATTTAAAAGAGGGGTCTTCATTTTCTAAATTTCCTGAATTTGTTGATTTGGATAGTCTTCCATCTTTTGAACGAAAACCAGTTTCCTCATATAACCTAATCAACGAGATCATATTTTTCGACAAACTATGATTGGTAAGGTGCCAAGACATTTTCAAAAAACTTTGATACATATAAAAACTGGTTAGAGTATAGTATAAAGAAGCACATGACATATTGTTTGTTTTGCTACTTGTTTTATGAAACATTCTGTGGGGAAGTTTGATTCCATTCGATTTTAATAAATGAACATGCATAAACAAGAAAACTCATTCGCTTAATTAAATGAACGACCATAAACTGAGATCGCGTTCGTTCATTTGTATTCGTGAAGACGTGGTATGATGTTCGTGAACGTTAGGTAATGTGTTCGTTTATGTTTGTAAGTTTACATTCGTTTATTTATGGTTGTTTGTTTATGTTTAGTCATTAGATGTTTTTTATATTTAGTCATTTGAAATTTGTATCTTGTTAAAAACTTAGTCATTTAAGAGTCAGATCTTTGTAAGATTATCATTTCTAAGTTGTGCTTTAGTTTAGAATAATTATGTTTATGATTATTATGTCTGATTATTTAGATTTATAATGATCATTGTAGTTTTTTGAAATAGTGAATAACTATATATGTTATTTTACGTTCATGAACAAATTCAACTCCTTAATAAACAAAAATGAACAAGATTTTTCGTTCAATATGGGTTTGTAAACACGTTCTATACTAAACAAACAAACATTAACAAAGCTCGCTTGGTTCATCTACAAACCTATTTATGATACAAATTAGAATAATTGAAACAACCTTACACATAACCATATTCAAATTACTATATTTAAGTGATAAAATGCATTCTAAAGCATGATGGTGGTCATGTTTTACAATTCATGAACTGTGACCAAACCAAATGCATAGAATCACCAAACTTGCCATTCACTTTAGGTTCTTTTCGAACTTAGAACTCGTGATACGTATAGAAGCAAGCACCAACAGACACGAAGTAGACATAGAGACGTGTCATTTACAGCCCGGCGCATCAAAGTTTGGAAACTGCACAAACTTGATAGACAAAGGAGCAATGGAAATTGGAGAATTCACCTTCACCATAGTTGGTCTGAAACTTGGGATATCTCCATCCTCGGTTAGCTCTAATGGAACTCCGTTCAAAAGCATTGTTTTACTTTGAATATATCCATGTCGCGGGGTTAAGTGGTATTCCTCACGCGACAAATCTTCATCTGTTGATTTTGATCCGACCCATGAAACCGCTGTCTTGAGACCATGAACAAATGATGTGTTCTTTTTTAAGGTTTTGTGTTGAGTTGTATGCAGATTCATGTTCAGGATACTGTGAACACCAAGTTCGAAATGAGTTTGGTTGCTTAGGTTGATCAGAAGCAAAGTTATACCCGGCTGCAATAAAAAAAACAACATAACATTTATGCGATATCATAGTTTATATGATTATAATTTTATGATTAGTTAGGACAAACATGAACTTACTTTCCCTTTTGAACAATGAGCATAAGTGCGCAAATGTGGTGCGATGTTTATTCTACCAACAGCAAGAACTCCTGTACCCATAAGCCGGTGCCAAAGAAGTGCACTGCTTCAACACAATTATTCAGTGAAACAAGAAGATTGTATTTTATACAAGTTTTGTAAGATGAAAACAGAGAAAATAACCGGGTTTTTAAAAAGAACCTTGCCTGTAGTAATCAGGGTTAGGCATGAATGTGGTTTTGTTTAGGAGACCATAATTTCCACCAATTAACGTTTGTCGGCAATATACTTTCGTGTGATATTTGGCTGCCATTCCAAGCTGATCCAAGTACCTGTAGAAATTCAAAGAAATATGGAATTTTTTACTATGGATGTCAAATAATTAAACTTAGTGAAGTTAGTGGTCAACCATGAAAGTGTGTAAAGAGATGATTACCAGAAGCTATCTACAAAAGTGTCTGAAACATGAAGACCACCACTGTTGTAGGCTCCACCAGATTCTCCGATCCACGCAGATGCCCACGGGCCATCAGTGTTAATGGTTTGTTGAAGACCAGTAAACGTTACGGATGCCCGGCTCAAGAAATGGGGATCTAAAATCTTTTTTACCAAATTTCGATCAACACCTGTCCAAAAGAAAAAAACTCATTGTTGACTTTCAAGAGTCAAACCTAGTACTTTTCTGTTTCAAAGCTAGCAATTCTAGCATAGAATCTTTCAGTAATATTTATCTCTATTACATCTATATTTACCTCTTTTTTTTGTATTTTTAAGTATAACTATCAATACTTACACAAATGTGGTGATTCTTATCAATCTAGATGTTGAAAATTACTCATTTGACAATCAAAAGTCATATGTAAAAAATGGATATCACTTAATTAAGCAGCACAAACCTGGGCCTAGATTATACATATGGTGTGTCATCACATCTACAATTTCTGAACCCGAAATTTGAAGAAGCTTAGCAAACCATTGTTTATCAAAAAACCCTCCCGGAGCCACAAGTAGTGGTTTTGGCCGGAATTGCCTGTATAAATTGTCAATTATACCCCTGAGCTCAATAACATCACTCCCATACTGCTCAGCATATACCATTGCACCAATCCCATTACCACTTAACTCATTACCTGCAGCAATTATTCCGATTAATTCGTAATAACTAAAGATAAAAAGGACATACATGTACATTTAGTGCCCACAAAAAATAAAAATAAATAAATAAATGTCAACAAAAATATACCAAATTCCCATGAATCAATCTGGTACCCTTTGGAAATTGTATATTTTATGAAATCATGGGCATTACTGGAATCCCAATCTCCACCCCAAACACCTCTTTTAATCTGGTGTCTCCCATGAAGTGCATTCAAGCCAAATGTCACAAGTGATCTACAAATGAAACATTTCCTTTTTTAGCATAAAACTAATAATTTGCATTTATTTATGGATGGAACTTCTACAAACTAAAATTTACCTTGTTTTGTTGAAGAACTGATTTAATTTATCCCATCTATTCATGGGGAGACAGCCTTTAGAGAAGCCAAACAGTCCCCCTTTTATTTTTACAAACGGGTGGCAAGGTCCCGTGTAACGACCAACATTATACAGTACTTGGTCTTGTAAGGAACCGCCAACTCGTATTCTCATACGATTGAAAGCTGTTGAGGTCATTTAAAAAAAGTTGTGAAAGTGAGTTATTTGTATTACAAGACAATATAAACAAATGCTAAAACTCAATAAACCTAAAAAATAACGAACCTTGAACGGCTTTGACTAGAAACGGATGAGATAAATCCTGAAAAATATTGGAGTGCACGCAAAGTAAGAGGTTTAAAAATTAAAACTATAAGATGTGACAGAAATAAAAAATTTGGTCTTACACAAATGGTGGTTAAGACACACGTTTTGAATTTTTCCACATTTATGGTCAATTCAGGTTATGTTTCATCTCTTTGAATCAACCGGGTAAAATTGACCCATTTATGGTTACGTTTTGAATTTTTCCACAAACTTAGAGGTGGCAATATTGACCCATTTATGGTCAATTCAGGTTATGTTTTATCTCTTACGAATCAAACAGGTAAAATCGAAAGACTTGTCTAAAATGAAAACTGACCGAATAGATCAAGAGTATCAAAATTGCGCTAAAGAGTATATGACGCATAAACCCTCCTAAACTGCTTTATTCCAAAGAAAGATATTACAACTGAAATAACATAACTTTTATAATCATATTTGTCACACCAACTATTCATAAAAAAATAGAGTGACAAAAAATTGGCAGCACATCAAAGATAACACGGTTTTGACCCGAATCCATTTTGACACGTTATCAAACCTGGACATTTTGCCACCTCCACAAAAAACTTCTTGGGCTTAAAAACATGACTTCAGATGTTTTATGCACAAATATTCTGTGGGATATAAAATGTTTCATCCTTCTAAGAGAACATATCATGACAAGGATTAACTATCAATACATGCTATACATATTTTCAGCAGCAGTTAAATCATGCAATAAACACCAATGCCACGCGAAAAAAAACTTCTGTTTAACAATATGTGCATTGGGTGTTAGCTGCAAAATCCAAAACAATGACTACTTATCATATTTTTGTGACGAAAACATCTTCTGAAAAATGGTTACCAGATTCAAGGCAGATGAAGATCCCCATGGACATTGGCGGTAATCACACTTATTACTCGGCCACCAATCGATAGTAGCACAAATATAGTTTGGATCCGTATGAGCCATTGGTAAACTCCCATTGATCACAAGATATGAGTCTTCAACATTTTGTGCCAAAATCACAGAAACTGATGCTAGAATAAGAATTAATGAAGTCCAGAATCCCCATTAATGGATCAATGAAAAGCTTCTACCTGTGAGAGATGATTAGTACAAGAACTTAAAGAGTTGTCTGCATATGATGAAATTAAACAAGAAAACAAGAAAGATGATTAGTTTTTAATTTCAACAGATTAGGTGAAAGAGTAGGTGGTCGTGAACAGTCTTTTCTATCAGCCGACTCATTTGAACTTTTACCCCTTTTAGTAAAAAGCCATTCAACAATAATGAAAATTTGGGTGTTTCTTGTTTATAAATTTATAATATCTTTTCCGCTACTATATGAACCCTAAAAGTAGAAGCAAAGCTATCAAGATGATCAATTTTTTAACTTTGAAGAAACATATAACTAAAATCCTGAAAATCTGGTTCCAATTCATGAATCACTAGGGTTAAAGACAACAACTTTTAACAATTTATCCTCCATCACATTGAATTGAATGAAAACAGGGCAGGATAAATGGATTTCAAGATTTCAAGTAATCCACAGAATGCTATTAACTAAATACAGATTTAGTGATAGAAAAACTTTAACAAAAGTAAGCGAATTGGAAAACCCAGAATCCCAGAACGATGAATTAACCTGAGAGAGTGTAATTAGTTGTAACAGAAGCTCAAGCGGTTGAATTTACTCTGTTTCATATGAGCCTGTTTCGATTGGTGAGTTAATGGGAAATGAAGCTGAAAATTGAATGCTAATTTATGTATCGGGGCAGGGTTTAGCTGCTTAAAGATTCATCATTTCACACGATTAATTTAAGACGATAAACCTTCCCAAGGCGCGTGTTGATGAAAGCTCGAGGGAATCAATTATTTGGTGAGATCGAAGGCAAGTATTTTATACCCAATAAATATTCTTTCAGGTTTCAGCTCCCGCTAAAGTCACTGAAATTCGAATCTTGAATTTTTGGCCGAAGGCTTTTGCTTCGGTTCTGCCTCGTGGTTGGTCTGATCACCGGCCTATTATCCTCAAGTTGACGGGGTTGGATTATGGGCCTGTGCCCTTTCGGTTCTTTTCTGTTTGGATGGAATGTCCGGGTTTTCAGGAGATGGTGGATAAGGCGCTGGAGGGTTTTAATGGGGTCGGTAGAGCGGACATTATATTAAAGGAGAAGTTGAAACGTATTAAGCAGGCTATAAAAAGTTGGAATGCGGATTTGAGAAAGAAGGAGCGAAGAGTGGAAGAGGAATTAACAGGGGTTTGTTCTAGATTTGACCAGTTGGCTGAAGGACATACTCTGTCTAATGCTGACCTATCGGAGTGGGCTAATGCCAAATCTTTACTGTTAGAGCTTGAAGACAGGCGGATGAATGTGGTGAAACAGAAGGCTCGGGAAAAATGGGCGAAATTAGGGGATGAAAACTCGGGTTTCTTCCATCGTGTTATCAATGCTAACATTTCTGCTTCTCGTATTAATGGGCTTTGGGTTGATGGTTCTTGGGTCTACAATCCTGCTGATGTAAAGATGGAAATTTGCAATTATTTCAAACATTTGTTCAGACCGCAGGAGCGTTCCTGGGTTCCTATGATCTGTCCGAACCTTAAAAAGATCTCTGTGACGGATAAAATCTTCCTTACGGATCGTTTTACGAAAGATGAGATTAAAAGGGCGGTTTGGTTATGTGGTGGGAAGAAAACTCCGGGACCGGACGGTTTTAATTTTGACTTTATCAAGAAGGAGTGGAGTCGTTTTGAGGAGGATTTTGTCCAAATCTTTAATTCTTTCTTTGAGGATGGGAGAATTGGTAGGGGGTGTGGGTCTTCGTTCTTTCACTTGATCCCCAAGAAAAAAGATCCGATGTCGCTTAAGGATTTCAGACCCATATGTCTCATGGGTTGTATTCCGAAGGTGGTGTCTAAGGTTTTGGCCCTTAGGTTGAAATCGGTCCTTAATTCGATTGTTTCGGAATGCCAAATGGCGTTTGTGGAGAATAGGAGCATCCTAGATGGGCCTTTAATCATTAATGAAGTTTTAGCTTGGCTGAAAAAATCAAAAGGCGAGGGATTATTTTTCAAAATTGATTTCCATAAGGCATATGACTCCATTGATTGGAGGTTTATTGATGCTATTTTGGAGCAAATGGATTTTCCGGCTAGGTGGCGTTTTTGGATCAAAGGTATTCTTGAGGCTTCTCGTGTTTCGGTCTTGGTGAATGGTTCTCCTACTCAGGAGTTTCAGTGTTATAGAGGCATTCGTCAAGGCGACCCTATTTCTCCCTACATCTTTATCCTAGTTATGGAAGCTTTCCATTGTATGATGTTGAAAGCTGTTTCGTGTGGTTTGTTTGAGGGGTTAAGATTACCGAAGGAGGGACCCATCCTTTCCCATTTGTTGTTCGATGATGACGCGATTGTTATGGGCAGGTGGTCTAAAAGAAATCTCCTCAATATTGCTAGAATGCTTCGGGCCTTTTATCTTACCTCGGGGTTGAGGGTAAATTTGGAAAAGTGCGGGCTTTTTGGTGTTAACGTTCCGGCTCAAGAGGTGAACTCTTGGGTTAGAAAATTTCGGTGTAAGGAAGGGGTGTTTCCGTTTAAGTATCTGGGACTTCCTGTGGGTGTGAATATGAATTTAATCAATAGCTGGGATCCCGTCATTGAAGTTTTTAGAAATCGATTATCTTTGTGGAAAGCGAATTCGTTGTCTATGGGTGGACGGCTTACGCTTGCGAAATCTGTGTTGGAAAGCTTGCCGGCTTATTTCCTTTCCCTTTATAAAGCTCCGGTGGCGGTTATCAAGAAATTGGAAGGTATTCGTATGAATTTCTTATGGGGAGGTGAGGGTGTTTCAAGAAAAATCCACTGGGCTAGTAAGGATGCTGTTTGTAGAGCTAAGAGCGATGGAGGCCTTGGTCTTGTGCCTTTGCATATTGTTAATTCTTGTTTTTTGGCGAAGTGGGGCTGGAAATTTAAATCGGATCCTTCGAAACTGTGGTGCAGGGTGGTTGGGAGCCTTCATGCTGGTAGGAACAGAGGGTGCTTTTTTCCTGTGAAGAGAGGGCAAGCTAGCACTTGGTGTAATATTGTTAAGGCCATCAGAAGTTTAGATGAGATGGGGATTAATTTGGAGGGTCTGATTGTTGAAGGGGATGATGGGTCGCTAAGGTGGAATGGGGATGATTCGGGATCTTTCTCGGTCCGTTCGCTTCGTCGCCTTATGATGAGTAGGGATGGGAGAACGGACGAAGTTAGAGTGAATTGGAATACGTTGGTTCCCCTTAAGGTTAATGTTTTTATGTGGAGGGTATGGTTTGGTAAAATTGCGACCAAGGATGCTCTCAGGAAAAGGAATATCTCTGTTCCGTCTCGGTCTTGTGTGTTATGTGGGGACGGGGAAGAGTCGGTCGATCATCTTTTCACCGGATGCAAGGTGGCGACTATTATTTGGCAAGGTGTGGCAAGATGGTGCAAGATCCCGGTCCCATTGTTGTTTTCTGCGCGTGACTTGTTTGATGTGCATCAGGATGTTTCTGGTCGGAATAATAGTGATTGGATCCAAGCTGTGATTTATACGGCGGTGTGGTGCCTTTGGAAGGAGCGAAACGAGGTGATTTTCAAGAACAAACCGGTGGGGATTTCAAACATTCTGAGTAGTGTGAAGAGTCTCAGCAACTTCTGGATTCAAAACAGGAAGAAGAAGGAGTTGGACTATGAACTTGGGGATTAAATGGTGGCTCTTTGTTTTGTTTTGATGTTTTATTCTGTCTGTATTTTTTCTTTTGCTGTTGCATTGTGCTGTTGCTCAGCTTCTTGCTGATGCTTGGTGTAGTTTTTTGGGGACTTTGCTTGTGGTGTTTATTTGAGCTGTTCAAAAAAAAGTTTTGACTAGTATTTCACAATTATATGTTTATCCTATTTTGGATGTTCACTTGAGAGTTTGGTATGGTGTCCAAAATTGAAATTGGTGGTTATGTTTACCTAATATACTTTTTTAGAATGACAATTCCCTTACCCATAATAACTAAATCTATAAAACATTTACAATACGCACCGTAAATTTTAATTTTTTTTTCATTTGATGAGAGAAGTGAACCGCACGTATCACAAGGATATGTCTTCGTGAGGACGGTTACTTATAAGTTATAAATAAGATAGCTTTTTTGAGAAACGATAAGAAAATACATGAAAGTTGTAACCTTTGTTCATGTGTTAGAGAATCTTTAGTGATAAGATTGTCTTCATTATTGGAGTTAACTACATGAACGGTATACTTTGGTAAAATAATATTTTTGGGTACTAGTTTTTAAAAGTTTTAACTTTTAAGTTTGAGTTTTATGGTTATAATTTTATTACGATTACGAGTTTAAATAAAAAGGCTAACTTCTCTTAAATTTAACTAAAAAACCTTTCTAAAATTAAGAAAAAAATTTGTTACTTCTCCGTTGTTATCACTTTAGTTCTCATCACTTCCTTTTTATACTTTACACTTTAGTTCCTTTCTATGATTTTAGAACAGTAGAACTTTGTTCTTCTTGTTGATTGATTCTCCGAAGAGATAGCAATATAGAAGTGATTGTTGCATTTTTTTTTTGTGTGCTTATTTACATGCTAATTTATTATTAAATCCATTGATATGTTTATAAAATATATTCTTTTTACTTGATTTTATATTGAATGTGTTAAAGTTTAACAAGGTGAGTAATTGAATGAATCATGCGGCCCAAAAAAAAGTAGCAGCCCAAATAGCCCAAGAATTAAACAATGGAATTACCCCGAGAGGACTCTCATATTTTCTATCTTTTAACTTCTTTTGAACGTCTAAATCTACAATACTCGTAAGCTAACTTTATACATCTTCAATAAATTGCTTATGCCTGCTAAATTTACACTATTCCTAAGCTAACCCTATAAATCCCCAAATAACTGCTTATGTCTGGGATAGAACTCAGGGGCTCCACGTAAGACAAAACCTTACCACCTCCCCCTTAACCACTAGTCCAAGAACTCATTGGATTTTAACTTTAATTATTGAACCCTTTGGACGTGCTTTTCTTACCATCAAGTAAACAAAGCAACAACATTGTTGTTATTCTTCTTGCTTTCTTTCGACCTTCAATTTACTGTCTTTTCTTTTCTGACTACCAATAGCAACAAAAAGAACTCCTATCGTAGCCCTTTAAAACAATCACAAGGATTGCGAAAATATCACAAATTCACACGGAATTTGTTTTGGTCTTCTCCCCCTTGATACCAGTTCAAGTTTGTGAATCATTAATAAGAATACGAACACATCAATTTTATCTTAGCGCATCCTCTTGATCGACTTCACACAACCCCACTAGTACTCCACTAAGGATTTCGATGGACTAATGTACTATCTTCTTGTACATGGAGTTCTTTTTTGACCGCCTTCCACACATTTTAAATATCTGAAATATCCGAAGTCAAAATATCCGAAAATTCGGATATCCGAATTTTCGGATTCGGATAGTGATTTTGAACATTTTCGGATATTCGGATATCCGAAAAATATCCGAAATATATATATTATTTAAAATATTAAATTATATATTATTTAGTATAACATACTTTAACCTAAGAAATCCTAAATCTAGAGTTCTAAACTCCGATGTTCACTCTCTTTGCCTCTTTGGATCCCGTCGTCCTCCAAATCTCGACTCTCACAGGCTCATTGCCTTACACTGCCGATTTGTAGTTCGTCATCGAGCTTGTTGCATACGGATTCGAGCTTCAACATTGAGACATTTTTAACTATTTGTTGGTGTTTGACTATTTAATGTACTTGTATTAGATTATTTGCTCATTTTGATGTTTATCACGAGTAATTTTAGAGATTGAATGTATTTTTTTAAACTTTTTTTTTTGTTTTCAAAATTCGGATATCCAGTTCACTATCCGAATCCGTATCCGATATTTCGGATATCTGAATTTTGGATATCCGAATTTTCGGATACGGATACGGATTCGGATAGTGGAAATCAACTATCCGAAATTTTGGATATCCGAATTTTCGGATATTCGGTTTTGAACACCCCTACCGCCGATTGATTCATCCAATCTGTTATATCTTCATCCGTCAGATCATCCTAGAATGTTACTTGTTTCAAGGGTTTTTGACGGATATGGATTTGGAGAATGGAAACGAGCTATGAAAATTTCTCTTTCTGCTAAGAACAAACTTGTGTTCGTCACCAATGGTCTAATGGTAATTCTCAACCAGAATATGTAGGTCATCTTGCTATTTGGAAACGTTGCAACAATATGGTAATCTCATGGCTTCTTAACACCCTTTCCAAAGATACTAGTTAGAGTGTTTTATACACCGAAACTGCACAACAATTGTGGAAAGAATTAAATGATTCGAGCCGATTTGGTCAAATCAATGGTGCTAGGCTATATCAATTGCAGCAAATTTTATGTGAAATATCTCAAGGAACTAATGATGTTGCAACATATTTAACTAAAGTCAAGTCTAATTTGGATGAGTTGCAGTCTTTAAATCCATTTCCTACATGTACTTGTGGTGTCTGGTTGCTAAGCTTGTTAAAACAGAGGATGATGTACATCTGATTCAATTTCTCATGGTACTCAATCCAATCTATGATACTGTCAGAGGTAATATTCTTATGATGGAGCCTCTACCTTCAATAAATATGGCACATTCTCTTCTGATTCAAGAAGAAAAACAAAGAGAGATTCATCCTAGCTGGTAATTCTTTTGTTCCTAGATCTTCTTCAATGAATGTTCATGCTCTTTCACATGATAATAAGAAACCTGTTTGTACTCATTGTAAAAGCTTGGGCACTAATTATTAGTTCACCAAGACATCTAAGAAGTTTGCTAATATGGCTTCTGATGATCATTTGAGTGATGGAAGGACTACTTTAACTATGGAACAATACAATGATTTGATGCAACTTTTACAAAAATCTCAAGTTTCTCAATCTTCTGATCTTAACACTACTCAAATCAGTCATGCTAATGCTGCAGGTATAATGACTTGTCAAACCTCTAAAATTAATAGCACATGGATTATTGATACAGGCGACACTGATCACGTACATGTAGTTTGATGAATCAATGTTTTCACACATACAAATTCTTCAAAAACCTTTTTACATAGGTCTTCCTGATGGTCAAGTTCTTGAAATTCAAAAATCTGGCACTTTGATTCTCATTGATCATCTTGTGCTAATTGATCATATTCTATTTCTTTCACAGTTCAGACAAAATCTTTTGTCTATTCCTAAATTGTGCATTGATACTTAAGGTTCAGACAAAACACAACAATATTGTTGCTTCTTCCTCTTCTTGAATAGGTACTTCAAGCTTTGGTACCAATTATAAGTTCAGCACAAAAAAACGTATAAACAGAAAAACTCGGAATTTGATCAAAACTATGATCAACTCTTTAGTCTTTTGTATTAATAACCCTCAACGTAACTAACAAATTATAACTTTGGACAAAGGTTAGATCGATGGCTTTAATTGTAGTTTAGACGTTAAAAGTTGATGGATATATATACCTTGCCTTCCCAACATGCATCATTTTATCATCTCAATCAATCTTAGCCACGTGACCCTGGTTTCCTAATTGCCTTGTTCAATTCAATTCAAACATGCACATGCATGCAATAACTTCATTTTAGGGTTTCCCCATATACAAAACCCCTCCTCCTCCAATGTCTTTTCTTACTTCATACTCATTCATTATTTTCCACAGATACGATTGGAGAGTCTAGCTGCTCAAACAAACAAGGTATGATAAATGATCTTCATTTTGTGGCTTCATTTTTTACAACTTGGTTAATTCATTCTTCTTTTAGGGTTTCATTTTCGGAGTCCGGAACACGAATGGAGAAATCACGAGATCATGATACCATCAACACCGCTGCCATAGCTGCCGCCACCTTCGCTATACATTCTTTCGAGGAAAAAATGAGCTCTCAACAACAGAAAAAAGACAAAACTAGACAAGGTAATTATTCTCATGGTTTATAACTTATCATCTTCATGATTCTTTCAAAATGGACGACATATTTGGGAATTTCAGTTTCAACCTTTTACTTTTACTTGTACATCAATTCATCCGATAAGTATACTTATCATACTATGCATAACAACATTATGTTCACTTTCTTCATGTATATATACACCACATGCAAAATGCCATTTTACCAGAAAACCAAGTGCATATGTTTTATTGGCCGATAATTTGGGTTCATTTATGCACGTAGAGACACGTGATTATATGACATATATAATTGTAATAGTTTACCACGGGTTCATTTGAGAACTATTTTATTTTGAGAACTATTTTATTTTAAGAACTTTTAAAACCATTTTAAGCCACTATTTATATATAAAAAATAACACCTCATGAATTTGAGTGGTCCCTTAAAAATAAGTGGCTTAAAATGATTTTAAAAGTTTTTAAAACAAAAAGTTCTCAAATTTATCGTAACCCTGGTTTACCATTTATAACATTTTTGTTTTACCATAAATAATATGCTAGGTTAATAATATAATTAACTGTCGTGGCTTAACCAACTCTATGTCTAATTGTCTATATATGTATGCGTTTTATTAGTTGAAGCATCCATTCGAACCAGAACGAGTCAGGTTGATAAAGCTCCATCCTTCGCAAGGCCAAGCAGGCCTAGAGAACCATATGCTAATAGAAGTTTAAGCATCCATGGAAGTGGAAACACCAATGTTGATACTTGGGAGAAAGCTGAATTACTTAAGATTGAAAAAAGGTATCGAATTTATTCATAATTAGTTATCTGGTTCAATCAGTTCACTTGAAAATGACAAAATTATTTAATTTCCAGATACGAGAAATGTAACCTAACAATTCTTGAATGGGAGAACCAGAAGAAAACAAGGGCTAAACATAGAGTCGAAGAAAAAAAGGTTTGACTTTCTTTGATTAACATAGACCTCTAAAAAGTCAACAATGTGAAGTAAATAATTAATAATATTTCTTGGTGATCGATTTGAAACAGAAAGAACTGGATGAAAGGAGATTGATCGACTGGCAACATTACCAGAACAAGCTAGCGAGGATCGATCGTGTAGCCGGAGGGGCGAGATCACAGGCAGAAGAGAAGAGAAGGAAAGAAGAACAGAAGATAAAAGAGAGATCAAAGGAGATGAAATCACTTGGAGTTTCATCTCCAAAATATTGCTTCCTCTGCTGATTTCATCTTTGAATCTTTGTTTGTTTGGTTTTAATCTGTGATTAGGTTGAAATGGTGTCAATTTATTTGCAGCTACATGGGTTACAATATTCTGATTATTGTTTGGGTGTAATCTGAAATTAGCACGTGTTGTTAACAAAAAGCAAAAATATATAAAACACAAAAACACCAACGAGCAATTGTCTCAATGGTATCATGACAGGAGGATTAAGTTTCTGAGCGGTCAATGTATGTATTTCAAGTGGAAGAAATGGTTGGTTGGCTTTAATCAGGACTAGATTTCGCAACTATAAGCTGTAAAAACAAAAGAGTTGCATTACTAATTACTATAAACTGTACATATTAAAAAATAAAAAAAATATATGTTACACGACTGTATTAATTACATCACCAACTAAACACCAACTCCTTCACTAAATTGACACGATTATACCTATTAGACCACTAAACCATGTGTTAAATCTATTACGATTTGATAAGAAAAAACAAAAAAAAATTATATCATTGTATTCATACCACATGACAACACCATGTGTTATCATGTGGCCAAAAGATGTCACACCACGTCATCTAAAAAGAATTGAAGTTACCATTCTTAACAACTTGAGATTTGTTTAATACAGAACAGAATATAGATGTTGTTTATATAGAGAACCTCAAAATAAACAATAAACCTATCCCTTATTTATATTATAAAAGTGAAAAAAAAATTCATTAAAATGGCCGTGTGTTTGACCAAAATTTAAGTTAAATAGCCTTTGATCTATTACATTTCGGCTTAACTATCAACCAATAAGGTGGCATCACCTAAGTCAAAAAGGCTCCATCCTAGCTTAGCCCAGATTTTTGAGAACTATGTAGAACCTGACTAAGAATAAATATGGTAAAGAAATGTGTAAAACGAGATCAAGAGAGCAACCATAATCTTTTTGTCTTGAAAGACACCTCACCAGCCTGCCCCGTATTTTGGGGAGGCAAGCAGGGAGAATTGAAGGGCGATCGTGTGGCCTTAAGGCTATTCCCCATAAGAAGACACATGCTTGATGTGTTCGTATGATAGGTATTACAAATATAGTAGGATACACCGTCTGTTTATGAGGGAACATGATTTTGATGTCGATAACGATGATTTGCATATATTCAAAACAGTAGTAACCCTAGTTTAACTATTAGTATTTTTTATTGAATAATCGTTAATAGTAACACTAGCTATAGTTATTATAGTTATTAATATTTTTTTATTGAATAATTGTTAATATTCGTCCATAAAACTTTTAATTTTAAGAGATTTGATCGATAACCTAAACTTCTTAATTATAATATACCGCCTTAGTATAGCTCATTATAATTGTTAAAGCATGAAAGGTATCTGCTCGTTTTACAACTCCGCATAGCATCGTTGGCTCAGTGTACTTTCATGCGAAAACGTATTAAAATCTTATATACATTTCAATATGTTACGGTATAAATTTTATTCGGGTGTATACATCTATTTTATTTCTAGTTTGGTTTGATTTTCTTATCTACATTACGATGTAAATCATGTTTTATGTTCTAGCTGTGTTGAGTTTAATTTGTTTAACAGTTTAATATACATACGGTATTTCCTCCGTAATGCAGTTTGATATAAGATTACATGCATTTTTTAGTTGTTGACTTAAATTTTGGCTCATTTTATGTAGTGTTTCTTGAATTGTCAAGTTGGTTCAATTTTAAAGTCAAATTTAATATTACGAATAACTCATAGAGATATTAAATTTAACACACGACTTTTATAACTCTAGTTTAATTTAGTGTGAAAAGAAATTAGAGATCGATTTAGAGCAATTGTACATTGTCACGTGTATGATTGATTATATATATAGGGAGGTCCATCCCTCTATATATGTTGAACATAATTTTTAGTTTTATTGGAAGAGTGCCAGCCAATGAGGTTGGATATTGTCACATCTTGTCGTCGACGGACTGCGTCCAAACCTTGGTTGAGACTTTGGTGTCACCATGGACCTTTGCATTCATTTTCCCCGTCAATATCTCATTGATCACTCCATAGCGACTATACATACATATACGTATGCCCACATAACATGCACACACGTGTAACTCATCAATCAATAACTCGATCTCCCGTGTTCGTGTTAGCTATGGATGTAATCGTGTCTCTTCATATGTTTTTATATATATAAAGAGATCTACAGAAGTATTGATGTCATAACTAATAAGGCTGGTGGTAATGGACCACACAACCAAGTTGGAAAGCTAGGCACCACTAGCCGCGTAATTCAATTCGCTTGGAACACGACCACCTTTCGTGTTATTACGTTCGTGTGAGTGACTAGCATGATCTGTCTCATGCACCTCTTTGGGTCGGTTTCGAGAATCTTAAAAAAAATTTGGGGCCTGGGCGAGAATAAATTTTTGGGGCCCCGACTCTCAAAAGACTTTATTCTGAAAGATCGCCAAACGAATGAAACTATTTTTGTTTGAAACATTAATGTTCTTATATATTTTTAGTTATTAAAGACTATGTTTTACTTATATTTTTATTATTTAATATAAAATTATTTGATATTTATGATTAAAAAGATGGAGTAATATCGAACCCGGGTCCCTTTGTTTACATGCACCGCTAGGCCTTTAAGCTTTTTAATATGACCAACTAATCTACAAGCTCTTTGTTTCATAATTTGTTTCAAAATTGTATTTATCAGATGATTACATACGAAAATCAGAAAACTATTAGAATTTCAATCCCTCTAAAAAACCAGATATTGGGCGGTCACCCATCTTACCCATACTCAGTGCCATCCCGAACTGAAACCTCTACGCCCACATATTTACACTTTATTATCCATTAATGGTTATAACATTAACATTTTTACCCCCCTAAAAGCTATTATACTCTTATTACAGTTTGAGTAAAAACTATTGAATTGTGATTTCCTCCCTTTCTCCAGAATTACAATGCATGAATAAATAATATGATTGTCCCTAAAACTAGGAAACATACGTGAAAAAAGGAAACAATATAATCCACAATTAACTAACAAATCATATCCTCTAATAGTCCCCCTCAGTTTGAACGTGAAGATCCCGAAACGTTTAAGCTGGACCGAAAAGATTCGAACAAGTAACGCGGCAACCCTTTCGTGAATATGTCAGCATACTGATATGGAGCAGGAATGTGGAGAACGCGGATGTGTCCGATCTGAACCTTCTCTCGAACGAAATGAATGTCCATCTCAACATGTTTAGTTCGCTGATGTTGAACCGGGTTCTCAGACAAGTAAACCGCCGAGACGTTGTCACAGTAGACAATAGTGGCTTTGGGAACTTGAACATGTAACTCGAACAACAAGTTTCGGATCCAAGTGGCTTCGGCTACCGCATTGGCAACACCCCGGTATTCGGCCTCCGCACTAGACCGAGAGATCGTTGGTTGGCGTTTGGATGACCACGAAAGAAGATTGGACCCCAAAAAAATGCAGTACCCGCTAGTAGATCGACGCGTGTCGGGACAACCGCCCCAGTCGGCATCCGAGTAGGCCACGAGAGAGGAATCCGAGGAGGCCCGTAAACGCACTCCATGATCTAGTGTGCCCTGTAGGTAGCGGAGAACCCGCTTCATGAAAAGAAGATGAGGTTCCCGAGGCGCATGCATGAAAAGACATATCTGCTGGACAGCGTAGGAAAGATCGGGCCGAGTAATTGTGAGGTACTGGAGAACTCCGGCCAAGCTGCGGTATAGGGACCCATCAGATAAAGGCGGACCATCTTGAGCACTCAGTTTGGGACTGGTGTCAACAGGGGTGTGACACGGTTTACAATTGGACATATTGGCGCGGTGAAGTATATCCCGAGCATACTGAGTCTGATTAAGGAATAGAGTCCCGGCAGAACGAACGACCTGTATCCCGAGAAAATGATGTAGAGGGCCCAGATCAGTCATAGCGAATTCCTGGGAAAGGCGTCTGATCACCTGTGATAAAACCTGAGGATGACTGGCAGTGAGGATTATATCATCAACGTAGAGGAGTAAGTAGGCAACCCGAACACCGTCGCGGAAAACGAAAAGTGACGTATCACATGTGCTACGACGGAACCCCAGAGTAGTGATGAACGTAGAGAAGCGAGAATACCAAGCCCGGGGTGCCTGTTTGAGCCCATAGAGAGATTTCTGTAACCGGCAAACATGATTTGGATAGTCAGGATGTATGAAACCTGGAGGCTGCTGCATATATACTGTCTCCTGTAAGGTACCATGCAAGAACGCATTTTTAACGTCAAGTTGGTGAATCTGCCAGTCCCTGGAAATTGCAATAGATAACACAGTGCGGATAGTGGCCGGTTTAATGACAGGGCTGAAAGTATCCATGCAATCGATACCAACCGTCTGAGATTTGCCATTGCAGACAAGTCGAGCTTTGTATCTATCAAGTGAGCCATCAACTTTGAACTTATGACGATACAACCACATGGATCGAATAACGGGTCTGTCAGACGGCCGTGGTACCAGTTCCCATGTTTTATTAACCTGCAAAGCGCTAAATTCATCGTTCATGGCCTGACGCCAGTTAGGGTCCGATAAGGCTTTAACGTATGACGTGGGCAGGGGGGAAATGTCGGCAGAAGTAGTGAACAGATATCGAGGATTCGGTTTAACGACACCCGATTTGCTGCGTGTTTGCATATGGTGTGCGTTGGGAGGTTCGGGCGGGTCGGTAGGGGGTGTTTGGGCCCCGGAAGGTTGATCGGAGGGGTGGGCCGAGGAAGTGGGGGAATGGGCCGGAGACTGGGCCGAAGGAGGAGATGGGGGGTTTGGTGTTTGGGCCGGCGGGGTAGTATGAGTAGGGGAAGCCGTGGGCTGCGGGTTTGCGGGTGTGGGTGGAGGAGAGGGTTGGGTTTCCAGAGGGGAGGGAAATTGGACGTTGGGAAATATGGGAGGATCTTCGTGAAGAAAATCATAGGTGGAGGGGGGTGGAGGGTGTGTAAAAGGAAATGATGTTTCGTCAAACACGACATGGCGAGATAGGTGGACACGACCGGTTTGGGGATCGAGACACCTGTAACCTCGGAAATCGGTGGGATATCCGAGGAAGATGCACTGGGTTGATCTGGGAGAGAGTTTGTTGGGTTGTGTAGCCGACATGTTTGGATAGCATGCGCACCCGAACACGCGTAAATGGTCATACGTCGGGTGACGATGATAGAGGGCGAAGGCTGGAGGGTTGAAGTTGAGTTTCTTGCAAGGGAGGATGTTATGAAGGTAAGAGGCGGCATGGAGTGCCTCAACCCAGAATGTGGCAGGGAGATGAGAGTGAAGGAGTAAAGCTCGAATAATGTCATTCAAGCGACGGATCATACGCTCAGAACGCCCATTTTGTTGGGACGTTTGAGGGCACGAGAAACGGAAGACAAGGCCATGTTGGTGAGCAAATTGTTTAAAATCGTTGTTGTCAAACTCACCGCCCAAATCACATTGGAATGTTTTAATTTTTTTGTTGAATTGAGTGTGAATGAGATTGTGAAACTTAGTAAAATTGGTAAATGTTTCTGACTTAAATTTTAACGGGTACACCCAAACAAAATTAGTGAAATTATCTAGAAGCACCATATAATATTTATAGCCAGAATTACTAAGCACAGGAGAGGTCCACAAGTCACAATGAATCAAATCAAATGCATTGAAAGTTTGAGAAACAGAATCATAAAAGGGTAAACGTTTACTATTCGACAATTGACACGACTTACAAACCAAAGATTCAATAGATTTATTGTTTTTAAAGGAAAATAAACGAGACAAGTGTTGTAGCACGTTCGAGCCGGGATGCCCAAGTCGATCATGCCACGGAGCCGCCGAGGAGGTGGTGAGAAGACTTGTGGAAGAGGAGGTGAGCGGGTAAAGATCTCCACTGCTATTGTGGCGGGAAAGCAGATGTCCATCCTTGAGGTCCTTCAAAGAAAAACCAAAAGGGTCAAACTCAATTGATACTTGGTTATCTATAGTGAATTTGCGAACCGAGATCAGATTTTTAATGACATTTGGTGAATGAACAATGTGATTAAGGCGAAAGGTTTTGGTGGGGGTTTTATAAAAGCCATTACCGGAGCCACTAACGGGCAATAATTGACCATTCCCGACAAATATAGGATTAACAGGTAAAAAACTTGGAACTTTAATGTTACCTGGATCAGAAGTGATGTGAGATGATGCGCCAGAATCCATGATCCACTGTCCTTGATCCAGATTATTAAGATGTAGCGATGTCATAGCGGTTCCAATGTCCTGATGATTTAACGGATTAAGACTTGGGCTAGAAGGAGGGTAAAAACCAAAACCGGGTGGGGGCAGTGTGCTAGTTGGTTGCATGTGGGCCATGTAAGTTTGGTTGGGGTTGAATTGGGCTTGGGAATTATTAAAGTTGGCTGGCATTGACGGGAAGGGGGTAGGTGGGGCTGTCCACATTTTAGAGTTTGCTCCCCCAAAAAATTGATTAGGCCGCTGCCCTAGGAGACCGCTAGATGGATGAAAATTTTGCACGGTCGGCGGCTGAGAAATCCAATTGGAACCGGCGCTAGGGAAGTTGCCACCGCCTCTGCCGGAGACGCGACCCCGTCCCCCTCTGCCGCCACGCGCCGCTTTTGCAGGGTCGTAATTATTACCCCGATATCCGTTGGGGTATGGAGAACGACTTGAGGGTGACGAATCTGGAGGTTGCTGTGGCCGAGACGGGTTTGGAGTGGCGGCCAGAGCGGTGTCCCGGGAAGATGTCCGGCGAGCCGCCTGGCGTTGCTGTTCAGCTTCGACCATACCACGGGCTTGATCCCACGTCGGTGTTTGTTGGTTTATGATAGCTCCGACGGTGTCGAACTCCGGCGGGAGGCCGCGGACCATTTGAATGACGAGGCGGCTTTCGGAGACAGGTTGATCTATGTCGGCGAGTTGATTTGCGAGATCTTTTAGGGTCTGACAATAGTCATCGAAGGATGCCGAGGTTGTCAAGGTGGTGTTGGTGAACTGTTGCTCGAGTGTGGCTGCCCGAGCGTGTTTGTTATTGAGAAAAATCCCTTGGATTTGCAGCCATGCCTTCCGGGCTGTTGGTTCGTCAAGAATACGACGACAAATGTCGTCAGCCACCGTGCTATACAGCCATTGAAGGACGAGGGCGTCAAGTTCCGCCCATGACTCGTGGGTGGGATCTTCTTCGGACGGTGGTGCGGTGCCGTCAATGTGAGACAGGAGTTTATAGATGGTGAGGTGATTGCGGAAGAGTTTCACCCAGTTGGAATACGGGGTTTTCTTACCATCGAGGGTACGAACACGGAGGTGAACGTTGTTGGCGGTGAAAGCCGGGTGTAGAGGTTGTTTTTCGGTGGGAGGGTTAGACGAAGAAGCTTTGTCGCCGTCCGCCATGGGGAAAGTCGGCTGTGGGAGGAGAAGAGCTTGGAGAGAAAAAAAGACCTACGCTCTGATTACCATATTGAATTGTGATTTCCTCCCTTTCTCCAGAATTACAATGCATGAATAAATAATATGATTGTCCCTAAAACTAGGAAACATACGTGAAAAAAGGAAACAATATAATCCACAATTAACTAACAAATCATATCCTCTAATAAAAACAACTACCTTAATAAATATATTACCCTTTTAACTCTTTCATTTCACACAAACCTTATTTAAATCTTTCTATTTTCTTTATTATTTATATTGATACTCTCTCAAATTAATACCACGTGGATCATAAGTGTCCAAGATATCGATTCCTACGGCATACATGGTACAAAAGCCACCTATATAGGTTCGAGTGCCGTTGTTTAGATGGGTTCAACATCTACAACAAACACCCAAATCCAACAAAACCAATCATTTCCCGAATCACATGATATACCCAACTCACTACCATTCAATATTTCACCATCATTACTTGAATCAAAACCCGAAACATACAGTCACCACAGTTGTAACAAAAAGAAGAAAAAAAAGAAGAAGAAGAAGAAGAAAAAAAAAGAACTACCCGGAATACAACTCTTAACGTTGCATCTCTACTATGGACGTTGCTAGAGGAGGAAGCATTAGTCAAGAATTGGGTGGATGTTTCCATGGATCTGGTAAATTGTATATTGTAATGTCCATTTACTAACCTTTTTTCTCTTGTTTATTTTATCAACATCTAGTCTTTTTTTTATATAGATTACTAGCTGGTTACAAACGAAATTCCGCTTCGTTTTGGGCTCGAGTTACAAAATGGTTTTCATTCGATCTTGAGAGATAACGATTTTCGTACTCATCGTCAACTTTACTCAATGTGGTGTGGTTTGTGAAAGATAACCACAAAGTTTTGTGGAGTCTATAATCAGTGCCGGAGCTTGAATAAAAGTTATAGGGGAGTCGAATTCAGTACATGGGGGACCAAACTCAGTATATAATTTTTTTTTCAAAGGGATGGAGTAAAAATTAATACTACAAAAAAATAGAAAAAAAAAGGAGGACGAGCTGAGTCACCCCGGGCCCTAAAGAAGCTTTGCCCATGTTAATAACTTAATAAACAACCAGAAATTAAAAGAAATTGAAACGATACAAACATAATGACCAGGGCCAAGATATATAAATACCGGTCCAACGTGACTACATTTTCATCCCATGGTTCAGCAGATCCACCTAAGTTAATGAACCTAACAAATTAAGTTGGTTAATAGGAGATTTAAGTTATTTTTTGGCATGAAAATTAATTTTTTGCAGCTATGGGACTCTTGATCTCTCCTTTGATCTTTACACAAATTTACCTTCCCTTAACATATACACACTATATATACGAGGTAAGACCTAGGATGACCATGATGAAGCTGTCAGTCCACGTCTGAGCCGGACGATCTTATCCTCCCATGTCTAACGCTTGATTTCCCCAGGTCCAACGCAAGATAGCCGAAGCATAACACAAGATAGCCAAAGCATGATTCCCCTGTAGTCAAGCTATAGACCAACTTGACCGTTCTTGGTCATCCACTCCATCCGACCAGGATACACCGATTTTACATTAACTATTAAAAAAAAAACAACAACAATATTGAAGCACTTATAAATATATAAAATCATATATAAATGAAAAAAAATACATATTTTCAACCCTGGATAAGATGAGTTGGAAAAAGAAAATGAAAGAAGATTTAATGGAACTAATGCTACCCTGTTTGGACCAGTTATTGTTTCCTCAAGGGGCTACATAATGGCTGGCTATGGACCATCGTATCCGAACTAGATTATTTACCAAATAAAATACCTATACAACGAAAACCTGCTTCCAGCTTGTACCTTGTGTATCTTTTGTCGTACATTATTACCGTACCTCAATATATACAGATTTTGTATCATTTCTTCCACAACTTAAATATTATTTAGATATTATGTTTTTATGGATTTATATTCTATCTTATTGCTAAAACATTATATTTGAAAACATACAAGAGTTGCTAGTTGATAATAACTTGATATATGCTAACACAAGTAAACCTTCACGTGTGGCGGTGTTGATATTGTAGGAAATATACAACGCTCGGTTTTAAATAATATTTATTAGAGAGGTAATTAAAAAGAAGAATGTCTCAACGATTATTCAAAATTTAAAAAATCACAAAGCACGACACTTCATATGAAAACGAAACCCTTAATTAAGTAGTTTAGATGAGTTTTAATTCTGCTTTGATTAAAATTTACGTCGAAACTTTTGATAAAGGTGGTTAAAAAATCAGACTTCAAAGAACAATAATTTTATGATCACTGTTTAAAAAATATTAAGTTAATATCATAAGTGGGTCATAGTTTCCAATTCCTTTATTGTTATTATTTTAACACCTGACCCAGTCGCATGACAAATTCATTTTCATTTACTTGATTTCATAACTGTTTTTTTACGTGTCCTTAAAAAGATAATGTTTTTCTTTATTATTTATCCTATAAACCCAAATTTGTTGGCAAGTTCTTGAACTTAGAGGGGTGTAATGTGTCATTCTTCTAATGTTCATTTAAAATCCCATGCAAATTAAGCAAGTCGGCTAGGCTACTGGGATGGTTGGACTGTTCCGAATTCAGGAGGGGGGGGTGGTGTGGGGGTGGTGATAGACTTCTATTTTTTATTAGTTGTTTAATCCATAGGTGTCGATTTGTAACCTAATACAAGTTGGTAGACGGTTTATAAATACTAGCCAAGTTAGGGTTTGGATGTACAACAAATAAATAGAGTTTTTGAGTGAGTTTTCTCTAATAAATCAAGAGTTATTTGGTTTTAATCTTTGCGTGTTTTTGATATCTAATCTTCGAAATTTCTTATCATATGGATAATGATTTTGTTACACTACTTCTGAGAAAAAAAATATAAAAATAAAAATTTGTAAATGCACTTATGCACCTATCATAACTCAAACTCATAAGTTCATAACTCACAAGGAACCTAAGCCACCAAGTTTGCCTTGGACACAAGGTAACTGCTAAACTCTTAAAGATGTGGACACGGCCCTTAGTTTGAATGGGCCCGTTTCTCACTTGGATCAGCCGCCCATTGACCCAAACCAACAAGTTTCTACTTTTTTATGAAAATTTGCATCTCTAACTCTAAGTTGCATTTTCTAAAGTCTTAGTATTAGAAGTAAAATTAGTAAATCACACGAGTTTAAAACCTGTTAAGGTGAAGTTCTATAATGCGTTTTTATATCGAGCCATGGAACTGTTGACGGATTAAAACCGGTGATGAACGAAGACTTAGACCAAAAGAAAGAAAGAAAGGGACAAATCAAGAAACATGTACATAGAATAATAAGCTTAAATGTTGTAATCGAAAAAAGAAGAAGCAAAACACATAAGAAAAAAAAATATCTACTTCTCCCCACATGACAATTCAGTCCACCACAATATATGGTATGATCCAATGATCCATCATCACAGCCCTAATTGGAAATCCCAATTGGGTCCCACAAAACTCCCCATTTGAAAGCAGAGAATCCCATCTTAAATCCCAGCCATTGAGAGGGTGGTATCATTATCTATATATGTCCCCAAAATAAGTGGGGAATACCAAATTTGGAATCTGATTACATCAGAAAAAAAAAAGCAGCAAACAAGAAGAAAGATAAAGATCCTTCCCACATGCATAGCCAACAGCTGCAGCAGCAGCATACCCCTCCTGTTGTCCCCATGTACATGCCCACTACAGAATCACTTCCTTTCTTTGGGTAAGACCATTTCCCTCCTAGAGCCTATTCTTTGACTTGTACTTTGTGCAAGAAAGTTTGTACATTGCTGCTCTGGATAAAAGCTCCAATCTTTTGTATAAAGAACCTATCTTGCATATTGCAAGTTGCAATCTTGCTTCTATTTGGAAAGAAATAAATGGCATTTTCCAGGTTGCTAACAGTATGAAAAGATTGATGTTAAACATCCAAGAAATGATCTTTTTCTTTTTTCATCATAATTAGCATAGGGTATATTGGTAATTTACTTATTTGTGTGAAATTTCAGGTTGAGTGACTATGGTGTTGCAGAAATAACATGGGAAAATGGTCAACCAGCCATGCATGGGCTTGGAAGGACCAATGAAACACTAGAATCCATTGTTCATCATGCTACAACATTTTACAACCAAAGTCAAAATCAAGAAATTGACCTACAAACAAGTCAAAACCTGCAAAAACCACACAATCTGAGCTCGAATGTTTCGTCTTCCAGTGGGGATTGGGTCGATAGCGGAGGCCCGAGTTACCTAAAGAAGCGGCCCAGATCATCTGCTATAATCCATGATCAAAATTTGGGTTTGCAAGAAGATAATATTAGCAACAGCAAAGATAATGACACTACAATGATGACATGGCCTTCATTCGATTCGCCTAATCAGAGCTTACAGAGTTTAAAGAGTAAAAACACAGATGATGATTCTGCCTGTCAATATGGATCGGTAAAAAAAGATTAAAAAATTTTATGAAAAAATGGACTTTTCTATATAAATCATGTTGGTTGAGTGAAAGTTTCTTGATTTTCAACAGGAAAATAAAGAAGAAGAATGCAAGACTGAGGGCGAAACAATTCGATCTCGATCAAGTAGGCGAAACAGGGCCGCTGCTATACATAATCAGTCTGAAAGGGTAATTTTTTTGTAACTTTATATAAAAAAAATATGAAAAACTTAATATTTTAGTCGCTAAATGTGATCTTATATGTCGTTATTTTAGCGACGAAGAGAAAGGATTAATGAGAAGATGAAAGCTCTACAGAAACTTGTCCCAAATGCTAATAAGGTTAGAAGTTAAATTATGCATTCATTTGTGTGTGTTTGACTTTTGAAGTCAATCCTACCAACTTCGGTATCTAAAATAATTATTCATTTCTTGATCAACTTTGCACCAAAACCATTTTATATATACCAAATAGCATAAGCTAAACTTGGCCTATTAAAAAAGTTTGAAAACTATGGTCACTTTTTACACAGAACTAAAGTTATAAATTAGTAATTTGACCTCAAAAGTCAACTTGTACCTTTTTTTTGTCATTTCATTGTAAGAAAACATCTAAAATTTGGGAATTGTTTATGTAGACAGATAAAGCTTCCATGTTGGATGAAGTGATAGATTACTTAAAGAAGCTACAAGCACATGTGCAAATAATGAAAAACATGCCAATTCCAAATCAACAAATGATGATACCGATACCCCTACAACTGCAACAACAACAACTGCAACGACAACTACAACAACAACAGCTTCAGATGTCAATGCTAGCCCGAATGGGAATGGGACTAGGCCTTCAGATCGGTATGCCCCCGCCAGCTCAACATCCTTTCATGGTCCCACAAACAATGATCAACCCCCTCCACATAGGCGCCACATCACGACCAATCCACAACCGCCCACCCGCCAACACCACGGTTCCTTACAGCGATCCACATAACGCGTTTCTAGCACAAGTATGTCAAGAATCAACATGGGTGTAATTCAACTTTGACTTTTACTAGTCAAACTCTTAGTTTTCAACCTCTAATGAAATAACTAATCATTTTAAACTTTATTTCTTGGTGCAGCATATAAATATGGATATGTACAACAACATGGCACAGTTCTACCGGCAACAAGTCAATCACGGAAAGCTAACGGGCACGAGCTCATCTCAACCAGACCATAACCGGGGAGAGTAATGATGATAAACGAAAGCATCGTGTAGTTATTATTAATAAATCTATATATAATTAAAACTTAAGTATGCATTATATGCTAATCATGTAAACCTCTTTTTTGTGCTGATTTGTTATGTTTTGTCAAAGTAGTAGTGTACAATAGAACCACAAACATGTTACATTCAAGACCGGTTCCTTTCCGCGAAAGGTACCATCTTTGATGCACTAAGTACAACCAATTGAACAGTATGTCAATGTTAATGAGAAAAACAAAAAGAAACTGGAAGTAAATTATGAGGATTTTCAGGCGAAAGACATTGGATAAGTTTGACCAAAAGTGGGGTCAGACCATGGATTGCAGTGATCCTAGACCACAGGTTTTGATGTCCCATGAAACTAACTGGATCAATAGATTATCTCCAAAAGATTTGATCTGGGTTTTCAGAGGAGGACCAGAAGAAAGATTTGAAATTGAAATTGAAATTGAAATAAAATAAAGAAGGGAAAAATACTAATTTATACTTTCTTCTCAGGAAAAAAATTAACAATTTTTTATAAAAAAGAACAATATACTTGAATTTTTTCTCACAACAGTCTTTTAATAAAGTTTCATACATTAAAGGATTAAAGGTACTTTAGTATTAAAAGTAGAAAATTATGTTAAACTTTTATGTGAAAAAAATTGTTGAGAAGCTTTACGAGAAACATCTATGTTGAATTTGTCCCATAAAAAAGTATGAAAAACTCTAATAGGATAATATTAATTATTGTTCTAGAGAGACCCATGAAACCATTATAATCCTAACAAGGGTTTCACTTTCTATGGAGTTATGAGCATTTAATCACACAGGCTGGATTCATGTGAAATGATTGGATATATCTTGTACTATTGTTTTGCAAGATACTAACATTATTCACCCCATGAATGAATGGACTCCACTTCTGCTTCAATCATTTGCACTATTTGTCTGCATGTGTTATCTCATACAACAAAACATAGCCTTTCCTTGCTTAATATGTATCATCTTATAAACCTAGAACTAACTAAAGAACCAAAACAGTACAACTTTTTCACGTTTATAGAGTTAGGGAGAATCATATAAACATTTGGAGTAAACTTCACTTTTGGTCCCTAAGGTTTGCATATTTTAACACTTTTAATCCAATTTTTGAAATTATAACATTTCAGGGCCTGAGGTTTGATTATTTTCTCAATTGTGATCACTTTTTAAATTTACATCCAAATTAACGGTTGGAATCAGTCAAATATGATATCAATGAGGGGTATTTTTGTAATTTAATCCTTATCCCCCATTATTTATTTGATACAAAACAAAAATAAATAAAGTTCATCAGCAGCTAGTATGATAAAAAAAAGTTCATCAGCAGCATAAGTCAATTACTACGTTTTGTATTAAATAAATAAAAGAGGAAATTGTTAAATTATGAAAATACTCCTCATTAATATCCTATTTGACTGATTTCAACATTTAATTTGGATAGAAATTTAAAAAGTGATAAAAATTGAGAAAATAATCAAACCTCAGGCCCTGAAATGTTATAATTTCATAAATTTGATTAAAAGTGTCAAAAATGTACAAACCTTGAAAACCAAAAGTGAAGTTAAACACTTGTACTTTGTTTTAAATTTATTATATAAAATGGTTTTCTTAACGGTCCCTCTTTTTCGCTCCCACGCATGTGATTATCTTGCATGCACTAGTGCTACGTATACAACGCGGTTCCTACAGTTTTATATTTAAAATTAATTCCGCGTTTAATTTTTGTTATATATTATGGAATATGTAACGAGAGAAAAGGATCGAATGTGATAAAAGATGCATAAAACGAACCCCACTTGTATCTTGAATGATGCCATAGTGACTAAGAATCAGAATTTATGGGACTCAAATAATGCTGCAGAGGTCTTCAAAGTTCAAACTACTGGTCGATCATTGGTTTTTCATGGTTTAGATTTCTTTTTTTTTTATAAATAAAGATTTTTAATAAAACGTTGAAAACTAAACGAAGAACTCAGAAAGCAAATGAGAAAGTTAAAAAGCTTGAGAATTAAGGGTCCACTTTAGGCTATTAAATAACAAAAAGAAAAATTAAGGGTTAAAGTCTAAAGACTGACTTTAAGTAACTATATATGTTGGGTAACTATATATGTTGGGCAAGAGGTTTTGTTACCGTGGTGAATTTTCTTCTGATAGAGTTTGAAAAAAGATCGGGCGGGTAGTGTAATGTCCTCGTTGGTGATCTAAATTTACCGTTAAAAAAATAACTACATATGTAAATATAATTAAGTATGTGTATATACTTTTATATACAAATGATTTATATAATACGTATGTTGATATTTTGTATCATAAACAAAGATACCCAACAAATCTCATTTATAAATACTAATAATCTTTGATTATAAGATGATGAGATATGAACAAAACTTACTTTATTTAAGAGGGCTAGACTATGCGATATAATGGGGAACACAACACGCTAACATAGACACTGGTAAAATATCATATATGTTTGAAGGTTTAATAAATTTTTATAATATAAAGTAAATATGAAATCATATAAAATAGGAAAATTGGATTTTAATAATACAAGTTTTGTCTTGTTGGCGGATAATAATACGAGTTTTAAAATTTGCTCACAATAATACCAATTAATGAGGTAGGTGCTTATAATGAAATGTCGTTAGTTTTTAACTAACGACGTTAGTGGTTTGCTGACGTGGCACTCAATGTGTCTTTTTTTAACAATTACCAAAATATAGGGACTGGTTTGTAATATCTAATACTTTATTTTATAATTTTCTATAAAGATATAAAAAAAGAAAGAAAGAAAGAATCACCGTCCTCCCCCTAGCTAGGGTTCCGGCAACCAGGTTCCCTCCGGCGGCCTCTCACTGTGGTTAGCCCCCTCCATCTCCGACGACGCAACCAGACCAACCTCCGGCGTTCGCATGACCTGGAACGTCGATTTCTCACGACCTGGAACGTCGATTTCTCACGACCTGGAACGAATCAAGCAAAGTCGATTTCTCACGACATGTCCCTTTTGCTTCCAACGCAACCAAATTAGGGCTGAGATGAAGATGACGATGAAGCCGCCGCCGAGTAAGCCGCCGCCGATGACGGAATCGTAGGCATTGGTAGCACATAGACCGGCGCAATCTCCGACGGAGCGATGGAGAAGAAGAAGGAAACAGCAGCAACGACACCTCGGTTTTTGGAGAAGAAGAACGAACGCTCGTTGGAGCTGGGGTTCGCCGGAGTTGCTAGGTTCGAACGGGGTCACCGCTGATCGACGGGAGCGAGGTCGCCGGTGCTCGATGAAAGTCGATCGGAGGGGGAGGTCGGCACCGCCGATCCTCTCTTCCTCTCTTCTTCTTTTTTCTTTATAAACGTTTATTGAAATTACATAATTAGTCCCTCAATTATTAAAACTTTATTAAAAAAACACATACAATGTCACGTCAGCTGCCAAGTAAGCAACATAGCTGCCACCTCAGCAAATCACTAACACCGTTAGGGTTCAACTAACGGCATTTCATTATAAGCACCTACCTTATTAATTGGTATTATTGTGAGCAAATTTTGAAACTCGTATTATTATCCGCCAACAAGACAAAACTTGTATTATTAAAATCCAATTTTCCTATAAAATAAAAACGATTTTGATAATTTGGTTAAAAAGAAAATTAATTGTTACATAATTAGATTCTTATTAGTAAGCTACTTTTGTATTTAAATATAATTAAGGTAGTCAAAATCATTAAAGACAGTGTTACCCTTTTAAACTTTTAAAAAATAATATAAAAATAATTCGTACATATTAAATGTATTATAATATAGTATAAAAACACTGATATATATAGTTTGTATACATGTGGTTAGTGAATCTTAACCTCTTAGAATTGTATTTTTCATTGAGCTCAAAGAAACTCATATGACATGCATATTTCATTCATTTTAAGTTATTGTCATTTGAGTTATAGTTTGGTGGTAAGTAGTAAAATCTCTTTTAAAAGAGATATATGGTCAAACCTTATAAAACGTGTAGTTTAAAAGTAGATAGATAGATATGTTTTTTTTTTTTTTGAATAGCTTTATTCACCAAAACAAAACTCCATCGAGGAGATTGAGCATGCGTCTCAGAGCAAAAACCAAAAGAACAGTTACATCACATTACACAACAACATTTTTCCAGTCCTCCCGTTCTTTTTCACTTATTTTAGCTCTGTTTTTTAATCCAAAGCTAATCGTAACTCATGATCTGCACCAGAATTCCAGAAATTTACGGCTTCTTCTCCCTGAATCTAACATTATTGCGTTCTCTCCAAATGCTCCAACAACATTTTTCCATTCCTACCATTCTAAATCACTCATTTTAATTCTGTTCTTGATCCAAAGCTCACTGTAACTCATGATCTACACCAAAATTTCATAAATTTACGGCTTCTTCCCCCTGAATCTAACATTATTACGTTCTCTCCAAATGCTACAACACCCGATGTGTTAGTCATTCGAAAAGAATTACTGTTTCAAGTATTAAATATAGCGCATATCATATTTTTATAGTTTGATTTATATTTTTATACCTAAAATATAATTCTTGCACCGATGAAAATTGATTGTATGGAAAACTTTTTATAAACAAACCAAATTAAATAGTTCTAGTCCATTAGAGAATCTTCGTAAGTCTGCATCTATCCCTATTTTAAACAAAGAATACATTTTAATCATTTTTATTTTCTTTTCTCTTTCTTTTAAAACCTTTTAAAACCATTAAAAAAATATGAGGAATGATGAATAGTGAAAAATTAAATATCTAGGTTAAGTTTGATGTTCCTCCTGATTTGTAGATAAATTTAATCATTTTTCTTAAATTATGAGGATAAGAATATAAATAAGGAACTAACTATGAATGCTTTTATATATTCGAGCTTTACACTTGTGAGGTACCCGTAATTCAAATAACTAAATCAGATAGAAAAGAATGAGTCGATAAAACCTAATAAAAAATCATCATTAAAATTTTTAAATTTTTTTTTAACGGCTAACAAACACCCATTTACGCCATTATTCTAAATTATATCACTCCCAAGTACTAAACTTGGGTCACTATCAAAAAGAACTTTGAATTTTACCACTTGACTACAACCTAAGTGGCAAAGTTTTGCAAAACCAGAATTTCCTAGATGACCCATCCTAGTACTCATCTTATCCAAACACGCTTAAGTGCGTAATCTTACTTAGTCTTACTTAGAATTTGATATTTTTTTATCAGAATATGAGAATTCTAAGTAAAACTACTAATCATGTAAACGTCTTTTCTACCACGCCACTAAGCTAAATGCATTTGATTTTCAGAAGATCTTGGTTTTAGACAACCCGGGATCAAAAGCTTAAACCATGTGTTTTTTCTGAAAGTATGTACACATAAAAAAATCGTCGGTATTAAATAAAATCTTAATTAAAATGCATCTTAATGAGCATTTTGCTCTATAAATACACGTATAAACTCAGCGTACACATACGGTTTTTGTGAGCGTATGAATGTACAATCGTATGGCCTCCTGCACAGCTTTTGACACAAGATTTCCAGCCAAAATCCCATATAACAATTAGAAACAATTATTACATAATTCAGCAAGATATTATCATATGACCAATTTATATAGCTCCATAATTAGAACATTATAAGGCGTATTTCTAGTTTTTATTCTTTGAATTCTAATACATTTTAAACAACATTTCCTCAATTTTCCTTAGCAATAAATGGAGAAATATTTCTATCTATGTTAATATGTTCCACAACTTTTAAACACCAAACTTCTCAAACATCATAAAGGATAATTTTGGAGATTGTATATAAACACCTTTGTTAGCCATTGATCTTGTTTCAGAGCCCCACACAGTACATAATGGAAAATATTTAGGGTTCTATATTTGCTTTATGTAGACCATTGTCATATGATACTAAAAGATAAATGAGATAATGTAAGATGATATAATGTTTTCCTTATATTGAAGAGACTTTTAAACAATACCATCAAAATTCCAACAGATACTAATGCACATTAACATCCCAATAAAAAGTGTCATGAAGCAGAGAGTCTAGTCTTCTTTTTACAGGCACCGAGAGGCAACATGACATCTGATGCTTGATGTTTACAAACCACAGACTTTGCAAACAAGTACACTATAAAGAGGTCCAAGATGAAGAAAGAACAAAAACCAGAAGCAACCTCAAGTGATGATTTCCCTTACCAGCCAATCAAGACTCGGGTACGCGAAATAGAGAACAAGAAAAGATGGAAGAGCAAACAAAATTGTGATGAGTATATACACAGCTAAGATGATTGCACTTGCAGGTATAGCATATAGAACAATCAGTAGAAATATGAATACCAGAGGAAACTTAGCCGTTAAGTGAACAAAGAAAATTAACGACTTACGGATAGTTGATTGCAGTCTTTCACCATTGACAAGGATCCCACGAGAGCCATCATGACGGTTAGGATCAGCAACACGTGGCCGCACCAGACTATTAGCGACTAAACCTCGAGTCCAAGACCAAGCAGGGGTAACAGGTGCATGGTCAGCACAAGAAGACATGTGAGATTTGACTCGATCGCCATTCAAGCTCTCAACCATCCAAAGAAGAAAGTAATTCTTTCTTGGGTACTTTAGATTCCCTTTATAAAGGAGACGAAACGATAATAAGTTGCACCATGGGCAAGATATGAAAAAAGGGAGCTGAACTGGAAGAGTGGGCAGTTTGACAACTGCCCATTGTAGCCCAAGAACACAGTTTTTACAGAGAGTGTGTCCACACCATAAAACATAGGGCACATTTTCCACAATATTGAAGGATTCCCAGCAAATTGGGCAGTCTAAACCCTCTTCTCTGCTGTTATCTACGGAAATCTCGTCATCAGAGCAGTCTGAACAAGTTTGACCGGCTCTTCGGGAGTCAATTCCCGGTTTAGATGCACCCGTAACCGCTTTTGACCCAAAACCCCACATGTTGAATTAACAATATATCTTCACCTTCTACAGAATTAATAGAAATTGATCCTCACATCCATGCCTGCAAAATGTCACCAAATTACATTTTGTTTCAGATTGCTATGTTTTTTAACAGACTAATGATGAGAATATATAAACACCATTCACATATAACGTCCAAAACTGAACCAATTGTCAGATGAAACATCGCAACTTCAGTAGCTTACGAAATTGTACAAGGCTTGTTGTATATGATACTAATTTGTTAAATGCCAAAAGCAAAATAACATTACTTATTTCGATTATGTAATCGACAGCTATAAAATTAGGGTTAAGAAGCAATTCTTAGCTTCAAATTAATCAATTATCTCACGGAATCAGAATATATTCATCTAGCAATTAACACATCATATGTGAATCCGAACAAAACGTGAACATATTATATATGAATCAAATCAAAAGCCACAGAATTTCACAAACGTGCATCCATCCACCTTTTCCCCCTATTTTCATAATCTAACGGAATAAAATAACATATCAAGTGTCACCAATAGAAAACCTAATCAATTCCTATCACAAAAATCGTAATATGAAGATCTCTAATCGTAATCGGATAATATTGAAGGAAAAATTAGGATCGGTTACCTCAGAACATGATGAACATCGAGGAGGCTGCCGGAGATTCAGATCCGTTAGAGATACGGCAGTAACTGTAAATAATTAAACGGTGAGATATAATATATACACGTAATACATATATAAACAGACGACGTCGGCGAGGAGATGTGACAGCGACCACCACTTGGAGACCACAAGAAAAAGCCGAAGAAGGTAGAAGAATGAAACGGATCTGCTACATCGCAGGCTTACGGTAGTTACGATACACCACCACTTGTCAGTTTTCTGACTAGGCCAGTTGTCCCTGTGGCCCAGTTATAGCCCATTCTCAGAGATGAAAAGGTCACTTGTTATGGTTAGCCCAATTGAATCGTACTATGAAGTTATGGGCTTTGATAGGTTTGGCCCATCACAAAAACTAAAAATTCGAAAATTCAAAATAGGAATTCTTAGTAAGGGCCTGTTTTTTTTTTAAGCCTTAATAACCTGTTAGATCTGAATCTGAATCTGTAAGACATTTTAAAATACCTTATTTCATTTCAGACGTGTTTTTGCTCTTTTATGAGTCCATATATAAAAACTTTTATCATTATATAATTTTTATGACATTTAAAGTTTTATATATATTGTAACTTACATATATATATTTTACTAGGATAGAACCCGTATGTTATACGGGTTGAATCATTAAAATATATATATAGCTGGTAATTCATTCATATTCTTATTACCGAAATAACGTATTACAATAAAAAAATTAAAATTATAATTCATAATATGGTCTTGTTAACTTTACCCACTTTATCAAAAAACAATATTTAGATCATGTTTCTACTTGTATATTTGAAAAATGCAACATAAACGTTTATTGGTAAATAAGTGTTTATTGGTACTTATAAGCTTTTTAAATATTTATTAAAATAAAAACAATAATAGTTTAAAGAATAATTTTAAATAAAAATAAGATGCAATTTAGTATGTGATTGTCATAATTCCATAAATATAAATAAATATAAATAAATAAAAATATAATATGATTAAATAATAGGATATAATTTTCAATCAAGAAGAATTATAAATAAATAAAAATATAACATGATTATATAATAAAAACAATAATAGTTTAAAGAATAACTTTAAATAAAAATAAGATGGAAATTAATATGTAATTGTCATAATTCCATAAATATAAATAAATAAATATAACATGATTATATAATAAGATATAATTTTCAATAAAAAAGAGTTTATAAATAAATAAAAACATAACATGATTATATAATAAGAGTATATTTAGGAGGAAAAACTTTTATGAGAATGAATGTAGTGTTGATATGTATCAAGAGTTGTAATTATTTATTAGTAGGAAGATATGCAAGTTGTGTATGGAGCTCGTGTACAACTTCTACTCTATATATAGATTGTATTGTATATTTTATATGTGTATTTTTCACGCACTTTTATCTTTGTTCAACTATTTATTTCATTTTGTTACTCTATTTAATTTTAATTTTTCAATTAATATTTTGAGGTTTACACATGTCACTACCATCGCCTTTGAACCAAACATGTTTGATGCATGAGATTTTCTGCTTATGGTTCATTCATATACTCCATGTTCGCTTTACTTGTCAGCGTTTTAGCCTTTAGGTATACGTTGGTATTTGATTATTTTTGTAGCTTCACATACTTATTTATTTATTTTAGTTGCACCTTAAATTGTTATATCCGTTTATCTTTTTATTTGTATTTTTTAATATACATGATGGTTTGATCAATGATGTTTTTTTTCTTTTTCTAAATGTTTTTATTTGTTCATACATTAAAGGACTGTTTGGTTCAATCTGATTCATTAAGTACTGGATGAATAAGTGTCTAAATGGTAAATACTTGTGTAGATGGCTCATTAAAAAGTAAACCAAACACCCCTAAGTATCACTTATTTTTCCTATTCATTTGGTTTCATATCAATGATATGATGCCCCGTTTGAATTAATGATAAGTTTTTCATATTGAAAATTTATAGTTCTTTTTACATGTATCATAAAAGCATTGCATGATATTGTCATTTTTATGTTATGTTGGTATACAATGTTACATACACATGCATTAAATACAATGCTTGTAGTATAGTTGTAATCTTCTTATATAATTACCTAGTCCAACCCGGACTCGGACGAGCATAAAACTAGTTATGAGGGTCACATGTCCTTTTAACTTGACATTAACTTAACATTAGAGTTACGTACTAGATAATGTTTTATTTACTAGGCAACATTAACACAAATATGTTGTATTGTTGTTCCTTAAAAATAAAAAGGTTAATCCTCTTTTACCTTAAGTAAATTACTTTTATGCTAAGTAAATTAGCTTAAGTAGATTACTTTTATGCTAAGTGAATTGATGGACGAGGAACTCTATGGAGAGCCTAAACTCCTTAAGAAAAATTGATTAAAAGTGACATAAACATATTAGGATGAAAATGATGGTGATTATGAATTTACATTACCTACTTACTTTAAGGTAAGTTTTTACTCTCCATAAAAGATAAGGTAATGTTTACTTCATAATCCTTAAGAATATACTTTTAGTTGCCGAGAAAAAATAAAAATAAAGGTCATATAACCTACTTGTGACCTACAAATAAAAATTGATAGCTTTATACAACGCTCTATGAGAGCATATGTCACATACTCACATGTACGGATAATAGGCCTTATATTCGGCTATATGGTTATCCCACTGAAACCATGATAGAAGTGATAATAGATATCGTCAGATTACGTATGGCCAGAATGGCTAGAAGACCCTATTAGAAAATTAAAAGTTTTACTCTTTAGAATATATTGCATAAATAAATAATAAATAAAAATATGGGAGCAAAATAAGAATAATAAGTGAACAAATCTTTGCTACCAAAAGACTTATCATGTGCAACGAGCCATCTCGTTGAATAATTTTTTTTAACCCATCCAGTAAACAAACTCTTACAAGTATACTTACTATTCTTTTACATAAACCAAGAGAATATATGCAAGCATATTAAATTCCATGTGAATCAAATTCAATATTTTGTGGTCTTGAAATGCACATTTCTATATGACCACACATGAAATCTTTCAGCTACGTGATATGCAGCATTTTGCCATACTATATTACTATTAACCTATATCATAGAAGTTAAGAGTTGTCAAATTCACATTGTAAACTTTTAACACTAATGTGCATTCATCATGATATATGTTAAACATCTCGTATCTCATAAAATTATTTAGTTGAGTCACTAAACCGATCCTGATAGGATGTGAATTACGATCGCCTACATAAGGGTATGTCACTTATATATACTGATGCACTAATTTGATTAAAAACCCAACTGCAAATAACTCCCCATCATAAGTGATCTCTATAAGAGAATCAGTTTGTCCCATATAAATATTTTTGGTTGTGTTGTCTGTACCAATACCACCAAAGATTAACCAGAGAGTTATTCACGACATAATTATATATTTTCAGTTAAATGCAAATGTATTCCCAGTCTTAGGAGGGAGATAAGAATAAGAAAAGCCTAATAATAAAAGAAACAATATGAAATGTATCAAGAATATCAAATATTGATCCCTAAGTGGTCCATATGAAATCTGAAGTAAAATATATCATACATGGGCAAAGAATAACAAACTAATTACTGGATGCATTCACTTATAGCAACATCAAGTTCATTTGCTTAAATTTACCACACAAACAAAATATGAAAAACAAATCGGTTCCAAAGATAAAATACCTCGAAAATATAACAAGCAATATAGAGCAGCTGGTGTAACCCTAGAAGTGGTTACATACAAAACCTATAAGAGGTTATAGATACAAAGTCCCAGGAGAGACTGATTATATTCAATGCCCCAAAGAGACAAGAAATGTTCTAAATAAATATCGATATTGAAAAAAAATATGAGATCTCTTATTATGTACAAAACAGTACAATATATATAACCGAAACAAAACACATGTATAAATGAAATATTTCATGTGCTATAGCAACATAGCTAATCAATGAAAATGATTACGTACGTACACATAACTCTATATGAGTACATACACATAGATGATTTGCCAAAATGGCAAGATGCCTTAAAGGCTTTGCCTCAAAAGTGAAACGTTTTTGGATCTATATGTGTGTCTTTGACTAAAAAGAAACGTAAAAGAGTGAGAATTTGTGATGTACGACCCGACTTTTACCATAAGGGTTTTTTCCCAAGACCCAGGAGTTGATTATGAGGAAACGTATTCCCCATTGGTGTATACGATAATCTTTAATACCCCAAGACGTGTAGTATAAATCTCAAAGATTATTACACGGTCTAAACAAAACTGGTCATATATGGTACAATCGACTCCTTATGTCTATTCTTGCACTCTTAAAGTTCATTATAATCATAGTTTACAGTGAGAACATCGATCATCGAGAGACTCTATTGAACTTATTAGAGAAATCTTGGAAAGACTTTGACGTAACTTGATTATTCCTCGACATGCAGATTGTGTATAGTGGAACTATATATTTATCCAATCAAACGACATCCATAAGATGTTAGCACATTATAATATTGCTAAACTTTATTTGCTACGCACACGTACGGTTGTCTAATCACTAGACTACAAAAGGATTCTTATCAAGAAGGCGGAAAAGTACTTGGTCTAGAACTACCGTACTTATAATTGATCAGACAACTAATATATCACGAGAAATGATATTACACCCTCATTACATATCCTAGCATAATATAGTTCAAATCCAGTACATTGCACTCTTTTCCGTTCACCAGGTTTTGTCCCGTTGGGTTTTTTCTAGTAAGGTTTTTAATGAGGCAACATAACTGATCCAGTGGCATCAGTCTATCTTACAGTCCCCTAAGTACTAATAACATCATGTGGTGTGTTGTGTAAAATGAATAGTACTATACCTCAGGGGAAGGAATGTTGAATTACACACTATTTTCTTTTGCTATGGTTTTTGTCCCACATGGGTTTTCCTAGCAAAGATCTTTAAATATACATCATGATCAAGACTTGTTGAAGTATATGTTGGTATCTCTACGAAACAAAAGACTTGACGATTAACGAAACAACAAAGCATGCATGGAAGAACAAAGATTCAAAAATAATACGGGATGAAGTCGATCAAAAAAAGACCAATTACAATATGAAGACGATGCAACATGTTTTCTTTTCAGGTTAAAGAAGATTGCTACAAATATCAAGTCAAGTAGTTGTTGTAGAAGACTAGATTTTTCAGACTAAAAGATACATGTTAAATTAAGGGTGGGGGTGGGGGGTATTATACACGTTGTAGTCTTTTTCCCTAAGCTATGGTTTATTTCCCACTGGGTTTCCTACCAGGTTTTTAATGAGGCAAAATATAACTGATCCTAAAGTATCAGTTAATATCGTTGTTCAAGAATCCACTTAACATTATCGAGTAGTATAATGTTAACAGTGTATAATTGAGGGAGATTTCATATATACCCTTACAAACTTTCAAAATATCATATATACCCAAATCAAATTTAAAATATCATATATACCCTTAAAAATTTTCAAATATCAACCATTCCTTTAGAAATTTCCCAAATATCATATATGCTCAAATCATATTTAATATATACCCCTAGAAAACATTAATTCATATCATATATACCCCTAGAAGAATTTTCAAATATCATATATACCATTTTTTTAATAATTAAAATACTATATTTACCCATATTAATTTATTACCTTAAAAACAAATTAATATGTCTATTTGCCCATAATTATCTGTAATACTATGAAGTTTCATATTTAGCTATATAATTTTTTTTATTATAATTTATATAAAAGAGTTGCATCTTAATGAGATTATGGCGGAACCAAAACTTATTTCAAACTCGACAAGCCTTATCAAATTGATAAATTTTTGATATTGGGTTAGGTTTGTCAAATTGGAATAAATTGTTATTCCATGTTGACCTCATAAGATTCCACTCTTTTATAACATTATGATAAGAAATAATGTAGCTAAGTATGAAACTCTGAAGTATTATGAATAATTATGGGTAAATGGTCATATTCGAAATTATTCTTAACGCAATAAATTAATATGGGTAATTATAGTATATGTTTTAAAAGGGGTATATATGATATATGAAATTTTCTAAGGGTATAAATGATATTTGTAATGTTTTATAGGGGTATATATGATATTTAAAATAGGTTTATTGGATTTTATTAATTCAAGTTATTACCAATTGCCCAATATTAATCCAATTTAAAAAATGGCTCACATTAATCACAATTATTAAGGTGTTGGATTTCATTAAACCCCCTTTACATTTTTCTTAACTCCGTTTGAGATTTTACTCAAAAAATTCCAAAGGGGGTCCAATGAAATCCAACACCTTAATAATTGGGATTAGTATGGGTCATTTTTAAATTGGGATTAATATTGACCATTTGGTAATAACTTGAATTAATAAAATCCAATAACCCTTTAAATTATGATATAATTTGGGTATATATGATAGTTGGGAAGTTTGTAAGTATATATATGATATATAAAACGTTTTCTAAGGGTACATATGATATTTTAAATTTGATTTGAATATATATGATATTTTGAAGGTTTGTAAGAGTATATATAAAATTCATCCTATAATTTATATATGAGGGGGAGTGTTATCTAAAAGATATATAATTACTTCCCTAATGACCCTTTGACTACCTTGATTACTTTCTTCAGTTACTTGCGTGGAATAGTCATGACTCATCTTTATGATTAGGGATGAGCTTTTGGTACAGAGTAACGGTACCGTACTGGTTTTGGTACCGGTTCGGTAACGACCGAACCTAAATGGTACTGGTATCGGTACTTAATTTTTGTTAATTTTAAATTCGGTACTAAGCGGTACCAATACTAGTATTTTCCGAATGGGTACCGGAATACATATATTTGTAACTAGTCAGTGACTCGGGTAAATACCCGAGGTTGTGATATAAAAAGAATTATACGAAGTAAAAGATCAAAACTTCTTTTCTAACTATTAACATGACCTTCAGAAAGTCCACGTTTCTTCACCATTCTCACAAACTTCAAAAGTGAATATATTATAAGTTGTATACCCCATTAATAAAAACTCATAAAGAAAAACATGCTTTAGAGTTCTAAAATCTACTTTACACAATTGTATCCATATAAAATTTTGGACCTAAGCATTTACAAAAAAAAAATGACTACAACAAACTCAACGAGGCATTTCATCAAAGCACATAATCTATATATTAACCTATGACACATAATCTTTTCCTAGTTAGAGAAATCACCTTTACTAAAACAAATGTGGTTCTTCTATAATCTAGAACATGATAAAAAAACGAACCAAACAATGCAGATTTCACGTGTTCAATTCAAGTGTAATGAGCTTTAGTAAAAAAAATAAAAAAAATATATATATATATATATATATATATATATATATATATATATAGAAAGCACACATAATTTATATAAAAATTAGAAGATTAATTGTGACACCCATATTATAGTTTAACGCTTTATGACGTTTACTAACGTCCAAATATTAATCAAAGAACATTTTTCGTTTTATTACACACCAAACACGTAATAACTTATCACCTCATTTCAAAACGATGATCGGATACATCGATCACCATGGATATTAACTCAAACTCCAAGGAGCTCATTACCTTTTCAACAACAAATAATTCTAAAAAACATATTCTTCCACACATATTGCCCCTACTTGAAGCCAAGGGAAAATACTTGGACAGTTGGACTCACCAACTTCCATTTCAGAACACGTTTTTCATTTATTTTTATTTTTAATCATTTCCCTTAATAAATTACCAATTTTACTTAATTAATATATATATATATATATATAGGGAGATGATCATTTGAGAACCAATTTTTCTTTAATTAACCGTAGTATTTGGTCTTTTGTGTACTAGTGTTATATATATGGAAACCCCCCCCCCCTCCCCCCCCCCCCATGAATTTGAATGCTCTCCCACTGAAAATTAGTGGCTCAGAATTGTTTTTAAAAGTTCTCAAGAAAAAAAAGTTTTCATTTGAACCTAACCTATATATATATATATATATATATATATATATATATATATATATATATATATATAGTGAAAAGTTCATTGTAGACACCCTCATAAGTGTAGACATGTAGACACCCTATTTCACCATTAGATCTCTTGATCTAGTGGTTGTGATAATTTCATTTTTTCCTTTTTCCCCTTTTTCTAATTGTTCAGAGCATTTCACATGTGAAAAAGAGCTATTTCACATGTGAAAGTGTCTACAATAAACCTCATTTTAGAAATATTACCATGAAATATTTACAATTTCATGTATAACATGTGGCCAATACCCCGCTACTTATAATAACAAGAAATAGACCTAATATACCAACACAATTTCCCTAGATGAGCTAGCTTTTTTACTTTAAGTCTAAGTTACTAACTCAAAATTGTTGGTCTTGTAACAAATAAATTAGTTTTAAAAACGTAACCTAGAAGAGTTATGACGAGCTTCATGAGGCAAACTAGAAACCACAACAACCACATATGAAGGCTTGCAACACAAACTACATTATGATCCTTGGCCCACCTACAATTTGTAAATCTAACTTTATAATCGATCCAAATGTGTCGGTAGCTAACCATATTCATATTAAATTCACTTTAATTAACAAAATCTACTCGTAGCTACATCATGATTACCATCCCTAAGTTCTTCGTAGCCGTATAGCAATATAGCATATGATTGCATGTCACGTTATTGATTACAAACGTTATATAACACTCGGATCATATCTTAAAAAATAAAAAAAATAAAAAAAATAAAAATACACTAACTATACAACTTACAACCTACTTTTAGTTGGACAAAGTTAGAAGCAATCTTTTTTCTAACTTTAGTATAAAACACTTCTCAACCTTCAAACAATATGCACCCAAGCCACTCATCATCTTTTCAAACACATTTCCACACACATACATGAACCATGGTATCAGTGAGGAATCCCCCTAGGTCCGTGTGTGTTATTGGTGCTGGCCCGTCGGGTTTGGTTGCCGCCCGGGAGCTCAGGAAAGAGGGCCAAAAGGTGGTGGTTTTGGAACAAAATCATGAGGTGGGAGGACAATGGTTGTATGACCCTAAAGTTGAAGGTCAAGATCCCTTGGGGGCGGGTTTAACCGTTCATAGCAGCATCTATGATTCGTTAAGGCTCACGTCGCCTAGAGAGACAATGGGTTTCACTGATTTCCCTTTCTTGATCAAGAAAGGTAGGGATACAAGAAGATTTCCTGGTCATGAAGAACTTTTTTTGTACCTTAAAGATTTCTGTGAATGGTTTGGTTTAAGGGAGATGATTAGGTTTAATACCAGGGTAGAGTATGTTGGGATGTTGGATTATGGTGCATTTGGAGAAGATCTTAAATGGGTTGTTAAAAGCAAAGTTAAAGATTCCGATGAGGTGATCTCCGAGGTGTTTGATGCAGTTGTTGTGGCCACGGGACACTATTCGCATCCTAGATTGCCTTCTATCAAAGGTCATAAACATCTTTCTTTACATATATGGATTTTGAAATGAGATATACAATCTGCCAACAAATGTTTTTTTTAACAGTCTACTAAGATATACACCAGTACACCACACCACTTAGATGTGCACATGAGGACCAACGAATATACTTAAAAAGTCATGTGATTACTTTACTTAAATACATACACTGCATACATGAATATATAGTTATATACACATTCCATTGACATATGTATTTACTTTTAAACTACAAAGGAATGGATGCATGGAAAAGAAAGCAAGTGCATAGCCATCTTTACAGGGTTCCTGAGCCGTTTCGCAATGAGGTAGGCAAAAATGGTGGTTTTTCCAAAGGCGTATATATACGTGTGTTTTTGCGTGTACATTCTCAAGAAATTTATATACTTGTAGGTGGTGGTGGTAGTGGGGAACTCAATGAGTGGGCAGGATATATCAATGGAGCTTGTGAATGTAGCCAAGGAGATACATATTAGTTCCAGAACACTTGATGTTTCAGAGGGTTTATCAAAAGTGATCTCCAAACATGATAATCTATATCTTCATCCAACTGTAAGATCAACATATTCATAATTTCTGAGCATGCTTTTTCTTTTAAAGAAAACATGTACCTGCTAGTTTAACATGCAACATTATGATCACGTTACAGATAGACTGCCTACATGAGGACGGGCGGGTTGTTTTCATCGACGGTTCATGGCTCACTGCAGACACAATCATATATTGCACAGGGTACTAAAAGTTAAAAACAAACAATAATAATAACTCCAGTGTTGCATAAGTTTTATATTTTTCATTTGGGCCTACTAACCCCACCAAAAAATATAATCTCTTAACGTCTCTATGCTCAAATTAAACTCAAACGGCAGTTTGAAATTAGTTGGAACGGGCGTTTAAAAACAAGGCTTTGAAGCAAACCCTATATGCAAATGGTCGTTCGACGAAAACCTCAAACTACCGCTTGAAAATAGAGGGATATGATGCAAGTCCTAACTTTCAGTGACCAATAAAAAAAAAGGTGAGATTAGATTGTAATATAATGTTAGTATAGGTGACCCCTTTTAATTTATATGCATGCAGGTATTCATATGCATTCCCCTTTCTTGACACTAAAGGAGCAGTAACTATTGATGATAACAGAGTGGGACCTTTATATGAACACACCTTTCCTCCAAACCTTGCCCCATCTCTCACCTTTATAGGCATTCCTAAAAAGGTAAAAAGAGTCATTTTTCTTTTCTTTACTTGCTACAAAATACAATTAAGTAATCAAAGAGACCGGCCATATTAATATATTATGGTGTTTCTTATAAAAGCCTGTCTATAATTATAACTTATTATTTTGGTGGGTGGGTGTTTTGATGGGTTTAGCTTATAGGGTTCCCTTTCTTTGAATCACAAGCAAAATGGATAGCTCAGTTGCTGTCTGGCAAGAGAAGTTTGCCCTCAACAGATGAAATGATGAAATCCATTCAAGAATTCTACAAATCTAGAGAAGCTGATGGTATTCCTAAGCATGATACTCATGACATAGGCGTTTTTGAGGTAACTGAATAATTAACTAACTTAACTAACGATCGATGACTTATAACTCTAGAATGATCATAGCTAATTTAGTTATATATCGTGTGTGATTGTTGTAGTACTGTGATATGTATGGAGATAATGTTGGATTCCCTCACTTGGAAGAATGGAGGAAGGAACTTTGCGTTTCGGCTTTCATTAATTCAGTCATGAACTTGGAGACTTATCGCGATTCATACGAACATGATGAAGAACTGCTTCAAGTTGCTTATCGAAGCCCTCATTTTACTCAACTTGAAGCTGAAGCCTTGTCTGGTTCCCTTTAAATTAATTATTATGGGCTAGTTGATCATATAATATATAGGAAAATTGGCCCTTATTAATCCCAGTTATCGCATATTGGCCGATAATAATCCCAGTTGTGATTTTTCCCTACAATAATCCCAGTTATAAACATATTGGCCCATATTGATCCGCCGTTAACTAAACACTAACGGTGTTAGTTTTTAGCTGACTGGACATCCACATAGGATCCTAAGTGTTATTTTTATAAAAAAACTTTTAATAAAATAAAAGAAAATCCCTCATTGTAGTCGTTCGCCCAATCAAAAGTATGTCACCTTCATTTCCCGTGCGATTCATTTATTCATCAATTGAAGCCCTCATTGAAATTGTTTTAGCCTAAATCAAACAATTAACAGATTTGTAATTCATGTCTGGTCATCAGTTTTTAAGGTATGTGTTTGTGATTTATTCAATGGTTATTTTAACTCCGAAGCCCTAACCCGAGTGGAACTGTTCATCACTAGTATTTAAAATCGAGGTACATTAAACGAATTGTTGTGTATTTTTGTGGATTGCATCTGTTTCGGTATACCTTGGCGAATCTAGTTCTATATTCAATTTCGAAATCGGTGAAGATTGAGTTCAGATCGCAACTTCACAGTTCGAGTTCTTTAAGCACCTCCAATGGCAGACTCATGATTACTTAATCTCTTGTTTCAAAATTGATATTAGTTGTTTTGGTGTCTGATGCAAATCTATTGGTGTAATCGATTTTGATTATCATTCAGTTTGATTGAAATCAGATTTTTTGATCTCAATTTGGCGCCATCGGGTTTTTCAACATCGCACCTATCGATACTCGAGTTTATCATCCAAATTGATCTCTGATTACTCGGTTTTTGTTCTAGAATGTTGTCCTGTTGTTGATTTTCTTATTCGAGTAGCTTTGAGTCGAAATCAATGTTTACATCATCATGGTGTTCATCGAGGCCAGATCTTATAAAAAGAGGAAAATTGGTCGTGAAAGATGGTTTTGATTGGGCTGAAACAACTTCATTTAGGGATTTAATTTTTTTATTTTATTAAAAGTTTTTTTTTAAATTAACATTTAGGATCCTATGTGGATGTCCAGTCAGCTAAAAACTAACGCCGTTAGTGTTTAGTTAACGGGGGATCAATATAGGCCAATATGTTTAAAACTGGGATTATTGTAGGGAAAAATCAAAAATGGGATTATTATCGGCCAATATGCGATAACTGGGATTAATAGGGGCCAATTTTCCATAATATATACATATATAAAATTATAAATAATAATATGATTAGCATTCCTCAACAGAGCTTTTGTTGCTTTTGAAAGCAAATATCAATGGAATGCCTTCACGTGTTAACAATGGCGGAGTTTGAACCTTCACGCGCGTGTACTTGTTAAATTTTTAATGCATGTTGTCATCTCCTTTACATGTATAATTATAATGTCACCTCTTTTGTTTTCATGTGTTGTGTTGGTGTTTTTTTTTCTTCCTAAATTAGTATATATAAGTTTTCACTAATCATACGCTAAGCAATAACGAATTATGCTAAATAACACCAACGGGATATTCCCTAACTACGTTGAAAGACACAATCGAGTAGTTCCCACTGATAGTGTGCCAAAGGACGCCTCCTAATTACGCATCCGGGTGATCTTATGGGTGAAATTGATGCTAAAAGTGATATTGAATCGATTGATGATTTTGTGTTGAGCTAGTAAGTGACGATCTAGTTACATTTACTAACACCATAAATGGTTCAATTGGACCTGTTTGTTGAGGTTATCACTGAATCTTCGAACTATCCAATTGTGGTTACGAAATATGTTCAAGCTCTTAAGTTTTCTAACACAATTGGTGATTCTCTTTATGGATTTTTCTACAGTGATTTAGGTTTCGATCCCATATTACCTAATGTGCGACCTTCCTTTGCTATGACTGTTGCTTCTGATATTTTCAACAGGTTTTAATTTTTGGGCTGATTGGTTAAAGATAACCTTTGGTTTTGGCACTAGTCCTGCTATGCTCTCTGAAAATGCTACCAATGGAATAGTGCATATTGCTCAATACATGTTCGATGAACTGCCTAGTCCAGTATAATGTTACGAAACCTATACACCCTTTCGTATTTGCTGGTAGTGAGGATTTTGCTTCTGTAGAACACATATATAGAATCATAAAATGCAGATTGAGTTTCCAATTGCGAATCCTACTGTACCTATTGGTATAATACAAAACATTTATCAAGTATGTGATCCCATAATCGATGTTAAATGTATGGACTCAAAGTACATATCTAAGGATAACAATATGTCTGGTCCTTGCATGAAAAACGCCATGCTCAAAGGTCAAAATGAAAATGCACAGATTATAGTTACAAATCCTAAGGTTATTAATTTTCTTGATGTATTAGGGGGTTTAAAGAGGCCCCACACACCTAAAAATGAAGGGCAAACAATTCAAAATGGTTGTAATATTATCTGCTATTCGATCCTGGTTAAAGACATTGGTTTCATTGATATTGCTACTAGTCACAAGTTGCTTGTTGTACCTACCCAGGCTAGATTGATAGAGGATATTATTAATTTTTTAAAATAGGGGTATAATTGTCATTTTATAGTGATTCAATGAAAAAATCTAACGGCACTTAGCTTTAAGGACTAAACTTGTTACAAAAGTTTAAACCTTCGAACTATAACCCTAATTTTTTAAACCTAGAAACGAAATGTATAGACCACATAAAAGATTGCCATAATTAACTAAGGCATGTGATATACCTTGGTGTTATGGGTGGTGTTATCATGTCACGTAACAACTGATTGAATAACACCACTTGATAACACCAGGTGTGATATACATGGTGTGTGGTGTTGAGTTGTTTTTAATTAATCTAAAAAAAAAAAAATTACATGTCATGCTTTGTTTGGAAGAAACCACACTAACACCCCCCCCCCAAACGACGTGGTCTTCTTCACGTGGATCCAAAACGCCAACGCACATCGCGGAGGGGGGCGGTGTTCCACGTTGTTATCCCCCTTAACACCCCCCAAAACGTTGGTATACCGGATGCCCTAACGCTGTGTTCCCAAGTTTACTTAAAGATGAAAAAGAAAAGAACTGAGATGTAAGGAAGAGAAGGAGAGTGATTTATTTTCTTTCAAATCCTTTTCAATCGAAAGTAAATAATAACAATAGAAAATTGTATAACTTTCTTTCAACTTCTCTCCTTAAGTGAAACTCGGGAACACAATTTTTTTTGTTTCATTCTCTTTCCCTCCTTAATTGAAACTCAATAACACAAATTTTTTACATTTCCTTCTCTTTCTCTTCCTTTTCCTCCGTGTGTAAGAGAAAAATAATTGCAAAAGTTTATATCATTTTATGATTTTATTATTAAGATGATAATGATAATTATGAATTAAAAAAATGTGGATAAAAGAAAAGGTCAATCGGCGATTCGCACATTCTCGGCGTTCTTTCAACGCTAACATCTATCGAAATCGACGGCTCACCCTCGCCTCGTCCCTACACACAACATAAACTAAACCCTACATATAACCACTCCTACACCGCCCCTCCTCTCACCGCCGCTCTCCTCCCAATCACTCTTCTCATCTCTTCGATTCAGATTTGTTTTTCTCTCTTCCTCCTCCTCCTCCATCGGAAAATATGTCTGACGAAGAGCATCAGTTCGAGTCCAAGGCCGACGCCGGAGCCTCCAAGACCTACCCTCAGCAAGCTGGTACCATCCGCAAGGGCGGTCACATTGTCATCAAAAACCGAGCCTGCAAGGTTTGTAATTTGTATCCATCTCTAATAGTAGATCTCCGATCCCTTGCTTTCTATCTATTATTATGCACTGCTTGTTTCAGTTATTTGATTTGCCTTATCCTGTTCGGTTAGGGTTAGGGTTACAGATCTAGTTGCGTTTCGGCTGCTTCTCTTTTCCTATTTATATGCATGGATTTATCATTTATGTAACGACTGTTTTAGTTGTGGTAGAAATAGGCGAATCCTGGTGCTTGGATTTTGATTTTGATTACTGGATGAAAATAGGAAAATCGTGGTTTATGTATTGTTTATCCTATGCTTACGATATCGTGCTAGATGATTTGAATTCGAATCGTGATTACATCCAATCGTATATGATCACCTTTCAGGTGTTGAATCGCTTGTGATCCCAAACTCAAATAGTATCAGACGGTTGCGTAAAGTTTACTCCAGATCTGTTAACTTTTAGGCTTGTTTTGTTTGTCGTTGGATTTAGCATCGACTAATTTTTTCAGAACTTATTGGTGATGATATCTAGAAGATGTTTGTAGTGTTGTAATGGTGAAAACATAACTTGGATAACAAACTTTTCTGTTTGAACACTGATGCTTTGTTGTTCAAGAAACCTTTGGATTCTTTACACGTTTAAAACACTTTTTTTAATTCATCTAGCTATGTAAATCACTTTTTTTCTAATTCATCTAGCTGGCAAACCTTGTGGTCTAGATGATATGAACTAGGAACATGGTGTATTGGTCCCTGAACTGAAGTAGTTAAAAGTTGAATCATGTTTTAACTTTTAAGTTTTTATCTTGGAGAAGTTATCTGCTTTTAGTTGTTGTAATTTCAGTTCTCAAAAGATGTGCTTTATGAGTGAGGTCATTACTGTTAGTTTAGTACTACATATCTTCCAATATGACTGTAGCTAATTTTAGCATGATTATTGAGTATACTTACTGAAATTACAATCTGAAAACTTGTTTAATATATTTTTTTTATTTATGAATTCGCTTCTAAACTGACTTACGGCTGGTGCTTTTTTTATAACATTTTAGGTTGTAGAAGTTTCTACCTCCAAGACTGGCAAGCACGGTCATGCTAAGTGTCACTTTGTTGCCATTGACATCTTCAATGGAAAGAAGCTTGAAGATATTGTCCCCTCTTCCCATAACTGTGATGTATGTAACCACCATCAATATACTACTTTTTTTGCTCTTGTTGTTTTCATTTCAAACCTGACTGGTTTCTTATATTATGTATCCATTTTCCAGGTCCCTCATGTTAGCCGCACTGACTACCAGCTCATTGATATTTCTGAAGATGGATTTGTATGGTTCTTTATCTATCTGTTTTAGGTTACATTATTTTCAAGTATTTATTAGATATGATGATTTTGAATACTCTATAAATCCTCCCAGGTGAGCTTGCTGACTGAAAATGGTAACACCAAAGATGACCTGAAACTGCCAACTGATGATGCTCTTCTCACCCAGGTATGTTTTTCTCTTGTCATCCAATTGTCATTTAAAGCTTTGATGTGTGGCTTGTTATTGATTTGGATTTGCTTACATGTGTTATGTATCTGTTGAATATCTGCAGATCAAGGATGGATTTGCAGAGGGGAAAGATCTGGTTGTGAGTGTGATGTCAGCCATGGGAGAGGAGCAGATCTGTGCTCTCAAGGACATTGGTCCCAAATAGGTTGCTGATAATGATCATCTTAATTAAAACAAGTCTGGTTGTGATATCAGCAGAAGCTTTTTCTGTTGTAATAGTAGCATTTTATTTTCTGCACTACTATGACTAGTCCATTATATTTGGGCTACGAACAAGTGTATTTTTCTGGTTTCATCTGCTGCTTTGAATTACTCTATCTTGTTTCCTCTTTTGTTTTTATATATGTCTATGCTTTTTATAAAATGGCCAAGCCCCATCATACTATTTATTTACTCTTAAATCTACATGTATCTCGATCACAGGGTTTGAACAATAAACCCTGATGAACACTAGAGACCTTGGCAGTCCTAAATCACAGGTGTATCTGTCTATATCAATATTCTAATTTTTTGGAATGCAAGAAAATGATTGTTGGGCGAACTCCAAGATCCACAATAGTAATCTTGGAATGAGGTTAGTGTTCAGTATTTTTTTTATATTTATTTTATTTTTGAACGGCTAACATTCATGTTTTTTTGTACTATTTTCAAGTTTTGAATTTTGGTCTCAATTAAAGATTGCATTTCAAGCTACAACCTAAGTTTGGTATTTGAATTGAACTAAATTGGGTTTCACCTTGTTGGTTTTTTTATATAAACCAAGCTTTGTTCAAAATCAAATTTGGACTATATATTGTGTTCACATATGTTATGTACTAATTTATCATTTTTATTGAAGAGTAATTATTACTTGAACGCAATTTCAAATAAAATATTTATACATGTGATATTGACTTGAAACTTGATGTGTTTGTTTTTGCCTTCTTGGTATATGAAATTCTACTAGCCAAGTAGCCATGATTTCTGTGGGTTGGGATAAATTACAGATTTAGTCCTTGAACCCAAGGTTTTATAGATTTGGAGTAATTAATTATTTTTCCATAATTAATTCTGTACTGATTTAAGAGTGTTAATTTAGTTGGTTTGTTTTCGGGGTATTTTGATCATTTTATAACCCTTTATATATGAACAGTTAAATACTTTTGACAAATACTTGTTAACTCTTCTTCCAAAAAAAAGATATTTGTGTGATGATTTTTCAATCATACTTTTCAAGCTTGCACTACATGATTTGTGGAGTTCCTGGTGAGAATTGAGGATCTAAAATGGGCTTTGTAACCAACCAATGTGAACAATAATAGCATGTCACATGGTTGTGAAGGATATGAAGACTAATGTTCAAAATTCAAAGTTTTGCCATAATGATCAGCATTTTGTAATCAAGAAGATACATAATCACTGCTTTTCGATAACTAAAATATAAATATGCAATTAATCCTAAACCATAAGGACTATAAGAACTTCTACTAGTTCAATCCTTATGCCCTTTTTATAAAATGTTACAAAACATGTTTAAAACTTATTCTTATCACATTCTTTTTCTTTTTCTATTTTCTTAGATATTGTTCTAATTATAATAAAATCAGAAGTTTTTTTTTACTTCAGTTTCATTTTAACAAGTTAAGTCATTAAATACACCTTATTATGTTTGAAACGAACAAAGAATAATATTTCTTGCAATTCATTAAATACACCTTATTACATACGAAATTGATTTCATCTTTTTTCACATAAAATTATCAAACCTTCTTTATTTTCTTGAAGGTTTAAGTTATATCTTTTTAGATAGTCAACGTTGTTATGAATGAGGTATTGAGTTCTTCACATAATCATAAATATCACAAATATATGTATGTAGATAATACACACATTTCATGTGTGTTTTAATTCATTTGTTCAGTTCAAGCAATCTCACCATACTGGGTGTCTCATCTTAACCCGCGAATCGAACTTCCTGCATGTGATTCAATCTTGTGTTCATCTACCGTGATGGAACACATTTCGCCCATTATTCACAAGTTGTTTATGTATCAATGATTCCTCTTTGGATCACATACTCTTTGTGAATCATTAGTCTGAATGAGACTTCGCTCTTTGTGTAACATTTTCAACAAGTCCATATTAGTGTTAACCCATAACCATAAATCATTGTATTATATGCACATAGAGGTAAGATAAAAATGTCATTTCTCACCCAAGTAGGATTGCAATTGCATGAACATGTTTATCCTGAAATCTCCAATTTACACACAATTAGGACAAACACCCTCAAATATGTATCACCATTTATTACCCAAAATGGCAAAATCACACCCCAACATCAATATATTAAGTTTGTTTTTTTGGGTCAACCCACCCGTAAATATCTAATCTCTAAAATGTGATCTTAAAAAGAAAAGACCATGGAATTATGCTAAAACATGCGGACCATAATGTCAAACTTAATTGTAAGAGGGTCCCTGAGTACAAATTGGCACCTCTTAACAAAATCTTCAAACCAACAACACTCTTCGGTTCATTTGCTGATTTCTATTCTTGTAATTTTAATTTTACATTGCTGTTATTTTCATAAATTTCCATATTAAGAAACAGCAAGTTATGGGATCTAACTAACTTAGATATGTTAATCTTTTGACTTTTATTACATTATATTATGTTGTTGGCATACATGGTTTTTGAATATACTATGATTATAATAATTATAAAAATTATTATATAGTTAACAAACAACCAAGCCAACATGTATAACACATCTATAAATTCCAACTTCCTCGTTAAGAAATAAATATCTACTCTTAATTCTTAATTCTCTTTTGATAAATAACCAAGTCAATAAAATAAAAATAAACATCATAAATAACCAAAATGCATTTTTATTTTGAATAAAAAGACATTCAATCTTTTTAACACGTTCAATCTAAAAGCACCCCTAGAGGTGAGAAAAAAACCCGGTTTGGGGATTGAAAACAGAAATAGGCAAATAGCTATCAAACCACTAGTTTCAAATAGGTTTGATCTTATGAACATCAAAACCGATTCCAAGCCGGTTTTTCACAAACCAACCGGTTTTCATTTTTTGTTCACCAAACCAAAACATGTTCGAGAAAAACCGGTTTGTGCACGTCTAAATACCCCTCAACTAACTTTATATAAGACGAGCTCGTAACTATTAAGAAGATTGTTTAATTTTAATAATAAAACAATTTTAAAAACCGTCAATAACCAAAATAAAATTTGCAATCTACGATAAGCAATTAATTTTTTCATACATAATATTGGGGTATATATCTGATAACATTATTCGGGTGGGGTTCAGTTCAATCGATACCATTAGACTTAATCTTTTTCTCTTCATAAGGTCATGTTTTTTAACCTTGTTAAAGACGGGTTTGTGGAAAATTTAGCTATTAAGAAAAGTAGTATATTTTATAACTTTATTGGGTTATGTGATATTGTAACGTCTGTTCCATATACTCCCAATATTTTCCCATTTTCTCACGAGAAGCTATTGGTTGCCCCAGTGAAGACTTTTCAGGGAGGTCACTCATCATCCTGGATTGCTATCACTCGAGCACGCTTAGCTGTTTGGTTCTCCACTCATCCAGAGCCAAAACGTCCAAAACGTGCTGGTAATATTTGAGACCATATATTTTCTTTATGAACCCATCATTTCTCATTTTCTCATGTCCGCGGGCCGATGTGGGATTTGTCTAGGATTTTTGTCACTCGAGCATGCTTAATTGTGAGGTTCTTCTCTTATCCAATCCATCACGTCCAAATATTTGAGAGCAAATTTTCCTTATGAACCCAACATATCTCATGTCCATGGCCGGTGTGAGATTTGCTTAGGGTAATACATATATTATCGACCATTCAAGGGACGTCATGTGGCATGTCTTGATTAGATGTTTTTAATCGTTTTTATTTTATTTTTTAAGTGTTTCTTAAGTTTCAATTTCACATCATTGTCTTACGTATCTAACTTTGTGTGGTATTCCATTCAACTAATGCCACATAGATTCTATTATGCCTAAAAAAAACCCATGTTTTTTTTCTTTATTTTTTACGTTATATTTTCAGTTCGGTGCATTCAATTAAAACTTACAACTAAGTCTACTAACTCTAATAACCCTTTTAATCAAAACATGAATCGGGTTACTATAATTTTTTATTTAATTTACAACTTAGAATAATTGTCTTTCTCAAATTTCTCAAATGCAAAAACTAAATTTATAAAAAAATAGGTTGAAACATGTGAAGAAAATATATAAATACAAATAGTACAAAAGTCCTGTTGATACTAGAAGGCAAACATCTCATTTTTCTCAAAGATATACTCCAACTTTCATCTTTCTTCCTCCCCTTCTCCAAACCCTTAAAATCTCTCCATATCTCCCTCATCATCTTTCTCTTCTGATTCTGTGTTCCTTTTAGATTCCACGTGTACCTCATGATCACAGATTTGCATCTCACTTGATTCATACAATTGATCCAAAGGGTCGAGTCTACGATTCTTCTCTCCTTTTCAACGCTCCCCCATTTCCATTTCCATTTCATCTCCCCACCTCTCTCTCTCTCTCTATCCAAATCATCAAAAGTTCAAAACCAATACGCCTGCTTCGATCCCCATTTCTCCACCTGCAACTTCACACAAACCCTATCTCCATTGACCTCACAGGTTTGTGTATATTCAGCTGAGATTTTGAAGTTTATATTACTCATTTACTCGGATCGAATTTGTTAATTGAAGTTTGGATTTAATTGAAGTTTGGATTCGAATTAGGTAGTTGTTGGAAGGGGAATTGGAGAAGTGCGAGATCGATCTGGGAATCGTGTAGTCAACAGTTTTGGTTCGACGGAATTGGCTGCACAGGGATCAAAATTTTGGATCCGGTCGGGAGGGTAACAGCGCCATCTAATGGCGCTGTTCAAACGCTTCTTTTACCGGAAGCCGCCGGATCGCCTCCTTGAGATCTCCGAGAGGGTTTACGGTACGTATCTGAATACCTCCTCCTGTTTCGCTTGTCGTGAAAGAAACTCGAAACCTACACAAAGTAGTTCAAGCTTCCAATTTTATCCTCCGTTTCTTATGGATAGAACTCGTGATTTCTGTGAATTTTACTCGATTGTTTCGAGATTTTCTCCTCGTATTCAGGAATTAGGATGCATAATCTGACTAATAGTCAATGAGGTCTTCTAAATCTTTGACAATGTTTAGACTTAAAATTTGGGGGAAAAATTGCCAAATTGGTTAAAAAGTTGGAATTATTAAGAAAAAAGTGATGCATAATGTAGCATGAGAATTTTTTTGTTCATATTCTATAGAGATAAAGCTATTAGCTACATCTATGGGAAGAAAATTTAAGGGGCTAGGGTTGGGTTAACAACTTAACATGTATTTAACTACATTTACAGATTCGAGATTAACGTTAACAATTTAAAAAAAATCAATTGCAGTTTTTGATTGCTGCTTCTCAACTGAAGTACTTGAAGAAGATGAGTACAAGGTTTATATGGGTGGCATTGTGGCTGAACTCCAGGATTACTATCCTGATTCATCTTTCATGGTTTTTAACTTTAGAGAAGGTGACAGAAGGACCCAAATTTCAGACATATTATCTCAATACGATATGACAGTAATGGAATACCCTAGACAATACGAAGGATGCCCGATGTTACCGTTAGAAATGATTCATCACTTTTTGAGGTCTAGTGAAAGTTGGCTGTCGTTAGCGGGGCAACAAAACGTGCTTTTAATGCATTGTGAAAGGGGCGGGTGGCCCGTCCTTGCATTTATGCTTGCAGCTCTTCTTTTATTTAGAAAACAGTACAATGGCGAACAAAAGACTCTTGAAATGGTGTATAAACAAGCTCCTAAAGAGTTACTTCATCTTTTAACACCTTTAAATCCACAACCTTCTCAATTGAGGTATCTTCAGTACATTTCCAGAAGAAATTTAGGTTCTGATTGGCCGCCCTCAGACACACCGTTAGCTTTGGATTGTATCATACTTAACTTCCTTCCTTCATTTGGAGAAAAAGGTTGTCGGCCTGTAATTCGAATCTACGGTCAACATTCATCTTCAGCAACAGCCAGTAGGAGCTCTAAGCTTTTATTTACATCCTCCAAATCCAAAAAACAAGCCCGCTACTATCAACCGGTAAGTTTCCAACCAAAGAGTTATGAAATGTAAAGAGATATTACTTCTTTTCTCTTTTTTGTGGCGGGTTGGGGTGAGGGTTAAAAGTGATTATATAATTTTAGATAATCAAATAGTCAGCCTTAACAAAATAGGTTGTAGAAGATGGTGTTTGGATGCATTTTAGATAACCAGAAACAGATAGTCAAGCTGTAATAAAACAGGTTATAGAAGATGGTGTTGGGATGTGCTTTTCTTAATTCAAGTTGTTACAATCAAATAGTCAGTCACTGTTATCTACGCTATTAGTTCATATATCGAAGAATTAATTAGGTAGCTTTATTTTTAGTCTGATAATCAGTTTCAGTTGCAACTGGTATGAAATTGATTTTTTGACCCCTAAATAATCGGAAACAGATTACATTGATCCTAAAATCAGATAATTAGTTTCATAATGCAACTCCGAACACTCCTTAATAAAATTCTGAAATCTTGGTTGCAGGAAGAGTGTGAACTGGTGAAAATTGATATTCATCACCGGGTTCAAGGGGATGTGGTTCTTGAGTGCATACACTTGGATCATGTTAGGGAGGAAATGATATTTAGAGTAATGTTCCACACAACATTTGTGCGAAGCCGTGTACTGAGTTTGAGTCGTGATGACGTTGATGTTATGTGGGATGCACGGGACCAGATACCAAAGAACTTTAAAGCAGAGGTAGGTTATTGGTTCTTTTCTAACACTTAAAAATTCCCTTATCTTGGAAATACTAGAAGTTGAATGCATAATCATATATGTATCAGGTACGTTTTTCGGATGCTGATGCTTTACCGTCTATGATCACCACAGAAGAAGAATTTGAAGATGGGAATGGGATAGAAAGTCCTACACATGAAGAGTTTTTTGAGGTAGAAGAGATTTTTAGCAATGTGGTTGAAGTGCAAGATGGTCTTTTACCTAAAGAAAGTAGACCGGGTGCTGAAAATGGTGATATAGTTTTGAAGGAAGAACCAGAACTAGAAGTTGATGCATTTGAAGACTATGAATCAGATGACGGGAACAAAAAACCTGAAACTAAAATTAGTCAGAATGATATGGGGGATGTTAATGGCGGTTTGAAGCTTACGGTGGAGGTTGCTAATGAAGATATTAAGCCGGATAGGATTGGGAAGGAAGTAAAGTTGGAGGGGGTAAAAAGTAAACAAGAGAAAGAAGAAGGTGCGGGGAAAAAGTTGAGCAGAAAAAATTCTGTTAATTCAAAAGTTGGTTTGGATGGTGTTGGAAAACAAAAAGGTAAGCCGGAGGTTGGGTCTGGTGTTAGAGTTGCAAAACCGAATGTGGTGTCACGATGGATCCCTCCTAATAAAGGATCATATATAAATTCGGCGCATGTGTGGTATCCCCCTACAAGATATAATAGTGCACCTCCTGTGTTAGCTGGACTATCAAAGGATGAGAAAAAGTCAGTTGAAGGTACTGCTAATAAAGCAGAGAGTACATCTAGGAAACAAGCAGCTCAAGTGGTTGATTCTTCAGCTTTGACTTTGCCGCCCTCGTCTGTTAAGTCTGCAGGTTCATTTGTTAGTAATTTGGAAGAAAAATCACCAAAGGTTACTTCAGCACTTCCTCCGCTACCACCACCTTCTCCTTCAACTGATAGGAATACTTTGGTACAAGCTACAACCAAGGCCCCTCCGCCACCGCCACCACCGCCACCACCGCCACCTCCGCCACCTCCGCCACCTTCTTCCAACGTCTACAACATTTCCACCCTTGCTATTCCACCTCCGCCTCCACCTCCACCTCCACGATATGGCGTCCCATCTTCTTTGCCTCCACCCCCGCCTCCACCCCCACCCCCTCCTTCAATGTATGGATCCGCATCTCCTCCCACCTCCACCCCCACCCCCACCCCCCCTCCTTCAATGTATGGATCCGCATCTCCTCCACCTCCACCCCCACCGCCACCCCCAATATATGGATCCCAATCTCCCCCACCCCCGCCCCCACCTCCACCTCAAAGGCATGGTGCCCCTTCTCCTCCACCACCCCCTCCGCCTCCAATGTATGGAGTCTCACGTGCATCATTAAGTTCTACACCTTCAATGTATCATGCTCCATCTCCACCTCCACCACCACCGCCACCACCTTTCTCACGAGGTGCTCCACCTCTATCACCACAAACATATGGATCCCCATTACCTCCTCCGCCACCACCACCTCCACCTTTGCCTCCTTCACGAAGTGCTCCTCCTACTTTGCAAAATTTTTCGCCTCCACCTCCACCTCCCCCACCACCTCCACCGCCTCTACCTGGAGGCCGTGCACTCGGACCTCCTCCTCCACCACCACCACCACCACCTAGGGGTTGTGCACCCGAACCTCCTCCTCCACCGCCGCCTCCACCGGGAGGCCGTGCACCTGGACCTCCACCACCACCACCACCACCACCACCACCACCTGGGGGTCGTGCACCCGAACCTCCTCCACCGCCGCCTCCACCGGGAGGCCGTGCACTCGGACCTCCTCCTCCACCGCCGCCACCGGGAGGACGTGCACCCGGACCTCCTCCTCCACCGCCTCCGCCAGGAGGCCGTGCACCCGGACCTCCTCCTCCCCCGCCTCCACCGGGAGGCCGTGCACCCGGACCTCCTCCTCCACCGCCTCCACCTGGAGGACGTACACCCGGACCTCCTCCTCCTCCCCCTCCACCAGGAGGTCGTGCTCCCGGACCTCCTCCACCACCTTTACCAGGAGGCCGTGCACCCGGACCACCTCCACCACCTCCACCGGGAGGCCGTGCACCAGGACCACCTCCACCACCTCCACCCGGAGGTGCACGTGCACCTGGACCACCACCTCCACCTGGAGCACCAAGACCTCCAGGTGTTGGCCCTCCACCACCGCCATTGGGACCTCGTGCACCTGGAAATCCAAGTAATGGCCCTATTCCACCTAGAGGTCGAGGACTTGTGCGCCCTGCTGGTACAGCTGCAGCACCACGAAGATCTAATTTAAAGCCACTGCACTGGAGCAAAGTTACCCGTGCATTACAAGGAAGCTTGTGGGAAGAACTACAAAGACTTGGAGAACCCCAAATGTATTCCACTTTCTACACCCTTAATGTGGTTTTCTTTTCAGTGAAAATATTTCGTTATTTTCCTTGTGAGGAAATAAATAAATGTCATCATAAGGATTTGGGCATTGCTTTCCGGACATATATATACACATTTGTATATTTATTTCATTCTAAGACTGGTGTACATTATTGAATTGCAGGGCACCAGATTTTGATGTGTCAGAACTTGAGACATTATTCTCTGCCATAGTCCCAAAGAGTGATACATCTAAAGGAGGAGGCCGGCGCAAATCTACTGGTTCTAAAACTGAAAAAGTTCACTTGGTAATGCAAAATTTAATTAATTTAAATACCTTATTCTTAAAATTACTTTTGACTTCTTTTGGATAGATGACATATTCTTCTAAAGTAGAAGATATTTTTCATAATGCACCTTGACATATTTTTCATTTGAAGAGTATAATTGCATCAGGTGTTTATGTAACCATTTTTGGACTTTGTACAAAAAATATTATGTAAACATCTAGTAGCTTTTACTTTTTGCATGTTGACCTTACCATTTTGCTATTGCATAATTCTTCGTTAGGTTGATCTGAGGAGGGCTAATAACACGGAAATCATGCTCACGAAGGTTAAGATGCCCCTTCCTGACATGATGGTAAGTGTGGACTTTAATATATTAACATAGCATCATAATATATATGCCTTCATGGTTTTGGATTTTGATGCTTATTTCTTACTTAATTATTGAAATGTCTGAATGAATTTTCTTTTAACATGCATGCTATAAATATATAATAAATATGCAAAATATTTTTGTGTAAGAAGTTGTAGATAAAAAATAGGGTTAGGTTCTAAGTGTAGCTCTTTGTGTTTGAGCCCATCAGCCCATGTGAACTAATTATCAGGCATGCTTCATGTTTCAATATGGTGATTTGAAGAAAACTATTAGTGACTCTTTAGTATTACTTCATGTTCTGTTATAGTGTATCTTCTAAAGGATAATTGGTTTTGTGATGATTCTTTTTTTCACATATAAGTACTTTTAGCAATGTGAATATTTGTAAAAGATGTGATTTTTTAATCATATATACTGTAATAGAGGAAATACAATTCGTTACTTTGTCAAGTGATGACACTTTGGAATTATAGGCTGCTGCTTTAGCTATGGATGAATCAATTTTAGATGCCGATCAAGTAGAGAATCTTATCAAGTTTTGTCCTACTAAAGAAGAGATGGAACTCCTCAAGGTATTATACATAAACTTACTTTATTTACTCTGTTGTTAATTAGAGGTACATTATTATATATCTTTTTGGAAAAATGGATTTTAATAATACAAGTTTTACCTAGTTGGCGGATAATAATATGAGTTTCAAAATTTCCTCACAATAATACCAGTTTTATAGGTGTTGGATTATAACGATACACCGTTAGTTTTTTACCAACGGTGTTAGTGGTTTGCTGACATGGCATATGTCAAAGGACTGTTTTTG
>JBCNJP010000015.1:5913855-5964210 GCA_039602395.1 Deinandra increscens subsp. villosa | reverse complement strand
CTAAAATGGAGGGACCTTATATGTAATTTCTACAAAGTACTTTGAAAAAAAAAAAAATTAACACTCGTACATTCAATTCATTTCCTTCCCCGACCAAACACCGGCGGGCCTTCGTCCTCCACCGGCGATCACCCGCCGCACCTTCAACCACCATTCTCCACCACGGGCGATCATTATCTACACCACGACCACCGATCGAAGACCACAACCTCCATCCGCCGGCGACCTTAATCCGTCCATCTACACCCCCATTTCCGATCGCGAACCGTAATTCACTCGCCGCCACTATCAGGTGAGACCACCACCATCACCGCACCTGCGACCATCAAACGCCATCTCCGATTACCATCCGCCACCACGGGAAGTCCACCAGAGCTCCTTCAGCCAACCACCGCCATTTTTAATGGGGGTTCGCCGAGGTTGCAGAGGTTAGGCAGGGGAGGTCGCCTGTTACGAAGGAGAAAGGGGGGGGGGGGGGGGACGATGGGTTTCCGGAGTTCGGTCGGGGAAGGAAAGGAACGGGACTGTTTCTTTATTTTTTCAAAGTATCTTATAGAAATTACATACAAGGTCCCTCCATTTTAGAAATTACAAAAACAGTCCCTTGACATATGCCACGTCAGCAAAGCACTAACACCGTTAGTAAAAAACTAACGGTGTATCGTTATAATCCAACACCTATAAAACTGGTATTATTGTGAGGAAATTTTGAAACTCGTATTATTATCCGCCAACTAGGTAAAACTTGTATTATTAAAATCCATTTTTCCTATCTTTTCTTTGACAGCAAACCCCTGTACCATTGGGCTAAATGCCCTTTGGTATTTTATTCCACATCTAATTTTGCTTTCATTCTGTGTATGCATTGATGGTTCTGCATTGGAACTGTCAGAATTATGCAGGTGACAAGGAGATGCTGGGAAAGTGTGAACAGGTTGGTAGACAAATCATGGATTATTAAATCTTTTTAATAACATTTGGGACATAAAATTGTTAATTTTTACATGCTATATTGTTTCTTATAAACAAAATCTATCTCCCAGTTCTTCCTGGAGCTCATGAAGGTGCCACGTGTGGAATCAAAGTTACGGGTCTTTCTGTTCAAAATTCAATTCAATACCCAGGTAAATTTTATGGTATATTCTGAGTGATCTAATAATATTTTTATATTAAATTTTCTTTCTGTTCAAAATTCAATTCAATAACCAGGTAAATTTTATGGTATATCTTGAGTGATCTAATAATATCTTTATATTAAATTTTCTTTTCATTTCTCATTTGATCTTTCTTTCAGCTTTCAGAGTTTAAGAAGAGTTTGAACACTGTAAACGCCGCATGTAATGAGGTACTTTAATGTACAAGTTCACACTGTTTGTAATCCTTTTAAATTTTTTCTTTTAGTTTTACCTTATATGATCCTATTTCTGGTATTAGGTCCGGAATTCTGTTAAACTGAAAGAAATCATGAAAAGAATTTTGTATCTAGGAAATACATTAAATCAAGGAACTGCTCGAGGTAAGAACATCAATACTTAATACAAAGTATTTCACAGATTCATAGATATCTAAACCGTTAATAACTAAATTCATTTTATGTACATTTTACATTTGGTTTTTGTTGCAGGTTCTGCAGTTGGTTTCAAGTTGGACAGCCTTTCGAAACTGGCTGATACACGGGCTTCTAACAGCAAGATGACTTTAATGCATTATCTTTGCAAGGTACAACTTGCCTATGCATAAGTATTGCCTTTTATACAGCTTTAGTTTCTGAGAAACTTATCATATATATCATCATTCTCAGGTTCTTGCCTCCAAGTCACCAGCCCTTTTAAATTTTCATGTTGATCTTGTTAGTCTCGAGGCTGCAACTAAGGTTCACATCCACTTATTTTCTTGAAATATAATGACTGTTTATTGTTGGTAAACAACATGATTGATGAAATATTTTAATTGCAGATACAATTGAAGTCTTTAGCAGAAGAAATGCAAGCCATTATAAAGGGACTTGAAAAGGTTAAACAAGAACTAGATGCATCTGCAAATGACGGCCCTGTGTCTGAAGTTTTCCATAAGGTAAATAAATTGTCTCACAATTTCTTCGAATAACATATCCTTTTAATGACACATTTCAGACCTCTAAACGTTGTCTGAAATTATTTTTATTAATTCTACCTTCTGCCTACTAATTCTCTTACTTGGACCGTTAAGACATTAAATGCATTCATCGGTTATGCTGAGTCAGAGGTAGCATCCGTAACAAGTTTGTACTCTGTGGTGGTAAGAAGTCCTTTAATTAATCTTCCGGTTTAACAAATTTAATCTTCACTTTTGGGTTATAATTTCTTTTGTATTCATACAGGGTAGAAATGCTGATGCATTAGCCCTATATTTTGGTGAAGACCCTGCTCGTTACCCTTTTGAACAAGGTTAACATATATAAGCTATAAAGCAATTAATTATTATTTTTATATGATTCTAAGTTAAAAAAAGGGTGACGTATTCATGTTATTTATGGTTTGCAGTTACTCAGACCCTTTTAAACTTTGTGAGGCTTTTCCGAAAAGCTCATGAAGAAAACGCTAAACAGGCTGAATTAGAAAAAAAGAAAGCTCAAAAAGAGGCTGAAATGGAGAAAGCAAAGGGTATCAGTTTAACAAACAAAGGCGGAAAATAAGCCGAATGGGATTCATTCTTCATATGATCCAGTCAGTCGGGTCGGTCCGGGTCGGGTCAATAGAAGCCCGATGCTAGCTACAGTCAGAAGTGAAGTGAACCAAATATAAAGCCTGTGGGCTGCAAACAGCTCTGTTGTAAATACATGCACAGAGCAAGATGCACATGTTCTCAAGGAAGGTATGAAATTGATGTGACCTTGAATCCTATTTTGAGCTGACCACATGAGATGGGGGTTGACCTTTGGAATAATGGGCCCAGCCAATGTGGAGTATAGTGATTAACTAACCATGTGTATATATATTATTTCTAACCACATATACTAACATTGATATTTGATTATTAGGAGTCTGGTCATCTTAAGAGTTTTTAGAATAGAAACCGACCATGAAATTTGTTGTAAATAAAAGTAGGTTGACCGTTGACTATAGTAAGTCTGGAAGTTAGGCTACTGTTTGTAATGTTGTAACACAAGTAACAGTAGGTGCAAATTTAGACACATTTTGCTGATTTTTAAATGGGAAAATCATTAAGTACCTTTGTGTTCGTATATACTCTGTTGTGGTTTATCTTGATCTAGATGTTGCTGATGTTGCTACATTGTGTAGAAATCGTTACATGTGTTTGTTTTGTATAACACATAGGCGTATCATTACATTTATACAAACATCAAAAGTAGTCAACAAAAGTAGTCAACAGTTAAATTAAAACTAAAGCCTAAGTAAATAATTTAAAATGATTAAAAAGCAATTTAAAAAAAAACAATTAAGAAAAACATGACAAGCCATGAATTGAACATGTTATTCATGTCATGTAACATGGCAAGCAATGAATGAGGTAAGAACTGAAAAGAATGAATGAGGTAAGAACTGAAAAGAAGAATTAGAAAACAAGTTTAAGAAATGATTTTTAAAAAATAATAATAATAATAATCATGGGGTCTTATTACTTGAATTCATGATTGACTAGTAAGTTATTATTTCAAGGGTATACGGATAATGTTTTATATGGTAATTATAATGGCTAAAAACATTTACAACTCATTCCTTATTTTTAACATCATCTTTAAATTCTTAGGAAAACCATCTAGAGTATTTACTTGTCATTCTTTCTTCATTTCTAATTCCATTCTAAAATTTTGAAGAAATCACTTAAAAACCTATTCCGACTTATTCTTCATCTCCATACCTTATCTTCATATATTTAGAGAAATCAAACTCATTCTTCAAATTTGATACACGACTCTGAATACTCTAAATGCTGTTAATTGCTAAATATGGGATTAGAATTGATTAATAAGTTTAGAAATGACAAAAAAAAGTAACTTAGAAAAGAAAAGCAAAAGAAAAAAATAAAAACGATTTTAAATCATTTAACACGCAATGTAAAAGGACAAGCAACTATCAAACACATTGTGGCCACCCATTTTTAATCCCTTCAAAAGTTTAATTAGTATATTTTAGTATTTTAAAGGTAGTAGAATCACGTGGACTTTAAATTCTTAACATTATCGACGGATAATGATCATAATCACCAACGACCCTCCAAAATCCCAGAATTAATTAAAAAAATATAGAAATTTTGTTAAAATTAGTAATCCAACCTATAAAGGTGAGATCTATATTGACATATTATCGCAGTGACGGTCATTTATGGTTGTGGTGGGTCTTTAAGATTTCAAGCGTGCGATACGAGTTTAAAAAATATGTCTATATAATTTTTTTTGTTTATAAATCGACGATAATTGTTATAAAAATGTGCCCCCCATCCCACCCATCATTTATTGGAGTTGTGAATGTTTTTACATAATTACTCATTTAATTACTTTAAATATGAGTTCGAACTTAAAAAAAATGTTATATGACATATGATATATAAAGAAGATTTTTTCTTTTCTTATTTCCCCTCTAAAACATTTACCCTGACGGTCGCCCACCATGCACGCACCCACAAAGACATATATGTTGTAATGTATCGATGATGCTAAGGATAAAATTTTGAATATGACCCCGTCAGACTTTTCTATAGGTTCCCGGTGTAATAGGTTTGCGAAAACCATTTAAAGCTAATATGTTTGTAATGGTTTCTATATATAGTAACCGGAAGCTCATCATATATTGCAACTTCTTTTAACTTTTGATCTATTATACGAGATGTTTACCCACCCGCGCGTTGCTGCGGGGTTGAATTTGTATACTGAACGAAAGTTAAAAAGTTAAGTGGTATAAAACGTAAAAGTTTAAAAGTCTCGTGGTGAAATGATAAAACTATAGAAATATACTAAAAGCGAAAGTAGAAAAGTTAAAAGTTTCGTGGCGAAAGTAGAAGACAAAAAAACTTAAAACAAAAAAAAAACTTTAAAAGTTAGAGGGTTAAAAAGTTAAGGAGTATAAAACGTAAAAGTCTAAAAGTCCTGTGGTGAAAGTATAAAACTATAAAAATATAAGTTTAAAAGTCGCGTGGTGAAAGTATAAAATTATAAATTTATACTAAAAACGAAAGTAAAGAAGTTAAAAGTTTCATGACCAAAGTAGAAGACAACAAAACTTAAAACAGAAAACAAAAAACTTTAAAAGTTAGAGGGTAAAAAAGTTTGTCTAAAAGTCTTGTAGTGAAAGTATAAAACTACAAAAATATAGTAAAAACGAAAGTAGAAAAATTAAAAGTTTCGTGGCCAAAGTAGAAGACAACAAAACTTAAAACAAAATAAAAACTTTAAAAGTTAGAGGGTAGAAAACGTAAGAGTATGAAACATATGTGACTAAACTATGAAAATCAAAAGTTTACTATTTTGTTAAAAAAAAAAACAAATCATAAAAGTTTAAGATAGAAAACGTCATAACACCAAAGTCACGTTGCCAAACTATAAAAACAAAAAATACACATAATCTCAATAAGGACTAAATTTGTCAACAAAAACAAAAGATTGTGGTCAATTTTTAAAAAACACAAAGAATACTATTAATCTTCAAATTTTTATTGTATTATATATAAATTATAATATATTTGAGGATGACAAAATTATATTTTTTACATTAGAGTTAATACGATTTGCGTCCCTGAGGTTTGGCGATTTTAACCCTTTGAGTCCAATTTTTGAATTATTAACAAATTACGTCTCATGGTATCATTTTTTTGCCATTTGAGTCCTTAGGACTAACAATGTTAAAATTTTCAGTTAACTTCAAGGGCATATTAATCATTTCAAACATTAGGAGCTATTTATACAACTAACATAGAGAAGGGGCTGTTTATGTACTTTAGTTAAAGTTTTATTATATTTAAAAATTAAAAATTCCAGTGGACCACCATACCAGAAGCAGCACACCAAGTTCAGAGTGACCCTTTCTCATTTCTCCGGCAGAACCAATCGCCGCCATTTCTCTTACCATCACCCAGCTATACAACCACCCCATCACTGCCGCTACACCACCAACCTATCACCGCCGCTGCAAGCCACCTTTGACGATGATGAAACACGGCGGCTGTTTTGTTCCCGGCAGACCACCATTGTTGCCACCATCTCCACCGCTACCACTATCACCACCGTGTTCCATTTACAAACTATACAGATCGACCATCACCACCACCACTTGTCGTCGGCGATGGCCTAGGGCCCGCCGGAATCGCGACCGGTAAGGAGAAGAACTCACTGTCGCCGCCGCCTGAATCAGGAATCACCACCACCACTGCTCAAGCCGCCGCCGCTCTTGCTTGGGGCTGCGACGAATCGGAAAACAAAGGGAGGAGAGCTGAGGTCGAGAGGTTGCGTGGGTCACCGGGGAGGGTCGCCACTGCTACTCTGGAGTCGTCGGAGGTTGGACCAGGTCACCGGAGGTTGGAACAGGTCGCCGGAGGTTGGACCAGGTCACCGGAGGTTGGAACAGGTCGCCGGAGGCTGGACCAGGAGAGCCGAGGTCGAGAGGGTTTTTTTTTCTTAGTTTTTTTCTTTCTTCGTTCTTTTCTTTTTCTTATTTTCTCTTTATTTTTTTAGGTTTTTAATTTATTATGTAAGTTACATAAATAGCCCTTTAAAAAGAATAAAGTTGTTAAATTACATAAAATACACAACTAGCCCTCACATGTAAATTAACTTAAATGACCCCTTTTATTTAACATAGAGTTAAATACGATTTGTGTTCCTGGGGTTTGCAGATTTTAACTATTTGAGTCCATTTTCTAAAATTTTAACGATTTGCGTTCCTGGGGTCATAGCCGTCATCGCCGGAGGCGCGAGGCGGAACCCTAACCGCTAATCGCCGCTGACACGCGCCGGAATCGCGACTATTTAGCTCATTTTCATGTTTCTCACGACTATTTAGCTCTGTATCAGTGACTGAGAAATCTAGTGGTGGACGGATGATCGGCCCATCGGTGTGCCGGAGACGACGCCGGAGTTCCCAGCCCCTCTCGATCTCTATCTCGGTGGAACAAAAATGAGGGATTTTTTTTAAGTTTTTAGTTTTAATTACTTTAAATAAATTACAAAATGGCCCCTGCTCTATGCTAGTTGTATAAATAGTTCCTAATGTGTGAAATGACTAATATGCCCTTGGAGTTAACTGAAAAATTTAACTCCGTTAGTTCTAAGGACTCAAATGGCAAAAAAATGCTACCATGGGACGATATTTGTTAATAATTTGAAAATTGGACTCAAACGGTTAAAATCTCTATACTACAGGGACGCAAATCGTATTTAACTCTTTAACATAACAAGTTAACCCAGTTAGTCACATGGACTCAAATGGCAACGAAATACAAACCTCGGGATGGATTTGTTAAGAAAAGCAACCATGAGGCGATATTTGTTAATAATTTAGAAAATGGACTCAAACGGTTAAAATCTACAAACCTCAGGGACGCAAATCGTATTTAACTCTTTACATTAATTATAAGAGTTTCAGGGTTAAAGTTGTCTTTTTATAAGTTTGACAAACTTAAATATCTTTACATTATTTTTTTTACTTAATAATAGAAATCTAATCATGTAAGCGATGAAAGCCTTGAAGCGGTGGGGTGAAGCCGCATGTACACCCTCCACCCTGATCCGCCACCTAAGTTAATATGGTGTTAGTGGATTTGTTATAGATTGTGATCTTGAAAATTTGATAGGATTCTTTCGCATACATTTCAATCAAACTTTGCACAAAGTCCTTTATTAACGATTTCATAGATTAAAACAAAGTTGGGAACCCGTGTGATAAGCAAGTAGGATTCCCCAACTCTTTGGAATGTGATCCCGGATCTCTACTAAGAAACAGCCTCCTCCTACGTGTGGTGTTTTTGGTTATTGGAATTGGTGGTTTCGAAATTAAAATCCACGAAATGCGGTCCTGGAGTCCTCATGTGTGCTGACCTAAACTAACGATAAGTTAGGAAAATGTGAACATCAGTAACGTGAGTTTACTTCAAGCTCTAATTCTTCAAGTGAAACCGATTTGAAAAATATACATTATAATGTAGTGACCCATTGATAAGGACATAGATATATTGTCTTGAGGTAATAGTAAAGCTCAAGCCTATGGATTAACAACAAGAAATAACATAACGGACCGTACCCTTTGAAACACAAATCTAGCCTTTAAAGAGAACAAAGTCCTGCCTTGGTTTTGGCCTGGTCTACTTCGATTCGGACAACTTAGACAAGTTGTTCCAACTTATAACTTGCAAAAGTTCTTCATGATATGTAAACCACAAAAAAAGAAATAGGTGAAGACAAACGAATTGCAAGAATTCATATCCGGTAGGATGAAAATAATCATAAATTATAACGATCCAAGTAAATCGGATCATGATATTGTCTACTTTGTCCTCGATAGATTGCCCATCTGAAAATTCACGGTTTTGTTTTCATCCAACGAGTTGCCTATGCAAACAAAACACGTCTAGATAGAAGAGGTATTCACCCCTATTATAAGTAAGACTCCGTTCTATCTTCAAGCAATGTGAGACTTACGTCTCCACCCTTTAGGGAGCCACCGCTACCACTATAAAGAATCAGGGCAAGCAAACTCATGAAACCTGAAAAAGGGAAGCCATCGGGAAGAAAAATAAAGAAGCAAGGAAAGTCTAATTAACTAAGGGGCTGTTTGATTTGCTTCTGACCCGGTCAAAACATATGACCCATTAACTGGGTCAGAGGTTTTGGCTGGTCAACACGTTTGATTTCGCCATAAAACCTCATGACGCAGTCATTTACGTATGATAGTTTTCTCCACTGACTCAGTTAGCACCTAAAACCCTCCTGACCGAGTTCCTTGGTCAACTCCAAGATTACGAACAACCCCTAAGTCTGAGCCAAAATCTTTTGGTAGATGCAAAGCGAAGAACCTTACCAAGACTTGACATGTCCTTAAATATACAAAGGAATGCCAAAAGCGAAGGTCGCTCTTTGGTTCCCTATCAATGTTGGGGGTGCAAAATTACTGAACCCGAACCAAGATGGTCAATTCAGAAACTCACAGTTTTTTTTTTTACCCGACGAGTTTGAAGTTGTTACGTAGTCACGTATATCGTTTTAAAGATGTCGGGGGTACATTGATCCAAGAATCTTTGAATAATTATAAAAAAAATATTTAAAGAGTATGAAGAAAAGTATTTAAAAAACGTGAAGAAAAGTCTAACTACTTTTTATATGAAGTTTAATACAAAAACATAACAATAATCTGCTAAACATAGTTTTTGGATAGTGACCTAATTATTAGTGCTTGTTTTCTAAGTTACATGTCCCAACCAACTTCTATAGTCAACCATGGATGATGGACCGTCCCGGACCCTGCCTACTTTTGATCTAACATCTTTTTTTCCCCTAAATTTGATGTAATCTTATTTTAAATCGAATTTATTTTGACAAGTAATTCAATACCTATAAATGTGATCCATATTTACAGTTAACTTTTTCTTTTTCAATACGTCTAACCCAACTACTTCTAAAACCTTAAAATATTTTAAAATGACAAACTCATATTAAGGCATTCTTACTTTTAAATACACATAATTGTTTATGTTAAAACTCAACCGCATAAGTTGGAGACAACATGATGTTAGAGCGGATCAGAAATGAGATTTGCATATTAGAAAAAATTAGAGAGGGGAATTGAGATAGTTTGGGTATGTCAACAGCAATTGGCGAAATCTTGTAAGCAGAGTAATGAGAGTGGAGACTCTCATGTTGGAGGGAAAGAGGAGAAGAGACAAATCCACACTAACCTGGGAAGCGACGATCTGACATGATTTGTTAGACTTGCACATCTCTAATGATAGGATCGATGATAGGGTTTTTAAAGACGTAAAATAAGTGTTGAAAATTTTTAGAATGTTTTAGGGGCCAGCATTGAAGTAGTGTTTTGTTGGGGCTTCGGTTTTAGATTTGGGAGGGTTGGTCTTAGATGGGCATGTGCCTTTTAAATTTAGTTAATTTTTACGGATAAGTTACAATACTTCTAATCTATTTCAAATTATAAATTAATACTCCAGTGTAGATTTAAACGTGAGACCTCCATATAAAAAAAAATGCATAAGCGGATAAGCCTCTTAATGTTTCTTACATGTTTACTCTATTGTGTGGTTTATTAATTATTTTGTTATTTCTTACTATCCTACTTAAATAGTTATTGCATATTTTATATATTTTAAGAAAATGATATAGTTTGTAAAGGTATCTTAAGGAGCGACATCTCTATCCCACTAAATAGGATAATGTTTGCCGTTATCTCATACTTTCCAAACTCTACTACACATCTAGTGCGATTTTACTTTTTATTGTATAAAAAATAACAAAGAGAAATGGCTAGATGACATATATCATTCTAAAATTGTTTAAAACTGAATTCCATAAATCATTGTCATATGGAGTTGTACATTGTTTTATACTTTTATATTCAGTTTAGAAAGTATATATTGTACATGAATTTAATCCACATGAGGGTTTATCAACTCATTCCCACCCTGTATTTTTAATCCAAATCCCCATCACAAAAATAAAATAAAAATAAAAATAAAAAAAATAAAATCAAGAAAAAACTTTAATCATGGCTGCTTCTTCATCAACAATCCCTCGATCATACGCTATTTTGCAGCTCTTGAAGAACACACACCCAACAATGGCGTCAATTATGACGATAACAGAGTACAAATACGCAATGAATACTCCCTCAAATACCATACTTGAACTGGGTTTACTCATCCCGGAATCGGAATAAGCTTTGATTACCCGGAACTGGAAAAGAGCTTCGATTCCGGCCAATGCCATGTTCACCGGCAGCGATAGCGAGAGGGCGATTGACGTCCTTCCTCCAATCATTGCACAAGCTTTGAGAATGGAAATAAACCCGCCTCTCAATTCCATTCCAGACAGGATTAAAGCCAGGTTGCATGTGATCAACGCATTAGTTATAACGATGGAATACACGATTCCGCCGGCGACGGTGAAGAACAGGGTGGGGATATGGAGGTTTTTCAGGCAGTTGAAGGCTATAAAAAGAACCCAAAAGCACGTGGCGTTTGCTGATATGATTATCAGAGTGTTCCAAATCTGTGTTTGGAGGATGGAATTGAAGATTCCGGTGACGGAATTGACGATTCCGGCGATGGAAACACGTGGTTTTTGGGTGTTGAGGGATTGGATTACGAATGCTTTTGCAATGAGGAGGAACGAGAGGGAAAAGGGTAGGACGAGAACGGAAGAGGAAATTGTTTGGGAGAGTTTGCGGTTGAGAACGGAGAAGAATTCCGATTCCGGTGGGAATCCGGCGGCGTTGAAGAGGGAGAGGAGGCGGGAATGGAGGGAGAGGGAATCAGGGAGGAGGGAGGAGGAGATGAGGATGGAAACGGAGAATGGGAGGGCTAAAATGGAAGTGGCGGTGAAGAAGTTGTAGTGGTGGAGGAAAGTGTGGATTGAGGTTCGGATGATTTTGATGGTGGATTCCATCGGAATTTGAGAGGATTCCGGGGAGGATGAAGAAGGGTGGAATTGATATGAGGATGTTTTAGTGTGTTAGATGAATGGATGGGTCACCAACTAAAAGTTAACTAACCTATACATGGCTTAATTCTATCATAGTCAATTTTAATTTAAAAAAAAAAACTCAAATTATTATTTATAAATGGAATATGTATTTTGTTATTGTGAGATATAAGAAGAGCATTAGTTGCAAGGATTTAGAATAATTAAGAATTAAGAATTTAATAATAAAAAAGAATATGAGTATTATATTATAATGGCAATTTGGATTTTAGTAATCCAAACTAAGTTGAGTAAAAAAATCAAATTAATCAAACTGAAAGAAAAAAAAAACTAATATAATTGAACAGAAAGAAACATGCCCAAACTAAAAGCCGATGGTTTGGGTATTTTTTTCCTTTTTTTTCTTTCTTTCTAAGAATTGAATTTTATGGTTTGATTTTGGTTTTGATAAGCAAAAACCAAACTGAACCAAAACATTTAAAGATTGTAATTGGATAGAGCATATATGTGCACACAACCAGATTTTAGGCCGAACCGATTTGGATCGAGTCAAATAAAGTTAAAAATGAATAGACTCAAGCACTCAACTAACCAGACTACAAACCGGGTTATAAAGAAAAAGATCGTATCGGATTGAAACCATGTTAGATTAAAACCGATTTAGACTGAAGTTAGTTACATCAATGGATATTAGTGACCTACAAACCCTTTGATGCCCTTTGATGTTAATGAAGTCATAACTTTTGTTTTTAGCTTTTCATTGGCTAATTATAGTCTATCACCAATGATCCATAACTCAATTGGTTAAAATAAGGGTACTAAGACATTAAAAATGAGAGGTGTTGGTTCAAGCCCCACCCGTGACAAAAAAATAAATTGGGGTCCAGGTTGGACTAGAGAGTTTTCTTATATATGGTGAATTCCTCCTAATGGGAATGGAGATAATCAAATGGGTGGGTAATGCCCCCGTTAGTGATCCAAATTTAGCATTAATAAAATAAAAAATTCTAGCCTATCAAAAATGTAAGTCCGTCTCTGTAACAACGCTGGATGAGCACTTGTTAATTATCATCAACTAATACATAACATAAATAATAGTTTTTAATATTAAATTTTAATTAGCCTCTTATCATATAAAAAGTTGGAAATGTGGGTTGGGTTGCTTGTTGGGTGATGCAAAGAGGTTGAAGTGGCGCTTTTGGTATAGGTTTGGCTTGTGTGGCGTAGAATGGACTCATACCTCCTTTCCATCATTAGTCATTACATTATTAACAATTAAAAGTTAATTTTGCATTAATTACTACTAGTATAATGTCATATTCTGCTTTCTCAAATTTCATTTATTTTAATGTTATTTACATTGTATATATATACAATACAATATATACGGTGTATATATACATTAACAAAGTCTCCATGAATAATGCAGGGAAGTTGACTTTTCTTTTTCTTTTCCTATTTCAGTTTTAATGTTATATACATTTTTTTGTTGAATATGATAACAATCATATGGTCCAGCACACACTGGGAAGAGTGTTGAGTTGTTTGTTTGTTTTTATTTATATATATATTTTTTAACGACATATTTGGATCACTGACGGGGATATTACACCACCTACCCGATAATCTCCAATCCCCATCAGGAGGAAACTCATAATAGGTGAGAAAACTCTCTGGGCTAACCTGTAAGCCCCATTTATTTATCTTTTGTTACAAGGGAGACTTAAACCTAGAACCTCCCCTTTTTAATGTCTTTGGGTAGCTCTCCTGGCCATTTTTTTTTTGAACGTCAAGTGTTATATAAAAGGAACTAGCAAGGCGCTAGAGCGAAAGGACAATTATCACAAACCAAAACAACAAAACACAATCAAGGAGTCGACCTTGGACATGGCCTTTCGCTCTAACGCCTTGATAGTCCAAGGTCGACTCCCCTTTATAATGTCTTTGGTTACCTTACCTAGCCCTTTTTTCGAACATCAAGCATTATATAAAAGGAACTAGCAAGGCGCTAGAGCGAAAGGACAATTGTCACAAACCAAAACAACAAAACACAGTCGAGGAGTCGACTTTGGATATGGCCACGAAAAGATAGGTTTACACGTGAGATCCTCTGCTGTTAAAAAAAACAAAAAAAACAAACCTATTAAAAACTAATAGAGGAAATCCAAAGCTAAAATGAAACCAAATCTTAAGCACCACCTTGAAGACTTGAGGCTACCAGAAAAACAGAACCCCAACGAGTACCAAATGAATTCATTAATTCCTTTCATCACCGAAATCAACCCAAAGCACAATGGATCCAAACCATTAATGGAAAACACTTTAAATGGCCCCAAAAGCCCATGAAGCCCCATGACTCAAACAGTATCCACCAAGATTTCAAAAAACCATTTGCACCTTTTGCTTTTCCCTTTTATTGTTTCCAGCCACATAAAATAGCTATACTAATCCACTCACATAATAAGAATCTCAGGTTCCCGCTTAAAGCAAGCAAATCTTCGACCCAGCCAATTGAGATAGAGATCATTGATGAAGAGTGTTAAGTTAATATGTGACCTATGCAAGGTCACGATTTCGAGTCCAAAGTGTTTTTTTCCTTTCCAATTTCCTTAGTTTACATTTATTTATTTTTTGCTTTTATTGTACTTTAAATAAATTATTAGTTATGAAAATTAACAAATGCTTATCCAGCGTTGTTACAAGGGTTTTGTGCTTCAAAGCCGAACTGATATCAAAGTAAAACACGAGACAAAACCGATATAAGGAAACTCACTCAAAACCTTATTATTAGAATATAAGATACAAGAATAACCCTAACTAGGTACCCTTATTTATAGACTAACATTGACTTGTAAAACAAGACTCCTTATTAGACTACAACTCAACATCCTAAATAATTAATTAATTAATTACAAACAATCAATTAATTAATCTACTACCAACCGACTTGTTGATAGCTACCGTACACTGACTTGTGTAACGGCCGACTCAACCCATACCGACTTGCATGCGGTAAAACATTAGGACTCGTGACAACAGTGCTATGATCTGGGCCGTTGTAAACTCTAGTGTTCTAATCTCACAAGTTCTTTTCTCCTTTTAAATTTTACTTTTGCAAAATCTTTTTATAAAAGTATTTTTATCCGGAAATGTTTACAAATTAGTCTTTTGGTGTATTGTTTAGTTAGTCACTATTATGCGCTTTTATTGTTGCTAGCTAATGTCCAATATTCGAATCGTACTAAGTTTCTTAGGCTACCCGTAATAGATAAGGCCCCATAAGGCCCCGAATGGGGCATTATCCGCCATGTGGACGGTGACTGGACAATGGGCTTTATGGGGCTTTATGGTGTAGTGGATAATGCCCCCATAACGCCCCACAATCATTTGATTTCTCCCCTCTCTCGGCGTTACCTGGCTAACGCCCTGGAAAATTTTTTCGTCCATAACGCCCCATAACGCCTAAGCGTAGTGGGGCGGGGCGTTATAAGGGGCGTTATGGGGCGTTATGGAGCCCAAAAACGCCCCATTACGAATAGCCTTATTCATGGTTTCACAAGTCGGTCTCTTCGTGTAGTGGTTAGTTTGTAGCTTTTTTTTTGCTGTTGTTGCTAGCTAATGTGCTATGTTTTAATCCTACAAATGTTTATTCATGGCATCTTCTTTATTTATTTATTATGTTTTTATAGATATTTTTTTTTTATCTTTAGCATGCTCTTGTTTAGCATTGAATGTTACGATATATTATTTTTATATCAAATTTTGTGTACTTTTTAATTAGTTATTGTTTTTATTATAGTGTCGCGTCGTAACGCGCCTCGTAAATTAAAACCTAGTTTTATTATAAAAACATGGGTGAATAGTACCGTGCATGTAGATCTACATGTCCATCTACTTACCATGTACATAAAATGAATGGTCTTACTATTTATACTTCCATTTGACCCCTATATATGAGCCGTTTAAAATTATGAAATTCCACAAAACCAATAAAAGCTATAAAGTCCGGATATTACATATATATGGGCAATATATATAAAAGCTATACGGGTTAGATTAAATATATACAAGATGTATGTTGGATCACTTATTCTCAACGGGCCCAATCTCGATGAGGGGATGGGCCGGCCCGATGCACAAGTCGGCGTATGAGCCTCATTAGGTTTTAAACAAGTCAGCTTGGACTCAAGTAATTGTATGATGAACAAGTTAGGTTTACTTGTTTAGAGACTTATAAATAAGTTAGGGCATCTATTGTATGAGGTTTAATCTAATAAAGTTTTGAGTTATCTTCTTCATAAATTCATGTGTGTTTTGATATCAATTAAATCCTTGAATTGGTACCGGAGGGTGAAGGTTCCCGGGATACCCGGTTTATCAAGAACGGATAAACCCTAGTTTCTAAAAGTCTCAAGGCGTGTAGCAGGTAGCAGGTTCGAGCAAGGAGACCCGTCAAGCAAGACAGGTTCGATCCAGTGGCGAAGCTTGAAAATATCAAGTGGGAGGTCGGGATCTAAATTTTTTTCCTAACGCCAACTTTTGGGTAAATGGGGGGTCGAAACCGGAGTATATCGAAATTTTCTACACGAAAATTATATATCCCTACATCGCAAACAAAAATTCGGGGGGTCGGACGCCCCCTCCCGCCCCTTAAATGCTGCGCCACTGGTTCGATCTACGGTCTCTGTATTTGATTTGGTTCAAAGACAAGGTTCTTCAAGAAATTTAATAGCTCTGTTGCAAAAGTGTGGCCTGTACATTCTGTAGATGCTGATGGGAAAGCGCTATTGGTAATCCTGCAATTTGGTAATTTTGGAATCAGTGCTTGGGCAGCTGATCTTGGCTGCACTAGTCAGGCTATATGTGTTGATAATATTATGAGCTTTTAGCTTTCATAAATTTTAGTGATGCTCAAGATTGATATTAACTTCCTAAATATGATGTTTTTCAGTATCACCCTGGAAAATAACATACACACACTACGCGTTGAAAAACATCTGAAGATCAAAACATACTCAAATCCTGCATCTACCTCCAAGAGCGACATGCAGCAGTGACGTGTTGTTTTTTCGATGCACATAACCAGGATGATTAACTTCTATCCGAACAAAAAGTGTACATAGATTACTTGGTGTGTTTTTCTTTTAAGGTTTGTGAAATTTTGATAGCTTACATAAATAATTGTAAAAAAATAGTTGAATTAAAAAAAGATTGGATCTAGATCTTGTAATAATGAAAGAGATTCTTGTACCTAGATCATGATTTGAATCAAATTTTCATATCACTAGCAGACCCACATGGAGATGGTGAGAAACCGAAAATGGTCCAGACGCATTAGACTAACGTTATGGTTATGGTTATGGTTTTGCCGCACAAAGAAATATCCAGTTGTTTCATGACAGTTGAAAACCTGAAATGATTTCAACTGCTGATCTACTTCCAAGAATCAACATACAAGGCAGCAGTATATGAAACAGAACTAATCAAAACCATGATTCATATGATTAAGAGTTGAAGATCGAATTAATCCAAACTATTGAAGAATTCGTAGTAAAATTCAACAAAAGAATCTACATTTTTTGAACCAAATCAAATACAGTGGTAATAATTTAAACTATAACTTGTTTAAAACTCAAAAACCCATAAAGATTATATCACCTCATAACAATGTTTTGATGATTCAGTTGCTAGTCTCTTGGGCTGAATGCCTAATATCAAACTGATCTACATACTGCAATGGAGTTGCAGTCTCATTTCTGATCCTTTTGATTTTAGGACTCAAAAGTCCCCTATGCCTGAACCCATATAACTTCAACACTTGATTATCAGCAAAATTAAACGCCCGTTCCATGCTACTCAAACACCTCTGAACCGGGTAATCCCCGTAACTTCCACAAGGCTTGCAACCCACAAAATGTGTTACAAAAGGCCATCTTTCGTCACCCAAACCCGGGTGATACTTCTCCATCATTTCTTCATACCTATCCACCAACCCAGCCCAATACCCATGAAGAAAGTAGGAATTTTCAACAAAAACCTTACTCATCCATTCTGTTTTCGTAACCAACAAGTATATCAAAGCTGACTGATCATCAGCTTCGAAAGCAGGCCTTCCTTTCAAATTGGCAGTCAAAATCTTCCCCGCTTCTTCACGAACAGGCCCTCTCGGTCCCATCGGCGCCCAATCGTCCAGCAAATCCAAAGACCACTGGCAGTTTCTAAACAAAAAGCTACCAGTATTCAAAGCAATCCAAGATTTCTGATTAAATAACAAATCTGGGTACCCATGTATAACCATATTATGATCTTTGTACTTGGATAACGGAAGCTCGAAAACCATATCTGTAAACAATGCATCACTATCCATCCACCAAATCCATTCCACTTCTGGATGAGATAGCATCAGCCTACGAATCAAAGGCAATTTGGCCCAATACCCAGAAAGCTCCTTATCCAAATGGGCCATATTGTAAGCAATTTCAATCCCATGAATCCTACAGTAATCAATCTTGTTCTTGATTGATTTCAACAGATAATGATCACCAATAGCGTTATCACAAGGGGTCGGTTGGGACCCAGTAACAAGCAAGATTCGAGCTTTACCGTTAACGGTATTCGGGAAATCTTGATTCCGAGATAGCCACAGGCTTCTTTCCTCATCCCAGTTCGAGATCTTGGCGCCAAGAGTGTAGGTGTCGTTGAGATTGATTGTGGGTTGATTTTGATTATCTTCTGGGTCATCCGGGTCCTTATCGGATCGGATCTCGGCTAAGATCCGGTTCGTTTCTTCAATCATGGCTTGGTTCTCCAGTTCGTTATCGGAGGAAAGGGAGCCGAAGCCGATGGTGCCACGTAGGACGAGAATGGTGACTAAACCACATAAAATTGTGATCTTGATGTTGTTTAGGGTTTTGTGGATCTGGCGGTTGCCGGCGCCGCCGCGGAGGAGGGAGCGGGCGGAGCGGGCGCCGCCGTTGGGGGCGGTGGAGGTGGGGAGAGTGGAAGGGCCTCTCTTTTGAGCTCCTTCTTGACCCATGTTTTACGAAAAAGATGAAATCTTGATCTTTCTCTGCAAACCCCAATTTGTTTGCTCAAAAGGGGTTTTAAATTTTCTATCTTTTTTTTTGGAAATGGAGATCTGGGAGTTGAATTTATGAATCAAAAGAGGAGTGATTGGGTGATGGTGGAGATTGAATCTTCCATAATCGAAAGATCGATTTAGAACGTGGGAGAGAGTAGGAGGTGGAGAGTTGAGAGAGCACCGACTGTTGCGGGTGTCAGCGGGGTGTAAATAGTTTAGAGTGGGCGGTAGATATAGGTGTGATTAGGTGAAGTGGAAGCAGAATTAAGAATTAAAGTAATGGTAATTGCAGGTTTCTTTGGAGTGGAAACAGATAAAAAGAGATGGGATTTGTTTTGATACGATAAACGCGTAAAAGTTTCATGTTTTGCAGCTTCTTGTTAACTGGTGTTTGACTATGATGGTTTTCGACAACTGTCGATTACAATTTATCAATTTAAATAAACATAAAAATGACGTCTTAAAACAAAACTAAAATCATTGCATTGCATTAAAAAACAAATCATTTTATCTTATTACTTTTAAACCTCTTTGGTTGTGTGTAATTGAAGGCCGGCACTATATTGTGAGGTAAAATAGTTGTGGGTCGGGTATACTGTCACACCATTTCAGACTCGTATTTTTCTTCTCTATAACTTTCCCGTCTCTTTTTCTCTCTTCTCTCTAACAATTAGTATTTAAATATTAATGTTAGGTTGAGATGTTAGGAAAAGGATTACAAAAAATTAAACTAATATTGCCAATTAGTTCTTTTGGAATACTTGGATTGTGAAAAGGAGTAGAAAAATTGGCTTGATTGATCTTTAACAGAAGTAGCATATTATATTATATTGATACAAAACAAAACAAGCACTTTAAAATTAAATTATCTTTGATGAACCCATCCAAACCATGACTATCCGTCGCTAGAGTGTGTAGGACACTTTAACATGTGACTGACCCAAACCTTGTAATCCAAACACAGGACATACTGAGTTTTAAGTTTGACCAAACCTAACAACATTTTTTTGTATATGCACAAGCACAAACTATTATTACTTACAATATAATTCATTAATCATATCCAATGTTTTGTTGGCTTTTGATATCGACAAGAGACAGTACATGGGTATGGTCCTCTGATAATTTCTTTCTATACACCATCCAGAGATGTATGTCTTCTTTTTCATGCATCATTTCTTTGAGATAATGTTATAAATCCATAAAACTTATAGTATTCTCAAAACAAGTAACTAGAGTATATGGAATTTGATAAAGACCAGAAAGTCAGAAACACAGATAGATAAGTAGTAAACCATACATTGTTATCAACAGTCTTAGCTACTATGGATGGATAACCAACTTCTTGGCGACTAAACGGATTCCAGCATTTTGTTGAAAACTGTACGGATCTACGGAGAAGTAAGCATCCACCAAGGAGCCTGGACGAAACAGCGAATCCTCTTCTGCAACTTCAGCATACCGACTGGAAACGAGCTGTTGAGTGGACGGAATTGATGATGAATTCTTGTAATAAACCTCAGTAATCCATTTGGTAGTATCTTCTGCTGCAGTTAGTAAGCTGTACAAATCACATATTAGAAATTAAGTGTTTAACCAGCAAAACTCAGGATTATTTAACAAACAAAATTGTTAACTTACTGCAATCTAATGGTGGGTGAGTTGTTAGAACCAGGTTCGCTGCTCACAACAGGTTTCCACTCCGAGTTTCCATCAGAATCCACGAACCTTTTTGCAATGTTATCACATGCATCAAGTATGTTACAGAGTGTTGAAGAATTTGCATCAAGTACAAAACTTAGGCTTGGATTTCCAGCATGATCAACAAACTGTGTGGTTAACCCGGACAGTATTTTCATACCATCACAATGAATCTGCATAGGGATACCTCTGTGAAGTATTTGTATCCGATGGGGCCCCTTAGAAAAGGGAGCAACGGTTACAGTTATTGAAGCCAATGAAACTAAACCAGGGTCAATGAATTCAGTATGGTTGCTTAAAGTGCTAGATTTTTCTCCCATCATAGCTTCATTTGACTGAAGGGTGCCACTCTCCGTTTTGTTCACAGATGGGCCGGGTTGAGTGTTCGGGCCTACTCCTTCTAGATTGTAGTTTCGGTTAGAGCTAGTAATGGTACCAGCATTCAGAGAAGCCCCATTGTTTTCAGTAACTAGTTGGCTTGATTCCTGCACTCATGAGCCATACATATTATGGTAAAATTTGCAGAACCATTATATTCAGAAAGTGCATTTTTATGTATAAAACTTTCAAAATCATTTGCTTATGAATGAATCCTTTTAGGCCATATATGTTTTATCTCTGACAGATAAAGATGTATGTTTTATGTATAAAACCTTCAAAATCATTATATTAAAAAAAAACTTTCTGATTGAAAATATAAATAACAAAAAAGCGTTTCGGGTCAACCTGAACCGTAACGATTAAAAATGATGCTTTTATGAGATATTACCAAGAAAAGAACCGTTGCGCAAAGCTTGACAACTTCCATATTCATTAGAATATCAGGTAAACTCCTGTAAGCAATCAGAAGTTAGTCTTAAATATGTTTTTCCTTCTAACACTGTACAAGTTTTGATTTTAATAATGCAAATATTACCGGTGCCTCTGCCGTCCAAGCCCAAAATATGCTGCTAGACTCTCCATCTGTATATAATCATATATACACATAACCACATCAGTCATCATATCTCAATATTGATTCTCAGCATTTATTTAAAAAAAAATAATAATTATGGAAATTAGTAATACACCTTCATGTTACCGGCTCTCCTCCCAAACGTCTGATTCAACAAAGTGCATGTATCAATTGTTCGCTTGGGCACCGGAGGCGGCCTATTTATCTCCGCATACGCCTTCCTTAACCTCACACAATCAAACTTATCTATATAGTGACCCACCCATACTCTTCCTGTCAAATTAACAATCCATCAAACTAAGAGTATGTTTGGGAGTGCTTATTTGAATGCAAAAGTGCTTTTAAGTAAAAGTGCTTATTGACTTATTACTTTTTTTAAAGGAACTTTTTTAAAAATGTTTGGATTGGCTTTTGTCTTGAGATTACTTATTTTATATGTAAAATGACAAAAAAGAACATTACTTGTATATTTAAAGGCATTATGATGGTGAAATAAAGGGTAGGATAGTAATTTGGTATTTAAAAAGCCAAGAGCACCTACAAAAGCCAAGAAATTTTGACTTCTGAAAAATGACTTTTCTCCTTTACTGAAAAAGTTAAAACTAAAAGCACTTTAAAAGCACTTATGCAGTACCCAAACAATATTTAAAACTTAATGAAATCCAATAAGTCAATAAGTTATTTTCAAATGCGCATCCAAACATTCTCTAATGATGACATTTCCAAAATTATATAAACAATGAAACAAAATAAACATAATTAACTTAATTACCTACCATGTAAGATGTGGTAAACCTTATCTGCGATCTCGGAGAATGTTGGGGAGGAAAGGACGTCATAGGGAGTGATACCGTTTTTATTAATTGATGTGGGTGAAATGAGAGAGAGATCAAGAGGTCTAACCAAGGTACTGAAACTGTCGAGTTGGGTGAGCTTCTTGGGACAAACTACTATCGAACCAAATTCCAAAATGGCATATACTTCATCTTCGGGTCGGGGTGGAATCGTGGTTTCCAAGTCGAAGAAAACCAACTCCGATCGGTCCATAATGAAGAACAAAGGAAGAGGTTGAAGTACGATAGAGTTAACAAACTATTAACACAATTGAGCTCACTACTTCAGTTGCATGGTATAAAATAACTGACCACTACTTCCGGTTAAGGGTCATAACTGTAATTAGTAAGATTAAGTGTTATTATTGTGACATTAGGTGTAAATTAAACATGGATGTTTAGAACAGAGAAAGGAAAACAGAAAGTCGGTGTTTTAATTAACTATCACCTGTTACAGGAAACGATCAGGAAGACGGAAAGAACTAATAAATCAGCAAGGATTTAAGCAGGAATCATCAAGTTTAGGTAAACTCCATCACAGCAATGAAGAAGGAACCCTAGACTAGAGAGGGACGCTCTTCACACAGTCAACGGATGATCAATACTTTGACCTTGACGCTAGAGACAAGTACACGAGCCCATTAGAGAAGCCTAGACCCCACATACATATATAAAATTAAAAGAAAGTGGTTACTTTATTAGAATAATGAAGTGTAAAAAGTATAAAATTTTAACATTGTGTTGTATCACGATTCATCTTCAACCAATTATGTTATTGGCTACCAAGTGGTATGTTTGGTCGATGTTGTTAAACTCTAAGTGGTTTAAAAGATCAAGGTTCTACTCTTACTTAAATCATTATATGTAAATGTGACGGTATAAAACTATAACGGAAAAAACCTAAACAAAAATTATAGTATGCCACGTGGCACTCAACCAAATACCACGATTGTTCATTATAAATAATGCATCTTACTCGTAACCTTAGATGACCGTTTATGCTTTTTGTTAAAACTAGAATTTTTGAGGTTTTAATTACAAAAATACTATCCTCCCATTGTGTGGTCAACAAATGTCCGAGTCAACAAATTAATTTTTTTATTTGATTCAGTTTTTGATCATTAATGATTGATTTTTGTGGAAAGCTCCTTATAAATGATTTGTGTGGATTCTAGACATGAAATCGTTTTGACGTCCAGTGTCTATTTTCTAACCAAAAGTAGCTTGTTATAAATCCATAAAACTTGTAATATTCATCAAAAAACAAGTATCTAGGGTCTGAAACTTGATAAAAACTAGAAACACAGTCACACAAATACAAAAGTTGTAAACCATACAGTGTTATCAACATCTTTAGGTACTATGAATAATCAACTTCTTGGCGACTAAACGGATTCCAGCATTTTGTTGAAAACTGTATGGATCTACGGAGAAGTAAGCATCCACCAAGGCGCCTGGACGAAACAACGAATCAACTTCTGCAACTTCAGCGTACTGACTGGAAACGAGCTGTTGAGTGGACAGAATTGATGACGAATTCTTGTAGTAAACTTCAGTAATCCATTTGGAAGCATCTTCGACAGCAGTTAGCAAGCTGTACAAATCACATATTAGAAACCAATTGTTTAGCCATCAAAACTCAGGCTTAACAAACTAGCTTGTTAACTTACTGCAATCTAATAGTGGGTGAGTTGTTAGAATCAGGTTTCCTGCTCACCACAGGTCCCCACTCCGAGTTTCCATCAGAATCCACGAAGCTTTTTGCAATGTTATCACATGCATCAAGTATGTTACCGAGTTTTGAACAATTTGCATCGACTACAAAACTTGGGCTTGGATTTCCCACATGATCAACAAACTGCGTGGTTAACCCGGACTGTATTTTCATGCCATCACAACGAATCTGCATGGGGATACCTCTGTGAAGTATTTGTATCCTATTGGGCCCCTTAGAAAAGGGAGCAACGGTTACAGTTATAGAAGCCAATGAAACTGAATCAGGGTCAATGAATTCAGTATGGCTGCTTAAAGCATTAGATGCAATAGTGCTAGATAATCCTCCCACCATAGCTTCATTTGACTGGAGGGTGTCACTCTCCTTTTTGTTCACAGATGGGGATGGTAGATTTGGAGGAAGTGTATGGTTTACAGTTGATGACAGTGGGCTTATATTCAGGCCTGCTCCCTCAAGACTGGAATTTCGGTTAGAGCTAGTAATGGTACTAGCATTCGGAGAAGCCTGATTGTTTTCGGTATCTTGTTGGCTTGATTCCTGCACACATGAGCCATATATATTATAGTAAACTTTGCAGAACCATCATATTCAGAAAGTGTATTTATTATATATGTATAAAACCTTCAAAATCATATGCTTATGAATTAGTCCTTTTAGGCCATATATGTTTGATCTCTGAAATGTATTTTTCATGTATAAAACCTTCAAAATCATTATATTAAAGATATTATAATTGAAAAACTATAAATAATGAAGTTATATTTGACACGTGACTTGTTTACAAAAAAAATCTTCATTTTTGACAAAAAAATGTTTCGGGTCAACGTAACCCGTCCCATTTGACCCACTGCACAATAACAATAAAAAAGGAGGCTTTTATGAGATATTACCAAGAAAAGAACCGTAGCGCAAAGCTTGACAACTTCCAAATTCATTCGAATATCAGCTAAACTCCTGTAAGCAGTCAGAAGTTAGTCTTAAATATATTTTTCCTTCAAACAATGTACAAATTTTGATCTTAATAATGCAAATATTACCGGTGACTTTGCTTTCCAAGCCCAAAATATGCTGCTAGACTGGCCATCTGAATATATACACATAATCACATCACTTTTGCTCATACATAAACATCATATATCAAGATTCCCAACACTTATTTCTAAAAAAAAAGATTATGGAAATTGGTAAGTAAAACACCTTCATGTTTCCGGCTCTCCTCCCAAACGTCTGAGTCAACAAAGTCAACGTATCAATGGTCCGCTTGGGCACCGGAGGCGGCCTGTTTATCTGCTCATACGCCTCCTTTAACCTCGCACAATCAAACATATCTATATTGTGACCAACCCACACTCTTCCTGTCATATTAACAATCCATCAAACTACTCATAAACCAGATTCACATTGCAGCAAGCAAATGCTAATAATGACATTTAAAAATTTATATATAAACAAATAAACAAAATGAAGATAAATATTTTAATTCTTTTAACGACTAAACACACATTCCAACATTTATCTGCACTACATTATTCTAAACTACATCACTACAACCAAATATATAGACAAAATAGGACCATGGCAGCGGCCAATTCACTTAGGACCCACTCAAATTGTAAAAGTTATAGTTAATTTCTTGAACCATATAATTAATTCACGTAAGGTTTTTTTACGAGACACCCAATGTTTCTGAAAATGACTTCTTTTTAGCTTTTTTTTTGCACCCAATTGTAAAATTTATAGCTAGTTTCTTGAAACGAATGGTTAAGGCACCCAAGGTTTTTTCCGAGGCACCTAATGTTTATGAGAAATGGCTTCTTTTTAGCTGATTTTGGCAGCCAAGGCACCCAAAGTTATCAAATTCTTAAATAAAAATAACTCATTCTAATACTATTTTTTTTATTTATATAATTTTTTACAGATTTTTTTTCTATCCTTCGAACAAATTTTCTAGATCCCCTGACCACTACAACCAAATGGATACAAATTACAAAGTGAAATAATAAATTTAATTACGTACCATTTAAGATGTCGTAAACCTTATCTGCGATCTCTGAGAATGTTGGTGAGGAAACGACGTCGTCGGCAGTGATCCCATTTGAACGAATCGAGGCGGGTGAAATGAGAGAGAGATCAAGAGGTCTAACCAACGTACAGTAACTGTCGAGTTCGGTGAGCTTCTTAGGACAAACTAAAATCGACCCGAATTCCAAAATGGCATATGCATGTCCCAGTCGTGGTGGAATCGTGGTTTCCAAGTCGAAGAAAACCATCTCCGATCGGTCTACTCCGGAGGACCCCATAATGAAGAACAAATGACGAGGTTTCACACAAACTTACTAAATAGCAAAATAACTTTATAACTTCTCCGCTAAAATAACGATCGTGTGTCCCACTACTTCAGTTACTTGGTATAAAATAACAACCCACTACTTCAGTTAAAAGGGAAAGAACCAATCAGCATTTAAGAACGAATCATTTATTTTAGGTAACGCCATCACAGCAATGAAGAAGGAACCCTAGAGGCGCTCTTCAGGCTTCACACAGTCAACGGATGATCAATACTTTGACTTTGACAATAAGACAAGTCCACAAGCCCATTAGAGAAGCCCAGACCCCACATACAAAAGTAAACTTCAGAAAGAAAGATGTTGCTTTAGAATATTGAGTTGAAAAAATAAATATAAAATATTAACATTGTGTTTAACAAGTGGTATGTTGATCAATCAGGGGAAATAAAATGTGACATTCGCTTTTTTTTTTTTGCGCTATCAGAGGTTGCGACGTTTATATTTGTGTTAAATCCAGCAAATAAATTGATAACATATAAATTTACTAGTCACAATAAAAAATTTATAAATAAGACGGTTTGTATGATTGTGTCCTTGGGATTGGAAGATGAGGTATGGTTGGTTTTGAAGTTTTGAGCCTGAAAATATTAAGCCAATATTAACCACTAGAAGCCGAGAGCCACTCTGAAAGCGATCAATGAAGCCGCGTGACCATACCAGACATCCCAACAAAACTAAACAAGAACGTTAAAACAATCATTCCTTTATCAAATCATTAGATAAGTGATAAGTGAATAGGGATTTATCGTAACCAAATTATCAAAAAGTATGATTTATACATACAAGTTATGATTGATGTGATAACATTTGTTGTTAGTATAACAGAGCAAAATAAATGTACAAGTACAAACAACATCCGCTAGTATTTAAATATGTTGATTCTTGGGTCTTGGCTTAATTGATCTGTAACAAGAACTATCATAAAGATACAAAACAAAAGAAAGACCTAAGATGAATCTAAACCATGACTATTCCTCATTAGAGTGTGTAGGACACTTGACACGTGACTCACCAAAATCTTGTAATCAAGAAACGGGACATATTGAGTTTCAAGTTCTACCTAACAACAAATGGGTGTGTACGTATGCACACACAAAAGATTATAACTTAACAATATATTTCATTAATCACATGGTCCTCTTATCATTTATTTCCTTCTCTAAAGTGGGTTATTTAAAAGGCTAATTTGTGACAGAGCAGACACAAAGAAAATTGAAGACGAAAGTCAAATCAAGAATTAAGCTCGAAACGGGGGAGATAATCAGTAGAATGCAGTTACCCACATATGTCTTCCTTTTTCATGCATCTTTCTTTGAGTTAATGTTATAAAATCATAAAACTTGAAATATTCATTACACAATTATCAAGATAAATAAGCTGTAAATTATACATGTAATCAATAGTGTCAGCTAATAATCAGCTACCATGAATAATCAACTTCTTGGCGACTAAACGGATTCCAGCGTTTTGTTGATAACTGTATGGATCTAAGGAGAAGTAAGCGTCCACCAACGAACCTGGATGAAACAACGAATCAACTTCTGCCACATCAGCATACCGATTCGAAACAAGCTGTTGAGTAGACGGAATTGATGATGAATTCTTGTAGTAAATCTCAGTAATCCATCTGCTAGTATCTTCTGCTACAGTAGGTAAGCTATACAATTATACAAAATCACATATTAGAAATTAACCAAGTGTTTAATTAACTAACTTAACCACCAATATATAGTCAAAAAATTTAACAAGTTAATTAGCCTATTAATATTAACTTACTGCAATCTAATGGTGGGTGAGTTGTAAAAACCAGGTTTTCTACTCACAACAGGTCTCCACTCCAAGTTTCCATCAAAACCCATGAATCTTTTAGCAGCATTATCACATGAATCAAGTATGTTACATAGATTTGAAGAATTCGCATCGACTACAAAACTTAGGCGTGGATTTCCAGCATGATCAACAAACTGTGTGCTTAACCCGAACCGTATTTGCAGCCCATCACAATGAATCTGCAGAGGGACATCTCTGTGAAGTATTTGTATCCTGTGGGGGCGGTTAAAAAAGGGAGCAACGGTTACAGTTATTGAAGCCATTGAAACCGAGTCAGGGTCTATGAATTCAGTGTGGTTGCTGAAAGCGGTTGATATGGTGGTGGTTGATGATTCTTCCACCATAGCTTCATTTGATAGAAGGGTGTCACTCTCCATTTTGTCTGCAGATGGGTCTGTGTGAAACGGGTCAGGTTGAGTGTTACCATATTCTACGGTTGATGACAATGGGATTAGTGTTCGGGCCTGATCCATCTAGATTCGATTTTCGGTTAGTGGTATTAATGGTACTAGCATTCAAAGAAGCCCAATTGTTTTCAGTATCTTGTTGGCTTGATTCCTGTGCACATGATCAGCCATAGAATGATAATCTTCACATATGCAACTTCATTTGTTGAAGAAAAATATGGTAGAGCTTGCAATATCGACCCGTTTAGTTATGAATGAGTCCTTTCGGGCCATATATGTTTCATCTCCACATGATGAAACTGTATCTTTTATGCATAAAACCTTTTAGTAGTTGTATTAAGACAAATTGATTGAAATATTATAGATTCCTTAAATCATATTTGGCACTCTGATTGTTTATAAAAATACTTACTCATCTTTGACAAAAAGTGTTTTGGGTCAACCCGACCCGACCTGTTTGACCCATACCAGTAACGATAACATAAAAAATGCTCAATAACAATAAAAAAGGATCCTTTATAAGGACTAACCAAGAAAAGAACCGTCGCACAGTGCTTGACAACTTCAAAATTCATCCGAACATCACCTAAACTCCTGCAGGTAATCGTTACAGTCATTATATTTTTCCTTGAAAAATTGTACAAATAATTATGATCTTAGTAATGTAAATATTACCGGTGACTTTGCTGTCCAAGCCCGAAATACTCCGCTAGACTGGCCATCTGAATATATATATATACATAATCATATCAGTTTTGTTCATACAAACCATCTGTTTAATTTGTATAAATAACAGAAAATGGTAGTACACCTTCATGTTACCAGCTCTCCTTCCAAACGTCTGAGTCAACAAAGTCAATGTATCAATGGTTCCCTTGGGCACCGGAGGCGGCCTATTTATTTGCGCATAAGCCTCCATTAACCTCACACAATCAAACCTCAGTATATTGTGACCTGCCCATATTCTTCCTGTCAAACAATCCATCAAAATTTAATCAGAGACACATTTAGACAACTCTATACAAACAAAATGAAGATAATTAATTTAATTACGTACCATGTAAGATATCGTGAACCTTATCTGCGATCTCCGAGAATGTTGGGCAGGAAACGACATCAACGGCAGTGATACCATTGCAACGAATTGAGGCTGCGGTAATGAGAGAGAGATCAAGCGGCCTAACCAGCGTTTCGTAGCTGTCAAGTTCGGTGAGCTTCTTTGGACAAACTAATATGGACCCGAATTCCAAAATGGCATAAGCTTGTCCGGGTCGGGTTGGTATAGTGGTTTCCAAGTCGAAGAAAACTATCTCTGATCGGTCTACGGCGGACCCCATATCGGAGGGCGGTGTGAGAGAGATCGAATGGAAAAATGTTGAGAAATTTTGAGATGATCGACGGTTGTAATTTAGTTATATTTAAGGTGTCTTTTTGGTTTAAAGATTGTATAGGAGAATAATGAAGAATGTGATAAAGAGGAAGGGCAACTCGTGAAGTTAAGTAGGCTTGAAGGAAAGGGTAACGTGCAAAAGAGAAGTATCATGCAAAGATACGTTGCCCTTGCTATTTAGTTACTTTCTTTACAAGTAACTGGTTGTGGTTATCTTGATGATTATCTTAATTATTTGATTATTATTTTACGCCATAAACTATAAAAATCCTTAATCGATCATATGATACAAAACCTTTTCATGTTCAATTGTTCATCAACGTGAATCGTTGCTTCAAAGAAGAAGATATTGGTGGAGCGGAATTAAGAGGTGATACATAATGGATGGTAGTCATGAAGAGGAAAGAGGGATCTTCATTCCTTTGATGAGAGTCAAGCAAAAAACTCATAGCGAAGCTAGAACCAAAAGATGACTCCCCACCTTTGTAGAGGCGGCCTCGAGGTTTTGAAGATTATACGTGACAAATAAAAATAGGCCAAGCCTTTAAAACATAAATAAGATATATGTACATATAATTTATGAGAAAGGGTAAAATAGAACCCCATTTGAGTTAAAGAAACTGTGTAAACTTTTAAAAACGGGGTAAAAAAACGTTTTTTTTTCTCAAATTTTTTATGGTGGTTCATTATAGTATAGACTATTCTTAAATAAAAAAAAAACGTTAATATACGTGTCTGTTTTGTATAAACCTGTAATGTTTTATTATATTTGTGTAAACATAAAAAAAAATCAACATTATGAAACTAAAACTAAAACAAAAAGAATTATTTAAAAAAGTATTTAAAAGCAATTTAGAAAAATAATAAATTATAATATGTCACATAACAAGCAATTAATGGAGCAAGTTACTAAAAAAAGATTTAAAAAGAAATAAAAATAATTTAAATATAGCAAGCTAATTATAATATGTAGTGGAGCTAGTTACTAAAAACCGATTTAAAAAAAATAAAAAATTATTTAAATATAACAAGTTAATTATAATCTGTAAAGCGGGTCAACCATGAATAGAACAAGTACGTTACTAAAATCCGATTCTTTTATAAAAAAGAAGATGTAACCATCATCATATCCGCATGCCGCGGTCAAGTAATAACTCACAATCAACTTGCTATTCCTAATAACATAAACTTTATTAATATGGTCATTAGCTTTGAACTTTGGTAAATAATAAAGAAAATTATAACCTTATTAAACATGATTCCTATACTATTGTTAACTCTCACTTTTTCTAAAACTGTGTTTAAAACTACTACAATCTTCAATATCTGAGTGAGATTTTCTGAGACATAATTGCAACTTTTCATATAGGATTTGATACTTGAGTCTTGACTCATCCATGAACACCATTGAGAAGAAAACCTACTATTTGGAAAACATCATTTTTAAACTTAGAGACCTCAAGTATCCCAAACCCGAAAACCTACTATTTGAAAAACACCATTTTTATACTTAGAGACATCAAGTATCCCAAACCCTTAACCATCGTCTCCGTACCCGGCTACCCGCTCTTCTATAAGGAACTTGCTATACGATTGTTCATTCTAGGTATCCTTAAAACCGTTGTAATCGGGCCTTTTATATTATTTCTTTCCTCAAGTCTCTGCTTTTGCCTTTTGGGCTAGATCCGGACCATAGATTCCCAAGATTTTACGATGTCACCCACAAGGCCACGATCACGTACATCGTGCTACCGACGCAATTAATTGACACCCACCGTCAACCCAAATGTTTTGTTTTTTCTTTAATCAAAACAACAATAGCCGCAATCAAGATTCAAGCCGTTGATTCATCAATCACACACTTCACACCTTCTCCAAACAGTTGATCAATTTCTAGCCTTTTCGAAACAAAAGGAAGCCATTGATATCTACTATCTAGTCAGCAGTTTTGACTTGGTTTCTCGTGGCACCCCCTTATGGTAGACATGAGAAGATTGCACAAGAATACCGGTGATCTACCCAAATATTCCGATCTTGGAGACAACGATGTATCTCGGGATCAACACACCAGATTTGGGGTAAACCCTTTGAAGCTAATGGGGGGTTTTGTTGTTTGCTTGATGGGTCTTTCAGTTTTGTTCTCAATTTCTGTCATTCTCAAGGATTTTAAGTCAAATAGCACCTGGGGTGTTGCTGATGCTAGGGTTCTTGATGTGACCCCTCCCAGAGGTATATATTTATGATTGTTTTTATGAGATTTAATGCACTCTGAAAATAACTAGTTACTTGTTTCTGCCTTTCTGTTATTTATCATCTTTTATGGCAACTAAAGTGGTCAAATGTAGTGTAAAATACAACTTGTAATTAAAGGATGGAATGCATGAAAATAGAGCACACTAAAGATAGATTCAACCATTCCAGATCTGGAATAATGTCATTTAGGGGTGTTTTACATTGCCTTTTGAGTTAATTATGTGATATGGAACAATCAGGATTAAATCATCAGCAGTAAGTGCATGAGATACTCTTTGGATCTGTTTGAAGTTGTGAACTTGTGATAACCAGTCATTCAGTTGGTTGAGCATTTGACAAAATCTAACTATATAAGGATTTGAATGTAAAATGACCCCTAAATGACAAAATAATCAGAATCAGTTCTGTTGCAGCTAATCCTAATCTGATTATGAGATCATCTAAACTGATAAATGCCAAACACCCCCTTAATAATTTGCTTCCATGTTCACCCTTATTGTATAAAGTATAGTGTTTGGTGAGATCTCTATGTTGACAGTTATCATGAACCAAATGATCTGATTGTTTGCTAAATTTGCTAGATTTAGGACAAGAAGATGACTCGTTGGGAGCGTTTGTGAATCACCAGAAGAAGTTACAATCTTCAAGTGTTGAGCATGAGGACAAGCTGCTTAATGGCCTTCTTTCTGGTCAATTTGATGAAGATTCTTGTCTTAGTAGGCACCAAGTAGCATCATACCGTAAAGAATCCCCATACAAACCTTCTTCTTATCTTATTTCTAGGCTAAGAAGATACGAAGCCCTCCACAAACGTTGTGGACCGAACACAGAATCCTACAAACGACACGTAGCAAACCTAAAGGCCGGTGAAAAGCCAGAAGAAGCCTCAGATTGTAACTATCTGGTTTGGGTATCGTTCAGTGGGCTCGGGAACAGAATATTGACTTTGGGGTCTGCTTTTCTTTATGCCCTTTTAACAGATCGTATTTTACTTGTTGACCGTGGAGTCGACCTTGATGATCTCTTCTGTGAACCGTTTCCTGAAGCTTCGTGGTTACTTCCACTTGACTTCCCGATAATTGATCAATTCAAGAGCTTGAATCAGAAATCTCCTGAGTGTTTCGGTAACATGTTAAAGACTTCAAACGGTTCATCATCATCACCTTATGTTTATCTTCATCTGGTTCATGATTATGATGATCATGATAAGTTATTCTTCTGTGATCAAGATCAAAGCTTTCTTCAAAACGTACCATGGGTAATCATGAAATCCGATAATTACTTCATCCCGTCACTTTTCTTGATGCCATCTTTTGAGCAAGAACTACACAATCTCTTCCCAGAAAAAGAAACGGTTTTTCACTTCATCGGGAGATATCTATTCTTCCCCACGAATCCCATTTGGGGACTTATAACAAGGTACTATAATTCTTACTTGGCACAAGCAGATGAAAGAATTGGGATCCAGGTCCGGGTTTTTGACACCCGGCCCGGCCCATTTCAGTACGTTCTAGATCAAATACTCGCTTGTTCCTTAGACAACAATGTTCTTCCAAATATCAACCCAAATGAATCTTTTATCACCTCACCCAGAAACCGAAAGTCGAAAGCTGTTCTGTTGACTTCTTTAAGCTCCGGGTATTTCGAGAAAATAAGAGACATGTACTGGGAACATCCAACCGTAACAGGTGAAGTGATAGAAGTTTTTCAACCTAGTCATGAAGGGTATCAACAAACAGAAAAGAAGATGCATCACAGGAAAGCATGGGCAGAAATGTACTTGCTAAGTTTGACCGATAAGTTAATCACTAGTTCATGGTCAACTTTCGGGTATGTGGCTCAAAGCCTTGGAGGGTTGAACCCATGGATCTTGTACAAACCCGAGAATGAAACAGCCCCGAATCCAGCCTGCACTCGTGCCATGTCGATTGAGCCATGTTTCCATGCTCCGCCGTTTTTTGATTGCAAGAAGAGAACCGGGATGGATACCGGCATAGTAGTCCCTCATGTTCGGCATTGTGAAGACATGAGCTGGGGTTTGAAGCTCGTGAATCCGACCGTTGATAGTGTAGCTTAGTGCCACTTGATAGATTTATTGTTAAAATCTTTTGTTGATGTATGTTTTGTTGTTAGGGGTTATGCAAATACATTGATGGTTTGCTATCCTTCTATTCATATGTTAATGTTGTTTGGAATCATAGGTAGAACTGTAATCGTCCTGTTGTGCTATATAGGCGGTATGCAATGAAATTGTAGTGCACCATTGCAGCTTTTTTTGGTTAATGACTAATAACTAAATAACTATGTCCAGGTCTCTATGATTGTATAAGTCTTTGGTAACGATATTTTCAGTATATGAAAATGAATATAGAAACATAAAACGGATTGCTTTCATAGCTCAGTTGGTTAGAGCACCCGTTTAGTAAGCGGGAGGTCTTGAGTTCGACTCTCAATGAAAGCAAGTTTTTATTTTTTTCTATAACAGCTGCGTTTACATCTTTTTTTCAGCAATATAATCAAAATTCCATGTAGAGCAACTAGAAAGCGTCACATTTTCTTTTTTCTAAGTTTAGTTTTTGTTTTTACGTTTGATTTATAATAGAAACATTTATATAGATTTGTAATTGTTCTCGTTGTGTTTTTGGGTGTTTAGCTTCTTGCTAACCCCTGGTAATAATAAATTTTCACTGTTAAATTTTTTTTATCTGTATTTGTCTATTTGGAATTCTCCCATTTAAGTTACAAGTATTGAAATAGACCAACTATAACCTCATTTCTAAAAACACATTATTTTTTAAATTTATACTAATACTATATTCGATCTTTCATCAATAAGGACTTTTCCGAGTGGTTACTAACGATGAGGGGGGACTTGAGAGAGACTGAGGGGTCACTAGTTAAATCCTCGAACTCTTATGTTTTACCATCCAGACACTCGCGGTTGTGGTTTTTCCATGGAATTAAGTCAACTCTGTAAATACTTCGTGGGTTTTTGGGAGATTCGTTGGTCACTATAAAAGTTACATTCGATATTTACGGGCGGGCGGGTTAGCGGGTTTTCCCCCGGAACTGGAGTCACATGGACGCTTAAGGGCTCCGTACGGCTGGGTTGGGCCAGCTGGCGGTGGCCTTTAGCCATTGGGTCACCCCGTACGAAGTACCTGGGTTTATTCTATTCGTTGGCCGTTCAAAAAAAATACTTCATCTCTATCTCTATAATAATTTTTATTGTTTTTTCTTTTCTTTAATGCTTAATATACAAACTAAAATGCGTAAGATACAAATCATTAATTTTTATATTTTGAAGATATAGATTAAAATGTGAATATGCTTCTCTAAATATAGAGTTTAGTAAAGTAAAACTCTCATATATAGAGTTTCATTAAAATAGAACATCTATATTTCAGAGATAGAGAGGAGATTAGAATGAAGAAAAAAATCTACTCCCTAATAAAATACTATAATTTTTGTGAAATCTTACTCTCATATTCTTTCTTATTCTAATTTTTTCCGCATTTCTCTTTTATTGAATATAAATTATCTCCTATAATTTTGACTTTAAATAATCAAATATTAAAAATATAAATTTTATAATTTTAAATTTATTAAAACCTAAGAAATTATATCTTATCTTAAAAATAACTTTATAATTTTTAAATCTTTATTATTTGTTATTTATAACCTTTTAAATATTAATTATTTTTTATTTCAAAACATCTAACATACAATTTTGTATAAAAATCAGGGTGGGTGATGTGGCTTCAGCTACTACCCCCGGTTTCTGCGGCTTCATCGGTAAACTCGATAACCGCCCTAATGAATCGGCTTGTTTGTTTCGGCTTCAATATCGAAACTCATCGGCTACAACTAGCCGAAGATAACCGAGACATGGAGAGGTTTTGACCTTTTTTTTGGACCGTAAGGCTTTAATTTCAAACTATAATCAATGAAGCCTAATTGCGTTACATTAAGGTTGTGTTTGGCGCGTCATAAGCTAGCTTTTGAAAAGCTAGTTGGAATAGCGTTTCAACTAACTTTTATAATATTGCTAGTTGTACCATTCCCTAAGTTATTAATAAATACCTTTATTTATATCGTTGTTATCAGCTACCAGCTAATAACAACTAACTTTTCAGCTAGTGCCTTAGGCCTAATTTCGTTACATTTATTCAAGAGTAAATTGCTATTTTCATCTCTGTGGTTTGCTCAGAATTGCCAATTCAGTCCAATAGTTTAAAATTTATCAATTTCGTCCTTGTGGTTTGAAAAAATTACCAACTTAGTCCAAAAATATTATAAAAAATTGCCAATTTCGTCCTTTGGTTTTGCAAAAAATATCAATTCAGTTCAAAGAAATTATTAATTTTGGATTAAATTGACGATCTTTGCAAACCACAGAAACAAAATTTACAATTTTTAAACTATTAAACTGAATTGGCAATTCAAAGCAAACCAGAGGGATGAAAATGACAATTTACTCTTTATTCAAAGTGACGTAATTGCGTCTCTAACGTGAGATGGTGAGATGTAAATGAGTAAAGTCAATTACACAAGTCACCGACAATCTCTGATCAGAGGACAACCAACCGCCTCTGAACACGAATTCAAGCGAGCCAACAAACCTTTCCCGGATCTTGGAGACGACGTCGCAATTGGGGACCAACAGATCAAATTTGGGTTGAATCCTTTGATCTCAGTGGGTCTCTCGGTTTTGTTATCAATTTCTGTCATTTTTCAAAGATTCTACACCAAATAGCCTATATGGTTCTTGTTATTTCCCTCCCAAAGGTATGCATATGTGTTAATAATCGTATTAATAAAATCTAATGCACTTCAATTACTAGCTCCTTGCTTTTACATCACATTCTGTGTATTATGTATTGTTTTATTTAAACTAATATGATCAAATCTAGTGCATCATACAACTTGTAAAGAATGAAATACAAGTGAATATAGCTAAATTTAAAAAATTTAGAAATAGAGGAAAGCTTTTTATCTGCCCCTATTAGTGTAATAGTGTCTATATAGTTTTGAATTAGACCATGAACATGGAGTAGACATTTCTTTATTTAGTATCTGGTTAGCATCAAATTGATTATGGAATGGGATCATGGTGCACCATGATTCTACCAATGAAACGGTTAGCATAGCATATATAGGAAAGGGTTTTAGATGACTTTAATGTTGTTGTTAGGTTCGATAATCAGGCTTCATATCTGGCAACTATTAGTTAGTTTAACTTTAATCATTCTAAAGTGGATCGAGATGCCATGTATCACAATTAAGATTTTTAAGTACTTGACAAAGCATGACACGCAATCGATGTGGAAGAGTACTCTAACAATTTCATTAAGTCCTTTAACAAAGGAATCACATTGATTATGTGTTTGTGTTTTTTTTCCTGGTCTTGATGAGAGAAGAAGTAGTGTAAACATTTAGTTATATACTGCTTGATAAGATGTGTAAATGTGGACAATCTCTTTTACTGTTTTCACCTTCCACAAGTTGTAACGAGGCACTATAATTCGTATTTAGCACAAGCGGATGTAACAATAAGCATTCAGGTCAGGTTTTTGACACCTTGGTTGGCCTGTTTCGGTATGTTCTAGATCATATCTCACCTGCTCTTCAGACAACAACCTGAATCCATAAATTAACCCGAAGAAACCTTATCACATCTCCAGAAAACAAATTTTATAAGCTATTTTTTTTTACCTCTTTAAGGTCCGGGTATTTTGAGAGAATAAGAGATGTGTATTGGGAATATCCAGCAGTAAGTCAGTAACCACTGAACTGATTGAAGTTTATCAACAAAAACTGAAAATAGGATGCATAACAGGAAAGTTTGACAGAATCACAGAATACACTTACTAGTTTGGTTAAGTAATCACTACTTCATGGTCAACTTTTGAGTATATGGCTCAAACTCTTGTCGGTTAAAACCCATTGAACATTTAGAAACCCGTGAGTGAAATGAGCAATCCAGATTGCACTTTTGCTTTCTCTATGGAATCCTGTCCACTATTTTTTATTGCAAAAAGAGAACTGGGACTGATACTGATGAAGCATTCTCTCATATTAGACATTGTGAGGCCATGAGTGGGGGTGGGTCTGTAACTACTAACTACTTATTCAACTGTTGAGTGTCGACGCCCGACGGTGTAGGCTAAAACATTTCTGCAGTTGTTTTCCTTTAAACTTCTGTTGATGGCTGTTTTAGTAGTTATGATATACATACATTCAAGGTGCTCCCACCAATATGTGATGTTTGAAATCATGAGTAGACTTGGTAATCTACTTATGGTAGATAACATGCAGTGCACTATTGCAACCTGATCCACTTCTTGTGGTGGGAATTGATAGTTTGTTAAAATTAAAAGTGAGTATAGAGGATGTACATCAGCTTGCTTTCATAGCTCAGATGGTTAGAGCACCCGTTTAGTAAGCGGGAGGTCTTGAGTTCAAATCTCAATGAAAGCAATTTTTATGTTTCTTTTTCTTAGTCTCAGCCTCCCAGATACTCTGATTTGTGATGTTATGGCTAGAACTATAATAATGTTGTGGGGATATTTTAGATACCATATGCAACCACATTGTTGGCACCCTTATGGCACCCTTATCCATTTTTTATGTGGTGGGCCTGTGGGGAAGGATAATGTTGATAAAATTAAAGGGGAATGTGGGGATGTACATCAGATTGCTTTCATAGCTCAGTTGGTTAGAGCACCCGTTTAGTAAGCGGGAGGTCTTGAGTTCAACTCTCAATGAAAGCAGTTTTTTGGTTCTTTTTATAATTTTTATCTCAGGCACTTAAAAGTTAAAACTGGTTAGGTAGCTTTCGAATCTTGGAGATGGTGTGGTATTTGCTTGACCAGATTTGGGATGAATCCTTGAGGCTTTGAAGTAAAGTAAAGAGAACAGGGTATTATCAGTTTCTATCATTTATAGAACATTCTACACCAAATAGAATATTCTTGATTTTCCCCTCCCAGAGGTTGCAGACACATACATACATGGTGTGTATATGTATATATACATATATAATAAAGTAAAATTTAACAGTTTTAGAACTAGAACAAAGCTTATTATCTGTCCCCTATTGATGTCAATGAAGGTTCTATTTACTACAGTTTTGGAGGATCTATAGTTTTTAATTAGACCATGAACATGTAGACATTTCTTTATTTAGTGTCTGGTTAGAATCAAATTGATTATGGAATGGGATCATGGTGCACCATGATTCCTCCAACAGAATCAGTTTGCATATTTAGGGAAGGGTTTTAGATGACTTAAATGTCGTTGTTAGGTTCGATAACCAGGCTCCATATTGTATTTTTTTACGTGGTCTTGATGAGAGAAGTAAGTAGTGTAAACATTTAGTTATATAATGCTTGATAATATGTGTAAATGTGGACGATCTCTTATATTGTTTTCACCTTCCACAAGTTGTAACGAGGCACTATAATTCGTATCTAGCACACGAGAATGTAATAATAATCATTCAGGTGAGGATTTTGACACCTTGGTTGGCCTGTTTCGGTATGTTCTAGATCAAATACTCACCTGTTCTTCAGACAACAAGCTGCATCCATAAATTAAACCAAAGAAACGTTATCACCTCTCCAGAAAACAAAATTTAAAAGCTATTCTTTTTTTACTTCTTTAAGGTCCAGTGTATATTGGATTGGGAACATCCAACAGCAAGTCAGTAACTACTCAATTAATTAATTGACGTTTATCAACAAACCAAAAATAAGATGAATAACAGGAAAGTTTTGACAGAACATACTTACTAGTTTGGTTAAGTAATCACTAGTTCATGGACAACTTTTAAGTATATGGCGCAAAGTCTTGTGGGTTAAAACCCATTGAACTTTTACGAAACCCAAGAATGAAACGAACAATCCGGATTACACTTTTGCTTTCTCTACTGAACCTTGTCCACTTTTTATTGCAAAACAGAACTGGGACTGATACAGATGAAGCAGTCCCTCATATTAGAAACTGTGAGGCCATGAGCAGGGGTGGGTCTGTATTCTGTAACTACTTATTCAACTGTACATTGAGTGGTGACGGTGTAGGCTAGTAGTACATTTCTACACTTTTTTTCTTTTAAACTTCTGTTGATGACTGTTTTAGTAGTTATGATATACATACATTCAATGTGCTCCCACTGATATGTGATGTTAGAAATCATGAGTAGACAGTGCACCATTGCAACCTAATCCATTTCTTGTGGTGGGAAATGGTAGTTTGATAAAATGAAAAGTGAGTATAGGAATGTAGATCAGCTTGCTTTCATAGCTCAGATGGTTAGAGCACCCGTTTAGTAAGCGGGAGGTCTTGAGTTCGAATCTCAATGAAAGCAACTTTTTATGTTTGTTTTTCTTAATCTCAGCCTATCAGGTACTATTGATTTGTGATGTTATGGCTAGAACTGTAATAATATTGTGGGGCTATTTTAGATACCATATGCAGCCACATTGTTGGCACCCACCCTTATCCATTTTTTTTTTTTGTGGTGGGGATTTGGGTAAGGATATGTTGATAAAATTAAAGGGAAATGTGGGGATGTAGAACATATTGCTTTCATAGCTCAGTTGGTTAGAGCACCCGTTTAGTAAGCGGGAGGTCTTGAGTTCAACTCTCAATGAAAGCAGTTTTTGGTGGTGTGTTTTTTCTTTTTCAAAACTCAAGCACCTCAAACTGGTTAGTTAGCTTTTGATCTTGGAGGCAACATGGTATTTGCGAAATCAGATTTTGGGATGAATCCTTTCAAGTTAGGAGGGATCACTAAGTTATTTGCTTTTACATTACATTCTGTATTATTATATTTTCTTTAAACTGAAATTATCAAATCTAGTGTATTATAGAACTTGTAAAGAGCTAAATTTAACAATTCTTGAACTAGAATAAAGCTTTTATTTGCCTTTACTAATCTCAATGAAGATTCATTTAGTACAGTATACAGGATCTGTCGTGTTGTATTAGACCAGAATTTGTATACAAATTTCCTTATTTAGTGTTGTGATTGATTCAAATTGACAATGTGAATAAGGAATCTCTCAAGGGTTTTGGGAACATGCTAAAAGATTTCATAACATGTGATTATGATTCCATCCGGTCACTTTTCTTGATGCCGCGGTTTGAACAAAGACTAAATACCCTCTTTCCCGAAAAAGAAACAGGTTTCCTCCTTTTAGGCAGGAATCTATTCTTCCCCATGATTCCGAAAAACTATATTTCTTATTTAGCACCGGCGGTTGTAATAATTGGCATCCAGAAAAGGGCTTATGACACCTGGGTTCGCCTGTTTTGGTATGTTCCACTTGCTCTCCAGACAACAACCTGCTTCAACAATTAATCCAAAGAAATCTTATCACCTCTCCGAAAACAAAATTTAAAAAGCTGTTCTTTTGACTTCTGTAAGTTCCATGTTTTGTGTATTGGGAAGAATAGCCAGCGGTAACCGCTGAATAGATTGAAGTTCATCAACAAACCGGAAAGACGATGCATAGCAGCAAGGTATAGCCAGAAATGTACTTACTGAGTTTGAGGTTCAAGCAAATCACTAGTTTACGGTCAACTTTCCGGTACGTGGCCCATACTTTCAAGGTCTTGGATGGTTAAAACTTAAACCCGTGGCTCTCGCACAAACCCAAGAGTGAAGCAACCCCGAATCCCGTTTGCAGTTGTTCGGTTGTTCCTTGTCAACCGAACCTTGTTTCCATGCTCCGCCTGTTTTTTGTCGAAAAATGAATACTGATGACCCTTATCCACTTTCTTATTGAAGGGACTGGGAACGCTAGTTTCATATATTGAAAAGATAGCATAAGATTGGAAAGTCAAATTGCTTTCATAGCTCAGTTGGTTAGAGCACCCGTTTAGTAAGCGGGAGGTCTTGAGTTCGACTCTCAATGAAAGCAGTTTTTTATTAATCTCGGGCACTGGAAACAAAGCGTTTTGTGGTTTTTTTATTAATCCCGGGCACTGGAAATTTATAAAGCGTTTTGTGAAAATAAAGGCGTACCTTTTACATGTTTATATTCAGAAACCCAATTAAAATATTGTTGTTTATGATTTATACTTTAAGGTGCATATATGGGTGATAATTTTAATTTCAAAAGTGCTCATTTTATTTGGATTCTATTGTTGATTAGAGCATCCCAACGCTAAATGGTCATCCTTACTTTGAACACGTCATCTCACTGTCACATCAGATTTTCACTCATCCTTCAAAGAGACTTTACTTTATTCCGATATTACATCCTTATTTCAAACACCATACATTTTTTATCGCCATCTACATTCTTATTTTAAACTTTTAATTTATACCAATTATTAAATATAGGTGGGGCCCAAGATTGGAGTTTGAAACGCGTTTGAAATCCTGGACGTCATTTCACACTAACTGTTGGACACAACCGGTTAATCGAGACGAACGAAGCGAACACGAACTCTTACGGAAAAGAAATACTCAAACAACATCTACCCTATTTATAAGCCAATTAACCTAAGAATCTTATTCCAACTCTAAAACCCCTTTATAATTATCCTAATTAATAATTTAATAAATTAATAAATTAGAAGATAAACCATAAACCTAAATAATAAACTTACTAATTTATCCCTTAACTTTTACCCTTTTACAAGATTAGCCATTCACTAACGACACCAAATGGACTCTTCTCCATCGCCGTGTTTGTATTTCGAATGTCATATCACGTATTTGTCTCATCCATCCCGTAGTTCATGCAATGGAGCTGCTCTTAGTAATCGTTTATCATCTGTAAAACAACGATGCTTAAAGCGTGAGAATTGTTTAGAATAGAGAGAACATGCTTCATGCATGTATTATAAAATTTGGTGGCAATTGTGATACATATTCATTCTTGTTGATATTAACTAGAAATATTATGTTATGCTATGATTAAGTATTTATGAATGTAGGTGTATCTATAAAGCTTGTTGCACATTTTGCATCAATGATGATCTTATGAAGGAATGATTTTTGCTCTAAACGAGTGGGTTATACACGCACACGACTAGGGGCTGTTTGATAACCTCTTACTGGGTACCGGGTTCGGTAAGAGCTGACCACTGACTCTGTAAGTGGTTCGCTCGTTTGATGTCATCGAAGCAAAGCTTTGACTCGGTCCTAGGCTCTGACCATAGCATATTTTCACCTCTTACCAGCTCTGACTCGGTCCCGGAATTTAAATGCTCTAACTCGCTCCATTTCATTGCTCTGACTTGATACTCGGTCCTAGCTTTCAAACAGGGCCTAAGGTGGGTTGATTTTGAATAAAAGTTAATTTAAACAAATTAGATGAAAATAAGTTTGGTAAAAATGGGTCAGATGAAACTAAACAAAAAATTTAACAAGTAAATAATAAAAGTAACCCAAATTTAACAAAAGTGCTCATTTTATGATTAAACAAATTCAATCCGAGGACAGATTAATATTTCACACATTATTTTTTAAGCGTTGATGTCAGTGTTACTGGTGACGCTGGATTAATATCAACTATTTTCTTTGACGAAGCCACTTCACTTATTTAATCCAAACCTTTACACTTCATAAACGGACACAAAAATATTAAACTTGAGCTAGCAAAACATAGCCAACCTCACTTCATCAACAACCATATATTTAAACCTCTGAAAATTCAATGACTTTGTCTGTTGTCATCACATCCTGTAATCAAATCTGGACATTTTACGAATTAGTTTAATAGTTGAGTTAAATTTAGTAGTAACGTAGTTTACCGTAAAAAAAAAAAAAGATTTTCGCTTAACTCGGAGTTCTATGACTTATTTTGGGGATTAATTTAAGTTGAGCTGTTAAAAAAATAATAATTAAACCCTAGATTCCCTTGGGCCCAAACCATCAACCCAAGTCATCGATGATCTCTGATCATAGCCTTCATAGGAGCAATTAAGCACTCGCCTCTGAACAGAAATTCCAGCGATCCACCCACGCTTTCGGATCTTTGAGACGACGAATTTGCATCTGGGGATCAGCGGACCAGATTTGGGTTGAATCTTCTCGCTCTTGATGTGCCTCTCCCAGAGGTATTATAACTGTATAAGTGTATATTTATATCTATATAAATAATATCGAATTCACGAATAACTACTTGCTTTACATTAGACTCTGTATTATTATATTTTCTTAAACTGAAATGATCCAATGCAGATTCAGTTAGTAGACAGGGGACCTGTAGTTTTGAATTAGACCATGAACTTGTAGGCATATTTGGTTTTAGGTTTGCTTCTATAGGTTATCGAACGGGATCATGGTGCACAAGGGCTCAATTGGTTGCGTGTTATGAAAAGGGTTTTTGATAGCTTTTTATATTGATTGTTAGGTTCGATAATCACACACACAAATCATGAGTCTTGACAAACTTTGCAAAGTCTAGATCAGGATCCATATCAGACAAATATTAACAATTTCAGTAAACCCTTTAACACTCGAATCACATCGGTTATGTGTTCGTCTTTTAAACCTGATTTTGATGAGAAAAATTAGTGTAAATAGTTAGTTATTTGCCACCTGATAAGATATTTAGTAATAAGAACCCTCTATATTGCTAGTTAAGAGGGTACACATTTTTCTTACTTGTTGACTGTGGAGTAGACCTGAATGATCTCTTGTGTTTACTGTTTCCAGAAGTTTCTTGGTTACTTCTGCTCAATTCCCCGATAATTGACCAATTCAACAGTTTGAATTAGAAATCTCTAAAGTTTTTTTTGGTAACATACTAAAGATTTCAGACATTACATGTTCATCTACATCTGGTTGATGATTAAGAAAAGATTTTCTTTTGCAACCAATCAAAGCTTTCTTTTTGTAATCAGAAAATGCAATAAGTATTCCGTCCAAGTCACCTTTCTTGATGCCAACATTTAAATAAGAACTAATTAGAACATAATATCATTTAGTCTCATTGCATATCATCCCAAAAAACAAACAGGATTTCACTATATAGGAACGTATCTATTCTTCCGCATGATCCCATTTTGGGGACTTGTGACATGGTACCAGAATTCTCATTTGGCACAAGCAGATGCAGCAATATGCATTCAGGTCACAGCTCACAGGTTTTCACACCTGGGTTGTCCTGTTTTTGTTGTTCCAGATCAAATAGTCCACATGCTTTTCAGAAAACAAAATTCAAATAGCTCTTCTTTTGAATTCTTGAAGCTCTGGGTATTTTGAGAGAATAAGAAACTTGTATTTGAAACATCCAACAGTAACCACTGAATTGATTGAAGTTTATCAACACGTAGAATAGAATATGCATACTTACTAGGTTTGACACTTTGACCGTTAAATAAATCAGTAGGTCATTGTCAACTTCTGGGCATTTGGCTCAAAGTCTTGAAGGTTAAACTGTGGATTTTCTAGAAATCCAAGGATAAGACAACCCTAAATTTGGCTTGCTTTTGTGCTTTGTCAATTGAACCTAGCTTGTTTCTTTTGCTCCACCACTTTTCTATCAGAATAAGATAACCAGGACTAATACCGAGGAAGTAGTCCCTCATATTACTGTAAGGACATGAGCTGGGTGAGCTTGAACCTAGTTAGCTAAATTGCTGATAGTGTAGGCTAGTAAACTTCTACACTTATTTCTTTGAACCTTTGCCGATGAATGTTTTAATAATTTTGATATACACATTCACTGTTTACTCTCATTGATATATAATGTTTGAAACCTTGGTTATTATTGTAATCATCTTATGGTGAGGAACCTGTGGTGCACCATTGCAACCTAATCCACTTCCTGTGGTGGGAAATGATAGTTTGTTTAAATGAAAAAGGAATGTAGGGGATGTATCTCAACTTGCTTTCATAGCTCAGATGGTTAGAGCACCCGTTTAGTAAGCGGGAGGTCTTGAGTTCGACTCTCAATGAAAGCAATTTTTGATGTTCTTTTGTTTTAATCTCAGGGACTGAATGTGTTAATATTTTGAACATCTCTTATAGATAAATTTTTATTTAAATGAAAGTACTTCAGATTAACATTTTGTAAACCTTTAGTTCATAGACATATATTTCTCTATTAGCATGTGAGGTTATGGCTAAGAACTATAATAATTTCACAGGGCTATATTAGATATCATATATTGTTGTGCACCCTTATCCATTTTTTGTGGTGGAGAAGGATAACTTGATAAGATGAAAGGGGAATGGGGGGGAGGGGGGGGGGTGTACATTAGATTGCTTTCATAGCTCAGTTGGTTAGAGCACCCGTTTAGTAAGCGGGAGGTCTTGAGTTCAACTCTCAATGAAAGCAGTTTTTTATTTTCTTTATTTTAATCTCAGGCAATGAAAGTTTTATGACTTTATCATATAAAGGATGTTCTTTTGTTTTAATCTCTGGGACTGAATGTGTTAATATGTTGAACATCTCTTATAGATGAATCTTTTATTTGAATGAAAGTACTTCAGATTAACATTTTATAAACCTTTAGTTCATAGACATATATTTCTCTATTAGCATGTGAGAGGGCTATATTAGATGTCATATATTGTTGTGCACCCTTATCCATTTTTTGTGGTGGAGAAGGATAATTTGATAACATGAAAGGGGAATGGGGGGATCTACATCAGATTGCTTTCATAGCTCAGTTGGTTAGAGCACCCGTTTAGTAAGCGGGAGGTCTTGAGTTCGACTCTCAATGAAAGCAGTTTTTTTTATGTTCTTTATTTTTAACCTCGGGCGTTTGAAAGTTTTATCATACAAAGGAACAAAAAGAGTCTGTATTTTCTTTGCAAGCTATATGACTGTGTAATCTCGCATGTTTTTCCCCAGTTTTGGTTTAAAAAGAATTGAATTGGCTGAATATAAACGAAAGAATAGGTGGTGTATGAACACAGATTCGTTTTATGAAGTAAATGTGTCAATTGTGATAGGTATCTACGACTGTTTGACCATAGGTGGTTAAGGTGTTATCAAGTGGGAGCACTGGAGCAGCCTCAACTTGAATTAAGTAGCCCTTACTAAATACTAAAAAATGTGTTAAATATATGTATTATTCATTCTAGGTACTATAAAGTATAAACTGGACATTATGTTGGTGATAAGGTGTATGCTAATTATTAAGTATGTATGAATGTAGGTATAAGGTATCAATTTCTATTCAGTTGCTGATGCTATGGTTCTTGATGTGCCCCTGTCAGAGGTATATATGTATATATTCTAGTAATGAAATTTAATGCTCTTCAAGCACTACCTACTTGCTTTTTCATTACATTCTGTATTGCAAAACTGAAATCATTAAATTATTATATAGCTTTTAAAGCTTGTAGTGTAAGTGAACATAGCAATATGGTATATGTATATCAGAGCTAAATTTAATAATTCCTTTATTTGCCCTTGTTAATGTATAATTGAATTATCAATGAAGGTTCATTTAGTGCAGTTTAGATGATGTGTAGTTTTGATTTAGACCATGAACTTGTAGATAAATTTCCTTATTTAGTACTGGCTTTACTTGAAATTGGTTATGAAATAGGCTCATGGTGCACCAGGGCTCCAACAACGAATTGGTTTGTATACAGCGAAAAGGGTTTTTGATGACTTTAGAATCGATAATCAGACGCACAAACACCTGGATTGATTCTCTTATTCTAGCCTTTTTCGGAGTTTCTTGGTTACTTCCGCTCAGGTCCCTGGTTCTTGACCAGTTCAACAGTTTGATTCAGAAATCGCTGAAGTGTGTTGGTAACATACTAAAGATTTCAAACAATCTCATCATCATCATCATCACCGTATGTTCATCTTGAACTGGTTCATGATTATGATGATAATGAAAAGCTATTCCTTCATGATGAAGATGAGAAGATCAAAGCTTTATACAAACTGTTCTTTGGGTAATCGTGAAATGTGATAATTATTCCATCCAGTCACCTTTCTTGATGCCATTGTTTGAACAGCGGCTAAACACCCTTTTTCCCGAAAACAAAATGAGGTTTCGCTTTCTTTTTGGCAGGAATCTATTCTTCCCCATGAATCACATTGGTGACATGTAACAAGGTACTCTAATTCTTATTTAGCACAAGCTGTTGTACCCAAAAGTATTCAGGAAAGGGTTTTGACACAAGGGTTGGCCTGTTTTGGTATGTTTTAAACCAAATACTCACTTGCTCTTCAGACAACAACCTGCTACCATAAATCAATCCGAAAAAATATTATCACCTCACCAGAAAACAGAAGACTGAAAAGAAGATGCAATGATGCATGGCAGGAATGTGTTGGCAGAAATGTAATCACTAGTTCGATGGTTAACCTTTTGGCATGTGGTTCAAAGTCTTGGAGGGTTAAACCCGTGGATCTTGTACAAACCCAAGAAATAAATGAACCCTGAATCCGGCTTGCATTTTTGCCTTGTCAAATGAAGACTGTTTCCATGTTCCACTGTTTTTTTTATTGCATCAAGACAACAGAGACAGATACCGATGAAGCAGTCCGTCATATGAGAAACTGTGAGCGTAGGCTGGTACACTTTTTCTTGAACCTTCACTGTTTGTGTTTGCTCCCATTGATACTTGATGTTTAGAATCATTGCTAGCATGGTAACGGTCTGATGGCAGGGAAGATGCAATGCACTATTGGAACCTGATCTACTTGTTGTGGTGGGAAATGGTAGTTTGATAAAATCAATAGTGAGTATAGGGAGGAATGTACATCAGCTTGCTTTCATAGCTCAGATGGTTAGAGCACCCGTTTAGTAAGCGGGAGGTCTTGAGTTCGAATCTCAATGAAAGCAACTTTTTCCTGTGTCTTTTTTCTAAAAAAAAAAGAAAAAAGTTGCAAGGCTATTTTAGATACCATATCCAATGACATTGTGGTCCACCCTTAGGCCTTATCCATTTCTTGTGGTGCGGAAGGATAATTTGATAAAATGAATAGTGAATGTAGGGATATGCAGCAACTTGCTTTCATAGCTCAGTTGGTTAGAGCACCCGTTTAGTAAGCGGGAGGTCTTGAGTTCGACTCTCAATGAAAGCAAATGATCTTTTTTAGAATTATACATACAAATAGTCTGTGTGGGGTCCTAAAACTAACTTTTTATCAAATTTTCAGTTAAACTGTACAAAATCCCCACCCCTGTTCCCCATAGGCAACGACCCGGCCCGTTTCTTTCACGCCACAGAGGTGGCAACAGCCATCTGTTTTCTGCTTCCTTTTGCTCCGGCGCCCCACACATGGTTTGCAGGCTAGACCTTTGTCGTGTGAATTTTCGCTGTTCCAGACTAAGCACCTTGTGTTTCCTACAAATGCTTCACAATCAGTTTATAAACTTAAACCCATTCTTTAGTCTTTACTCTATTTCTCTTCATTCTTCCTATTCCCAGCACCCAATTCTCTCTGGTCAACCAGTAATCATCAAGATTTTTTGAAGACTCCAACTGTAGGTTACTTTCATCCAATAAATTTCATTCTACACATAAATTCTGATTAAATTCTTGGGGGGGGGGGGGGGGGATTCCAAAACCAGTAGAACCGATAGACAAACGACTGCAAAGTGGTTCAACGATATCACGTGGTATTGAGACATCGTTTATTCATAAAACGTTCTACACATCCATACAAGCATAACATATCTATACAAATATAACTTTTAAAGGTTGTAGTAGCTAAATTTAACAATTCTAGAACTAGTATATATAAAGCTTTTTTTTGTGCCCTTGTTAATGTCAATGAAGTTTCATTTAGTACAGTTTAGATTATTTGTAGTTTTGATTTAGACCATGAACTTGCAGATAAATTTCCTTGTTTAGTATCGGGTTTGCTTGAAATTGGTTATGAAACAGGCTCATGGTGCACCAGGGCTCCACCAACGAATTGGTTTGTATACTGCGAAAAGGGTTTTTGATGACTTTAGAATCAAGAATCAGACACACAAACACTATTGTCGTGACCAGGATTATCTCTTATTCGATCCATTTTCAGAAGTTTCTTGGCTACTTTCGCTTGGTCCCTAATAATTGTTATCAACAATTTGAATCAAAAATCTCTCTAAGTGTGTTGGTAACATACTAAAGATTGCAAACAGTTCTTCATCATTATCATCATCACTGGATGTCCATCTTGAACTGCTTCATGATTATGATGATAGAGAAGCTATTCTATCATGATGAAGATTACAAGATCAAAGCTTTATACAAAAT
>JBCNJP010000015.1:5891241-5913355 GCA_039602395.1 Deinandra increscens subsp. villosa | reverse complement strand
CATATCAAATAGTGAACTACAAGCTAGATATACTTTGTTATGGTAAAACTTCTTCAAGCATGGATATCATGTGTTAATTGGGTCACATGCGGCCTTAGATGAGTGCCATGTGGCGTCATATACTTTTTATTTTATTTTCTTATGCGCAACAAATTTAACACGATGTTAGTGGTGTAATTGGTATAATCGTGTAACATAACATTTAAGTCACACACTCAATACTTTGAGTTTTTTACTTCTAACTTTATTGTCTTTACACGGTTCTTTTTTATTTACATTTTTGTTACGTAACGTTATAGCAATATGACTGTTCTATGTATCCGCGTTATCCCGAATAACACGCTGGTTATTCATCTAGTTTATGGATAATTGGGGAAAGTAAAACAATATTTCTAGTTAGTATTAAATTAAAAACCACTATATGGTATTCTTTGATTTGGTGGGTGTGGGTTGCTAAAATTATACCAAGCAAATTGTTGAGGGCATTTATCCTTTTGTATATATTTTCCTGAATTAATGCACTAAAAATTAAAACTAATCTTGCAAATGTCCAGCCTTAATTTGAATATTCCTATATTTTTCTATAAATGTTTAATTTAACTATAACAGGTGTTTTTCAATACTAAAGTAAACTTTTACAAAACCACTCATACCAACTTGACTTATACATTTGTGATTAATTAAGCTAGTTGACATAATATTTTCATTAGTTTATATATAAAAATATGTAGCCTGTTGTTTTAAAGATTTTCCTATCCGTGCGTTGTCTCAGACATCGCACGGGTACATAAAACATGGACATTATTAAAACGTAACATAAAAAATGAAATACAAAGACTAAGAAACGACGTTAAATCATAAGTCTAGTTAAATTTTGCGTGTATTATCATTGATTTGCAAAAGCCACATAATACAGACACGACTCAAGTCATCATAAAAGGAAGGCGGACAACAAGCTGCACCGTCAACCCTTTCGGAATAGTTAAATATAACAAAAAAAAATTAATACCTAAACTCTTATGCATTTAAAAAAAGATAACAATTCTTAACATTTTAATATCACTATGCTAGAACCTTAACACAAAGTTAAATATGTTTGTTCAACATATGGATATCGATTGGTGTCAATGGTCAAAATTCATGTTGATGACAATTTGTGGTTTATTACGTAGGGGATTCATTGTTTCTACTTATAAAAATTCCATGTGCTCAAGTTCAGAAGGTTGATTCGTCACCAAACTTAAAATATTCTCCCATCATTGAATGTGTATCATTACTCAAATTTTATTTTATTTGTATTTTTATTTTACTTTTGATCATTTAACATCATCTTTTACATATTTAAGAGAAACTTTCAACTAGATGTTAAATATCTCTACCAGGAGCAATTTAAACTATAAATTTACAAAAACAAGCAATCCCCATTCCCACTAATAATATTATAAAATGATCATGATTACAAGAAACCCATATAATATGACTAATTACCTCTTAATTAACACAAAATTAAGCACTAATAATCTTATCTACAATCTCTTAAGCTTCTTCTTTCTCATATTCCATATATTTGTCTCAATTCAACCTATCATCCTTGCAGGATTTCAACATCAACTACACAAACCAGAAAACCACCAATCATCAAACTCAAATGGGCCAGTCATCTTCATGAACAACTTCTTGATCCCAATTATTAATTTCAATAATTCCATAGGCAATCCAAATCAATTGGTCCACCTGAAGTTGACGGGGCTTCTTGATCTTCAATTCCTTTTATACGCTTCCCAAGATTCGATGGAATTTTGGTGTTTTTCTCTGAGCTCTCCCCTGTTTCCTGTGACCCCATCAAGATTGGCTGATCACCCATTGGGAATGAACAACCAGAACGAAATTGATGCGTAAATGGGTCCGATTGGAGGTCACGCAACAGACTGGAATTCGATTCGAATTCGAAAATTGGATTGTTGAGGAAATTACTGATCATGTTCTTCTGGGTTGTTTGGATTTGAATAGTATTGGAGAAGCAGGGTACGTGAATCGAATCGGGTATGTTTCGGTTAATGATCTTGCCGCTAAAAGGTGCCGGAGTCTCCATCAATGGTGGCAGAGAAGTAGCAACACTATTAGAACTATTAGTCTTGTGAAACAAACGGCAAATCACCCATTCATTCTGCAGTTTAAATTACAAATAATCAAAAAACAGAGTAAAAACAGGGGAAAAAAACAGGGGAAAAACAGGGGAAGAGTGAAGAATCTAAAATCTTTTTATTACCTTTGCTGATTTTGGCAAGTTTGAAAGAGAGAATTTACCCTCTAATCTATATTCATGAATGACCCAATTGGTTTTCTCCCCCTTTGGAGCCCTCCCCGTGTAGAAAACCAGTGTTTTCTTCATTCCGATCAGCAATCGACCCCTGAAAATCTCCTTATCTTTTCCGGTGGCTTTCCAATAACCCGCGGCGGTTGCTCTGTTTGTCCTCAATCCAGTTGGGTACTTCTTGTCCCTTACACAGAAGAAATACCACTCTTTCCCTCCCAATTTCGCCAACACTTTTGAAACAAAGGTAAAAGTTTAAAGATTTTAAATCAACACAAATTGAATACTAAAGGAGAATAAAAGTTGGAAGTTGAGAACTCACTAGGCAAATCCCATGGCTCAGTTTTGTTCATATCCACCTCTCCAATTGCTTTAGCAAAAAAGTTGTTATCGACAACTTTGTTCGACAAGTAATGAGTGATCAGTTCTTCATCGGTTGGATGAAACCGGAACCCGGGAGGCATATCCAATGGATCTTCCCCTTGACCATGACCAGAGAGCTTCTCCATCTGAATCTCTTCAACTTTTGCTTCTTGAAACTCAAAAAGATGAAAACTTTTTGCAGAAAATGAGTTTTTAGGCCAAGATTTCATATGGGTTTTTCATCAAATAACTTGGGTTGAGTAATTGAGTGATAACATATATAGGGTAGATTGATCTTGAAAGTGAAAGCTATGGGGAATCATTGAAAAAAACAGCCATGAAGTTGATGAGGATATAAAAGTACAACAAAAAGATGGTGTATGCAGGAAGATTGAAATACTTGGAAAAAGAGGAAACAGAACAAACAACTCAAGGATGGGGAGGGTAGATGTGGCATTTTGATATATCTTTTAGTGTTATTTCAATTAATTTAATTAGGTGAATGTATTACTATCACCAATCTTTTAGACCAAATTACATGTATTATGTTACATGTAATTACTATATGAGATTTGATGATAGTGAATGAACCTAATTTAAGGTTGTGTGTAATTATTTATATACGTAGTGTAATATTATACGAAATACTTATATGCGTAGCATAATATTTTTATACGCAACATAATATTTTGTGAAGCATCATATTATGCCTGAATATTATTATATAACTATGATGCATAATAGTGTGTGATATATATTGAAATATATATTTCTCATTATTAAATTTTGATGATTTTTTACACTTTTCGTGTTCAAATAGTTTTATATGATATCTGTTTCTTTCTATATAAGGCTATCTGTAATCATAAAGTTCATTCCTTGAGAAAATCGTGACATGTATCGTTCTAGATAACAAAGGGCTCCAAAGCTGAAAATGGTGTGGTCATAAAGCTCTATAACACCTTTTAATTATTACACATTTATATTATAAAAAAAACCTTGAAAATATACTAGCCAATCGGAAAAAAGGAAAAAAAAAATCAATCAATCAAAGAGAAGGGGGGCATAGTGCTACGCTAAAAATGCCTCGCACCAAGTTCCCCCCATAATGCACATGAGGGTGGTGTTGGGGACGCTATAAGGCGTCATCTTCGCGTTTTCACACCAACTACAAGCAGCTTAAGAATTATCTTAACAAGTTTAGTTATTTACATCTTACAATTATTTTTCTTTATACATATGGCAAACGAGTATTTCCCTTCATACAACCTCACAAAAGTAAAATTGTAAAAAGGAGATTTATTAATAATGGAAAGCCTTACTTTGCATCAAAATCATTACATATATATTTTTTATATTAATAAATTACTTACGAGTGGGATAATACTTACGAATGGAATGGAAATATGAATGGGAAGTTTTTGGAAACGGTCATATAATCTTGTCTTATTTAGGGGATTTTAGTTAAAGATGCTTTTTAAGAGAATTTTTAAATACAAGAATTTATAATTTTTAGTTAGATTTAATTAAAACGGCTTATACTTAATTGATTGCATACACTAAAGAGAATTTATTCTAAGAAGTTAGATTAAGGGGTTGTTTGTTTCAATCTTCGAAGTTGTTTCATTAGGTGCTGGATAAATAAGTGTTTAGATAAATAAGACTTGTGTAAAAGGCTGGATGAACAAGACATTTTTTAAGATAAATCTCTTAGCGATTCAGATATTTTTTTTATTAAGAGGTTCTAAACAAACAGTCTAAATGACAAATCCCTTAGCGATTCAGACAATTTACCATTCAGACCACATTAAGAGGTAAACCAAACAGCCTCTTAAAGGTTGATAAGTCATTTTAATTATTAGATTTTCAATTAAAAATGCAGATTAACGACCCAAAATTTTTACGTATAAAATTAGAGTGAAAAAAATGATGGCCTAGATTTGAGAAAAAAAGGATATGCTAGATTTGAGAGAAAAAAAAGGATGGGCAGGGTTTAAGTTAATAGATTTGAGAAAGTGATGGATTTTTATTACCCGAGTATGTTGATTTCTTTTCCTTTTAAACGTCTTAGTTATCGTAAATTAATAAAACAACACAAAACATGTTGTCTAAGTTTTTATGCAAACAACACATAAACTGGTCTTGTTTTACATTAAACATCATCACAAAACTTAGTGTTTTTCATACTTTAATCTTTAAAATAACATATAACTTGTGCTTATTTTAATTGCCTCAGTCTTGTATAGTATAGTTTTCATAAATTTAGTTTTTTTTTTAAATCCATTACAATACAAAAATAAAATTCAGAACAAAAAAAACTATAAATATCATATTTTTTCGAATAAATATAAAATATATTAAACTCCATACGAATTTTAAATAATTTATATGATAAAAACTATAAAAAAATATGAAACGTCTTTAATTTGAAATAAGGTCATATGTATATAAAATATAATATTTTCTTTGCGTGATCTACTGTTGCTTTCATGAATATTTCCACCTATTATTAAAAGGGATATAAAGAATGTTGGAAAATTAAATTATAGAAATGTCATTTTCATAATAACTTATGAAATTTGATTTATTTTGATTCCATGTACTAACCTGGCTCCTTGATGATGATGATAAATTTGATATTGTTATGTACACAACAATTTGAGTAAAAAATAAACGTTTTAAAAGAAATTGTAAAAATTAAATTATAGAAATGTCATTTTCATAATATCTTATGAAATTTGATTTATTTTGATTTCATGTACTAACCCTGGCTACTTGATGATGATGATAAATTTGATATTATTGTTATGTACACAACAATTTTAATAAAAAAAAAAAAAAACGTTTTAAAAGAAATTGTAACTTACACAACGACACTCGTTTCTAGACATGAGAAAAAAAAAACAATTTGAAGACTGAAAACCGGTTTGAATCCGGAACCGAATAGTGTGACAAATCGTTTGAGTGAAACTGATTCGGTTACTAATTTGAATCGTTGTTTCTGAATAGTTTCGATGTATTTAAGCTGATTTACATGTTTTCTACGCGCCCTCTCTCCACCATTATGTACCCAACCTTTTCTCTCTCTCATACCGGCTGAATCACCTTGGCCCTCTCTATTTCTCTCATTTCTACATCTGAGACATTAGAAACATTAATTCATCGGTTGTTTTTATTTGAAATGAATTGCAACCGTCTCCGGTCGGCGGACACTCTCTCTCTTTGAGAGAGACGGCCATGGCTACTCTTCTGAAGCTCTCTATCTCTCTATTTATTTTTCTCTGTTTTTGTCCCTGAAACGGGTGGCGAACTATAGTCGTTTGCACCATTTACATTAAAGTGACGACTGTTTGGTTGCTACGTTGTTCCAGATCTGAAAAATCCAACTACCTTTGTTGCTTTTGGGTTTTCAAAAACACAAATATGAGATTGACGGTTTGGTTATTGGTTTTGTACCAATGGGGTTGTGATTTGGTTATGTTTGGTGCTTTCGGTGTTCAATCTTCACTATTGTGGTTGTTGGTGTTGCTTTTAATGGCTCGATGTTGGGTTTGCCAGGTTCTGTTTGTGATGGATGATCCTGAGCTATAGCAGCTATGATGATGTTCTAGGTTAGGTGGTTGTCTTTCGTTTTGATGTCGTTGATGGTTTTGATTGCTCTTTGATGGATCGATTTTGGGGATTTTAATGTTTATCATGAATGAATCTCCACTTGAAATGATGATTTGAGTTTTGCTTCTGATCTGACCCATATATTGTGGATTTTTAAATTGCGGAAATTTTTTTTGGCTGATGTTGAGATGCTTGGACAAACTTATTTAGTTAATGTTCATACTTTGGTGATTTGGTTTCTTTTTTTGGCTATGATAATTTTCTTAAATTTGAGCCTTTATGATATTTGATCAGTATGCATGTTTGTTTAATCTAACGGGTGCTGCTTACTAATGTTGTTAAAAGGGTCTGTAGTTTATTTGATACCAAAACCGATAATGAATGTCTTTAGAGATGCTACTCTACGGTCGCTTGGGGTTAGGTATGTGATGACTTTCTGTCTCAGTCCTCTATTGGTGATTTAACTCAGTTTGCATGGGGCTATGTTACTAAATTCTACACTAAATTGTCAATTGATGGTAAGAGGCGTGCTGATTCTTGGGGGAAAAAATGCGATCTTAGCGTGACGAATTTTTATTTGCAGCCAAAATATGATTACCGTTTTGTAAATCTAAGCTAAGCTATAGTTTTACTTAATAAGATACTTTGTCATTTGATAAATATTTATATTTGTTGTCAAATTGATTCTGTTTGTGGAGTTGCAGGTTATTATGAAGAACTTAAAGAAATTTGGACAACAGATTACATTGGGATTGTTGTGTATGATCTTTCCTAACTATATGTAAAAAATATGCAAATATATAAATTGACTCTCTTACAAAGGAATTTGCTCATTCATGTCTCATCGCACGCGTCATAACGTCACAACCCGCGTGGGTTTTTTATATCAGCGAAATTCCCGTGGTAGTGCGCAGATCAATAATAAATCTAGTTTTATAAACAAAATGAACTTTAGTTATATTTGTTTAGGTTTTAAATTGTTTTATTTAATACAAAAGACCGGTTTGTGAACAAACTGCTTTTGATCCGGTAGAGATCGGTCCGACGGATATATTCTATTACAAAACGATTTGAAACCAGAAACGCTATATTCCACTATTATTCCATGTTTCGACAACCCAAGAACTTCATCAGATCATTTAAAACGAATTAGAAAGTTTTAAAGGAATAATACGCCACGTCAAATAATTGACAAGGATATTAAGTAATAATACATCGTGTCAAATAATTAAAGTTAAAAAAATTAATACGACCATATGGTACAATACGATTCATATCTTTGCATATTTTCCATGTTGTACAATACGACTATATGAATAGTGTGGTGGCATCAACTTTGGGTGTGTGCATCATAGCCTTTTAAAATTTACATGTACTTTGATTGTTTGAGCCTTCAATTTAGCTATTTACTTTGATTGTTCGAGCCTTTAATTTAGAGATTCTTTGGCTTTCAATTTTGCAATTTACATCGGTTAATCAAATGATTTACTTTGATTTCTGAAATCTGGGGTTTGAGTTAGCGATTCTTTATGCGTACGATGTACAAGTTGATAACAGTTACTATAAGAAGATTTGATATTACTGAAGAAATATACAATTTCCAAGTCAAAAATATCATGAAGAAATATATAATTTCTAAGTCAAAATGAGTAATTTTGAAAATTCAAGTGTTTAAAAATAAGGATAAAATACTAATTTTTTTAATTGTTTGTTATAAATTTGTTATAAATTGGGTAAATATGATATTTGAACTAATTTGGTAGGACATATATGATATTTTAGAGTTTGATGGGGGTATATATGATATTTCACAAGTTTATAAGGATATATATAAAATTATTCAATATTTTATATTCTTTGGGAATGGATATTAATAACAAAAATATTTTAAAAATAATAAATAAATATTGTTTAATTAGGGCATCCGTTATACCGACGTTTTGGAGGTTGTTTAGAGGGATAACGGCGTGGAACGCACCCCCCCCCCCCCACCCCGCGTTGTGGCTCGACGTTTGGCTTCTCGTGAAGAACTACACGACATGAAAAGAGAGAGAGAGAGATTGTGACATCATCCAATAAAAATTTTCACTTATTTTTTTTTGTTTTCTTTGTTTAAATCAAATTAAAAATAACCCAACATCACACCACTATCACATCACACCATATATATCATACTTGATGTTGAAATATGATGTTTTCCGGTCAGTTGTCACGTGACATGATAACACATAATAACACCACCCATAATACAATGATATACCACATTCCTTTATCGTATTAGAATAAATAAATATTGTTTACAACATAAGAAATAAATATAAAAGATAATATTTTTTAGCTATGATGATTAAATTGCTCATAATATTTTTTAGCTAGGGTGTGTTTGGGTCATTGGGTGTGGCTTCTGTGTGCTCTGGTACCTAATCAGAAATCGATTTCCTCATCATCTTAAAATCGATCTCCTTGATTCACAAACTCGAAAGCAGAAAGAACTTAACCTCGATTCAGATGAATCTATCATATCTCTTTGATTACCAGATGAATCTCGAGAAGCAACAATGGTAGAGAAAGAGAGAGAACAAACGAACAGGAGGCGTTTTCTGAAATTTAAACAGCTGCAATGCTCCATGGAAGACGAAGACTCAACAGAACCCTTTTCCGATCGCTATTCGTTCGCAGCAAAACCACAGTTATTCCGAAAACAAAATTGGATACTTTTCTTCTTGTTGCTTCCATGGTGAAATCCCTCTCTGAGCCTGGAGGCACTAGCAACCTTAACAATGGAGATACGGGTTTGATTTCACTCTCTGATTCACTGGTTCTTGAAATCCTTACGAGAAGCTCTCTAGATGTATCTAAAAAGATTGATTTTTTCAAGTGGTGTTCTCTTAGGCATAACTACAAACACTCGGCGGGCACTTACTCGCAGATGCTCAAAACCCTCTCTGTAAACCCTGTGATTTATAAAGATTATATTTTTCACTTTCTTTCCTCCATGAAGCAAGAAGGGGTGGTTCTTGATTCATCAACATTCAAATCCCTCCTTCATTCTTTCATAAAGTCTGGTAATTTCGATGCTGCACTTGAAATATTAGATCATGTGGAGAATATTTTAGATAAGTTGAATCCTGATGTTTACAATTCTGTTCTTATTGCCCTTGTTCGTAGTAATCACTTAGAAATGGCATTGTTTACCTTGTTTAAGCTCTTGGATTCGTTTACCGATAAAGACGTTAGTTTCATCGATCTTGCTGCTTGTAATGAGTTGCTTATTGCACTAAGAAAGGCTGGCATGAAATCAGAATTCAGAAATGTTTTTGATAAGTGTAGACAAAAGATTAAGAATTTTCCAGTGGACTTGCGGGGTTATAACGTGTGTATTCATGCGTTTGGTAATTGGGGAGACCTGGAAACTTCATTGAATCTTTTCAAAGAGATGAAGGAAAAGGTTGTTTCTTTGGCTCCTGATTTGTGCACTTATAACAGTCTGATTCAATCTCTTTGCTTCAATGGGAAGGTGAATGATGCTCTTATTGTGTGGGAGGAATTGAAAAGCTCTGGCCATGAGCCGGATGAGTTCACTTATCGTATAATTATACAAGGCTGCTGTAAATGTTATAGAATGAATGATGCCACCAAAATCTTTAGCGAAATGCAGCATAATGGGTTTCGACCGGATACTATCGTGTATAATTCTGTGCTTGATGGGTTTCTGAAATCAAGAAAACTTATGGAAGCATGCCAACTGTTTGAGAAAATGGTTGATGATGGTGTAAGGGCTTCGTGTTGCACGTACAATATATTGATTGATGGGTTGTTTAAAAACAGAAGAGGCCAGGCTGCATATGCGCTATTTGGAGATTTGAAGAAAAAAGGTCAGTTTGTGGATGGAATCACTTACTCCATTGTTATACTTCATATATGTAGAGAGGGAATGATTGAAGAAGCTCTGGAGTTGGTGGAAGAAATGGAATCCAGAGGATTTGTTGTTGATTTAGTTACAATAACTCATCTCTTGGTAGCTATTAGCACAGAAAGTCGAATGGATCTGACAGATAGACTCTTGAAGCATATTAAAAATGGTAATCTAATGCCAGCTGTTCTTGAATGGAAAGCTAATATGGAAGCGCTAATGAAAGATCCGAAGATCAGAAAAAAAGATTTCACACCTATGTTTAGAAAAGGTGATTTTAGAGAAATAATGTCATTAATCACTTCATGTGAATCAAGTTCTTCAAGGAAAGAAGCCACGGACCCGTGGTCATCATCACCATACATGGATCATTTAGCCGATGAAGCAAAATCACAGAGTCAGCTACTGATTTCATCAAGGGGAAAACGAGTTCAAGAAAAAGGTGTACATTCATTTGATAGTAATATGTTGAATACCTACTTATCTATATATCTGACCAAAGGAAAGCTAAGTTTAGCATGCAGATTGTTTGATATTTTTACTGATTTGGGTGTTGATCCTGTGAACTACACTTATAATTCACTAATGAGCTCGTTGGTGAAGAAGGGGTATTTGAATGAGGCTTATGGAGTTCTTTCTGAAATGGGAGAAAAGGTTAGCTCTGCTGACGTGGCAACGTACAATGTGATATTTCAAGCACTGGGCAAGATGGGACGGGCTGATCTAGCTGGTGCTGTTTTGAGAAAACTAACAGAGGGAGGTTTTCTTGATATGGTGATGTATAATACTCTGATTAGTGTATTGGGGAAGGGTGGGCGGTTTGATGAGGCGAATAGGGTTCTTGAACAGATGAAGAAAAGTGGAATAAACCCTGATGTTGTCACTTATAATACACTAATTGAAGTTAATAGCAAGGCGGGTAGATTGAAGGAAGCTCGACGGTTTTTGAAGATGATGGTAGATGCAGGTTGTGCTCCAAATCATGTCACTGATACAATTCTTGAGTTCTTGGAAAAAGAAATTAGAAAAGAGAAACAAAAACAGAAAGAAACATGAGTTCTTGTGATGAGATTCTGGTAGACTTGCATTAGTTCAAACATGTTTAGAGACCTTTGGTTGTAAGTTGTAACTTGTAATTGGGCGTTCTAAGTCTAACAACCTTATTTGATAAGAATGATAGATCAACAGTCAATGACAAAAATGAAACTTTAGTTAAAGAGGAGTACAAATTCCCCCAGTATGTGAATTTTTTATGCTTTTCACCACATAGGAGGGAAGGTGTCGGATTTATCGAAAGTGTAATGCTTTTTACCAGATAAAAATATTCAGGTTAGCTTTCTACTTTCTTTATTTCATCTTGTTCTCGTTGTTCTTTCATCATTCATCTATTCACATGAACTAAATGCATAATGTGAACTTCTGTTTATTATTGTTTCCTTGGCCGAAAAATGTGGATATGTTTCTCATTTTAATTTGTAATTTTTATTCATAATCTCGATCTTGAGTTCTTGACAACTCGGTTCATCTATATTGGATATAAATTCAATGCACATTATCTTTTAGGCTACAAAATGGTAATGTTGATGGTCAAGCAATTAATATGCTGTATATAGTTTTTTTTTTGGATAAAGGCTGGAAAATATTATAAATGAGACAAGATTACATAAAAAAAAAGAGGGCATCCCCTCTGATTTAACCCAAAATATGCTTTGGGAACCCAAAAAACAGGGCCTTTAAAACCAAGGTCATCACCCCAACTATAAAAAAAGGGGCTATCTATAATATTACTAGTATAGCTAAAACACTGTTTATCCAAACATCTAGAAAATGTAAACTAAGCTTAATATTATCTCTGATGATATGAAAGTGCGATGATGATGAGCCCGGTTCTCAATTCCGCTGCCCAAACCATAATTGGAACTAAGAACCCACCACATCAGCCGAATATCGCACGGATCACCAAAATACCCATAAAACGTGATGTGCTCAAAAAGAGCGCACGCCCACCTTGTGCATATCTCAAACTTAGTTGGGTCACAAGAAGGCCCAAATCCCATTTTCCTAATCCACATTGCAGATGCCCAAACTGATAATTGGTTGGGTGCTTTTGAAGTCACTCTTTCTCGTGCAAATTCCAAACTTTAGCAACTTCTATGGAGGCAATTGACCCCCTGATTTGGATGCCCATAAATAATCTTACATAATACCTCAAAAGGTCTTTTTCTTTATCCTGGTGATACTTCCAGTTTCTTTCCTGCCATATAAAGTACACACAAGCTCCTAGGACCAGCCTATTCGTGATGCTCCAAATTGCTTTTTCATTGCAAGGGCTCTTTTGAAATTGTTGCAGAATTAACTCCCACCCATTGGGGTTTTTTCCCAGCTTTATTTTGGGTTTAAAAAAACAGCAAACTCGTTTCAGTGAACGAGCATACAAAGAAAAGATGGTGTGTGCTGTCCGGGGTCAATTTGCAGAACATACATTTGAGCTCACTGGAAGGGTTCCATTTGCTGATTATATCATGAGTTGGCAGCTTTCCTTTTATAGCCAACCAAAGAATGAAGGCATGCTTCGGGATGTTCTGGTTATACCAAACCAACTTGGTCCAAGGAACCTGTTGGCTTTCTTCTATCATATCAGTCCAAGCAGTTCCAACCCCAAACTCGCAAAGGCTTTGGTCATTCTTTTTCAACATAAGCCTGTCGGAAGCATTATCGATGAGACCTAGAGGGGGCACATAAAATAGCACAGGGAACCGATTTTGCCATTCAGGGGGCCACTTCCAGTTTCCATTATTAATCACATCCGCAACCTTAGCCTTAATATCAAATTGAGCCCATAAAATGTTTCTTCGGGATATAATATTTATTAACTGACCACACGGGTGCCAATTATCAAACCAGGCAGAAGCGGACTCACCGTTGCCAATTATATGAATGGATCTGTCCCTGAGGATTTGCCTTTGGTCCCTGATTTTCCTCTAGCTCCAACTCGCATCTCTATTATTTTTTACCTCCCAGAAGTTTTTGCCTTGAAGCCTATAAGTCTTAACCCACCTCACCCAAAGAGAATTTTTATTCGAGATTATAAACCATGTGTATAGTTGTTCTCCTGATTAACAAAGATTATCATCTCTTTTGGCTCTGTAAATTTTGATTGGTAAATGACTAAATGTTAAATATCACTACTAAGAATTTGCCCATTTTAGCTCTGTTAGAAGATGTTTAGGATCAATATGCCAAATGTGTGAGTGGCTATGGTATACTTTTATGTTAAATCTTTTACTTGTAACGATGAATATATGTTTAAGTAGTTTACATGGGCTATTGAACTACAGAGTGCTATTTTATATTAAATTCAAGAATAAATGTCAGGGTAAAGGTCATGTAAGAACCATTATCTAATGTAAGAACTTAAGAACCAACTTAAATGAGGGATAATTAAGTAATTTTGTCCTTTCTTTTTAATTCCTCCACTACATTTATGGTAAAGATCATATCAAATCGCTTGTTTTCTATTGTACAAACTTGTAAGAACCAAGGGAAAATTAATTCAAATAAAGTTTTTTTTGGGTAATTTGATATGTTTTTAATTTAATTTCACGTATATCCACCCATATCCACCCGATGACTTAAAAAAAAAAAAAATATTGTTTTTTTTTTTGCCTGTCCGACTATGTTGCATATATGCAACATATGTATATGCAACATATGTATATGCAACATATGTTTCATATGTTGCATATATGCAACATATGTTATATGCAACATATGTTTCATATGTTGCATATATGCAACATACCATGTTGTATATATGCAACATTATATGTTTCATATGTGCAACATGGTATATTTCATATGTTTTATATGCAACATACCATGTTGCATATATGTAACATTATATGTTTCATATGTGCAACATTATATGTTTTCATATGTTGCATATGCAACATAGTCGGACTTACAAATAAAAAAAGATTTTTGTTTAGTTTTTTGTTTTTTTAGGTCGTTAAGTTGCCATCATGTGTATAGACATGAAGGAAAAAAGAAGAAGCATAAAAATTATCCAAATAACCTTCATTCAATTGAAATTTAATGGTTCTTAAGTTCTTACAATAATATTGGTTTATACTAGAACTTTACCCATAAATGTCATATCTCTCATGTTTGTCTATAAATCTACAAGTTTTCTTAATCTTGGTTAATTGATAGGTCAATGCTTTGTAAGTGCTAGGTATAAGTTCTTATCTTGTGTCATGCTGAAAAAATGTTTACTAGAGTTCCTAAACAACAGCAAATAAGATGTTAAATTGGTGGAATAATTTCAAGACTTGAGCTCTTAATATGTTACGAGTAAAAAAAAATCATAACATTCAAAATTTCAACACGCCTCACCCATGGCTAGCTATCTATCCGATGTTCAATTACATCAAAATTTCAACACGCATATCACTACTATAACACTGATATAATTCCACGCATGGCTAACATCTGGTGTAAATACAGAGGTTCCATCAAAAAGTCAAATTCCATGCATGGCATGACTTGCCAAGTCAAAAGTTAACATTTGAAATATCAAGTAGCATCACATGACATCAGTGGAAAAAGGTAAAATTCGCAATGTATCAAAATCAACAAGTTTTCTTCAGTCCTAGAGGTTCTTCTTTTCAAGCACCAAGGTGCTTGAGGACTGCAATTTAAAAGGTCTCGTCAGCTTCGAGCCCTACACCTTATTTGTTGACATATCATGGATAGTCTCTTTCGAGGAATTTTATCTCTTCTTTTACCTTCAACCACTTGCATTAGCAAGCTCACAAATCTTCAAATAGACGAAATGGCCTTGAACACGGTTGGAGAGATGTACCTCTCCATTCTCCTCGACCATCTTCAAGGCATAGGTCTTGGATAACCCTTCAAAAGTAAAAAACAATAATTAATATACATTTTTTTGTTATATATTTAAACATCATGCTTGATTAATATACAATTAGCTAAACTTCACTTTCATTCTTTGTTTCTTCCCCTGTGCCTAGCCACTATCTATAGTTGTTTTTTCTTCCTCATCTTTGTATTTGATTGGGTGTCTCTATGGTACGAATTGGGTTGTTTCTTGTAACCTCTATGGCATATAAGACTTTTTGTGAAATGTTTATTTGATTTTGTAGTTTCTGGGTCTGTTACTTATGATAGCTTGTAGGCTTTTTGTGAAATGTTTGTTTGATTTTAGTTGCAATGTTAAATCCACATTATTTCTTATAATTCATTATCTAAACTTTTTTTCTTATGTTCCCCTCCAGTGGAACTATGAAGGCCCTTCCTAAGCACAAATTCAAACCCAAATCTCTAATCTTTCCAAATAGACAAAAAAAAAAAAAAGAATCAGCCTAGCCTACTGCCTCTCTAAGTTTCATTAGCTATTATTAATTCACAGACTAGAAACTATAAGGCCTCTATCAACTTACCTAATGACTTCTGGGCAATTGTCGTTACTAATCTTTTTACCGCGAAAGGTTGATTGAAAACGACCTTCGTGTACAATGTATGGTTAAGGGGCATGTCCTCGGCCATTTCTAGGGCATCAACCTTTGGGTAAACTTTTGCTCCCGCCTTGATTAGTTAGACAATGTTGTTTCTAGCCTCCTTGTACATTTAATCGGAGATGGAGATTTAAGCTTCCCCAAGAGCCTTAAGTCTCTTCTAGGAGACGTAAGGGATCTAACTGCCACATGTCTTGATGGGCCGGGTATTCAATTCTCATTTCCTCTTTCTACATAATTAATTTTTTTTAATTTTACTAATCTTTAACCAATATATTCTATTACAAGCTGATCTCAAAAAAATGTACAAGAAGGCTAGAAACAATATTGTCCAACTAATCAAGGCGGAAACAAAAGTTTACTCAAAGGTTGATGCCCTAGAAATGGCTGAGGACACGTGCCTTAACTACACGCTTTACACAAAGGTCGTTTTCAATCAACCTTACGTGACAAAAAGGTTTGGTAACGACAAATGCCCTGAAGTCATTAGGTAAGTTGATAAAGGCCTTATAGGTTCTAGCCTGTGAATTAATAATGGCTAATGAAACTTAGAGAGATAGTAACCTGATTCTTCTTCTTTTTTTTCTTTTTGGAAAGACTAGAGATTTGGGCTTGAATTTATGCTTAGGAAGGCCTTCACATTTCCCAATGGAGGGGAACATAAGAACACAAATTCTAGATAATGAATTATAAGAAATAATGCGGATTTAACAGTTGCAACCAAAATCAAACAAACATTTCACAAAACACCTAAAAGCCTACAAGCAATCATAAGTAAGACACCGAAACTACAAAATCAAATAAACATTTCACAAAAAACCTTGCATGCCATACAGGTTACAAGAAACAGCCCAATTCGTACCATAGAGACGCCCAATCAAATACAAAGATCAGGAAGCAAAAACAACTATAAATAGTGGCTAGGCACAAGGAAGAAACAGAGAATGAAAGTTAACTTTAACTAATTTTATACTAATCAAGCATGATGTTTAAATATATAACAAAACATGTATATTAATTATTGTTTTTTACTTTTGAAGGGTTATCCAAGACCTAATCATAGGTTTTTTTATGAATGCCTTGAAGATGGTCGAGGAGAATGGAGAGGTACAACTCTCCAACCGTGTTCAAGGCCATTTCGTCTATTTGAAAATTCGTGAGCTTGCTAACGTAAGTGGCTTGAAGGTAAAAGAAGAGATTAAATTCCCTGAAAGAGACTATCCAGAATATGTCAACAAACAAGATGTAGGGCCCGAAGCTAACGAGACCTTTAAATTGCAGCCCTCAAGCACCATTGGTGCTGGAAAAGAATAACCTTTAGGACTAAAGAAAACTTGTTGATTTGATACATTGTGATTTTTACCTATTTTCACTGATGTCATGTGATGATACTTGATATTTCAAATGTTAACTTTTGACTTGGCAAGCCATACCATGCATGGAATTTGACTTTTTGATGGAACATTTATATTTACACCGGATGTTAGCCATGCGTGGAATCATATTAGTGTTATAGTAGTGATATGCATGTTGAAATTTTGAATGTTGTATTTTGATGTAAGTGAACATTGGATAGCTAGCCATGGGTGGGGCGTGTTGAAATTTTGAATGTTATGAGAGAACATTTGATGAGAATGAGTACTATTACAAAGTTAGTGATAATTTTATATGAACAAAACTGGTGAAAATGGGTACTCTTAAAAAAATTGATGCAAATGTTGTGTGGTATTTCAACCTGCGATAGCATGTTTAACATTGAGGTTAAGGAAATAACTTCCACATTTTAGGAGGTTTGGAAAACTTGTTGACTATGAGGAAGCTTTAAGTATAACAGTTTCAATCTTTTTAAAACCCAACAATATTGTATATGCCCATAAAAGTTTCGGTCCAAAGTCAAGAACTGATACCCGGACCACGAATAACCGAACCGGGACCGGGACCGGTTCTCAAATATCGGTTTGATTCCGATTCCAAGGTTAATAAACTTTCGGTTCTGGTCCGGTTCGAAACGGATAATCACCCCTACTCCTATTGCCATTGTTGTGATGTTACTCATATTTTTACTTATATTGCAAATGTTACCTTTTGTAGACACAGACTTTAAAGATCATGAGGGGAATGTAGTCCTATAGACATAGAGCATACCATGTACCATACACACCCTTTCTCTTGTAGACACGGACATCCTTTGTTATGCAGCCAAATAAGTCGAAGATTACGTTAAGCCTTCAAAACACACACAGAGAATAATAAATCAGAGTAATGAACAAGATTGCACAAAATTGGATGCAACTCAAACCAAAACCAAATTGCAGGGCTGTAAAGTAGAACAAATACTAAAATACAGCAGAAGAGGAAAAGTAAGCATAGTAATGAAGAGTCAGGCAATATGTGTGTACTGAACTGCATGCAGCTCAAAGCAAACCCATACCTAAATGAATCCAACCTGTACTAGTTGTAGACTTGCAGACCATTTTCAAAAGAAAGGACAAACATAATTTTGATGTTGTTTGCTAGTATACGATGTAATTAAATTTCACAAGACTTTATATCGGTTAATGTAATAGCTTTAAAAAAAATCTGTCATTTAAATTAAACAGATATTTATTGTGATATAATCCAATCTGAATGGCCCAAATACCGAATACAAATAACTTATATGGTTCGATTTGCGGTACCATTTTCTACATGTGAAAACTCAAGCAACCCAACCCGAGTAACAAGAAACCCGATTAATGAACCCAAACCTCTTCTAACCTGCATCACAAATTCTACCTCTTTGGACCTTCTTCCATGTCCCTTTCTCTACAAATATCACCGTTCCGTCGATCACAACCGCCCAACAGCCATTTTCTGTAGTTTTCAACTTGGTCTTCAGCTTCCTAACCGGAAATACCTGACAGACAACAGAGAAGTGGTTAAAACAGACTGAATAGATCCATTAATGACTATGGTTCCCGGTCTAACCTGCTGTCCAATTCATTTACATTTAACCTGTAACAGTTGAAGATTTGCTAGAACGTTGCTTGCCAAAGGTGGGCTTCAAAGTTCAAACATTCTGTAGCTATCATTTAATAAAAATCCATGTCATTTAAATTAATTATTTTTTTTATTGTGATCTTATCCAATCCGAATGACACAAATACCGAAGACAAGTAACTTAAATGGTTTGGTTTTCGGTTTTATTTTCTAAATGTGAAGACTCAAGCAACCCGACCCAAGTAACTAGAAACCCAATTTATGAACATGAGCATCACACTTTCTACCTCGTTAACCATCTTCTTCCCTGTCCCCTTTTCTCCAAATATCACCATTCCACCCATCAAAACCGCCCAACATCCCATTTTCTATGTGTTGCAACTTTGTCTTGGTCTTCAACTTCCTAACCAGAAATACCTGCCGGACAACAGAGAGGTAGTTAAGACACAACGAAAAGAAGCAGTAATAACAAAGACAACAGCTTTAGTATGAAACCCAAAATTTTAAGTAAACATAACAATGACCATAGCTTTAATATGAAAAGCCAGAACCTTAAACAAAGATCGTTGCTTTTGCAGGTAGGAACCTTAAAGAATCAAATTTGAAGTATGACATAACAAAGACCATAGCTTTAAAATGAAACCCAAACCCATAAACTTAAACAAAGATCGTAGCTTTTGCATATCAGCTTAAAAATAAAACCCAAATTTGAAGTATGACATAACAAAGACCATAGCTTTAAAAATCAAACCCAGAAACTTAAACAATGACATAGCAGCTTGAAAATTAAACCGAAATTTGAAGTATAACATAACAAAGACCATAGCTTTAAAATTAAGAGCTAGAAACTTAAACAAAGATCCTAGCTTTTGCATATCAGCTTGAAAATAAAAACCCAAATTTGAAGTATGACATAACAAAGACCAAGCTTTAAAATGAAACCCAGAAACTTAAACAAAGGTCGTAGCTTTTGCATATCAGCTTGAAAGTTAAACCCAAATTTGAAGTAAAACATAACAAAGACTATAGCTTTAAAATGAAAAGCCAGAAACTTAAACAAAGACCGTTGCTTTTGTACGTAGGCACCTTAAATAATCTAACAACGTGAATAAATGCTAGATCTTTAAAACCACACCTGGAAGCTTTTACAAAGACCGTCTTTTTGGACATAAGAATTTTAAATGCTAGATCTTTAGAACTGATTTGTTCATGTAAAAATTTTAAAAACATAAGAATTTGCAAATAAGACCGGAACTTTATAAATAAAGCCAAAATTTGAAGTAAAACTTCTTCAACAAAGATCAGGGCAAAGCTTTAAACTTTGTGCGTGTAAGGGAAAATAGAAAGAAAAAACCGAGAGGTCTAAAATTAAACCCAAATCTTTGAGTAAAACTTCACAAAGCTAGGATTCTTGGCGACTATTGAAAAAAGATCGGAGCTTTAAAAATTTAACCTAAATTTTAGAGTGCAACTTCAAAAAAGCATATAAAATTGATTGCATGATATGATAAACCATAAGATAAAGATAGATTATTAAAGAGAGTCGCTCACCCTTCCACCCCCAAAAGATGAAGACACTATAGGCTTGATTAATAACCGGAAGAAGCTCGAACGATTCACCATCATTCAACCGATTAGGGCTCAAAAGTTCAAAACCTGAATCGAGTTACTAGCAAATTAGGGCAGAAAAAAAGGCAATGAGGGATAAATGATTATTAGGGCAAAAAAAATCAATCAGGAAACGATTACCAGCCGATAAGAAAAAAAAGGAAACGATTACCAGAAAAGAAAAATTGATTGAATTATAGTCCGTTTGGAGAGTGACGATGATTTGTGTGGTTTCTGCTTTGGATTTACCGGATGTTTTTTTTTTTTTAATTATTTTGCATGTGGCCCAGAGCCAACCAAGGCACAATTAGTAACACATATATGCATAGACATGGATGGGTGATTGGGTGGATAAACTTGTGACTGAGACTAGAGGTTATGGGTTTGATCTTTTTAGAGGGTTTTCTAATAATAGTCGGTTTCTTTTTGAATTGGTAACCTGGTTATGTGAAGGTTAATATACGATAATCGCACACCCTTCCACCCCCAAAAGATGAAGATAGTATAGGCTTGATTAATTATCGGAAGAAACTGGAAGGATTCACCATCATTCAAAGTTGCTTGTTAAGTTCTGATGAGAAGAATGGAATGAATGAATGGTTACTTAAAAAAAAGAAAAATAGATATCAGAAAACAACCAACCAATCTTCATGACCTTATGGGCTAGTACATGGTCCTCATTTCAAACCCAACCCAATTATTATAAGTAAATATCCTATGTCAAGATTTGAACATTGTTAGAGATAAACAATTAAACACCTCTATTAAATGAGCCGCTCTCATATTGGCCATACGATCTGACGAAACCATACTTTTCACTATCGTTCATAACTCCAATCATTCTAACTTTTTGAAAATACTTATAACTTCAATTATTTAGATATCATCAAAATAATATATTTATTTTAAAACGGATAAATTATTTACTTTGAATAAGAGAAAAAAACAAGCTTGTATTACATTTGTCAAACTTTTTTTTCACGTTCATAATTCCTGTTGAAATTAGGATCTCAAATCCACACTCATCAAAATCTTTGTAAACCTTATGGATGTTATCAATGATCTTGGCGCCGATTTTCACTCAAGACATATTAGAACCGCTTCTAGTCAATACCCGGTTTAACCATACTCGATTATACCAGAACCAGTTTGTACCCGAAACCGGGTATTGAAAAAACCCGAAAGGTGCACCTCTATTAATAACTAATAAGTGCAATATACAAGCATACTGTCGATGAAATACCTTGGGTGGCTGTTTAATATGGCAACCTGTCTATGTGTAATAGCTCATACAACCATTTATATGTTTCTAAGACACACCACTCCAGTTAACCCACTGGGTTTCATATTTTTGCTAATACATGTTTTGCGTTTTTTCAGAGAGTAATCAAACCACCCTCAACTGTCTATTGAAAACGGAGCACATTGCATTGGAAGTACATGCAGAACAACAGCTCATAATCACCCAAAAACAATCAATTCCATAATTATTAATTCACACAATGCAAGGAGCACAAGTGAGAGTGACGTAATCTCAAGTAAATCTAACACACAACTTAAGAAACTAGTAAATCTAGTGTAGTGTACGGTTACACTGTATAAGAACATTGAATGCATATTTAGCATAAATCAGTTCAAACAAACATAATAATATAAACCAAAGTCTAGACTCAACTCACACTGCAACTCACTGACTTGTAACTTATATAGGAAACGACAAACGCGAAACATGGCGGCTTGGACAAATATCTCATTGACACCAACATGGCACGATGAAAGTCAAACAAA
>JBCNJP010000015.1:5855095-5890741 GCA_039602395.1 Deinandra increscens subsp. villosa | reverse complement strand
TTGTTATAAATTTGTTATAAATTGGGTAAATATGATATTTGAACTAATTTGGTAGGACATATATGATATTTTAGAGTTTGATGGGGGTATATATGATATTTCACAAGTTTATAAGGATATATATAAAATTATTCAATATTTTATATTCTTTGGGAATGGATATTAATAACAAAAATATTTAAAAATAATAAATAAATATTGTTTAATTAGGGCATCCGTTATACCGACGTTTTGGAGGTTGTTTAGAGGGATAACGGCGTGGAACGCACCCCCCCCCCCCCCCCCGCCCGCGTTGTGGCTCGACGTTTGGCTTCTCGTGAAGAACTACACGACATGAAAAGAGAGAGAGAGATTGTGACATCATCCAATAAAAATTTTCACTTATTTTTTTTTGTTTTCTTTGTTTAAATCAAATTAAAAATAACCCCACATCACACCACTATCACATCACACCATATATATCATACTTGATGTTGAAATATGATGTTTTCTGGTCAGTTGTCACGTGACATGATAACACATAATAACACCACTCATAATACAATGATATACCACATTCCTTTATCGTATTAGAATAAATAAATATTGTTTACAACATAAGAAATAAATATAAAAGATAATATTTTTTTAGCTATGATGATTAAATTGCTCATAATATTTTTTAGCTAGGGTGTGTTTGGGTCATTGGGTGTGGCTTCTGTGTGCTCTGGTACCTAATCAGAAATCGATTTCCTCATCATCTTAAAATCGATCTCCTTGATTCACAAACTCGAAAGCAGAAAGAACTTAACCTCGATTCAGATGAATCTATCATATCTCTTTGATTACCAGATGAATCTCGAGAAGCAACAATGGTAGAGAAAGATAGAGAACAAACGAACAGGAGGCGTTTTCTGAAATTTAAACAGCTGCAATGCTCCATGGAAGACGAAGACTCAACAGAACCCTTTTCCGATCGCTATTCGTTCGCAGCAAAACCACAGTTATTCCGAAAACAAAATTGGATACTTTTCTTCTTGTTGCTTCCATGGTGAAATCCCTCTCTGAGCCTGGAGGCACTAGCAACCTTAACAATGGAGATACGGGTTTGATTTCACTCTCTGATTCACTGGTTCTTGAAATCCTTACGAGAAGCTCTCTAGATGTATCTAAAAAGATTGATTTTTTCAAGTGGTGTTCTCTTAGGCATAACTACAAACACTCGGCGGGCACTTACTCGCAGATGCTCAAAACCCTCTCTGTAAACCCTGTGATTTATAAAGATTATATTTTTCACTTTCTTTCCTCCATGAAGCAAGAAGGGGTGGTTCTTGATTCATCAACATTCAAATCCCTCCTTCATTCTTTCATAAAGTCTGGTAATTTCGATGCTGCACTTGAAATATTAGATCATGTGGAGAATATTTTAGATAAGTTGAATCCTGATGTTTACAATTCTGTTCTTATTGCCCTTGTTCGTAGTAATCACTTAGAAATGGCATTGTTTACCTTGTTGAAGCTCTTGGATTCGTTTACCGATGAAGACGTTAGTTTCATCGATCTTGCTGCTTGTAATGAGTTGCTTATTGCACTAAGAAAGGCTGGCATGAAATCAGAATTCAGAAATGCTTTTGATAAGTGTAGACAAAAGATTAAGAATTTTCCAGTGGACTTGCGGGGTTATAACGTGTGTATTCATGCGTTTGGTAATTGGGGAGACCTGGAAACTTCATTGAATCTTTTCAAAGAGATGAAGGAAAAGGTTGTTTCTTTGGCTCCTGATTTGTGCACTTATAACAGTCTGATTCAATCTCTTTGCTTCAATGGGAAGGTGAATGATGCTCTTATTGTGTGGGAGGAATTGAAAAGCTCTGGCCATGAGCCGGATGAGTTCACTTATCGTATAATTATACAAGGCTGCTGTAAATGTTATAGAATGAATGATGCCACCAAAATCTTTAGCGAAATGCAGCATAATGGGTTTCGACCGGATACTATCCTGTATAATTCTGTGCTTGATGGGTTTCTGAAATCAAGAAAACTTATGGAAGCATGCCAACTGTTTGAGAAAATGGTTGATGATGGTGTGAGGGCTTCGTGTTGCACGTACAATATATTGATTGATGGGTTGTTTAAAAACAGAAGAGGCCAGGCTGCATATGCGCTATTTGGAGATTTGAAGAAAAAAGGTCAGTTTGTGGATGCAATCACTTACTCCATTGTTATACTTCATATATGTAGAGAGGGAATGATTGAAGAAGCTCTGGAGTTGGTGGAAGAAATGGAATCCAGAGGATTTGTTGTTGATTTAGTTACAATAACTCATCGTCTTGGTAGCTATTAGCACAGAAAGTCGAATGGATCTGACAGATAGACTCTTGAAGCATATAAAAAATGGTAATCTAATGCCAGCTGTTCTTGAATGGAAAGCTAATATGGAAGCGCTAATGAAAGATCCGAAGATCAGAAAAAAAGATTTCACACCTATGTTTAGAAAAGGTGATTTTAGAGAAATAATGTCATTAATCACTTCATGTGAATCAACTTCTTCAAGGAAAGAAGCCACGGACCCGTGGTCATCATCACCATACATGGATCATTTAGCTGATGAAGCAAAATCACAGAGTCAGCTACTGATTTCATCAAGGGGAAAACGAGTTCAAGAAAAAGGTGTACATTCATTTGATAGTAATATGTTGAATACCTACTTATCTATATATCTGACCAAAGGAAAGCTAAGTTTAGCATGCAGATTGTTTGATATTTTTACTGATTTGGGTGTTGATCCTGTGAACTACACTTATAATTCACTAATGAGCTCGTTGGTGAAGAAGGGGTATTTGAATGAGGCTTATGGAGTTCTTTCTGAAATGGGAGAAAAGGTTAGCTCTGCTGACGTGGCAACGTACAGTGTGATATTTCAAGCACTGGGCAAGATGGGACGGGCTGATCTAGCTGGTGCTGTTTTGAGAAAACTAACAGAGGGAGGTTTTCTTGATATGGTGATGTATAATACTCTGATTAGTGTATTGGGGAAGGGTGGGCGGTTTGATGAGGCGAATAGGGTTCTTGAACAGATGAAGAAAAGTGGAATAAACCCTGATGTTGTCACTTATAATACACTAATTGAAGTTAATAGCAAGGCGGGTAGATTGAAGGAAGCTCGACGGTTTTTGAAGATGATGGTAGATGCAGGTTGTGCTCCAAATCATGTCACTGATACAATTCTTGAGTTCTTGGAAAAAGAAATTAGAAAAGAGAAACAAAAACAGAAAGAAACATGAGTTCTTGTGATGAGATTCTGGTAGACTTGCATTAGTTCAAACATGTTTAGAGACCTTTGGTTGTAAGTTGTAACTTGTAATTGGGCGTTCTAAGTTTAACAACCTTATTTGATAAGAATGATAGATCAACAGTCAATGACAAAAATGAAACTTTAGTTAAAGAGGAGTACAAATTCCCCCAGTATGTGAATTTTTTATGCTTTTCACCACATAGGAGGGAAGGTGTCGGATTTATCGAAAGTGTAATGCTTTTTACCAGATAAAAATATTCAGGTTAGCTTTCTACTTTCTTTATTTCATCTTGTTCTCGTTGTTCTTTCATCATTCATCTATTCACATGAACTAAATGCATAATGTGAACTTCTGTTTATTATTGTTTCCTTGGCCGAAAAATGTGGATATGTTTCTCATTTTAATTTGTAATTTTTATTCATAATCTCGATCTTGAGTTCTTGACAACTCGGTTCATCTATATTGGATATAAATTCAATGCACATTATCTTTTAGGCTACAAAATGGTAATGTTGATGGTCAAGCAATTCAATATGCTGTATATAGTTTTTTTTTTTTTGGATAAAGGCTGGAAAATATTATAAATGAGATAAGATTACATAAAAAAAAAAGAGGGCATCCCCTCTGATTTAACCCAAAATATGCTTTGGGAACCCAAAAAACAGGGCCTTTAAAACCAAGGTCATCACCCCAACTATAAAAAAAGGGGCTATCTATAATATTACTAGTATAGCTAAAACACTGTTTATCCAAACATCTAGATAATGTAAACTAAGCTTAATATTATCTCTGATGATATCAAAGTGCGATGATGATGAGCCCGGTTCTCAATTCCGCTGCCCAAACCATAATTGGAACTAAGAACCCACCACATCAGCCGAATATCGCACGGATCACCAAAATACCCATAAAACGTGATGTGCTCAAAAAGAGCGCACGCCCACCTTGTGCATATCTCAAACTTAGTTGGGTCACAAGAAGGCCCAAATCCCATTTTCCTAATCCACATTGCAGATGCCCAAACTGATAATTGGTTGGGTGCTTTTGAAGTCACTCTTTCTCGTGCAAATTCCAAACTTTAGCAACTTCTATGGAGGCAATTGACCCCCTGATTTGGATGCCCATAAATAATCTTACATAATACCTCAAAAGGTCTTTTTCTTTATCCTGGTGATACTTCCAGTTTCTTTCCTGCCATATAAAGTACACACAAGCTCCTAGGACCAGCCTATTCGTGATGCTCCAAATTGCTTTTTCATTGCATGGGCTCTTTTGAAATTGTTGCAGAATTAACTCCCACCCATTGGGGGTATTTCCCAGCTTTATTTTGGGTTTGAAAAAACACCAAACTTGTTTAGTGAACGAGCATACAAAGAAAAGATGGTGTGTGCTGTCCGGGGTCAATTTGCAGAACATACATTTGAGCTCACTGGAAGGGTTCCATTTGCTGATTATATCATGAGTTGGCAGCTTTCCTTTTATAGCCAACCAAAGAATGAAGGCATGCTTCGGGATGTTCTGGTTATACCAAACCAACTTGGTCCAAGGAACCTGTTGGCTTTCTTCTATCATATCAGTCCAAGCAGTTCCAACCCCAAACTCGCAAAGGCTTTGGTCATTCTTTTTCAACATAAGCCTGTCGGAAGCATTATCGATGAGACCTAGAGGGGGCACATAAAATAGCACAGGGAACCGATTTTGCCATTCAGGGGGCCACTTCCAGTTTCCATTATTAATCACATCCGCAACCTTAGCCTTAATATCAAATTGAGCCCATAAAATGTTTCTTCGGGATATAATATTTATTAACTGACCACACGGGTGCCAATTATCAAACCAGGCAGAAGCGGACTCACCGTTGCCAATTATATGAATGGATCTGTCCCTGAGGATTTGCCTTTGGTCCCTGATTTTCCTCTAGCTCCAACTCGCATCTCTATTATTTTTTACCTCCCAGAAGTTTTTGCCTTGAAGCCTATAAGTCTTAACCCACCTCACCCAAAGAGAATTTTTATTCGAGATTATAAACCATGTGTATAGTTGTTCTCCTGATTAACAAAGATTATCATCTCTTTTGGCTCTGTAAATTTTGATTGGTAAATGACTAAATGTTAAATATCACTACTAAGAATTTGCCCATTTTAGCTCTGTTAGAAGATGTTTAGGATCAATATGCCAAATGTGTGAGTGGCTATGGTATACTTTTATGTTAAATCTTTTACTTGTAACGATGAATATATGTTTAAGTAGTTTACATGGGCTATTGAACTACAGAGTGCTATTTTATACTAAATTCAAGAATAAATGTCAGGGTAAAGGTCATGTAAGAACCATTATCTAATGTAAGAACTTAAGAACCAACTTAAATGAGGGATAATTAAGTAATTTTATCATTTCTTTTTAATTCCTCCACTACATTTATGGTAAAGATCATATCAAATCGCTTGTTTTCTATTGTACAAACTTGTAAGAACCAAGGGAAAATTAATTCAAATAAAGTTTTTTTTGGGTAATTTGATATGTTTTTAATTTAATTTCACGTATATCCACCCATATCCACCCGATGACTTAAAAAAAAAAAATTTTGTTTTTTTTTTTTGCCTGTCCGACTATGTTGCATATATGCAACATATGTATATGCAACATATGTTTCATATGTTGCATATATGCAACATATGTTTCATATGTTGCATATATGCAACATACCATGTTGTATATATGCAACATTATATGTTTCATATGTGCAACATGGTATATTTCATATGTTTTATATGCAGCATACCATGTTACATATATGTAACATTATATGTTTCATATGTGCAACATTATATGTTTTCATATGTTGCATATATGCAACATAGTCGGACTTACAAATAAAAAAAGATTTTTGTTTAGTTTTTTGTTTTTTTAGGTCGTTAAGTTGCCATCATGTGTATAAACATGAAGGAAAAAAGAAGAAGCATAAAAATTATCCAAATAACCTTCATTCAATTGAAATTTAATGGTTCTTAAGTTCTTACAATAATATTGGTTTATACTAGAACTTTACCCATAAATGTCATATCTCTCATGTTTGTCTATAAATCTACAAGTTTTCTTAATCTTGGTTAATTGATAGGTCAATGCTTTGTAAGTGCTAGGTATAAGTTCTTATCTTGTGTCATGCTGAAAAAATGTTTACTAGAGTTCCTAAACAATGCTTTGTAAGTGCTAGGTATAAGTTCTTATCTTGTGTCATGCTGAAAAAATGTTTACTAGAGTTCCTAAACAACAGCAAAAAAGATGTTAAATTGGTGGAATAATTTCAAGACTTGAGCTCTTAATATGTTACGAGTAAAAAAAAATCATAACATTCAAAATTTCAACACGCCTCACCCATGGCTAGCTATCTATCCGATGTTCAATTACATCAAAATTTCAACACGCATATCACTACTATAACACTTATATAATTCCACGCATGGCTAACATCTGGTGTAAATACAGAGGTTCCATCAAAAAGTCAAATTCCATGCATGGCATGACTTGCCAAGTCAAAAGTTAACATTTGAAATATCAAGTAGCATCACATGACATCAGTGGAAAAAGGTAAAATTCGCAATGTATCAAAATCAACAAGTTTTCTTCAGTCCTAGAGGTTCTTCTTTTCCAGCACCAAGGTGCTTGAGGACTGCAATTTAAAAGGTCTCGTCAGCTTCGAGCCCTACACCTTATTTGTTGACATATCATGGATAGTCTCTTTCGAGGAATTTTATCTCTTCTTTTACCTTCAACCACTTGCATTAGCAAGCTCACAAATCTTCAAATAGACGAAATGGCCTTGAACACGGTTGGAGAGATGTACCTCTCCATTCTCCTCGACCATCTTCAAGGCATAGGTCTTGGATAACCCTTCAAAAGTAAAAAACAATAATTAATATACATTTTTTTGTTATATATTTAAACATCATGCTTGATTAATATACAATTAGCTAAACTTCACTTTCATTCTTTGTTTCTTCCCTTGTGCCTAGCCACTATCTATAGTTGTTTTTTCTTCCTCATCTTTGTATTTGATTGGGTGTCTCTATGGTACGAATTGGGCTGTTTCTTGTAACCTCTATGACATACAAGACTTTTTGTGAAATGTTTATTTGATTTTGTAGTTTCTGGGTCTGTTACTTATAATAGCTTGTTACTTATAATAGCTTGTAGGCTTTTTGTGAAATGTTTGTTTGATTTTAGTTGCAATGTTAAATCCACATTATTTCTTATAATTCATTATCTAAACTTTTTTTCTTATGTTCCCCTCCAGTGGAACTATGAAGGCCCTTCCTAAGCACAAATTCAAACCCAAATCTCTAATCTTTCCAAATAGACAAAAAAAAAAAAAAGAATCGGCCTAGCCTACTGCCTCTCTAAGTTTCATTAGCTATTATTAATTCACAGACTAGAAACTATAAGGCCTCTATCAACTTACCTAATGACTTCTGGGCAATTGTCGTTACTAAACCTTTTTACCGCGAAAGGTTGATTGAAAACGACCTTCGTGTACAATGTATGGTTAAGGGGCATGTCCTCGGCCATTTCTAGGGCATCAACCTTTGGGTAAACTTTTGCTCCCGCCTTGATTAGTTAGACAATGTTGTTTCTAGCCTCCTTGTACATTTAATTGGAGATGGAGATTTAAGCTTCCCCAAGAGCCTTACGTCTCTTCTAGGAGACGTAAGGGATCTAACTGCCACATGTCTTGATGGGCCGGGTATTCAATTCTCATTTCCTCTTTCTACATAATTAAATTTTTTTTAATTTTACTAATCTTTAACCAATATATTCTATTACAAGCTGATCTCAAAAAAATGTACAAGAAGGCTAGAAACAATATTGTCCAACTAATCAAGGCGGAAACAAAAGTTTACTCAAAGGTTGATGCCCTAGAAATGGCTGAGGACACGCGCCTTAACTACACGCTTTACACAAAGGTCGTTTTCAATCAACCTTACGTGACAAAAAGGTTTGGTAACGACAAATGCCCTGAAGTCATTAGGTAAGTTGATAAAGGCCTTATAGGTTCTAGCCTGTGAATTAATAATGGCTAATGAAACTTAGAGAGGTAGTAGGCTGATTCTTCTTTTTTTTTTCTTTTTGGAAAGACTAGAGATTTGGGCTTGAATTTATGCTTAGGAAGGCCTTCACATTTCCCAATGGAGGGGAACATAAGAAAACAAATTCTAGATAATGAATTATAAGAAATAATGCGGATTTAACAGTTGCAACCAAAATCAAACAAACATTTCACAAAACACCTAAAAGCCTACAAGCAATCATAAGTAAGACACCGTAACTACAAAATCAAATAAACATTTCACAAAAAACCTTGCATGCCATACAGGTTACAAGAAACAGCCCAATTCGTACCATAGAGACACCCAATCAAATACAAAGATCAGGAAGCAAAAACAACTATAGATAGTGGCTAGGCACAAGGGAAGAAACAGAGAATGAAAGTTAACTTTAACTAATTTTATACTAATCAAGCATGATGTTTAAATATATAACAAAACATGTATATTAATTATTGTTTTTTACTTTTGAAGGGTTATCCAAGACCTAATCATAGGTTTTTTTATGAATGCCTTGAAGATGGTCGAGGAGAATGGAGAGGTACATCTCTCCAACCGTGTTCAAGGCCATTTCGTCTATTTGAAAATTCGTGAGCTTGCTAACGTAAGTGGCTTGAAGGTAAAAGAAGAGATAAAATTCCCTGAAAGAGACTATCCAGAATATGTCAACAAACAAGATGTAGGGCCCGAAGCTAACGAGACCTTTAAATTGCAGCCCTCAAGCACCTTGGTGCTGGAAAAGAATAACCTTTAGGACTAAAGAAAACTTGTTGATTTTGATACATTGTGATTTTTACCTATTTTCACTGATGTCATGTGATGATACTTGATATTTCAAATGTTAACTTTTGACTTGGCAAGCCATACCATGCATGGAATTTGACTTTTTGATGGAACATTTATATTTACACCAGATGTTAGCCATGCGTGGAATCATATTAGTGTTATAGTAGTGATATGCATGTTGAAATTTTGAATGTTGTATTTTGATGTAAGTGAACATTGGATAGCTAGCCATGGGTGGGGCGTGTTGAAATTTTGAATGTTATGAGAGAACATTTGATGAGAATGAGTACTATTACAAAGTTAGTGATAATTTTATATGAACAAAACTGGTGAAAATGGGTACTGTTAAAAAAATTGATGCAAATGTTGTGTGGTATTTCAACCTGCGATAGCATGTTTAACATTGAGGTTAAGGAAATAACTTCCACATTTTAGGAGGTTTGGAAAACTTGTTGACTATGAGGAAGCTTTAAGTATAACAGTTTCAATCTTTTTAAAACCCAACAATATTGTATATGCCCATAAAAGTTTCGGTCCAAAGTCAAGAACTGATACCCGGACCACGAATAACCGAACCGGGACCGGGACCGGGACCGGTTCTCAAATATCGGTTTGATTCCGATTCCAAGGTTAATAAACTTTCGGTTCTGGTCCGGTTCGAAACGGATAATCACCCCTACTCCTATTGCCATTGTTGTGATGTTACTCATATTTTTACTTATATTGCAAATGTTACCTTTTGAAGACACAGACTTTAAAGATCATGAGGGGAATGTAGTCCTATAGACATAGAGCATACCATGTACCATACACACCCTTTCTCTTGTAGACACGGACATCCTTTGTTATGCAGCCAAATAAGTCGAAGATTACGTTAAGCCTTCAAAACACACACAGAGAATAATAAATCAGAGTAATGAACAAGATTGCACAAAATTGGATGCAACTCAAACCAAAACCAAATTGCAGGGCTGTAAAGTAGAACAAATACTAAAATACAGCAGAAGAGGAAAAGTAAGCATAGTAATGAAGAGTCAGGCAATATGTGTGTACAGAACTGCATGCAGCTCAAAGCAAACCCATACCTAAATGAATCCAACCTGTACTAGTTGTAGACTTGCAGACCATTTTCAAAAGAAAGGACAAACATAATTTTGATGTTGTTTGCTAGTATACGATGTAATTAAATTTCACAAGACTTTATATCGGTTAATGTAATAGCTTTAAAAAAAATCTGTCATTTAAATTAAACAGATATTTATTGTGATATAATCCAATCTGAATGGCCCAAATACCGAATACAAATAACTTAAATGGTTCGATTTGCGGTACCATTTTCTACATGTGAAAACTCAAGCAACCCAACCCGAGTAACAAGAAACCCGATTAATGAACCCAAACCTCTTCTAACCTGCATCACAAATTCTACCTCTTTGGACCTTCTTCCATGTCCCTTTCTCTACAAATATCACCGTTCCGTCGATCACAACCGCCCAACAGCCATTTTCTATAGTTTTCAACTTGGTCTTCAGCTTCCTAACCGGAAATACCTGACAGACAACAGAGAAGTGGTTAAAACAGACTGAATAGATCCATTAATGACTATGGTTCCCGGTCTAACCTGCTGTCCAATTCATTTACATTTAACCTGTAACAGTTGAAGATTTGCTAGAACGTTGCTTGCCAAAGGTGGGCTTCAAAGTTCAAACATTCTGTAGCTATCATTTAATAAAAATCCATGTCATTTAAATTAATTATTTTTTTTATTGTGATCTTATCCAATCCGAATGACACAAATACCGAAGACAAGTAACTTAAATGGTTTGGTTTTCGGTTTTATTTTCTAAATGTGAAGACTCAAGCAACCCGACCCAAGTAACTAGAAACCCAATTTATGAACATGAGCATCACACTTTCTACCTCGTTAACCATCTTCTTCCCTGTCCCCTTTTCTCCAAATATCACCATTCCACCCATCAAAACCGCCCAACATCCCATTTTCTATGTGTTGCAACTTTGTCTTGGTCTTCAACTTCCTAACCAGAAATACCTGCCGGACAACAGAGAGGTAGTTAAGACACAACGAAAAGAAGCAGTAATAACAAAGACAACAGCTTTAGTATGAAACCCAAAATTTTAAGTAAACATAACAATGACCATAGCTTTAATATGAAAAGCCAGAACCTTAAACAAAGATCGTTGCTTTTGCAGGTAGGAACCTTAAAGAATCAAATTTGAAGTATGACATAACAAAGACCATAGCTTTAAAATGAAACCCAAACCCATAAACTTAAACAAAGATCGTAGCTTTTGCATATCAGCTTAAAAATAAAACCCAAATTTGAAGTATGACATAACAAAGACCATAGCTTTAAAAATCAAACCCAGAAACTTAAACAATGACATAGCAGCTTGAAAATTAAACCGAAATTTGAAGTATAACATAACAAAGACCATAGCTTTAAAATTAAGAGCTAGAAACTTAAACAAAGATCCTAGCTTTTGCATATCAGCTTGAAAATAAAAACCCAAATTTGAAGTATGACATAACAAAGACCAAGCTTTAAAATGAAACCCAGAAACTTAAACAAAGGTCGTAGCTTTTGCATATCAGCTTGAAAGTTAAACCCAAATTTGAAGTAAAACATAACAAAGACTATAGCTTTAAAATGAAAAGCCAGAAACTTAAACAAAGACCGTTGCTTTTGTACGTAGGCACCTTAAATAATCTAACAACGTGAATAAATGCTAGATCTTTAAAACCAACCTGGAAGCTTTTACAAAGACCGTCTTTTTGGACATAAGAATTTTAAATGCTAGATCTTTAGAACTGATTTGTTCATGTAAAAATTTTAAAAACATAAGAATTTGCAAATAAGACCGGAACTTTATAAATAAAGCCAAAATTTGAAGTAAAACTTCTTCAACAAAGATCAGGGCAAAGCTTTAAACTTTGTGCGTGTAAGGGAAAATAGAAAGAAAAAACCGAGAGGTCTAAAATTAAACCCAAATCTTTGAGTAAAACTTCACAAAGCTAGGATTCTTGGCGACTATTGAAAAAAGATCGGAGCTTTAAAAATTTAACCTAAATTTTAGAGTGCAACTTCAAAAAAGCATATAAAATTGATTGCATGATATGATAAACCATAAGATAAAGATAGATTATTAAAGAGAGTCGCTCACCCTTCCACCCCCAAAAGATGAAGACACTATAGGCTTGATTAATAACCGGAAGAAGCTCGAACGATTCACCATCATTCAACCGATTAGGGCTCAAAAGTTCAAAACCTGAATCGAGTTACTAGCAAATTAGGGCAGAAAAAAAGGCAATGAGGGATAAATGATTATTAGGGCAAAAAAAATCAATCAGGAAACGATTACCAGCCGATAAGAAAAAAAAGGAAACGATTACCAGAAAAGAAAAATTGATTGAATTATAGTCCGTTTGGAGAGTGACGATGATTTGTGTGGTTTCTGCTTTGGATTTACCGGATGTTTTTTTTTTTTTAATTATTTTGCATGTGGCCCAGAGCCAACCAAGGCACAATTAGTAACACATATATGCATAGACATGGATGGGTGATTGGGTGGATAGAACTTGTGACTGAGACTAGAGGTTATGGGTTTGATCTTTTTAGAGGGTTTTCTAACAATAGTCGGTTTCTTTTTGAATTGGTAACCTGGTTATGTGAAGGTTAATATACGATAATCGCACACCCTTCCACCCCCAAAAGATGAAGATAGTATAGGCTTGATTAATTATCGGAAGAAACTGGAAGGATTCACCATCATTCAAAGTTGCTTGTTAAGTTCTGATGAGAAGAATGGAATGAATGAATGGTTACTTAAAAAAAAGAAAAATAGATATCAGAAAACAACCAACCAATCTTCATGACCTAATGGGCTAGTACATGGTCCTCATTTCAAACCCAACCCAATTATTATAAGTAAATATCCTATGTCAAGATTTGAACATTGTAAGAGATAAACAATTAAACACCTCTATTAAATGAGCCGCTCTCATATTGGCCATACGATCTGACGAAACCATACTTTTCACTATCGTTCATAACTCCAATCATTCTAACTTTTTGAAAATAGTTATAACTTCAATTATTTAGATATCATCAAAATAATATATTTATTTTAAAACGGATAAATTATTTACTTTGAATAAGAGAAAAAAACAAGCTTGTATTACATTTGTCAAACTTTTTTTTCACGTTCATAATTCCTGTTGAAATTAGGATCTCAAATCCACACTCATCAAAATCTTTGTAAACCTTATGGATGTTATCAATGATCTTGGCGCCGATTTTCACTCAAGACATATTAGAACCGCTTCTAGTCAATACCCGGTTTAACCATACTCGATTATACCAGAACCAGTTTGTACCCGAAACCGGGTATTGAAAAAACCCGAAAGGTGCACCTCTATTAATAACTAATAAGTGCAATATACAAGCATACTGTCGATGAAATACCTTGGGTGGCTGTTTAATATGGCAACCTGTCTATGTGTAATAGCTCATACAACCATTTATATGTTTCTAAGACACACCACTCCAGTTAACCCACTGGGTTTCATATTTTTGCTAATACATGTTTTGCGTTTTTTCAGAGAGTAATCAAACCGCCCTCAACTGTCTATTGAAAACGGAGCACATTGCATTGGAAGTACATGCAGAACAACAGCTCATAATCACCCAAAAACAATCAATTCCATAATTATTAATTCACACAATGCAAGGAGCACAAGTGAGAGTGACGTAATCTCAAGTAAATCTAACACACAACTTAAGAAACTAGTAAATCTAGTGTAGTGTACGGTTACACTGTATAAGAACATTGAATGCATATTTAGCATAAATCAGTTCAAACAAACATAATAATATAAACCAAAGTCTAGACTCAACTCACTACTTACCAAAGTCTAGACTCAACTGATCACTTGTAACTTATATAGGAAACGACAAACGCGAAACATGGCGGCTTGGACAAATATCTCATTGACACCAACATGGCACGATGAAAGTCAAACAAAGATCACCCATAGGTTCCGAGGATGAGAGATAGAAAACCCTAAACAATGATTTTAGAAAAAATGTGCAGTGTCAAAATTGCCTTAGAGTAAGATTTAGACGTCCCGGCATGAGCGCAGTATCTAGTTTTAGTGGTCGGGGAGTGGTGCTGCGAAAGACTTGTTGCAATCCGTGAAAAATGTGTCTAGACTTTCCACCAAATATCAATACATCGCCCGATTCCAAGAAAACACGGTCTAATTTTTTTTCATCTCTCGTATGGCCATACAAGAAATGTGCTGAATCACCAATGGAGATGGAAACCACAGGTAGTCCTCTCTGTAGACTATCAGAACTTTCATCATAATCCTGCGTTCAAAGAAAATCACACAAAAGTTAACTCTGGTATTTCAAATCACGTACCTACAAAAGTGTCTGCCTATGAGATTCACTTTATGTGTCAAATGGCTTACGTTAAAAGTAGGGTTGATGACCATCTAAGTATCCTATTATTATTTCTACGAATATTGGATTTAATAATCTCAGTTATTATTGTCCGATCTTAATCCATATTTTTTACTATTACAAACCAGTTTTTAATCATGTTCGAAATAGAAGACAGCCGTTTAATGTAACATCCCAAATTTTACAATAAAAAAATATATATAGATATATGTGTGGAAAATGCGTGTTCGATAGTTAACAGTAATGAATATCGATATATACGTATTATATATGTATATATACGTATTTATATTTGTTGCCATACGTACTTCAAGGTTAGAAATTAGTAAAAATGTGTTTTAAGACGTTTCAGGACATGAAATGATAATTATATAAGAGTTTAGTGGGCTAATAATACTAAATCGAACCAGAAGGGCTAATTATGTAAATTTTGCACCGAGTGGAGGGTGGCGGGCCGCGGAGCCAAGCTTGACAACCGTCGCGGTCCACGAGGCAGGCTGTTGTAGAGGAAAAAATGATTAAATAATATCGGTTTATTGTAAAGAAAAAAAATAAAATACGAGTTAATATCAGTAAAATAAGCAATAACTTAGATTATTAAAATGCAATATTCCTGCTTTCAAATATAAATATATATGATTTATATCATACGAACTACGTAAAACAATTAAATAAACAATTAAATAATAATAATAATTATAATAATAATTATAACAAAAATATCACTGCATAGATTTTTATTGCCTTAAGGCCCTAAATGATGACAAAACCTTCAAACTATCCTTTAGAGAAAAAATAACTTGTACTTAAATCATTTTACGTTAAAATGCACCTTTTATTATCAGGTATACATGTCAACAGCCAAACACACTTATCGGTGAGTGTATTACAAGTAAAAACTAACCTGATGAATGCTAAGTCGACCATGAACAGGAGAATAGAAATTGGCTACACACACATCTGGGCGCATTGAAGGAAATCCATCCAGAAAGGATTGAGCATCTTGAATTGCGGTTTCAACCAATGAGATAAATTTAGATGGAATCGCTGGTGGTTCAGAGCCATCACTTCTAAAACGTTTCTCATACCGTGTTATCGGATCCCAGTTTCGACCAAAACACATCATTTGCAATTGAAGTTCTTCTCCATTTTGGCAACGAGGAATGTAAAACCCACCCCCGGGACCAGCACCCCACTTTTCACATATGTTCACTATTTCAGCCTATGAGATAAGATCCATATAGGTCAAAAGAACTCAAACTATTTCAACATGTAAATGAACTTCATCGTTCTTTAATCACCATTTAAGCTAATAAAAACGACTCGACTAAAACAATTATAATGGGTTGGGGAAACGGGTCAAAACATGTTGAATAAACGGCTAGCAAATTAAAGAGAACTTAAAAGTACAATTTTACTTGTAACAGATAAGATACCACATTATAGCCATAATTTCAAAGACTTGAGCTCCTAATATGTTAAATTTATTCTTTTTACATAAAGTGGGCACTCCTTTATCAATCATAATTATGTTAACGTTAATATCATTAGACATGTTTTTACTTGAAAACACCTTGTTTTCTAAATTGATAGACACATCAAAAAGTATAAATCACAATATTACATGTCATAATACCGACTTCATGGTCTAGTAACACATGATGTTTATCCTTGAATAAATCATATATGGTGAGTTCAAGTTTAAGTTTTAAAATATGGGTATGTGGTAGATTTTAAATTGTGTTCATCGTTAAAAGATATATTACAATATTAGTTATTTACATTTCATCATCAAATATAAGGTTCGATTTCACATGATTTTTGTATAAACAAAATGAAATATATATATATATATATATATATATATATATATATATTTTTGGTTTTGATAATTTTTTTGTATAGAAAAGTGTCCATAATTTCCATTCGATGTTTTACTTTAGCAAATAGAATGTAAAACAACATACATGACTCAAGTGGCCACACAGGGAAGGCGGGCAACAAGTTGCGCCGCCAAACCTTTTTGAATGGCGAACCCTAGACGTATGAATACAACATTCTTCGACCTAGAGGTTGCGACATTCCCATATAGGACCTTCTGGATCCGTCCCAACATAGCCGCAGCTTCCGCCTCAAGGTGACCAAAGGTATCAAAAGCGAAGGGCACGAACACATGTTGATTTTCGATACACGCCTTCTCATGTTTGTTCATCTTCCCAACAGCCGCCCTGGACACCGCCAGACCCACCGTGAAGGAACTGGCCCTCAACCCCACAAGAGGAGACACACCCGTTAAATCAACACATGCATGCTTGCCGTTCTGCCACCCAAAAACGAGTATGTCGGCCGGTCTGAGGGTTGAACGTCCATCCAAGGGGTCAGACAGAAAGTTAACCGGAGCTTCCTTCCTGGCTGATATCCCAGCCCTCCTGAAAATATCAAACAGAACGTCCCGGACCACGTCGTGTCGATATTTAAAACCGGGGAGCTCTTTGCAGTGGACGACGTGCTCCCCAAAAGAGTCCATACACGCCTTGTTGCAGACGGGACATTTTCCATCCACAGGGAAAAGGGGGACCATGAGCCGATACTTGATATCTCATGGTCTGAACTTGATATCTGAACTTGATATCTCTGTCTCTAATTGAGGGTTTAGAACTTACTATAGTTGAAAAAAGTAATAACGGTTGTTATAGAAAACAACTCTGGAAGGGTATGTATGCATGTAATTGAACATAAATAAAATCTCAAATTCTTAGATAAGGGAGGAACCCAACTAGTTTCGGTCTCTTTTTTCTTATCAAGAATGTTCCTATTCATCTTCGTCTTTTCTCTAAACAACTTTCATGTAGCACGAGTTCAAATAATTTTAGAAGTATTTCAAACAAAATTCAAATGGCTTTTAGGCGCCAATAAAAACACGCAGGGGCCAAGAAAAACTAGTTTAATGTCTCGATTTTTTGTTTGTATTAGAAAAACTAGTAGTTTGTATTAGAAAAACTAGTGTAATGTCTCGAAACAAATTTAGATGTCTTTCATGTCTTAATTTTTTATTTGTATTAGTTTGACAAATTAAATATATGTGTTCCTTTACATTCTCTTAGATTTGTTTATATTTCTTCTCTCTCTCAGTGGCGGATAAACTTAAAAAACGTGTGTGTGTGTTGGGGGGAAGTACAGCCCAAAATTCCTTGAAAAAGATATATAAATTTTAAAGGCCCAGGCCCAAAAATATCCATATTAGAGGCACTAAATATTTTTATATTGGGCCCACTGCCGAGTAAGTTTTGTCAAAAAAGAAAGAAGAAAACCTAAACAATTACAAAGTTTCCAGGCCACCTTCGTCTCCTTCATTTACTGCAAGTTGATTCATGAATTATTTCTTTAGTATTTATTGATTGTTTATTATTTGATAAATTCTTAAAAAATCTTCAAATATTATTTTCTTGTTTCATTTCTAATAAATCTAGTTAGTTTTTTATTGTTTCGTTTTTGTTTAAGTTGATTTTGATTTTTCATTTTTAGATATATTTCTTTTGTTTATTATATATTATAAGTTAGGTATTATAAGTTTATGGAAAAGTTTTATAAAAGAAAAGAGCCCTCTTCACATGAAAATCCATCTTCCTTGGGATCCCACTAATAGGATAAGATTTTTATATCATCATCCAAACTAAAGAGATATTATAAGGAGAAAATATTGGTTAAAAGGATCTTACCAACCACGTGGACATGACTTTCGCAAAAAGAAAAAAATAGAGAATAATGAATGACGTTTAGTAAGATGAACTTTTTATTATGTTTAGCAAATGGTGTTTTGAGTATTTAACGCTTTTAACTTGTTGTCGTTATTTTTTTTACCGACGTGTTATCTGACCAACTCGTTTCTTGACTGACTCATATTTCCCCCGTGTAAAAGAAATTGTATTCGCCACTGCTCTCTCTCTCTCTCTCTCTGTGTGTGTGTGCGTATATATATATATATATTATTATATATATATAGGTTAGGTTCAGATGAGAACTTTTTATTTTGAGAACTTTTGAGAACCAAATCTCAACCACTAATTTTAGGTGGGGACCACTATAATTTATGGGGGGTTTTCATATATATAAACTAATGGCTTAGAATGGTTCTCAAAAGTTTTCAAAACTAACTGTTTCTCAAATGATCCTCTCCCTATATATATATATAAAAGAATGGAAACTAGTGCTACATCGTACGTCCGAGAAAACGACAATAAAAATACTAGAGACAATAATGGAATTAAAGATAAAAATGCGACGAGTTTAACGGTGCAATTTTTACAAAAATCCGACATAATATAAAAAGTTATAGGTTTTTCAAAATTAGAGGGGGTTTTTATCTGAGTGTGTTAAATGACAGAATTGTCCTTTATAATTAAAAAAAAAGACACATGACATCATCTTGTACAATCTGACTTTTTTCAACGACTAGATGGTAGTTAGTTGGTTATTACACTAAGAGATGGTTAATATTTATTCCATCATCTATATATATTTAGGGTTAAGTTCAAATGAGAACTTTTTCTTTTAAAAGCTTTTGAGAACTAAATCTCAACCACTAATTTTTTGTGGGGACCACTATAATTCATGGGGGTTTTCCATATATATGAACTAGTGGTTTAGAATGGTTCTTTTTAGTTCTCAAACCCAATTAGTTCTCAAATGGTCCTCTCCCTATATATATATATATATATATATATATATATATAGTGAAAAGTTTATTGTAGACACCCTCATAAGTGTAGACAGGTAGACACCCTTTTTCACCATTAGATCTCTTGATCTAATGGTTGTGATTAATTTTCTTTTTTCTTTTTTTCTTTTTTCTCATTAATTAGAAACTTTCACATGTGAAAAAGAGCTATTTCACATGCGAAAGTGTCTACAATGAACCTCACCCTATATATATATATATATAGAGAGAGAGAGAGAGAGAAAGAGTAATTTGGAACCCTTCATGAGTTGAGGAATCTTTGGAACCCACTTATCTACCCTTCATCTACTTCATCCAAGGGTTCATATTAATTATACAATTCTTATTTAATGTTATCCCCTAAAAGTAACAATATATATGCTGGAAAGGTATTTTAGTCCCTAACATTTTTGTTTCTCCCAACCCATATGTACTTTATGTACTTTTGCAGACCTACCATCTTATCTCTTTCATTAACCCCAAAAGATCAAAAGATCAGATCTTCATTTTTTCAAAAATTTCAAATCACCAATCTTCTCTGTTCAAATCTTTAACACATTTTCAATCCCCCAAAAGATCAGATTTACTTGGCATCGTAACAAGTATCGGTCTCCATGCTCGTCTAAGTAACCGTAGCCTCGCCGCCGCCGGCCTTAGCCCTCTCCGACGACCTTAACCCTCTTGTACGAGAAATTGATGATGGAGACGCGGCACAGTGTATTAGCGGTGGATGTTTACAACGATAAGATCAAGCATCTACTTGTTTCTTGATTTTTGGGATGATACTTACATGACATCGTCGGAGATCCCTCATAAAACTAGTTCTCAGTCGGAGATCTCGCGCTCAAGCACGCACTCTCAGTTGGAGTTTGTCGGCGACGGCAAGCGGAGTTTGTCGGTGACTACCAACGCCGCGAACCCTAATATGCAACGGCGACCACCAGACGCAAACCTAATCTGCCAACGGCGGCAATTAGACGGAAACCCTAATCTGCGACGACGACCACCAGACGCAAAACAACGGCGGCCATTAGACGGAAACCCTAATCTGCGACGGCGACCACCAGACGCAAAACAACGGCGGCCATTAGACGGAAACCCTAATCTACAAGGGCGACCACCAGAGGGGAACCCCAATCTGCACTGGCGACATTCGAAGCCACCACCAGGTGATGTTTTCATTCCTAATTTTGTTTAAAGTTGAGTTTTTATAGTTGGTTGAATATTATCATTCTGCTTTTTTTAATTATATGATGCACATGTGCATCACACGGGAAAAAAAACGTGCAGTTTTTTTTAATATTTTGCTCCAGATTTAAAGATAACGTAATTCTAAGACTTTTGGTGCAAATTTTATAAAAAATCGTTAACGTATGAAAAAAATACGTGAGTTTTAATATGTGTTTTCGCAGTTTTCACAAAAAGATGTGTTTTCGCAGGATCCTAACCCTATATATATATATATATATATATATATATATATATATATATATATAGAGAGAGAGAGAGAGAGAGGAGGGATATAATGATAACCTCTCCGAGTTTGGAAAACCGTGAAAACCAAGCTAAAAAATTCGATTTTTGTTCCAATTTTTTTTTATGGTGATTCTCTAAGTTAAAAAGACCCCCTTTATGCAAAAAAAATAAAAAAAACGCCTTGTAATTTTTTTTAAAAAAATCATTTTATAACCGAGGTTACATTATAAAAAAAATCGGAACAAAAATCGAATTTTTTAGCTTGGTTTTCACGGTTTTCCAAATTCGGAGAGGTTTTCATTTTATCCTTCCTCTATATATATATATATGTGTGTGTGTAGAGTTAGGTTAATTTGAGAACCATTTGATTTTAAAAACCCTTAAGAACCATTCTCAGCCACATTTAATTTTTTGACACCCTTACCCCACCCTAAATATAGGGGTATTTGACACCATTAGCTTGTGCTTTGCAAATAGAAGTAATAAGGGCCACTAAATCTCATTCAGCTTCATTTTTAAGGAGAAAAAGACTGTGTTGTAAAGAGCATAAGAAAGATAGTCTAGCTGTAGAGACAAAGTCTATTAAAAGTCCTACAGTAACATATGTATGCTATGCATTAGGGTGTTTGTAATACCCCTCCCGAGGGGGGGTCTCCCGAGCTCGGGAGCCTCGGGGTGCTCGGGAACACCACGCCGGTACCCTCGGGAGAGCTGCTCGGGAACGTAGCTCGGGAGTGGGGCACCGAGCAAGAGGGCTTGGGATGGTGGGGTCTTGTGACCGTTGAGGGTGGGTCCCACACCCCCTCAACGGCTATTTTGAGGTTTTTTAAAAAAAAAAAAAAAAATTTTCTAAAATTAATTATCCCCTTCACTATATAACCCCATTTTATCCCAACCTTTTCTCACAAACTTCTCCCACATTTCTCCACAATTCTCTCATATTTTGAGGTTTTTAAAAAAAAAAAAAATTTTTTTCTAAAATTAATTATCCCCTTCACTATATAACCCCATTTTATCCCAATTTTTTTTTCAAATGTATTTTAATTTAATTTCCATGAATTGTAATCTTATTTTTATTTATTTAAATGAAGTTATTATTTAATTTGTGGGAAAAAAAAAGAAAAAAAAAGAGGCTTGGGGTCGCGGGGTGGGTATTACTTGAAAAACTGTGGGAGTGGGGAAAGATGAGGTGGCAGTGAAAAAGGCTTGGGGTCGCGGGGTCGCGGGGTGACCATTACTAATACCCTTATTGATTAAATTAACTAACGGAAAACAAATACCTGGTCCTTGAGGCTAACGTAATTCTTGAAGAGAATCATCCCGGGTCCAAGTATTTCATAAGTAGTTGAAAGATTGCTCATTGAGAAAATTTCAGACATTGGTTTTTTCTCAATCCAAGGACATACTAAACTGTATGGGTTTGTGTAATAATCATATCCTTTAGCATTACACATGCTACGATACTGTTTCAATATTCCAATTAAAGGATGTATAAGAAACAACGTTATCATATATCTAACAGTTTTTGGTAATAGTAATTTGCAAATAAGATAACACTTCCATAAAGGGGATGCCTAAACACAGAATTGATCATGTTAAAAACATAAGAATTTTTGATACTATTACTCATAATTGCCAAAATTTTAAGTAGAACTTTAACCAGAGGTCGAGAGCTAAACCCAAATCTTTGAGTAAAACTTCAGAAAGCTAGGATTCTCGGAGATTATTGAAAAAAGATCAGAGCTTTAAAAATTTAACCAAAATTTTAAAGTCTAACTTCAAAAAAGCATATAAATTGATGCATGATATGATAAACCATAAGATAAAGATAGATTATTAAAGAGAATCGCTCACCCTTCCACCCCCAAAAGATGAAGACACTATAGGCTTGATTAATAATCGGAAGAAGCCGGAACGATTCACCATCATTCAAAGATTGTTATGTTCTGACGAGGAGAAAGGAACGAAGAGTTACTATAAAAAAAAATATTAAAAAACAACCAACCAATCTTCATGACCTAGTGAGCTATTAGCCTATTACACCATCCTCATTTCTAATCCAACCCAACCCAATATTTAAATTTTCTTTTCGTTTCAACTATAAGATCACTTGAGTTGCGTTCAAGCTCCTGACTTGTGGAGGAAGGAAAAATCGAAAACCGAACAGAAACCAATAGAACTAAACTGGTTCGTTTAGCGCCCGGTCTTCACTAGGCTGTGTGTAGTGAGTGTGAAGCCCATAAATTTTTCAAACATAGCGCCCGGGTCACCACCCCCGGGCGCTATGGGTCTTTATTTTTTGCCCATGGTGTGAGCAACATAAAGCTCGGAAAATTGCCAACCCCCAAATTAAAATGTTACTGCTGAACGGCTATATTGGACCATTAATGATTTTTTTTTCTAAAACCTTAAACACTATAAATATCACACCAACACTTTTTAGTTTTTTACACAAGCCCTCTTCACAACATTCTTCTTCATCTTATTTTTTTATACTCTCAATATATAAGTTCATCAAACCCACGTTTCCAACCCCCCCACCCCCCGACGTACTAGCGACAACGAGCACCAACTACAAGCCGATGAGTTGTTCGGGTACATGATGAATTTGCGATCCAAATCAAGGACAACATCAAGCGAAAATACGGGCAACTACTTTTTTTATATTACGTCGTTTTTTAAGTATGTCGTTTTTTTAAAGAATGTAGTGTTTTTATTTTTTTAGTTTATGTAGTTTTGTTTTTTATTTTATTTTAATTAAATTATAAAAAAATCATTAAGTAATCATTATTAAATCATCAGGTGGGGTGGGGGTTATGACTACACCACTTTTCTCATAACCCCTCTATGATGATATGGAATCCACATGACGGACAACCCCATGACTCATGAGTGGGGGGTTATGAGTACACATAACCTCGACAACAAGCTGATACCCACTAAAAATAAAAAAAATTTAAATGCCATTACTACATGCTTTTTGGGTGAATTAACAGTAAAAAGACTTTTTTTTTGGAAAATTAACTATTAGCAATTGATAATAAATGATTTAGGTAAATAAACCGATTAGGGCTCAAAACCTCAATCGAGTTACTAGCAAATTAGGGCAGAAAAAAGTCAATAAGAGTGATAAACGATTATTAGGGCTAAAAATTTTTAATCAAGAAACGATTACCAGCCATTCAGAAAAAGAAAAAGGATACGATTACCAGAACGGAAGAATGATTGAACTACACTCCGTATGGATTTGTGCGCGTCGAAGATGCTAGGTATTTGGAGAGTGACGATGATTTGTGTGGTTTCTGCTTTGGATTTATGGATGAATTTATTTTTATTATTTTGAATGTAGCCCAAAATCAAGGCACAACTCCACCCACTTATATTTGGGCTGGCCCCGTACCTTTTTCTAATAAACAATTAAATTGTTTAATTTTAAGATCATCTTCAACCCAACCCAAATAAGATAATCAAATCAGTAACACATAAATACATATATATAATATATGTCCCTGCCCTGGGCTTTGGCACAATGACATTAAGGGGTGGATAAGAGTTGTGACTAAGAGGTCATAGGTTCGATCACATGGAGAGTTAGTTTCTTCATGAATCGGTGACCCGGTTATGTGAAGGCTGATATAATCTACGATAATCGCTCACACTTCCACCCCTAAAAGATGAAGATACTATAGGCTTGATTAATAATCGGAAGAAACTGGAGCGATTCACCATCATTCAAAGTTGTTTGTTACGTTCTGATTAGGAGAAAGGAATGAACGAATGATTACTCAAAAAAAATTAGATATCAGAAAACAACCGACCAATCTTCATGACCTGATGGGTTATTGGACCTCATACTAAAGGTAAACACCTCTATCAAATGACTTACGTATTCAATTGAACCATACTTTTCACTATGGTTTATAACTCCAATCATTCTAACTTTTTCGAAATAATTATAACTTCAATTATTTACATATCATCTAAATAATTATTTTATTTTAAAACGGATAAAGTGATTACTTTGAATAAGAAAAATAAAAAATTAGCTTTTTTACATTTATCAAACTTTTTTTTCACGTTCATTATTCCTGTTGAAATTAGGATCTCGTATCCACACTCACCAGAATCTTTGTAAACCTTATGGACGTTATCAATGATCTTGGTGCCGATTTTCACTCAAGTCATATTAGGAAAATGATCAACATGTTCGAGGACGAGTCTAATCAAGAAATCATGGAATGGAACAATTTGATCCCAATCAAAATTAATTTTCATATGTGGAGAGCTATTTAAGGAAAAATCCCTACAGTCACGGCTCTAAGTCTTAGAGGAATCTCAATCCCTTCTACCTCTTGCCCACTTTGTTCAGAAATGTACAAATGGTCCTTAGACCTTTGGAGCTTGGTGGGATTATGGATAAAAACATTGCCCATCTACACCTTTTGAGTTATAGATCTGGCATTTTCTCATAAAACGGTACTTGGGAGCAACAAAAGGAAAAAGGTGATTCAAGCTATTATCTTTCTCTCTGTCTGGTGCATCTCGAGAACTCGTAATGCGAAGGTACATGACAATATTATCTTTTCAGTTATAAATATTATGAGGGTTCACATGCACATTGTCAAAGTTTATAGTGACAGAGATGTAGAACCATGATGGTTTTGATTAATAACTATTTTCTGAGCGACAACATTTCAATTGTACCAAGAACTGGTTAGTACCCGACCCTATCCTATCCGGGTAGATAGGGTACGAGTTGTTGAGTTTCATCCTTCAAGAACCGGGTACTATCTGAAACCGCTTCTAGTCAATACCCGTTTTGACCATACCCGATTATACCGGAATCGGTTTGTACCCCAAACTGGGTATTAAAAAAACCCTAAATGTGCACCTCAATTAATAACTAATAATTGAAATATACAAGCATACTATCGATGAAATACCTTGGGTGGTTGTTTAATATGGCAAACTGTCTATGTGTAATGAGCTCATACACAACCATTTATATGTTTCTAAGACATGTTAGACAACAACCAAATCGTCCGAATTAAATGTCATATATTGTAAATTGTATAGTTTATCTTGTCAATATTTGTTTCCTTCTTTAGAGTCAATTTGTCCCTAGAATTAGGTAAACCTCCATGTATATATTATCTTGTATCTTAATGTAAAAATCATTTTGGTTCATTCACTTTCATGGTATCAGAGCCTTAAAGCTCCCGTATATATTACCGGACGGCTCCATTGATCGCCTTAAAGCCCGTCTTGTCGCTAAAGGCTTCCATCAACGCCCCGGTTTAGACTATGTCAAGACCTTTAGTCCCGTCGTCAAACCGGCCTCTCTTCGTCTCCTTTTAGCGATTGATACTTCTCACAATTGGTGTCTTCGCCAATTAGACATCAATAACGCATTCCTTCAAGGTAACCTCACCAAATTTGTCTACATGATTTAACTGTCACACCCCGGTCAACGGTTTCGGGTGTGAGCGAGAATGGAATCATAGTCGAGGATACATAGAACACTTCTAATAATTTAAAAACTTCATAAAACATTAATTCGTTTCATTGCAGCGGAAAGAGTAGTGGAAACATCAATGTTTTACAATTTTAAAAACATAAGTCTTAAACGATTATTAAAAGCTTAAAACAGTTAAATTGGATAGTCAGGACTATGACTCCAGGGACAGGTCCGATAGCATTTGTAAGCTCCATTTGCATGTCTTCAAGAAAGTCTTGTCAATTACCTAAGAAATCATGAACATAAAACGGGTCAACATAAAGTTGGTGAGGTTCACAGGTTTAGGACTCGATAGTTAAACAGTTGTAAAGCAGTTGTAAAACAGTTTCGGTATACTTAAATATTATCAGGGTTTATTGTTGTGGTTGTATGATCTCACCTGAACCTTGATTTCAAATACTAACGGTTTACCCACCCGGCATCTCTTGCCCAGAGATGTTAAACAGTGCAGAATAACTGACGTGTACCCCCAGACAATCCGGAGTCAGAACTGGAGCTACCAGTTAGGGTAGGGTTGTCAACCCAAATAGATCTACTCACTAGCTATCGTTTCGTACAGAACTAATTGAAATCAATTAATGATGGGATTTTCGGTTGTACAAACGTTTATAACGATAATGTACCAAGTTGGGCAATCAGTAAGAGAACAAGTAGTCATACGGCTAACAAGTAAACCATAATATTAAGTAAAAAGCATTTAATCAGTTTTCATGATTTCTCCCCCAAGTATAAAACAGTTAAAAGGAAAAGGGGCCGTGAAACTCACAGTTTTAGCAGATAAGCGGTATTTAAGCAGCAAAGGACGGTAGCACGTAACGTCCTAAATAATTAAATAACATATGCATAAGGTCTATGATCATTTGAGTAACATAAGTCACCCAAGTGATACCGGTCAAGTCTTGACGTTTTAAGTCCGTTTGGATTATTGAAAACTCGTTAACTTGTATTTATTTAAATTAAATACGTTCATGGTTATTTATATTTATGTCCAATAAATATAAACAAATAATCATTTTCAATAATTAAATCAAGTCTTGAACATCGAGTAAAAGGAGAAATAATAATGTTTATTATTATTTTCACAAGTTCGGATAATTATTTTAATTAAATAATTACTTATTCGATTTGTTAATCTTGCAAGTTACAATTATTTTAAATAATTACGATTAACAATTATTTGGTGAATAAAACAAGGTTTAAGTCTTTGCAAATAATTATTTGTCAAAATAATTATTAACGTTTGTTTTATTTATAAAACATAAATCTTTAAGGAAAACATTTAAGGTTTTAAACGTTTAATCATTTTCAAAGGTAAGTTAATATTTCAAGTTCATGAAATATTTTAATAGAAAACGTTGATAAGAATATTTACGACGACGCTTGGATTTATAACGTTTGGTTTATAAAACTTGTCTTTTATTTAAAATCTTCAACGAACGTTGGTTCATTTTTTTGGATACTTTGTTTTTAACAAAGTAACATTAAAAGCCTTTGAAGATATTTAAACAAATGATTTGTCTTGGTTTATTTTTATAAAAATCTTTTATGAAAACATTTATTTTCAAGTGTGACTTTTTATAAAAATGTCCATTTCTAGCAAGTTTCAAGAAAGGTTAAAACTTGTAATAAATCCAAGTATTTATGTCAAATTAATCATTTGACATAAATATTATTCTTATCAAATCTAGCATTTATTTTTATTCTTTTTGTCCAATCATTTAATCATTGGTAACACATTAAATATGTTACTTGACTTATTTTAAGAAGTATATTCTTTTTGTTTTAATCATAGGTTACATGTGTAACTTTTATTTAAATAAGTCCATGATTCTTAGCTTATATATTTGTTTATTATCATTTCATGTAATAAGTCAACATAATATAACATGGTTAAACAAATAATCAACCAACATATATATGTTGGGACCAAATATATATTTAAATGCAATCACTAACACATTTGTGTTAGGACAAAGAAAGTAAATACAATCACTAACACATTTGTGTTAGGACATGGAAATGTAAATAACAATCACTAACACATTTGTGTTAGGACATGGAAATTAAATGATAATCTACTAACACTAATGCATGTGTTAGGACCAAAAATAATAACAAGTAACATTATTTAGTCATATTTTATCAAGAGACTTAAGATTTGCAAGCAACTAACTATGAAATCCTTAGATTTCATAAGTATGATCAAGGTGCACATATGCTACTATCCAAAAGGTTTCACAATGTGTTTCACCAAATGATCTTGAAAGAATGGAGATTAAGAAGAGAGTTTAGTTAGTTGTTTCTTGCAAATCAAGCTTTCAAACATTGAAGATTAAGGTTTTGATCATGGTGGTTAGTTGTCAAGACTTGGGGTTTTCATTTGGGTGGTGAAACATGTAAGAATATAGGAGAAAAGGGGTTAAAAATACTCACAATTGGGTTGTGAGAGTAAACCGAAGGAATGGAGGGTGGTGGCGGTTTCCGGCGGCGTTGGGGCGGCGTGCGGCGGGGCTGGGGTGGCCGGCGGCTGGGCTGCGGCGGCGGACAGTGGCAGCCGGTCGGCTGTGGTGGTGGGGCAGCCGAACAAGAGAGGGAGAGGGAGAGAGGAGTGAGTGTTTGTTTGGTTTGGTGTGGGGAGACAAGGTGAGACTTGGTCTCCCTTTTATAATCATGTTTAGCCTAATTACCCTTTGGGTAATAGTGTGTTGTCAACTTATTAAGCCCCCTAGCTTAATCCAAGAGTAGGTGATTATTTTATAAATCTTTCTCATGTTTTATAAAGATTTTAACACTTTTATAAAATATATAGGGGTTAAGTGTTTATAAAAATAATAACTTTTTAAAATAACATCCAAGTATATTTAATCCAATAGGATGGTGATTTTTATTTTCATAAACATTACTATCCCAAGTTTTATAAAATATTAGTGGTTTAGAAGATTAAGTTAATTTTTATAAAACAAGTGGGCTTGAACAAATTAATTAACTTGTTGTCATTTGGGCCGAAGCCCAACCGAGTTTAAATGGAAGAATGGGCCGAAGCCCATTCGGTTTGGAGCCGGGCCGAAGCCCAGTTGGGCCCGCGAGGTGGACTGGGCCGAAGCCCAATCGGGTTAGCGAAATGGATTGGGCCGAAGCCCAATCGGTTTTCTTTTTGTGATGTGGGCCGCGAGAAGGAAAAAGGAATGCATTGGGCCGGTTTGGCCCAATCCGATACGGGCCGCGGGTCGAGTTTTTGGGTTCGGGGTTTTACTCGACTAGTTGATACGAGCATTCGGTTAAGTTTTCGGGTTATTCCGGACATTTTTGGGCTTATTGGGCTTACCGGGCCCAATAGGCTAAACGTTTTGGATATTTGGCTAAGTCTTGACAACATAACACTTATTTTAAGTTCATGAAATGAGTTAACAGTTTGGGTCGGTTTGATAAAATATAAAATGTCAAATTTTATATTTATTTTCTTATTGTTGAAATTCCACATGTTAATTATACGATAGACGCATTATTTTACGTACGTATACATATATATTTCAGTTTAATGTGGAATCGAAGTCGGTTAACCATTTAACTATCATAGTTAATCATGTATTAAAGCAGTAATTCACATAATTATCATGTAAATTAAAAGTCAACGAAAGTCAATGGAGAGAGGTTTGACCTGATTTGGACGGGTTGTCACATTAACCACCTGGCTTCGCCGACCCCCTCTATCCGGATCATGTATGTAAGCTAAATAAAGCCATCTATGGCCTTAAGCAAGCCTCCCGCGCCTGGTATGATGAGCTAAAATCATACATTTCTTCTGTTCAGTTTAAACCCACCATATCCGACTCTTCGCTCCTTGTCAACAATTCTAGCACCTCCCATATCTATCTCATTGTCTACGTGGATGACATCATCATCATCATCACAGGACCCGACCCTCAACTCATAAATACCTTCATTTTAGCCCTCTCCAAACGCTTCTCTCTTAAAGACCTTGGCAACTTATCATACTTCCATGGCGTTGAGGTCCTTCCTCATCCCTCCAGCTTATTTCTCTCCCAATCTATATACATTCTTGACCTCCTCACGCATGCCAATATGAGCGACTGTGAACCCACCACCACGCCCATGTCTACCTCGGCGCCAGTCACCATCAATGATGGCAAATTAACCACTTCCAACACCCACCGAGTATCATGCTTTCGTTGGTGCCTTACGATTGGGGGGGGGGGGGGGGGTCTTTGAAACGCCTACTGCGGTATTTGCATGGTACCATGCACCACGATTTACTTTGTAGGTACAATTCGCCATTACAACTCCATGCTTACACGGATGCCTATTGGGCCGGTGATAAAACCACCTACCGCAGCACCACGGGTTATGTTATTTATCTTAGAGCGAACCCGGTTTCATGGTCCTCCAAACGACAATCTACATTGATTTGCTCCTCCACTGAAGCTGAATTCCGAGCGGTTGCATCGACAACCACTGAACTTCAATGGCTAATTTCCTTACTCTCGGAGCTCGGTTACAAGTCCACAACGACGCCGGTAATTTTCTGTGACAACTTAAATGCCGCGACCTACTCGGCAAACCCAGTATTCCCCTCACGTATGAAACACCTTGCGCTAGACTTTCACTTCGTTCGGGAAAAGGTTCAAGACGACACTTATCCGAGTAACTCATATTGTAGGGGATGATCAACTGGACAATTCTCTTACCAAATGCTCAAGTCCCGTCACCATTATCTTCTCTCCAGGATTGGACTCCTCTCTCGATCGTCCATCTTGAGGGGGCATGCTAGACAACAACCAAGTCGTCCGAATTAAATGTCATATACTGTAAATTGTATAGTTTATCTTGTCAATATTTGATTCGTTGTTTAGAGTCAATTTGTCCCTAAAGTTAGGTAAACCTCCCTGTATATATTATCTTGTATCTCAATGTAAAAATCTATCTTGGTCCATTCACTTTCAAAGACACATCAGTCCAGTTAACCCACTCGGTTTCATATTTTTGCTCATACATGTTTTGTGTTTTTTCAGAGAGTAATTAAACCGCCCTTAACTGTCTATTGAAAACGGACCACATGTCCACGTTGCATTGGAAGTACATGCAGAACAACATCTCACAATCACCCAAAAAAAGTCAATTCCATAATTATTAATTCACACAATGCAAGGATCACAATTGAGAGTGACGTAATCTCAAGTAAATCTAACACACAACTTAAGAATCTAGTAAATCTAGTCTAGTGTACCGTTACACTATATAAGAATATTGAATGCATATTTAGCATAAATCAGTTCAAACAAACATAATAATATAAACCAAAGTCTAGACTCAACTCACTACTTACCAAAGTCTAGACTCAGCTTGCTACTCACTTATAACGAAAACGATAAACGCAAAACATGGCGGCTTGGACAAATATCTCACTGACACCAACATGGCACGATGAAAGTCGAACAAAGATCACCCATAGGTTCCCGAGGATGGGAGATAGAAAACCCTAAGTAACGATTCTAGAAAAAATATGCAGTCTCAAAATTGCCTTAGAGTAAGATTTAGACGTCCCGACATGAGAGCAGTATCTAGTAGCAATGGTCGGGGAGCGGTGCCTCGAAAGACTTGCTGCAATCCGTGAGAAATGAGTCTAGACTTTCCACCGAATATCAATACATCACCTGATTCCAAGAAAACGCGGTCTAATTTGTTTTCATCTCTCGTATGGTTATACACGAAATGTGCTGCATCACCAATGGAGATGGAAACCACAGGTAGTCCTTTCTGTAGACTATCAGAGCTCTCGTCACGATCCTGCATTCAAAGAAAATCACATAAAAATTAACTCTTGTATTTAAAATCACGTACCTACAAACGAGTCTGCCAATGAGATTCATTTTATGTGCCAAATGGCTTACGTTAAAAGTAGAGTTGATGGTCATCTAATTATTCTATTATTATTTCTAGGAATATTGGATTTTAATAATCTCACTTTATTACCTATTTTCCGACATTAATCTGTATTTCATTTTTCCCCTACGATAACCAGTTTTAAATCATTTCGAAATAAACAAACCGTCATTAAAATAAAACAAACTCCGTAGAAAAAATTCATTTTTTGATGATTGAGCATTACATTGATGTTTTATGTGTCATGTTTTCTATGACAACACTCAAATAAAGAGGATTTTTTTGTATGTTTTGATGCTATGGAGAAATGTTTTTAATCCGGTTGTAGATGAATTTTATGTTTGGATGGTTGTTTTTTAAAAACTTTTCTTCACATACATAAAAAACACGTGACACAAGACGCCAACATGATGTCTAATAACCAAAAAGTGAAAAAAAATTAATAGAGTTAATTACATTTTAATGGCGACCAGTTTATTTCCAACATAATTAAAAAGTGGTTTATTGTAGAGAAAAAATGAAATACGAATTAATATCGACAAATAAGCAATAACTTGGATTATTTATATTCCAATATTCCTACTTTCTAGTATAATATATATGATATATATCATAAGAACTAAATAAAAAACAATTAAATAATAATAATAATAATTAATTAATAATAATAATAATAATAAAATATCACTAAATAGGTTTTTATAGCCTAAAAGCCCTAAATGATGACAAAATCTTCAAACTACCCTTTAGTTAAAAGGGAGAAAGCAAAACTCCAGAAAAAAATAACTTGTATTTAAATCATTTTATGTTAAAATGCACCTCTTATCATCATGTATACATGTCAACAACCAAACACAATTATTGGTAAGTGTATTGCAAGTAACAACTAACCTGGTGAATGTCAAGTCGACCATGAACAGGTGAATAGAAATTGGCTACACACACATCTGGGCGCATTGAAGGAAATCCATCCAGAAAAGATTGAGCATCTTGAATTGCGGTTTCAACCAATGAGATAAATTTAGATGGAATCGCTGGTGGTTCAGAGCCATCACTTCTAAAACGTTTCTCATACCGTGTTATCGGATCCCAGTTTCGACCAAAACACATCATTTGCAATCGAAGTTCTTCTCCATTTTGGCAACGAGGAATGTAAAACCCACCCCCGGGACCAGCACCCCACTTTTCACATATATTCACTATTTCAGCCTATGAGATAAGATCCATATAGGTCAAAAGAACTCAACTATTTCAACATGCAAATGAACTTCAACATTCTTGAATCACCATTTAAGCTAGCCTTGATTAGCTATTTAGCTTGTTGGTGCGGATTAAGATTTTTTATCAGTCGAGGCAAAAAAGACTCGTAAAAATGACTCAACTAAAACAGTTAATATGGGTCGGTGAAACGGGTCAAAACATGTTAGATAAACTTGATATGTTCATCTCTAATTGAGGGTTTAGTAATTATTATAGTTGAAAAAAGTAATAACAAACAAATCATAACAAACAAATCAGGAAGGGTATGCATGCATGTAATTGAACATAAATAAAATTTCAAATTCCAAGACAAAGGATGAACCCAACTAGTTTATGTCCCTTTTTTCGTATCAAGAATGTTTCTATTCATCTTCATCTTTCTTTAAACAACATTTTCATCTTCATCTTCATCTACCATATTCATCATATTCATGTAGCATGAGCTCAAGCAATTTCACAAGTATTTCAAACAAGTTCAGCTGGTTTTCAGGCGCCTCTTAAGAACATGCAGGGGCCAAGAAGACTAGTTGAATGCCTCAATTTTTTGTTTGTATTAGTAAAATAGTTTAATGTCAGGAACAAATTCAGATGGCTTTCATGTCTCAATTTTTTATTTGTATTAGTTTAACAAATTAAATTAATGTGTTCCTTTACATTCACTTTTATTTGATTATATTTCTTCTGTCTCTCTACATAAATATAAATATGAATATATTTGTATATGTATTCATTGTAGACACTCATATAAGTGTAGACATGTAGACACATTTTTTCACCATTAGATATCTTGATCTAATGGTTGTGATTAATTTTCTTCTATATTGACGTGAGACACATTTAATTTTTTGCCACCCCTACCCCCACCCCAAAAGATAGGAGTATACGACACCGTTAGCTTGTGCTTTGCAAATAGAAGTAATAAGGGCAATGAATCTGATTCAGCTTCATTTTTAACAAGAAAAAGAGTGTGCTTTAAAAGAGCATAAGAAAGATGGTCTAGCTGTAGAGACAAAATCTATTAAAAATTTTACAACATCATAACGAAAAACAATTAAATACCTGGTCCTTGAGGCTGACGTAATTCTTGAAGAGAATCATCCCGGGTCCAAGTATTTCATAAGTAGTTGAAAGATTGCTCATTGAGAAAATGTCATGCATTGGCTTTTTGTCATACCAAGGGCAGATTAAACTGTATGGGTTTGTGTATGAATCATATCCTTTAGCATTACCCATGCTACGGTACTGTTTCAATATTCCAATTAAAGGATGTATAAGAAACAATGTTATTATCTATTTAACAGTTTTTAGTAATAGTAATTTGCAAATAAGATCACTCTTCCATAAAGTGGATGCCTAAAAGCTGAATTGCTCATGTTAAAAACATAAGAATTTTCAATACTATTACTCATAATTGCCAAAATTTTAAGTAGAACTTCAACCAGAGTTCCAGAGCTAAGCTTTTATGTGCTTGTAAAGGAAAAAAGAAACACCCATTTTATAGATCGACGAAACAACATAAACAAAGACCGGAACTTTATAAATAAAGCCAAAATTTGAAGTAAAACTTCTTCAACAAAGATTAGGGCAAAGCTTCAAACTTTATGCGTGTAAGGGGAAGAACAAAGAAAAACCGATAGGTCTAAAATTAAACCCAAATCTTTGAGTAAAACTTCAAAAAGCTAGGATTCACAGCGATTGAAAAAAAGATCGGAGCTTTAAAAATTTAACCTAAATTTTAGAGTGCAACTTCAAAAAAGCATATAAAATTGATTGCATGATATGATAAACCATAAGATAAAGATAGATTATTAAAGAGAGTCGCTCACCCTTCCACCCCCAAAAGATGAAGACACTATAGGCTTGATTAATAACCGGAAGAAGCTCGAACGATTCACCATCATTCAAAGATTGTTACTGAGGAGAAAGGAATGAAATGTTACTAGAAATTTTTTTAAATATATATTTATGACCCAATGGGCTATTACACACCATCCTCATTTCCACCCCAGCCCAACCCAACCTAACCCAACCCAACCAAACCCGATATTTATTTATTTTTTTTTTTTTTCGTTTCAACTATAAGATCCTACCTTGGGTTGCCTTGAAGCTCATGACTTGTGAATTA
>JBCNJP010000015.1:5786418-5854595 GCA_039602395.1 Deinandra increscens subsp. villosa | reverse complement strand
GTATGTAAGCTAAATAAAGCCATCTATGGCCTTAAGCAAGCCTCCCGCGCCTGGTATGATGAGCTAAAATCATACATTTCTTCTGTTCAGTTTAAACCCACCATATCCGACTCTTCGCTCCTTGTCAACAATTCTAGCACCTCCCATATCTATCTCATTGTCTACGTGGATGACATCATCATCATCATCACAGGACCCGACCCTCAACTCATAAATACCTTCATTTTAGCCCTCTCCAAACGCTTCTCTCTTAAAGACCTTGGCAACTTATCATACTTCCATGGCGTTGAGGTCCTTCCTCATCCCTCCAGCTTATTTCTCTCCCAATCTATATACATTCTTGACCTCCTCACGCATGCCAATATGAGCGACTGTGAACCCACCACCACGCCCATGTCTACCTCGGCGCCAGTCACCATCAATGATGGCAAATTAACCACTTCCAACACCCACCGAGTATCATGCTTTCGTTGGTGCCTTACGATTGGGGGGGGGGGGGGGGGCTTTGAAACGCCTACTGCGGTATTTGCATGGTACCATGCACCACGATTTACTTTGTAGGTACAATTCGCCATTACAACTCCATGCTTACACGGATGCCTATTGGGCCGGTGATAAAACCACCTACCGCAGCACCACGGGTTATGTTATTTATCTTAGAGCGAACCCGGTTTCATGGTCCTCCAAACGACAATCTACATTGATTTGCTCCTCCACTGAAGCTGAATTCTGAGCGGTTGCATCGACAACCACTGAACTTCAATGGCTAATTTCCTTACTCTCGGAGCTCGGTTACAAGTCCACAACGACGCCGGTAATTTTCTGTGACAACTTAAATGCCGCGACCTACTCGGCAAACCCAGTATTCCCCTCACGTATGAAACACCTTGCGCTAGACTTTCACTTCGTTCGGGAAAAGGTTCAAGACGACACTTATCCGAGTAACTCATATTGTAGGGGATGATCAACTGGACAATTCTCTTACCAAATGCTCAAGTCCCGTCACCATTATCTTCTCTCCAGGATTGGACTCCTCTCTCGATCGTCCATCTTGAGGGGGCATGCTAGACAACAACCAAGTCGTCCGAATTAAATGTCATATACTGTAAATTGTATAGTTTATCTTGTCAATATTTGATTCGTTGTTTAGAGTCAATTTGTCCCTAAAGTTAGGTAAACCTCCCTGTATATATTATCTTGTATCTCAATGTAAAAATCTATCTTGGTCCATTCACTTCCAAAGACACATCAGTCCAGTTAACCCACTCGGTTTCATATTTTTGCTCATACATGTTTTGTGTTTTTTCAGAGAGTAATTAAACCGCCCTTAACTGTCTATTGAAAACGGACCACATGTCCACGTTGCATTGGAAGTACATGCAGAACAACATCTCACAATCACCCAAAAAAAGTCAATTCCATAATTATTAATTCACACAATGCAAGGATCACAATTGAGAGTGACGTAATCTCAAGTAAATCTAACACACAACTTAAGAATCTAGTAAATATAGTCTAGTGTACCGTTACACTATATAAGAATATTGAATGCATATTTAGCATAAATCAGTTCAAACAAACATAATAATATAAACCAAAGTCTAGACTCAACTCACTACTTACCAAAGTCTAGACTCAGCTTGCTACTCACTTATAACGAAAACGATAAACGCAAAACATGGCGGCTTGGACAAATATCTCACTGACACCAACATGGCACGATGAAAGTCGAACAAAGATCACCCATAGGTTCCCGAGGATGGGAGATAGAAAACCCTAAGTAACGATTCTAGAAAAAATATGCAGTCTCAAAATTGCCTTAGAGTAAGATTTAGACGTCCCGACATGAGAGCAGTATCTAGTAGCAATGGTCGGGGAGCGGTGCCTCGAAAGACTTGCTGCAATCCGTGAGAAATGAGTCTAGACTTTCCACCGAATATCAATACATCACCTGATTCCAAGAAAACGCGGTCTAATTTGTTTTCATCTCTCGTATGGTTATACACGAAATGTGCTGCATCACCAATGGAGATGGAAACCACAGGTAGTCCTTTCTGTAGACTATCAGAGCTCTCGTCACGATCCTGCATTCAAAGAAAATCACATAAAAATTAACTCTTGTATTTAAAATCACGTACCTACAAACGAGTCTGCCAATGAGATTCATTTTATGTGCCAAATGGCTTACGTTAAAAGTAGAGTTGATGGTCATCTAATTATTCTATTATTATTTCTAGGAATATTGGATTTTAATAATCTCACTTTATTACCTATTTTCCGACATTAATCTGTATTTCATTTTTCCCCTACGATAACCAGTTTTAAATCATTTCGAAATAAACAAACCGTCATTAAAATAAAACAAACTCCGTAGAAAAAATTCATTTTTTGATGATTGAGCATTACATTGATGTTTTATGTGTCATGTTTTCTATGACAACACTCAAATAAAGAGGATTTTTTTGTATGTTTTGATGCTATGGAGAAATGTTTTTAATCCGGTTGTAGATGAATTTTATGTTTGGATGGTTGTTTTTTAAAAACTTTTCTTCACATACATAAAAAACACGTGACACAAGACGCCAACATGATGTCTAATAACCAAAAAGTGAAAAAAAATTAATAGAGTTAATTACATTTTAATGGCGACCAGTTTATTTCCAACATAATTAAAAAGTGGTTTATTGTAGAGAAAAAATGAAATACGAATTAATATCGACAAATAAGCAATAACTTGGATTATTTATATTCCAATATTCCTACTTTCTAGTATAATATATATGATATATATCATAAGAACTAAATAAAAAACAATTAAATAATAATAATAATAATAATTAATAATAATAATAATAATAAAATATCACTAAATAGGTTTTTATAGCCTAAAAGCCCTAAATGATGACAAAATCTTCAAACTACCCTTTAGTTAAAAGGGAGAAAGCAAAACTCCAGAAAAAAATAACTTGTATTTAAATCATTTTATGTTAAAATGCACCTCTTATCATCATGTATACATGTCAACAACCAAACACAATTATTGGTAAGTGTATTGCAAGTAACAACTAACCTGGTGAATGTCAAGTCGACCATGAACAGGTGAATAGAAATTGGCTACACACACATCTGGGCGCATTGAAGGAAATCCATCCAGAAAAGATTGAGCATCTTGAATTGCGGTTTCAACCAATGAGATAAATTTAGATGGAATCGCTGGTGGTTCAGAGCCATCACTTCTAAAACGTTTCTCATACCGTGTTATCGGATCCCAGTTTCGACCAAAACACATCATTTGCAATCGAAGTTCTTCTCCATTTTGGCAACGAGGAATGTAAAACCCACCCCCGGGACCAGCACCCCACTTTTCACATATATTCACTATTTCAGCCTATGAGATAAGATCCATATAGGTCAAAAGAACTCAACTATTTCAACATGCAAATGAACTTCAACATTCTTGAATCACCATTTAAGCTAGCCTTGATTAGCTATTTAGCTTGTTGGTGCGGATTAAGATTTTTTATCAGTCGAGGCAAAAAAGACTCGTAAAAATGACTCAACTAAAACAGTTAATATGGGTCGGTGAAACGGGTCAAAACATGTTAGATAAACTTGATATGTTCATCTCTAATTGAGGGTTTAGTAATTATTATAGTTGAAAAAAGTAATAACAAACAAATCATAACAAACAAATCAGGAAGGGTATGCATGCATGTAATTGAACATAAATAAAATTTCAAATTCCAAGACAAAGGATGAACCCAACTAGTTTATGTCCCTTTTTTCGTATCAAGAATGTTTCTATTCATCTTCATCTTTCTTTAAACAACATTTTCATCTTCATCTTCATCTACCATATTCATCATATTCATGTAGCATGAGCTCAAGCAATTTCACAAGTATTTCAAACAAGTTCAGCTGGTTTTCAGGCGCCTCTTAAGAACATGCAGGGGCCAAGAAGACTAGTTGAATGCCTCAATTTTTTGTTTGTATTAGTAAAATAGTTTAATGTCAGGAACAAATTCAGATGGCTTTCATGTCTCAATTTTTTATTTGTATTAGTTTAACAAATTAAATTAATGTGTTCCTTTACATTCACTTTTATTTGATTATATTTCTTCTGTCTCTCTACATAAATATAAATATGAATATATTTGTATATGTATTCATTGTAGACACTCATATAAGTGTAGACATGTAGACACATTTTTTCACCATTAGATATCTTGATCTAATGGTTGTGATTAATTTTCTTCTATATTGACGTGAGACACATTTAATTTTTTGCCACCCCTACCCCCACCCCAAAAGATAGGAGTATACGACACCGTTAGCTTGTGCTTTGCAAATAGAAGTAATAAGGGCAATGAATCTGATTCAGCTTCATTTTTAACAAGAAAAAGAGTGTGCTTTAAAAGAGCATAAGAAAGATGGTCTAGCTGTAGAGACAAAATCTATTAAAAATTTTACAACATCATAACGAAAAACAATTAAATACCTGGTCCTTGAGGCTGACGTAATTCTTGAAGAGAATCATCCCGGGTCCAAGTATTTCATAAGTAGTTGAAAGATTGCTCATTGAGAAAATGTCATGCATTGGCTTTTTGTCATACCAAGGGCAGATTAAACTGTATGGGTTTGTGTATGAATCATATCCTTTAGCATTACCCATGCTACGGTACTGTTTCAATATTCCAATTAAAGGATGTATAAGAAACAATGTTATTATCTATTTAACAGTTTTTAGTAATAGTAATTTGCAAATAAGATCACTCTTCCATAAAGTGGATGCCTAAAAGCTGAATTGCTCATGTTAAAAACATAAGAATTTTCAATACTATTACTCATAATTGCCAAAATTTTAAGTAGAACTTCAACCAGAGTTCCAGAGCTAAGCTTTTATGTGCTTGTAAAGGAAAAAAGAAACACCCATTTTATAGATCGACGAAACAACATAAACAAAGACCGGAACTTTATAAATAAAGCCAAAATTTGAAGTAAAACTTCTTCAACAAAGATTAGGGCAAAGCTTCAAACTTTATGCGTGTAAGGGGAAGAACAAAGAAAAACCGATAGGTCTAAAATTAAACCCAAATCTTTGAGTAAAACTTCAAAAAGCTAGGATTCACAGCGATTGAAAAAAAGATCGGAGCTTTAAAAATTTAACCTAAATTTTAGAGTGCAACTTCAAAAAAGCATATAAAATTGATTGCATGATATGATAAACCATAAGATAAAGATAGATTATTAAAGAGAGTCGCTCACCCTTCCACCCCCAAAAGATGAAGACACTATAGGCTTGATTAATAACCGGAAGAAGCTCGAACGATTCACCATCATTCAAAGATTGTTACTGAGGAGAAAGGAATGAAATGTTACTAGAAATTTTTTTAAATATATATTTTTGACCCAATGGGCTATTACACACCATCCTCATTTCCACCCCAGCCCAACCCAACCTAACCCAACCCAACCAAACCCGATATTTATTTATTTTTTTATTTTTTTCGTTTCAACTATAAGATCCTACCTTGGGTTGCCTTGAAGCTCATGACTTGTGAATTAACTAAACCGAAACCAATAAAACTAAACTGATTCGTTTAGCTCCCGGTCTCCATGAACAAACCGATACCCTCTAAAAATAAATTTTTTAAATGCCGTTACTACATGCTTGGGTAAATTAACAATTAAAAAAAATAAATTTGGCACATTAACTGTTAGCAATTGATAAACGATTATTAGTGCAAAAAAACCGATTAGGACTCAAAACCTCAATCGAGTTAGTAGCAAATTAGGGCAGGAAAAAGGCAATGGATTGATAAACGATTATTAGGGCAAACTAATTTAATCGGGAAACGATTACCAGCCGTTTAGAGAAAGAAATAAAAAAGATACGATTACCAGAACCGAAGAATGATAGAATTACAGTCCGTTTGGAGAGCGATGAGACGACGGCGATTTGTGCTGCTTTTGATTTATGGATGATTTTTCTCTTTTCTTTTATTATTATTTTGAATGTGGCCCAAAACCAAGACACAGCCGGAGACGCTTATATCTGGGCTGGCCCCGTACCTTCTTTTAATAAATAATTATTAATAGTTTGTTTAATTTTAAGACGATCCTAATACTATGATTTCAGAACAACATGCCATCATCGTCGCTGCTCAATCGACTGTTGTAAGGTTTGTGTGAATATTGAAATGATCAAGGGTGGAGCCTTAATCAAGCAGGATTTTATAACGGTAATCATGTTTTGAAATTAGGGTTTTTTTTCAATACAAACTGTACCTATTAAGTTCGAATTTTGTTTTCTAAACACAAATTGTTGAATTAGCCTTTGAATTTATGCTCTAATTGTCATATCTTCCCATCTTTTCTTGCAGTCCATTTTTGACACAAGCTAATTTCAGGGCTGCAAAGTTACTTGGAGCAAGCTTCTTTGATGTTGATTTAACAGGTTTCCTTAACTGTCTTTATGTTTTTATTTCCAATTTGTTGTTCGAACTAGCTAGGAACTACACTGGTTCATAGCCTGTTTAGTCTTGCATCGAAACTTTGGGGCTTGGGTTAATGACTCCAGCTTAATTCTTTGTGTAAACGACATTAAAGTAAAAGAAAAGAATACATCTTTTTTACTCAATAGGTACCGGGCTTGGCTGAGGACCACTTTCTTGCTACATTAAAGGATCGGAACCATACTGAGTTACTGGTTCTAGGTTCTAAGAACCTGTAGTAGTTCAGATGCTAGGCTTGGTGAAGTCTGGTGGTGGGCAACGCATCTTCAGTTGTGTGTTTATGCAGGTCGAATCGTATGGGCTTTTTGTTGAGCTTAATTACCTGGAATTTGTTCATAGAGTAACTGCTGATGAATATCTCATCAGGTGATAGTTTCTTAATGGCACATTTTTTTCTCCCTGGTGAAGTATGTAGTAGAATTAGCAAGGGCATTAGGTGCAAGCAATGCCTGGGGTAGGTATACCGAGTAGATTTGCTGACTAGACAAGTATCGTCGTCTACCTGACTACCTCTTAATCATGTCAATTTCAGATTGTTTGATTTTTTGTTCTTCTTTTCCAGGCATGCACAGCTTGGTTCAATAAGACTGCTGTGTCAGTAGATGTGAGGGTACAACATATGATTGGTTACTTTTTATTTATTTGATGGTATTCAATACCAAGTGAGATTGAATGAAGGTTATATCTGTTTGATGAACACCAGCTACTTGATGAAATTCATAATTGAAATATTCTCTTTAAATTTCATGTTTGTTTCTTTCGTTTGTTTTTGGGCCTAGTGGAAGAATGTATTGAGTCTTGATTTGTTAGATTCAACTTTATGATTTTTCTAGCCTTTTTAATTTTCTTGAAGGTCTAATATGTGAAGCTCAGACATGGTTCATTCCCTTGGTATTCAAGCTTACAGATTTTCCATATCTTGTACTAGAACTCTTGCAACCATTCTGTCCGATCTTACTATCCCTAAGTTTTACACAAGATGCATATATCCGAACAAGAAATTCCAAAAGGGTCATAACCATGCTCCTTATTAATTTCTATCTAATGTGACACGGATCTTGTGTTATGATAACATGTAATGAATAGCTATAGATTACTTGTGAGTGAGTATGAATATTATTGTGTACTCTCTTCTGTATTTCAAATATATGTTAAAGGTCAGATGTTTTTATTTGTATAAAAAATCTATTGGTTAGGTAAAAAACTATAATGAGTGTCTCATCCAGGAGGGAAAATTACTTGCATTTTTGGGATGTTTATTAGTTGTAACATTTACTAGCTGTGGTGTTGTTAGGTAAAAAACTATAATGAAGTCATCATCGTTTTGTTCATGAATTGAGAATGTGCTATGACATTTACTAGCTGTGGTGTTGTTTTTAGAAGAAATTTTTATTTTGCTTTTCAGAAAGCGATGTTTCTATACAAGAATAAAAAAGAAGGAATTCCATTCAAAGAAGGGTGGTGAACCACCAAATAAACCTGAGGAGGCAATGGGATATGCGATTAATAAACAGAAAGATGGTCCAGATGATGATGACAAAGCAGCAGGGGAGGTGACTGGTGTTGAGGACACAGTTATGGAGGTTAATAAAGAAAATGATGATCCACCACATAAACCCGAGGAATCATTGGATATGGAGGCGGATCGTGCTGTTGTAAAGCAAGAAGAAATTGTAAAGCAAGAAGAAATAACGGAGTCAACGTGGCTGAAGTCAGATCACAACATGAGCCTCATCTATAAGGTTTCACCTGTATTCAAAGTTACTAATTATGATTTCAGATTAGAAAATGGTCAGATGATTCTTTAAGTCTGTGCATATGTTGTCTTTTTAAAAAACAATCTGTATTAATTAAGGTTATTTCTTTTTGGAATTTTATTTGATTCATCCTGATTGGTTACATAATGAAGATTCGTTTGGGGTTTGGTAGGAAGTTGCAGATCCATTCGAGTATTGACCTAGCCACAAGCCCACAACCATCACCCACAAGAATGGGTATGATCTTCTACCGTAAGGGTCTAAAACCACCAAAGAAGGCTCTGCAGGGTGGTCCACACAACCATCAGATTGGTGCCCTAGCTGTTCAGATTTGGATAGGTACGCTTGATGTATGTCCTGTTTTTTTTTTTTTGAACGACAATGATATTAGAAACAGGCAAAACCCCTAACAAGACGATAGGGGCCGCCATAAACAAAACATTACATAACAAAAGAAGACCAAGCCGGCCAACTAACCGACCGATTGGAAGAACGATGACAATACCATAAAAAACTCCAACTCTTAATAGAGCACGTCACCCTTTGAACGAAGGGAGGACGGTGATTGAAAACGGCCATGTTTCTTTCATTCCATATGCACCAGTAACCGGTCATAAAAATGATGGATATCGCATTCTTTTTCCAAACGGGAGAAGGAAAACCTTTGTATAAATTTACCAAATCATGAATGGAGAAAGCAAAAACCGAGGGGATCCGGCACCATTGAGCAACGAGTTGCCAAACCGAGTCTGAGAAATGACAACCCGTAAACAAGTGGCAAGAAGATTCAGTCACATCACCGCAGAGAGGGCATAAAGCCGAACCCACAATCAGGGTCGGTTCTGAGATTTTGGATGCCCAGGGTGCGAGTCAAAAATTTGCCCCTGTTAAAAAGTTTAAATAGTACAACACAAAGTTTTAAGGGTTTGGAACCTAGTCAAGCTAGGCGGCTCATCCCCACGCCGATTTTATTAACTAAATAAAAAGTTTCGAAATTACAACATATAAATCATCTAAAATGATGTCTACGTGCATTTTTTGATGCAAAAACCTCAATTAGTTTGTCATAATCAACATTAGCTAAAAAACTACTTTCAATACTTAAAATTGCTAACTCATTTAACCGCTCTTGAGTCATGGTACTCCGCAAATAAGTCTTCAATAACTTTAATTTTGAAAAACTCCGCTCTGCCGATGCAACCGTGATTGGTATGGTTAACAAAATCTTGTATGCAAGTAAAACATTTGGAAACATATCCATCTTCTTTGCAAACTCCATAATTTTAATAGAGGTCCACGGTCTTTCTCCCTCATACGCTACACGCGGCAACATGCCCTGCAAAATTTCCAACTCTATAAACAAGTCATTTCCATCAATATCAGAATCCTTATCATGTGTCAAAGCAAGTTCAAGATTTAAACAACTTGTTTTCAAGACGTCATCATCTAAATAATATAACTTTGATGCATCAAACATGAAACCAAAAATAGATTCAAAATGTTCCATTTGTTCAAATCTAGAGGTCATCATCTAAATAATATAACTTTGATGCACCAAACTCTCACATCAAAAATATTGCAATTAGCTCCATTATCACAAGAATTTTTATGACTTTCATTATTTTCTTCAATAGGGTTTTGATTTTCATTATCTTCAATCATTGTATCAAATTCGTTTTTATTCTCATCAACATTATTTTCCTCAACATTATTGTCTTCAACATTATTCTCATTAACATTTTCTCTACTAGTATTACCTTCATGACTAAAATATTTTTTTAAAGAACCTTGTAAAGATTGAGTAAGTTTTTCCTGTTGTTTTTTCCTTTTTCTATTTTGAGCACCAGATGGTTGTACACGAGGGGGGCATGATATCAATGATTCAATGACAAAAATATATTTAAAACTAGAATAAATGGAACAATATCACCTGATGATTGATGAGTGATTTTGTGTTTGACTGTTTGATCGGTTGAGCCAACTATCCAAGACTCCACAGCAACAGGGATGAGACCGCAAGTCCGCAAACGAAACAGAGATGAGAGATGAGATCAGAATTGTGCTTGATCGGTTTATCCAGCAAGATTGAATCAGAGATCGCAATTCGCAATAGAATGAGAGTCGCACAGCAACAGGGACGAGAGGGCAGAGGCGCACAGCAACAGGGACGAGATGGAGATCAGATCGAAGGGTTTTAGGGTATTATTTTGGGACTGGATCATTGCCTCATTGGAGATCGATCGTATTCGTAGGAAGCCAGGAAGTTTAGTCGACGTTTGGTTATCCAAGATTTAATTCCATATTTTTTTTTATCGCAGCATAAATTTTTTTTTATTGGACTAACCCATAAAATTTTTTATTGGACTAACCCAGTAACCCATAGCTAGTTGGGCTTAAAACTTTGCTGCCCCTTCCAATGTGATGCCCTGGGCTGTAGCTCAGCTGGCCCAGACCCAGGGCCGGCTCTGCCCACAATAATATTTCGGCGCATGAGCGTATCTTTCGTGGGGAGCCTGTCGAGGGACGCACGCAAAAGCAAAAGGTTAACTTTGCCTGGGACAGATTTATTCCATTGAAAAGCCATCTCCTCCACACCAAATCGAGAATCCACAATGTACCCTTTAAGGGACATAGCAGAAAATGAACCGTCAGTGGAGATTCTCCACTTCCAAACCCCATTTACATTGTACATAAGCTCCTGCATAGGGGTGTAAACGAGCCGAGCCGAGCCCGAGCTCGTCTAGGCTCGAGCTCGGCTCGTTTAAATTTAATAGAGCTCGAGCTCGAGCTCGAGCTCGGCTTGATTCGAGCTTTATTTCTGAAGCTCGAGCTCGGCTCGTGAAGAATTATTTAAGCTCGAGCTCGGCTCGGGCTCGGCTCGGGCTCGGCTCGTTTATTACTAATTATTATTTTTATATATATTTTTATAATGAAATTTATATATATTTAGAATTATACCTTTTTATATAGAAAAAAATACATATTATTTACTTATTTTATCACAAATTTATATATTATAATCATTATTTTTTAAATATATTTAAAAAAATAAATAAAAAGTTATATAAATAAAAGCTCGATAAGGCTCGTGAGCCGGCTCGAGCTCGATATGTAAAGCTCGGGCTCGTTTCGAGCTCGTTTATTAAACGAGCCCTATTTCAAAGCTCGAGCTCGGCTCGAGCTCGTTAAGGCTCGGCTTGATTCGAGCTTTTAATCGAGTCAATCTCGAGTAACTCACGAGTAGCTCGGCTCATTTACACCCCTACTCCTGCATATTAACCCCTCACTGGCCAAGAGTGTTATACGATTTATGACCCAAGATTTAGTTTAAACAAGAAGGATAAAAAAGAATCATAGCCAATAGATCTTCAAGATTTATGACCCAAAATTTTCCAGTGTAAAATTAACGAAAACAAAGATGGAAGGACATTTTTTACTTTTTATCAAATTTACCCTATTTTTTAAACCTTCATAAATCCTAAATACGATATTATTATTTTTTAAAATTACACCATGAAAATGAGCATTTTTTTTATCTTTAAACACGTACATTGTTATTATATATAAAATTAAAAAAAAATTACTCTTTCGATTGTATCAAAATGTTCAGATCATTGTGTCATTGTGTCAAAATGTTTAGATCATTGTGTCATACTGTGTCAAAAATGTTCAAATCATTGTGTTATATTGTGTCAAAATGTTCAGATCATTATATCATATAGTGTCAAAAATCGAAAGAGTATTTAAGTTTATATATAGCAACACTATATATAATTTTGACACAATGATACAATGATCTGGACATTTTGACACAATAACACAATGATCTGAACATTGTATCAAAAATTGAAAGAGTAATTTAAAAAAAAACAAATTATATAGCAACACTATACGCGTTTTAAAGATAAAAAACGCTCGTTTTTATTGTATAATTTAAAAAAAAAATAATGTCGTATGTGAAAGTTATGAATGTTTAAAAAAATGAGTGAAGTACATAAAAAGTCAACAAAAATGGCTAAAATTAAAATAACCCTTCTTCCTGTTTTATTAGATGAAGATCTAATGGCTGAAATTCTTTTTTTATCATTTTTACCCAAAACAAACTTCTCATTTTAACATCTCTCTAAATATTAAATAGAAAAACTAACTGATCAATTGGATGACACGGCCGTCTCATTTGTTAAATTAAAAGGATGAGAATAAGATACTCCACCAAATGAACCCCCTTCTTTAAGTAAATCATTGATAATTGGTTTAAATGGGGTAAAGGAAGCTGGCCGTATCAGGGGGGTTCAAGGGATTCTTGAAGATCTCAGTTTGGGACCATGGGTATGTGCATGTTTGGTTTATTTTGGTTCATATTGGTGCATGGATGATAGTGGTAGTTTGAGTGGGGTCTTTGATACATGGGGCCCTCTGTGTTGAAAATCTAAATATTCATATAGTCATTCAAACTTCAAAGTCATTTTTTGACGAGAAAAACACCGATAGGACAATTGCAATACATTACCCGTGGTGTGAGGTGTGCCGATGTGGTTGCGGGGTCACCGCTAGGCCACCGCTGCAGTCGGTTCGGTGATGGTGCACTAGAAAGGATTGCGGGCACCCCCACCCCCACATTGTTTTGTTTCAATTTTAAGTTTTTAACTACAGGTGTGGGACCCGCACCCCTAAACACTTAATTCCAATTTTTTTTTTATTTTAATTAATTTATATATACCTATATATAATATATTTAATAGCCTCATTTCACACCCATTTCATACCAAGTCAACCTAAAAAAATACAACATGTCGTCTTCATCTTCCTCGTCAACGTTTTATTTCGATGCCAATGCCGATCCCGATTTATGGTATTTTAGGAATTAAGCAAGTCTTTTATTTAGGAAATATAATTTTCTTTTAATTTTAGAAAATGTTATTTTTTATATTTTAGGAAATGTAAGTTTTTTTTATATTTTAGGAAATGTGAGTTTTAAAAAAAAAATTAGGACATGTAATTTTTTTTACTTTTAGAAAATGTATTTTTTTTAATGTTAAAAAAATGTATGTTTTATTTGGGTTGAACAAAATAATATTAAAAGTAAAGTAATTAGTTGAAAAGTAACAGGAGGGTATTGTGACTAAAAGTGAGGGGAGTGTGAAGTGATGATGTGACGCTGAGTTAACAGAAAAAAGTAACAGAAACTCATTATGAACATCCTTATAGCCGTTTCAACAATGAATGTCCTCAAAATAGCTAGTTGACCAAATTGGTCCTCAAAATAGTCATTGAATAATGGTCACCGACGATTATAGTCGGGGATCGGACGATCTTTCTTTGGTACAACCAAACGTCGCCACGTCGCCTTTAATATGTTGGGCTTTATAGTGGTGTTCGGGTTCCCGTTTAGTAACATTTTTTTCTAAACATAAGCATATATATTTACTTAACCAAATAAATATATATTAACAGATTAACGCAACGGAAACAATTAATTATATAAAACGCAAAAACCGTAAAACTGTTACAGGATCAAATCATTAGTTACACGCAAACACGAAATTAAATACAGCGATAAAATTAATATTTAAATAAATATATTTTAGATATACCTTAGCAGGATCCGAACAACCGTTCGAGACACCGAGATTCAACGTGTCGGCGCTAGGATTGAACGAAACCGTTAACTCAAACTTCATCGTCAAGTCAGCTACAGTCTTGCCCGAAGATGTACCAGCAATTACTTCGTCATCAAGAAACGGGGTGACCCGTGGATCTTGGTCCATGAATTCCGACAAAGGCGGAATCCTCCCGAAACACAAACCAGAACCGGGGTTAGAAACCCCGGGCTCGACAGACACCACCGGCGGCGCCACGGTGGCCGACGGTGGCGGTGCTCCGGTCGTCGGAGGCAGGGCGGCGACGGTAGCCGGAGATAGTCTCACCGGATACAACGGTGGTGGCCAAGAACGGGACGTGATCGGTGTGGCGGTAGTAGCGGTGTTTGCCGGCGGCGCACCACGGTGAGTGGCGGCGGCAGCGGCGGTCCCTGGGAGAGCATCGGCGGCATGGTTCGCTGGTTGGTTGCGGCAACGGTGGTGGTCGGCACGGCGGTGGCGACTCGCGATGGAGACGGCATGGCGGTGGCGGTGGCGCGACTGGCAGCGGACGACAGCTAGGCGATGGGGAGACCGGCGGTGGAACCCAAGGGGAGGCAGAGTCGAAGTCACAGAGAGGGAGAGAGAGTTTTAGGGTGAGTTTTAGTTTGCAACTGGATTAACTCTAAACCCTCAAATCAGTTATCTATTTATAACCGATTTAAAACGATTTGGATAAACCTCAAATTCGTCTTAATCTCAATTATCCTCTTTAAATAAACCTTTTATTTAAACCTCTCAATTATCCACTAATTTAATTAATTATCTGATTGATTTAAATTCATGATTCAAATAATACATTTAAATAATTAATTAACATTTTTATTTAACTACTAAACAATTTTAGTAAATAAATAATTATCCACCTAAATTACTATACTTAGTAATTAAGTTTCATTCGATTATCGATTACTAATTAATCGAATTTTATGACACGTTGACCCTAGTTTAACTCTTACGGGTCAATGACCGGGTCGGGTACGTTAATTTATCGGATCTGGACATACAATATCCAACATAACAGTCATGTCGACCCTATATTTACGATTTCGACGTTGGATTTCAGACATCTGCCACGGTCGCCGGCGACTGTTTGCCGCCGTTCTGACAACCTTGTCAAAGTCGCCGGTGACTGTTAACCTCTTAATTTTTTTTAATAAAAAACCCTTGAATTTCCATGGTCGTCCGACCCTATAAAGAAGAGGGTTGTCGACGACCAGCTACAGAGTCGTCCGGTTCCGAGATTTTTTCAGGTACAGTTCTCTCTGGCTTTTTTGTTATATGACGGTGGCTGCTTCTTAGCTTGGCTTGCGATGCCTGTGTATCAGATTTCGATCCTATTACTTTAGTCTCGGTTATGTATGTATTTTGAACTTTGTGTAATCCGTTTCTAGCGTGTCATTAATTTGGTTTTAATATACTTCGGTGTTAAAAAAAAAAGTGTAAAAACAAACTAACTTTTTAAAAAGAGTTACGTTTCGTACAGACGTACATTTAAGATGTGACATCTGTTATATTTTTTGTTTTATTTGTACCTCTTTTATCCTTCTTTCTAAAGAAACGTTTTATTATTTAATTTAATAGCTTTTTTCCTTTTTCTTTTTCTCAACTTTGTTTTTATCATTTTTGTAAGACACTTTTTCTTCTGTTTTTTTTTTAAATGGGTGTTCTTACAAAACGTATTTATCAAAATAAGTATTTTTTTGAAAACTCTAGTTTTGTCTCTCCTAATCTTACTGGATAAATACATATTGCAAAATAGTTCTAGAAAAAATTGACTCTTTCATCAAGATTTATCGGATAAGTTTATAAAATATCATTGATCAAACTAGATATTTTTAATTGATTTATTTAAATCTTCCTTTAACTTTTCTAATTTTTTGTTTGGAAAGAAAACTTACATATGACACTTTGTTTCTGTTCATGATATTCTATACGTATAAGTTTCTGAGAAATGTTTTATTATTAAAATTATTTTTTTAAGAAATAAAATTATTTCTAAAGAAATTAAGTAGAAAAACATTTTGTTTTGAATTGGAAACTTTATAAAGCGTTCACAAAACATTTTTAAAATAAAACATTTACTCTTGTAAACCCTTTATAAAAATGTTTGTAGTCTTTAATAAATGTTTTTTTATTTTATTTGAATGGAAAAGATCTATAGAAAACCAACAATTATTCAAAAAATCATAAAACCAACTTTTTTTTCTCTATAACTTCTTCATATATTAATAGTTTTTAGAAATAATTCACCAAAAAGTCTATAATTTTATTATCTTTATTTATAGAAAAAAAATTTATGAATAAAAAAGTTTAGTGATTTTTTATTAGTGCATCATGCAATTGTACTAATAGTATTGTATAATGCATTATAATTAAAACTACTTAAAAAGAAGAAACTTAACTTAAATATGGACGTGGTTTATGCGAATAATGTAAAAAACAAAAAATTGGCATTCATAAACCAAATTTATATTATTGTTGCATAGTGCATTATTAATTTCAAGCTAAAATCTGAATTTTATTTTATTTAAAAAAAAAACTCGAAAATGTTTTTAAAGTTTTTTCTTTTTTCAGTATTCTTAAATTCATGAAAGAAACATATAAAAAAAGAGTAAATTACATTTTTTGTCCTTTAACTTTTCACAAATTGCAATTTTTGACCTTTATCTTTTTTTGTTGTATTCTCTATCCTTTTTCTTTTTAAAAATTTCATCCTTTGTCCTTTAACCCATTTTCCGTTACAGTTCACCGTTACCATCGTTAACTCCGTCACATGAGGGCTAATTCTGAGATTCGAGAACTAGAGGGACTAATTATGTTATTTGTGTAATTAAAATAAACTAATTAAAATTAAAAAAAAAACCTAAAAAGAGTTCATCATAAAACTCACGTCAGCTCCGTTTTTCCGATGCGATACGATTCCGGCGACAGATTTCTAGGGTTTCTAATCTGGAAATCAGTCCAGTCAACCCTCATCTATCTCCTCTCCAAAACCCTAATCTTCAACAACCATCATCTCCTCCATCTTTGGCTTCATCTTCTTCCAGCTCCCTCTCCTCCTCTTCTCCGCCTCCCTCTTCCTCGTCTCCTCCCCTCAACCTCTCCCCGGAGTTTCCCTCGTTCAACTCCTCAAACCCCTATTATTCACCCGCCACCCCTTCCCCCCGATCTGACATCAACGGCCGCACCAAAACCCTATCCCTTCCAAAATCCAGCCCGTCGCCGTCTGGAACCCTAGCCGCCACCGCCGCCTGGAACCATAGCCGCCACCGCCGCCTGGAACCCTAGCGAGATGAAACGAGGACCGCGAGATGAAACGAGGAGAAAGAAGGTAGTCGGAGGCGGGGGGGGGTGTCAGAACGAGTCGCCGGAAAAAATGGTCGCCGGCCGGACCTGTCGCCGGAAAAACGGGCTCACGCCCTCCCCTGTTTTCTTTTGAAATATGTGAAGTAGATTTTTCAAAAAGCCCCTTTATACTTTTAGAAATTAGTCCCTCTTGTTTTCAGATTTCAGATTTAGCCCTCACATGATGGATTTAACGATGGTAACGGTGGATTTTAACGGAAAATGGGTTAAAGGACAAAGGATGAAAATTTTTAAAAGAAAAAGGATAGAGAATGCAACAAAAAAAGATAACGGACAAAAATTGCAATTTGTGAAAAGTTAAAGGACAAAAAATGTAATTTACTCTAATAAAAATTTTAAAAATAAATTTATTTCTTGGTTTTTTGATTTTTTGCAAAATATTGATTTTCTATAGAACTCAACCCTTTATTTGAAAATACTGTTTACGTAACATTATTGTTCTTCACTTAAAGGGAAGAAAATTAATCTTTTTAGTTAGTTTAAGAACATAGAAGGAAAAACATTTTGAAAGAAAATATAAATGCAAATTTGTAAACCCTTGTATAAAATTAATGTTCAGAACCAACAGGACAACATAACGAACCGATTGTTTTAGCGTTTTATTGGTCGGACCGGTTGGGCCAGATATAAGAACCGGATGAGATTTTAAATAATATATATACGTTTAGTAGAGATAACAAATATGGATGGACCAAGTTGAACCATCTTGTAATATAGAGGACGAAATTTATAAATTCTAAAACCCTAAATGTACATTTTTGAAGGAGGTACACATCATTTTACTCTACGCCCCTCTCTAAGAGTTCTTTTTCTCTCTGTAGTAATTTCTCAAGTTCTCAAGTTCCCACTTAAAACCTCAATGTTTTAAAATCAGAGTTTTAAACCGTACAGAACTTATGTTAAAAAGGTTTAATTGGTTGATCTAGAAGGTCGAACCGGATTTGACTATTCAAACCATGTTTTAAAACTGGATTTTTGAAACGGACCGGACTTTTGTTATAAAAAAAACTTCAACCGGTTGACCCAGGTTGACTCGGAAGGTCGAAACAGATTGACTATTCAAACTTTAAATTTATTATATACACTTTATAACCTTTCAAACATGATAAATGTAAAAAAAAATTAAAGTTCTAAATAAATTACTACTATTAAAAAAAGTTTTAATCAAACTACAAGGATTTTGTTTTAAAATTTTGACAAAATTACAAATGTTGTCCTTTCCTTTAATGGACATTAAATTTATCCGTTAAATCCAGTCACGTGACTTGTACATGAGGGGTATACATGTCTTTTACTGTTCTTGTTTTTTTAGTAAAGAATTGAAGTAAATAAATCGGTGAGATTTAAAATCGAACTTCTATCGGTGACGGGTCTAGTGGTGGCGGAGAGTTTGTTGAGATTTAGATGACACGGCGGTGGGTCTATGATGGTTGTGCGGTTGAATGCGATTTAAAGGTGGTGATGGCGGTGATGATGAATGGAGAAAGAAATTGAGGGTTGGGGTGGGGTGTTGATAAAGGGAGAAAGAAATGGTAGAGCATGTTTGGGATTTCATTTAAAAACTCCTTATTGACTTATTGCCTTTTTGAAAAGCCAATAAATTAAAAATATTGTTTGGCTAATCTAAAAACACTTTTGATTTTAACTTTTTGACAAGGAGAAAAAAACCATATATCAAAAGCCAAGAAAACTTGGCTTTTAAAACTCCTTTTGACTTTTTGTCTTTTTGGTCATTTTAAATGAATAAGATAAAAAACAATTTTTAATAACTTAGTGACTTTTCCTACCACAAAAGCTAATCCAAACAATTTTTTTAAAACTCATTTTGAAAAAGTAATAAGTTAATAAGTGATTTTAACTAAAAGCACTTTTGCACTTAAATAAGCACTCCCAAACATCTACATAACACATCATCCATCTTTATTTAACGACAAGAAATACCCCTGAAAAGCAAAAAGACAAAAATATTTTTGACTTAACAGAGAAATTTAACATTCGTTAGTGGAAAGGACAAAACATGCATGAAATTAAAATATAAAGGACATTCAGTGTAATTTTGTTTTTTAATCAAATAAATCTTAGAATAAAATACAATGCCGAACCTTAAATAGTTTTACGAAAAAGAACTCATCTTATGCAAATAGTGGATAACGCTAATTTCTTTTTAAAAATGAGTTTTTAACGTGAGTGTGTGACTTTAAGTTTAAAAAACAACTCTAATTAGCGGCCGTGTCCGGATTTTGGCCGGTCGAATAGTAAAAACCGTTAGGTGAAAAATTAGTTTGGATTAGACTAAACTGTGTACAACCATACCGGCTTAGGCTCTAGTCGTCGGCTCAACCAGTCGAACCGGCCGATTACAGTAGGTTTTAAAACACTGCAAAACCTAAGTCTCTGTTGGGTTTGGCACTTTGGTTGAAGAGGGCGACCTGTCCAAATTGTCATCTTCTCTCTCAGTTGTTGCCCTCACCACGACCACAGACCCTAGATCTATCAGAATCAAAACTCGTAATGTCGTTTTTTTCTTCACTTTATCCAACACATGGTTTACTTCATTTCAGTTTTAGTTGTTTTTCCAGTTAAGCCGCGGTTTTCGACTACCCACTTCAGTCGCAGACCGTAAGAATCGGCTGGTTATTTGAGTAGCAGTTCTACTAAGCATGACCGGACAGCTGGTAACACCGATTTCGGGTTCAATCTTTACATATAAAGGGTTACGGATTTAAAAGTATTTGATTGATCATGATATTACCAATCTATAATTACCAAGTATCTTTAATTACCAAGATAAGGAATAGTTTTTTTTAGACATTTTGGTCATTTTATTTAAATAATTTATCAATAAATCTTTAGAAAAAATATGTTTTTATTCTCGCAATTGTCATATTTTCATACTCACCCAAGCACACACCACGGCTCACAGACCGCAAATATGCCTTGGTTTGCCCTCTGACGGCCCGCAAATTTGTCAAATTAGAAAAACACCTAAAATTTCACTATATAAACGTAATCAGCCTCGTTTGCACATTAAACTTTTTTTGAAATAAAGATATTTGAGAGGAAAGTAAAATTTTCTAACAAACCATTTAACCATTTTGGGAAAGAAGTTTCTAAGAACATCCATTTGGGAAATCACACAAATCGAAGCTGCTCAGATTTAAGAGAATATGCAAGGTGAGATAATTTTATTTGCATACATTCATTGTCTATCTCTTTCGAATTCAATATTACTTCCAAATAAGTTCGATCTGCTCCAAATAAGTTTAGATTGTGAATCTAGGTTACAGATCAAAGATTGTAAATCAAATGTAGATCTGATGTGCTGATTTTAAACAGATTTACATCTATATTCTCCAATTTTATTTTAAGATATGAAACTTATTTGAAACTTATTAGATTTAGATTTTTACACTTCCCAAATACTGAATCTGTCTGCGTTTTAGACTTGATTTAGATATATTTTGTGAATTAACATCAGTATCTATCTCCCCAATTTGTTTGTAGGATTTGTAGCAAAAATGAATTTCAAAAGACTCATTGAAGGTGTCAGACGCTTGTCAACAGCAGAAAACAGCCAAAAAATAACAAAATTGTACTCTAGTGGTGAAAAAATACTTGTAGTTGGAGATGGTGATTTCAGCTTTTCCAAAAGTCTTGCGTTCCGTTTAGGGAACGCAGCTGATTTAACTGCCACCGGCTATGACAAAGCAGGTAATATTTCATTCTTTCTATATCAATTTTTTTTTTATATTTCATTAACATTTAAATAACTCTGTTAAAGAGAAGCTAGAAGGGATGTACAAAGAGGCAGGTAGCAATATTGACCAGCTGGTCAATGCGGGGGCGACCGTCTACCACACGGTTGATGCCATGACGATGGCCGATGACAAAAGATTGAATCAAAGGTTATACAACAAAGTTGTTTTCAACCAACCATATGCGGTTGAAACTTTTGGGAACGATGGATCCGCTGATGTTATCAGGTATATGACATCAAAATAGACATGAAGTTTTATATAAGCCTAGTAAAACGAGCGGGTAGGATGGGTCAGACGGGTTGGATTGTTGATGATCCAGCGGTAGTGTTGTCTTGTCAATATGTATATATTAAGACAGGAAGTTTTAAGATACATTACCGCTGGCATTCTAATCTACCTGTAATAACCTGGGAAAACAGAAACATAACCTTCTGATGCTAAATACAAGACTACAGCTGCATATACCACTGGAAAGTGAAGTAAGAACATTTAAGTACTAAAGATGTTAATAGCTGTTAAAGAAGATAAAAAATAGCAATAAAAAAGTAAGGTCAGATATATGATCTTAATATACATTGGTAACTAAAAGAAATCTTCTTTTGGTTTCTATTGTCCGCCGTTGCTTGTTACTACTTTGAAGCAAAGATTGTGAAATCTAAGTGACTCTGAGGCATGCTATATTGCTATATTTAGGTTATGTACTCTAGACAAGTTACAAATACCAAAATTACCAGCTTTAGAATTTCTGATGAAAGAACCTGATAGATTTCTTTTAAATAATTTCCCATTCATTAGTAGATCTATATTATGATACAACAACAGCATTTTTTTAATCTCTTTAAAAAAAAAAAATTATCCACCAAAGTTTCTTTTGTCTGCCACAGGATTACTCAGGAAAATAAGAACTCAGAAAACCTAAGAGAGCGCAATGCCACTCTTAGCATAATGTGAGGAAAACATTTTAGTGTATAAACAAACCCAGAGAACAACACAAGAAACAAAAGATTTAGTGTTTTCATCTGCGCTATGAAGCAACTAATTTTGTTTTCTCAATTAGATTATTTAGTACAAGCAGGAGACAACACACACTGACTATTTTAGTAAAAGAAAAATATTGATTGACCAAAGATCCTTTTGTCTCAAATAGCAATTTTTTGTTCTCAATTAGATTATTTAGTATAAGCAGGAGACAACACACACCGACTAATTTAGTATAAGGCAACAGAAGCAAAAGAAACTGTTAAAGAATGACTAGTAAAGGAAAAATATTCATTGACCAAAGTCCCTTTTGTCTCAAATAGGAATTTAGAAAACCTAAAAGAATATGATGCCACTCTTAGCATAATGTGAGAAAAACATTTTAGTTTGTAAACAAACCGGCTACAAAGTAGGAAGGACATCAAAAGCTTACTTTTAATAACCAACTGGGACATTCAGATGTAAATTGATGGATCTGGTTTTATGTAAAGTTGTTTAAACATAGAATTTTAATAAGGAAAGAAAGAAAATATACCTGAACTTCAGAACAACTGTCCTAGAGAAACCTGCAATAAAACCAAAAGAAAAAGTAATTGTCTAAATATAGACCAGAAAATGAAATCTTAAACAAACTGTTGACTTCCAGAGGTTGACTGACAGATAGTTAAAAGACCTTAAAAGATACATAATAAATATATACCTCCTAACAGATTCAGTTTAGAAAGCAACTTGTAAGCAAAGAACACTCAGAACGCCTAAGCAACCAAATACCAGCTTTCTCAGGGATTTTTGAAGTACAATTGAGAAACTGGATTATAATTTGTAGTGGTCATAGAAAAATTATTACAAAAATGAAGGATAGTACAAATTATAATTTACCTAAAGAATTTCTTTTAGGAATTGTAAAGTATATCATTTGAAATTGAAATTTGAAATTGTTTAAAAGGATAGCTACCGGTCGGATGAGGTTATAGGGGTTTTTAAGGATATAGACAAAAAGGGAAGTAACCCAATTAACCATATCTTTGGATAATATAAGATTAGAAATTTGTGTTGTTTTAAGCTAAAGTCACTCAGTAATATAATTTAAAGAAGAATATAAGAAATAAATGATGCCTGCACTTGAACAGATCCCTATAGAAAACTCCAATTAAATAAGAAGATAGTAGTAAGAACAGAATTGAAAGTAGCTTGAAAAAATTTCTTAAAGATCAACAGTCAGATCCAGATGCATTTTCAAACATATACAATAATAAGATAATAGTAAGAGGACAAATGAAAAGCATGTAGAAGCAGTGATAAATCGACATTTAAAAAAAAAGCAATCGATTCGATAAAACAAAATTAAAGATGATAAGAATGTTGAAGACAAAAAAAGGCAGAAAACACTGCCTCAACAGCCAAAACATACTAATCTGTGGAATGTAACGTATGCTATTCTATGGAATGTAACATATACTACCTTATCGAGTGATAATTTTGATGCAAATCTTTTGAAATTCTTGACATAACTAACTGAGGAAAAATAGAACAAAAGAGACCCCAAACAAAAAAAAAATAAGGTTGGTTTGAAGAAAAGTTTAGGTGTAAACAGACCAGGGGCGGTTGAATACGTTCATGGTTATGGAGTTTATACTTTTTTATTTGGGTAAAATAATTGCAGTCGATGGCATTTACGTAGCTGTGTGCAAATGTCTAGGTATAAACTTCCATACAGGTAACTTTTACATAGGACAGTATTTATGGCAGTTTGCAAGCTTACGTAGGACAGTAGTGAATGGTGTGTACCCGTAAAGCTATATGTGTATTAAAACCAAAGAACATTAATGTGAGCTAACAAATCAATTAAAATCCTAGATTAAATCACTAGACAGGTACATTGTTAGAGGTAGAGATGGAATAAAAGGTGTAGAATATATATTGCTGCAGATATAGAGACAATGAGCACAACAGAGAAAAAAAAGATACATAGGCCTGGCAAAACAGGTTGGTTGGGTCAGACGGGTTAAATTGGTTCAGACTTGCCAAGTAGTAAATTTCAGAAAGTGAAACAAAGTCAGGATTGTCCCCTGTAGTTTTAAAATAATAAAGTTTTAATATTAATCATTGTTTTTATTATATATTTTTCAGGGCTAACCAAGAGTTGATAATTGGTTTCTTCAAGAATGCGGTCAAGATGATAGATCAAAATGGCGAGGTTCACATCTCCAATAGAGTGCAAGGAGATTTTGAAAAGTTGAAGATACGTGAGCTGGCAAATGCCAACGGTCTGATGGTAATCAATGAGATAAAATTCCCAGAAAAGGATTACCCAGAATATGTGAATAAGAAGGGTGTGGGGCAAGGAGCTGATGAAACATTCAAGCTACAACCCTCAAGCACCTTAGTGCTCGTTAAGAAGAATATCCAGAAGTAAGAGACCTATAAAAGAAGGAAATCATTTTGGAACTGATATTGAACCAAGATAACAAACTTCTTTCGAGTTTTATGCTTCAATACTCGGTTTAGTACTTCTGTTAATACTTTGAAAGTTTTATGCTTCAATACTCAGTTTAGTACTTCTGTTAATACTTTGAAAAATGTATTGAATACATAGCTTCTTTTCATTCGGTCCAAGCTCAATAATTGAAAACCGGACAGCCAAAAGAAGAACCAAACCGGAACCGCGAGGAATTTAACGGTTTGGTTCCGGCTCTAAAATGTGTGAGGAACATTCTGTTTCAAATTCCATGTGACAGAATATAATCTTATCTCACTATATTTATAGCAACCATGATGAAAAACTCAGAAGTCTTACCTGCATAAATACACTACAATCTGTGACCAAAGGATGATTGTGCAAATCAGTGCCTGGTGGGAACATCAATAAATCAGGAAGCAAGACATATTTCTGAACCTGTAAGAATTTTAAAAAAAAAGGTAAGCACCAATATAATATAAAAATGATTGTAATATTGATTGCTTAATATTCATATATTTAATAACTGTAAGGTCCGGATGGTCTGGTAAGAACTGTGAAGTCTGGACAGATTCATATCCAGAATTTTGTGCCTTTCATATGCCATTTTGACCCATTTGACCCATCTAACCCGTTTACCCACTGGAAATAAAAGTTAACAATATGGCTAAGGCAAGAGTTAAGAAAAAAACCTCAGAATGCACCAGGATCAGAATGCAACAAAGTTCTTATAGAAGTTTGTTTTCAACTAAGTTATATTGCAAAAGCTTCAACTAAGTTAAAACTACAAGGTTAGTGGTTGAGAAAGATCCTCTTCTCAAAGAAATCCACATTTGACTTTGATAGGATCCGACAAAACCTTAGCAGACTTGTAATCAAAAGATTAATCCAAGCGTCAACAAGAATGGAACTTTTAGACATTCATGTGCTTCCCCAACAGTTCTTCCATCCTTTTTTCTCCTCCAATTATGACCATCTTTACGAAAAAAAACCTAAGGACCCTCTTGTTAAACAAAAACAAAGAACCACCTGTACAAATGTACCCCAATTCAATAAGAAAGATAAGATAGAAATCAGCAAGCTATTGTAACAGGTATACATCATCTGAAAAATTGAACACCAAGGTAAACATGAAGAGTTTTACTTGGAGGTTTTTATGGAGGCTCATTGGTAAGCTGTTTTTCCCTAGTCTTTCTTCTGCAACAAATTGTCAACCAGGTATTGCAACCATAACACATTCGTCTTGGGGAAACTGTATGATCAAAGAGAAGCGATTGTGATAAATTATAACACTATTTGGTCTAACAGGAAAAAAGGAGTCACCCGAGGGGTTTTCAATGCATATAATAAAACCCGCTAAAACAAAAGAAAGTCACTGAAAGATCATAGTTTCTGTTTGTGATCATATTTTATGAACTTTGGACCCAAATTAGTTTTTATCTGTACCCACTTGTTTTATTCTTGTGTTTTACTGGTATTACTTGTTTTATTGCTTATTAACTACATACTTTCCCACTTGTTTTATTCTTGTGCATTTTATGTTTTATTTGACCAAAATTTTGCTGGGTACGCTAATTATCATACCTTCCCTCCCAGCAATCTTCCCAAACTTGTTTCATTTTCCGATAAGTTTCTGACTGCACACCATCTCAAAAAGCTGAAACTTTAGAATGAAAATGCTAGCAGATGTTAGTAACTTGTACGTGAAGCTAGCCAGCGACCTATTTATCATTTTATCTCCTTCAGGCCTTCGAAGAGTCATGGGTCCAGAGATAAATCCAGAAAATAAATGTTTCCTGTGAGCAGTTCTGGCATGGCGAATTGATCTTAGTTACAACAACCTACAAATAAATGAGTTTTAGTAAGAGAATAATACCATTCACAATGAAAACCAGAACACATTGAATATGTGAGTTTACCTACAAAAATCATAAAGCCTAGACGCCATTCACTCACGCTTTAAATAAGCAACATACACTCCAAGAATAGTTAGAAGGTTAACATTAATTTCAATTAAGTTACACCTAACTACAATCACCATCATTGGCCTTAAACTCCTAGGTTTATCATAGGACACACAATTAAGATGTTTAATAACTTTATTTAGAGAAAAATACAAAGTCAGACAAAAAAAACGCTTATAATTCTCAAATTAGCAGGCAATGGGTCCAAATAATAGTTCATTGATTTTCTACCTATATCTTGCTTGTAGGCACAACATTTTCATTCACCCTCAAATCTGTCTCCATCATTGACCTGATCAACACAACAAAAACAATCAAGATTAGGGCCTGAGGGTACTTAGGATTAAATGTTTCACTTGAAACCTGGTAGTAAGATTATTTGACTTTGACCAAATAGGTCAAACACTAAGATGATGACATCTAGGAACCTGGGGATTTGAATGTTTATGACCAACTGATCACCATTAATAGGTCTTAAATTGCCAAAAAAGAATTTAACAAACTGAGACAGATTACATAAACCACCCCATATGAGAATCAATGTGATAAAACATCAAAACCATAAATTTTGATTCACCTATACAAATCATGCAATCCCCACTTATAGAATAATAGAAACTGTGTCTTCATCTCAGACTTTTTGGCGATGCGAACCATTGGAGAAAGCCACCGCCACATAGAGCTCGAGAAGCAAACCGCCAGATTGTGTTGTGGTCTCAAGAACAGAAGGCACAGCAAGTGTGTATGTAGGTCGTGCTCTTTGAACGCCACCTCTTAAAAAAAGGAGTAAAATTACCAAAATATGTAGATAGTGCTTTATAACATAGTATAGATATATAAAAATTTATTTTTGTTATCTATCACTACCTTTATTCTAACTTTTTTTAAACAAGTTTATAGTGATAAAACCTATGCTGACCCGGGATTCTATTCCAGTGGAGTTAGAAAATTTCAGGGCCATTTTTTTGGACATAATCTTTAAAACCAAGCCTGGTTTTTTAACAAGGCCAACTTTTGCAGTTTGGGACCTTAATGATTTGAACAACATGAACAAACTGAAAAAAAAAAATTAACAAAAGACCAGAAGCTTAAATAAAGACCAATTCAAACATGCAGATCTTTAACAACATAAACAAACCCATAAACTTAAATAAAGACCAGACCTTTTGCAAATGGGCATCTTAAAGATTCAAACAACATGAACAAACCAAAAAACTTTAACAAGAGACCAGAAACTTAGATAAAGACCAATTCAAACATGTGGATCTTTAACAGCATAAACAAACCCATCAAAAACAAAGATTGTAGCTTTTGCATATCAGCTTGAAAATTAAACCCAAATTTGAAGTAAAATATATCAAAGACCATAGCTTTAAAATGAAAAGCCAAAAACTTAAACAAAGATCCTTGCTCCCTACCTTAACGAACCAAACCACATGAACAAATACTAGATCTTTGAAACCAAACTGGAAGTATTTACAAATACCATCTTTTTCGAACTTAATGATTCAAACAACATGAAAAAACCCAGCAAGTTAAATAAAGACTGAAACTTTAGTATATAGGCACCTCAAGGACTGCAACAACATTCACAGATACTTCGTCTTTAAAACCAAAGCCGGACTTCTAACAAGGGAAAAACTTTTTCAGTTAACGATTCAAACAGCATGAACAAACCGAAAAACTTGAACAAAAGACCATAAACTTAAATAAAGACCAGTTCAAACATGCAGATCTTTAACAACATAAACAAACCCAGAAACTTAGACAAAAATCGTAGCTCCTCTCGAAAATTAAACCCAAATCTTTAAACCAAACCCGGATTGTTAACAAGGGAAAAACTTTTTCAGTTAACGATTCAAACAACATGAACAAACCGAAAAAGTTGAACAAAAGACCAGAAACTTATATAAAGAACAATTCAAACATGCAGATCTTTAACAACATAAACAAACCCAGAAACTTACATAAAGACCGGACCTCTTGCAGATTCCAACGACATGAAGAGATCCCGTAATTTTGAAGTAAAACTTAAAATTAAACACAAACTTTGAAACACAGCTTAACAAAGAACAGATCTATAAAATTAAACACAGATCTTGGAGTAAAACTATAACACAGAATAAATCTCTTGCAGATCTAGAAATATCCGACAGGAGCTACAAGATCAAAACCAGATAGTTACCATTTGAGATTTGAGGAGGAGAAGGTGAGAATACGGCAGGAATCAATGGATGTTCAACATCCCCGACCTAGACCCAGCATCGTCCGTAACGAAGGGAGGAACTTCCACCAGAGAAACCCTACTACCCACCCGAAGATAGATCGAGATTGAATGGTCGTCAAGAACAAAGAGACTTATCATATTTAATTTAAAAATTTCTCGTCGATATATATTTATTTATTATCAATAGGCAAATCTGTAGTTTTGAGAATAAAGATGGAGTCTTTTGATAATTAAGATGGATTGAATGGAAACTGTAAAGCCTTTCTCGGAATCTGAAATAAGCCAAATATGGTGTATTTGATTAGATATATAAAGGTTTTTTTTTTTTTATATATATATATAAAGTATTAATTTAAGAAACTACAAACAATATAGTGGCCGTTCAAAATATAAACAAACAATATGCTAAAAAACTGTAAAATAAAAAAGTAAAAAAGAACTTTACAAAAAACAATAAGTTCGTCGGTTTTAATTAGGGTTATTGGATTTTAATAATTCAAGTTATTACCAATTGGCCAATATTAATCACAATTTCAAAATTGTTCTACATTAATCAAAACTATTAAGGTGTTGGATTTCATTGGACCTCGTTAAGTTTTTCTTAACTCCTTTAGTTTTTTGCTGACGTGGCACTGATTAATAAAAGCCACGTAAGATGTCACGTTAGCAAACAACTAATGGAGTTAAGGAAAACTTAACGAGGTCCAATGAAATCCAACATCTTAATAATTGAGATTAAAGTAGGACAATTCTGCAATTAGGATTAATATTGAACAATTAGTAATAACTTGAATTATTAAAATCCAATAAACCTTTTAATTATTTAAAGAATCCGAACCGTCTCTCAATTATTATTATTAATTTAATAATATATAACAATTATTTTTTATATCTATATTCTTCCAACTTTTTTTATAAACAAGTTATAATGATAAAACCTATGGCGGACCCAGGATCCTATTCTAACGGGATCGTTTTTTCGGGGCTCTATTCTTGTATTGATATCTAGGTTAGAAAATTTTAGGGCTATTTTTTCGACTTCATTATTAGTGGTCGTCTCTTGTTTAATCCTTTCATATACATTAGATTTTTAAACAAATTGCATCGTAAAATTAAACATAATTTTATTGTTGATACTAATATCGTGTTACTTTATAGACATGGGTTATACTAAGAAGTTATATTATTCTAAGAAGGCTAAGAACCATCTCATCCATTACATCGCTAATTGAATGATGATCTACGACCCTAATCTTCCCCGTGTATAGTTAGTCATTAGCTTCAAAAAAAATTGGGTGCGTAGGGGTATTATGGTAAAATGTTAACTGACCTCTCATAATCTCCTAAAACACTATGATCGATCATAGGGAGTGAGAGAGAGAGAGGGAGTGAGAGAGGAAAGTGATGAACTCTACATCACGATCGTCATCATCGTCGGCATTACCGTCGTCTTCGTCGCCCTCATCATCACCATCTCCTTCTTCAACTGAAACGAAATCAATAAATATTGTGGCTATTGAGTCACCACATTCGCTACAAATATCAGAAATCGAAGAACAAGAAAATGCAAAACCAATCAATGTTGTTAAAAAAGAAAGAAAAATTCAAAAGAAGAAGCAAAAACAATCAAACACATATAAAATTTCATATAAAACTAGGGTTTCTAGACATCTTGTGTTTAATCAGTTGTTTATTACTAATGTTCATATCAGTTCTGTTACATTGGGTCAAAACTTGTTATATTATGCGATATTATGTAAAATCTGTTCATTAAACTTGGGTTTTTACACAAACTGGGTCAAAACCTGTTATATTGTTCGATATTGTTGTTAGGATTCAATCTCTCCCCCTTTTCATTGATTAGTCATCGTATATACCTATTTACTTCTAATATCCTTATAAATATGGATATATACATTTTTGGATACTAACTATTCTAATATCCCCCTCCTCCTTTAAATAAAAATCTAAGGAGGAGGTCATAAATGCCTAGACTGGAATGAAAGTCTTCAAACAAAATACAAGGCAATCCTTTTGTGAAGATATCTGCAAACCGGTAACGAGAGGAGACATGCAGAATGCGAACTAGCCCCCGCTGGCCGCTGAACCTTCTCGCGAAAAAAAGTGTAAATCGATCTCAATGTGCTTTGTTCGTTGATGTTGAATATGATTTTCTGGCATGAATATGGCAGTAACAATGTCACAATAGACAACAGAGGTTCGTGTAGGGGGTCGGACGAGCTCTAAAAGTAGATTGTGGATCCAGCAGATTTCCGCGACCACGTGTGCAACGCCCCAATACTCAGCTTCAGCACTAGAACGAGAGATGGTTTACTGACAGTTGGAGGACCATGAAATCAGATTGTCCCCAAGAAAAAAGACAATAGCCAGAAGTAGAGCGACGAGTGTCCAGACAACCAGCCTAGTCAGCATCAATATAAGAGACAAGAGAAGTAATGAAGCCACCCTGCATATGAACACCCATGGGTTATGTACTTTTCAAATAGCATAAAATCCGTTTAAGAGCATTAAGATGAACATTCCACATTTCCAACACCCTTATAAATACACACCGAAAGGAACACCCAAAGAACAATGTGATATGAAATTCAAAAACCTAAACTATCCCAAGTTTGATATGGAACATAGCTGAAAAATAAACACGATAGTTTACTCAGATTCAACTCGTAGGTATTCTCCACCTTCCTCGGCAATCTGTTTCAATTGCAGTCATGAAAAAGATAATCGTAATGTTATAAACAAAATACAATTCTAAGCACACGTAATCAAATGAAGAAACTATTTCGCTATAAGAAAAATTAAAAGCTAACAAAAGGAAAAAGCCTTGCAGAAATAAATAAATAAAAAGTCAATATACACCTACGCTAAACACTAAACACATAAAAGCATAATAGAAATAGGAAGCATAAACCATATTATAACCATCATAGAAATTAAATATAACCATTACCCAACATTCTGAAGTAAAGAACTCAAAGAACAAGAAAATGCAAAACCATTAAATGTTGTTAAGAAAAATATTCAAAAGAAGAAGCAAATGTTGGAAATATTCATACATGTGTCTTTTAGGATCATTTCTTAGTAATGACCAAAGTGACATAAAGTCATTATTAATATATGATATAAAGTTCTTATTAATGTATACTTATTTGATGAGAATAATAACATAATATGAAACGTCTTTTGCCGTTTGATGTCTTATCAGTACATGATTAGAGAAAACAAAAACACCATATATACACTATTCACTTTAATCACAAAATCCATCAATAGAAGACATCTAAATGGAAAAGAAACATCATGGCTATGATATCATCATCGGTATCTATAATCTCAATCCCTACCGGTACGTCTTCACCTTATATGTATTAGTGTCACTTGATTGAATTGATCAACAGCAACGACAATCAAATACAAGTAAAATTTCATATAAAACTAGGGTTTCTAGACAACGTTGTGTTTCATCAATTGTTTATTACTAGTGTTCGTATCAGTTTTGACAAATTGAGCCCAAATTTGTTATATTTTGCGATATTGTGTCAAATCAGTTCGCCAAACTAGGGTCTTTACACAAATTGGGTAAAAATTTGTCATATTGTGCGATATTGTGTCAAATCAATTCGCTACACTAGGGTTTCTACACGAATTGGGTAAAAGCTTGTTATATTGTGCCATCTTGTGTCAAATCGGTTCGCTAAACTGCAGTTTCTACACAAATTGGGTCAAAACTTGTTATATTGTGTCAAATATGTCCGCTAAACTAGAGTTTCTACATAAATTGGGTCAAAACTTGTTATATTGTGTGTGACAAATAGCTAGTTAGTTAAGTTAATGTTCATATCGGTTCTATTCTGTTTAAAAAAAGGTTAGTTAGTTAAGTTAATGTTTATATCAGTTGTGTGTTATTATTAATGTTCACAGTGTATCAATTGTGTCTAAGTATGTTTGACAATCAGTAAGTTAGTTAATGCTCATATCAGTTAATGTTGTATACTAACGTTCATACCAGATTTGTCAAATTGGGTAAAACTTGTTATATTGTGTGTTGTTGTGTCTTATGATCATATCACACTATTTTACTTTTTTTTTTGTCATTGTTTTATAGCATAGGGACACATTAAAAAAAGATGAACACTCCATGCTAAAGGAAGTTACTAGAAATATGAACGAGTTGTTAAGAAAGGAAAAGTTGAACGACATCGATCAAAGAATTTAAGATGATCAATGTATTCAGTATTCAGTCACATCATTTCTATATGGTGCGTTTTAACTTTAAAGAAGTCAAGACAATTGTCATTGATAATAGTGCCTCCAAAAATATGAAATAAAATATCTTGACATTACAGAAAAGATGGTACGTACATTAAATATTCAACAACATTTAACACATAGACACAAATACACAATACATAATTTGATACAATAACACTCTTTTATGCAAAAAATTACATTTGATTTGTATATATCTAGAACACCCTCTCTCTCGTAATATGAAATAAGCCATAAATGGTGTATTTGATTAGATATATAAAGGAGTGTGTCAACGTGTTAATTTAAGAAATTTAAAATAATATATGATAAGAAAATTTAAAGTAAAAAAGGATCAAATATTGAAGGATCAAACTACAGTTTCTACACAAATTGGTCAAAACTTGTTATATCGTGTCAAATATGTTTGTTAAACTAGAGTTTTTACACGATTGGGGTCAAACCTTGTTATATTGTGTGTGACAGATAGTTAGTTAGTTAAGTTAATGTTCATGTCGGTTATATTCTGTTTAAAAAAAGGTTAGTTAGTTAAGTTAATGTTCATATTAGTTATGTGTTATTACTATTGTTCATATTGTATCAGTTGTGTCTAATTATGTTTGATAATCAGCAAGTTAGTTAATTGCTCATATCAATTAATGTTTTATAATAATGTTCATATCATATTTGTAAAATTGGGTCAAAACTTGTTATATTGTTTCTTTTTTTTTTTGAACAACAAAAACATTATATTGATAAAACTAGCCAGGAGCTAGAAGAACAAGCATACAAGTGGAAAAATAAAGAGATATCCAACAACCCACATTTTACATTACAAAACAGAAACTTGACCACCCAATCCATTCACATGACAACTTGGACCTGCTTTTGATCCACAAATACGCCAAGGATTTTACTTCGCCAAAGAGTTGGTCGATGGAAATAGGTTTATTTTCGAAGACCTTAGCACATCTTGCCTTCCATAACACCCAAGATGCCGTATAACAAGTTTTGACATTGTTTTACTTTTTTTTGTCATTGTTTTACATCATAGGGACACATTAAAAAAAGATGAACACTTCATGCTAGAGGAACTTACTAGAAATATGAATGAGCTGATAAGAAAGGAAAAGTTGAACGATATCAAAGAATTTAAGATTGTCTCACATGTAAACCTACCATTTTGGGGCCATGTTCAAGTGTGACACCTCGTCCGAAAATTCAGGTCAAACCATTTACTTTGACTTTTAATTAAGTATTAATTGTGCTTTATCTGATCTGAATTCTGTTAAACTGTTAAATTACTGTGCCTGACCATTAACTGATGACGTAAGCCAAATCCCGCGTTTGTACTAGAAGCGTATACCCGTTAAATGCTTAGAAATTTCATGTATAAATCATGGAACTTCAATAATAAAATAAATAAATACAAAATGTATTTTTATATTTTATCCGGAACTGGTGTCGAACGTTTATATAATTGACACGTCAAACTGATAAGCGACCGATCGTCTAAAACTATTCGGTTTTAAACAATATGAACGGTCGAGCTTAAAACTGTTACAAACTGACAAACTGAAAACGTTAACCGTAATCGTGTGAATAAAAAAGCTCAAAAATATAACTCATATCTGAAAACTATTATAACCGACTTTAATAATTATTTTTATGAAATAAAAACATCACAAACTGAAATCGGTGTCAAGACTTAAGCCTAAAACCATCCGATCACTCAATTGGGCCCAACCTGGCCCAATAGGCCCAATAAACCTAAAACAATGAAACCGAACCCGAAACTTTGACACATTACTCAAACTCGACGAACCGAAGCATCATGGCAATCCGAAAACCTATCCGACACACAACGGGCCCGAGCCTCGAACCGGTGCCTCGTTTGGACCGCACGGCCCAAACCGACAAACAAGCCCATCAACTCTATATAATTTTTATAAAATAGATTAACATCTTTAGTTTTTTTTAAAAATTAGTCGCCACCTTTTATAAATCTTTATACTTTTATCGTTTCTTTTATAAAAGTTATGGTTTTAACCATTGCCATTCTTTTATGTTTTATAAAAACATCCTAATACCATACATTTTTTTAAATCAATGCATGTTGTTATAAAACAAGGCACCTACACTTAAATTTTTATAAAACTTGTAGGAGATTTGTAAGAGAAAAACAAGTGATGACAACTTTGGACAACCCCACACCAACCTCCCTTCCTCCTTTATTTTTCCATCGCCCTTCCCGCCACCTTTCTCCATCACCCTTCCCCTCTCATATCTTCTACCGAAAAGAACCACCAACCACCACCACATCAACCTCCCTTCCTCCTATATTTTTCCGGCCAAAACAGCCTCCACCACTGCCGCAAGATGCTGCCACCATCACCACCGTGAACCACTCTTCCCTCCTCCTTGTTCCTTCTTCTCGGCAGCCCACAACCCAGCCACCCCTCTCCTTCCATTTTCTGTCGAGAAAGCACAGCCACCACCACCTCTTGCAGCTGCCATCACCACCACCACAACCCACTCGCCACTCCTCTCTCTTTTCTTCTCGACAACAAAGCAACAACCACCCCCATCGCCATCTTCCTTCTCCTCCTTTTCCCTGTGCACGACAACCCCAAACACACCACCACTACCGTCGTACTGCTGCTGTGGTGCAGCCCCCCCTCCCTTGTTGGGTTTCGGACAGTGGTATACGAGTGCCCGGTGACGTAAAAAAAACTTGACAGTTAATTAAAACATTACCGACCGGGTTTAGTAAATTGAGAGTTAAAACAGATTAAACCGGTAATCTGTTTACGCAGCGGAATAAAATAATTTTACTAATTAAAACGCGTAAACCGTAGGTGTCGAAAACGTGTCAACAGGATCACGATCACCAAAAATAATTAATCACGCAAACACCATTTCGCGGTAAACATTTTAGCGCGAAAATAATAACGATTCGGTTTATGGTGGCGATAATCGAGCACCAAAGAATAAAGACTATGACGACGTCTAGGGTTTAGGCTAGACGGATGAACGATTAAGGCGACAAAGCTCGCACTCGCGATATCGTAACGATGACGACAAGGCGAGTGGTTATGGTGTCGCACGAAAACGGAGATACGCTAGATCGTGACGGCGATCTAGGGTTTGATGGCGTCGGCCCAAGGAGGTGGGGCGACGACGGCGGCGGCGGTTCTCACAGCGGCGACGACGGTGGTGACGGTAGTCTCGGACGAAGGCGAGCCGCGGTGGTGTTGATCTTCGATGGTCGTCGGAAGGAGCGACGAACAAATCTCCGGCGGCAAAGACTTCGCCGTGGAAAGGAGCCGGCGAGAGAGAGAGATCGGCGAGAGGGAGAGGAGGCGCGATGGCTAAAGTGGCGCAGGGATTAGGAGCACAAAACCCTAATCCCTAGTTGCTTATTTATAGGCAACTAAATTTCGTCTAGGCCCCTCGTCTATCTCTTTCATCGAAAACAAACCACTACAGTTTACGAATTAATAAAACAAATTTATTAATATAAAAGTCGTAAACCCGAGAACTTATAAATACAAATAACTATTTATTTGATCTATTATATTCACCGTAAACGTTTATTCGATAAATCGAAAACGTTTAATTCTCCGTTGGTTATCGCAAGGATAATTATTTGTAATTAAATAAATAATTACACAATTCCGTGAATTACCGGTTAAACAATTTAAGCGGATTTTTTATCTCGTTGCCCTCAGTGTAACTCTTTACGGGTCAAATCGGGCCGGGTTCTTGTTGTTGTCGGGTCTGGACAACCATTATCCAACACCCCTGACGTCGGAGATCACTGCTGCCAGAGCTGCTGCAGTGGGCAGCTGCAAGCCGCCACCCGCCGCCTTGCTCCCTCCTTTCTCGGTTTTCTTTTCCTTATCGTTGTGAGTTGCTTAAACCTTCATTTCTCCTATGTTTTTACACCCTTTGATCAACCCAAATGAGCCACAAGTCTTGACAATCTAACCATCATAATCTCATGTTTCTTTTCTTAATATGTTTAACCATCTAACTCAAGTTTTCTTTCTTTATCTTTGTTTCTTAAAACACAAGGTTATAAGGTTGAAAATGTGGTTAGGAAATGTTTTAATCCATGAAAATCGAGTTATATAACTAGTTAACCAACTATGATCATCTTATAAATATCTAAAACCATAATGTTAGTGTTTTATTTAATAATGAAAATCTATAGTTAAATCACTAGTTAAATGGATTTGGTTTGATTAGTTGATGATTTAATGATGTTAAATATTGTTGCATGGTTTATGTGAGCTATATCATGTTAGGTTATGATAAAGAAATGTTAGAAATATTATTTGAGATTTTTATGGTTAATCATCTTGTTAATGAATTTATATTTGCTAATGACAAAGTATCATGGATTAAATTGGGTGTTTAAAGACATTAGTGGACTAATTTGGACATTGGAAATGTTACTATAGTTTTTGGACATAAAATGATAACTTTAAAAACCCTTAAATGAATTTTATGACTAAATAACAAAGCTAGTAATTTTATATAAATTACTTGGATATTTAAACTATAAAAATGTCACCATAAAAGTTGTTATATAAAATGATCACATTTTATAAAAATATAAATTCTAAAAACAAAAGACTTAAAAGTCCTGTTTAGATTTTATAAAAGAAATAAAATGGATAAAATATATATAGATATATTTTGTGTTAAAAAATGATAAAATGTCATATTGCTAAACTATTGACAAAAAGTATAAAACCTTGAATTTATACAAAATTGGAAATATTTTATGTTGGTAAATAATTCTATAAAAGTCTCGAAAATTAAAACCCTAACTTTATTTGATAAATAAAGTTATTTAAAAATGATTTTATAAAAATAAAATCAAAAGACTTATAGAAATTATGAAAAACATATTTTAAACATTTTTGATTATTTAAAAAAAATTAAAATAATCAAAACGTTTTAACCATACCAAATGTTTATTTTTCAACGTTTGGAATTGAAACAGAATCCTTAAACGATTTAAAAACGTTTTACGACGTAACGAATCGTAAATAATTATTTTCAACAAATAATTATCCTTATGAATATTAGAAAAACCTAATTTGAGTTAAAAATCATCTTGGTTTGTTAGTATAATTATTTTAATAATAATTGTATTTATATTAATTCAAAACTCTAATTTTCCTAAACATAAGTTTAAATATTAAATTAACCTTTAATATTTACCTACTTGTGTTTAACCATTTAATCTCTGACTTGTAATGATTTAATAAAATTATTTAGACAAGTTAGAATGATTATTTCAATAATAATTGTGAACCCTGGTTACATATATTATATCTCAACACGATTAATATTCAATCGATCGAGCGAACTTAAAAATAATAATAACTATTATTATTTAATACAATATTCAAGACTTGATTGAACTGACCTTCATGATACGTGATTCCATATTCATTACTCGTATTCAAGTTACATAAATGCCCTTCGTTAGCATTTATTGATTTTAAACTGATTAACTAACGGGTTTTCAAACGCTGCAAATGAGATTATACGTCAAGACTTGATCGGTATCATTTGGGTAACGTTCGTTACTCAAATGATTATGTGGACCTTTATGCATGTTGTCATATGTTTTATTAGGACATTACTTGCTAGTTTTCACTCGACAATTCATCATCACTGAAATCAAGTGAGTTTCACGACCTCTTTTCTTTACAACTGTTTTACACTTATGGGGGAGAAATCATGAACTGATAAAACGTTTTAACTTAATGTTATGGTGTACTGTTAGCCGTATGACTATTTGTTCTCATACTGAATGCCCAACTGGTACTTTATCGTAAGCCAACGTAACATTTAAGTACTGTTTTACAATCATACTATCGAGTCCTAAACTTGTAAACATCACCAACTTTATGTTAACCTTTTAAACTCATGATTTCTCAGGTAAATAAGCTAATCATGGAAGCCGTGCAAATGGGACTTCGCCTTTATATTCGGACATGCTTCGTTGGAGTCCTAGTCCCTATCTATCTTAAATAACTACTTTATGTTTTTCAATAAATGAACAAGACTTTTAAGTTCAAATGTAAGACAATATCGTTTACCACTCTTTCCGCTGCAACAATTAATGATATTTGTTTTAATTAACGTTTAAACTTAGTAATAGTTGTTCTGTATATCTGTGACTATGAGTTCATCTCGCTCACACCCAATCCTTTATCCGGGGTGTGACACCAAGGTCGACTCCTCAACCGCCCTGAGACCATACCCCCAGATGCACGGGAACCAGCTGGAATCCGTAAACCCTCGCCCCCTATCAGGTTCGAACCCGGGATAAAAGCCCTAATTCGTCCCTTCACCTAGATGTCCATGGAAATAGCCCAAGTAAGAATCGAACATGTGACCTCTACAAAGGGAGAACATGACTCTTACTACTCAACCAAATTCACAGGACAATTTGTTATTATTAATAAATAAGTAAATCACAAGGTGTGGCATTTTACCCCCTATTGTGTTAATGATGATTAACCCTAATTAATTAAGGTTGATTTTAGTGGTTGCAATTTTTATCATGTCTTTTGGACTAATGAGATGTTTAGGTTCCAATAGCCTAGACGTGAGGCGCTTGCACCTGACAAGTGAGGCGTTGCTCTATGGATACATTCGAAGAAGAAAAGAGTTTGCTTGATCATATTACATGTAACATCTCAGCTTCAACTGATGAAGTGACTGTCCCAAGGTCTCTTGCCATAAATTTGAAAAAACTACTACCTTAGAATTAAAATTCTATAACAATATGTTGATGTAAACAGGTTGCATTTATAGGACAGGGGTCAGTATCAATATATTATAAGCACTTTTTAAGATAATGTTAAGTACCACAAACTCAGTTTAAAATTGTAAACTTGTGACTTGCAGGATCAAAGAATATATAGGATATTCTGACAAAGACGATTAGTGATCTGTATGGTTGTCTTGAAAATCACATTTTTATAATATTTTGTCGAGCTTTGTGGGATTGAATTGGACATGTGAGTCTGTGACATGAATTAACATCGAGTTGTTTGATTTATTTATTTTAAAATTTCATTTTATTTTCTAATTGTTTCAACTTATTATGAAACATGATGTGTTGAGCGTATTGTAGAACAAAGAAGACTTTTATAATATTTTCTCGAGCTTTGTGGGATTGAACTGGACATGTGACATGAATTAACATCGTGTTGTTTGATTTATTTATTTAAAAATTTCATTTCACTTTTTTGGAAAAAGATCTACAGAAAACCAACAATTATTCAAAAAACTAAAAATCAACTTTTTTTTCTCTATAACTTCTTCATATATTAATAATTTTTAAAAATAACTTCACCAAAAAGTTTATAATTTTATTAGCTTTATTTATGGGGAAAAAATTTTTAAAAATAAAAATTTCATTTAACACCAAATTCATACAAGAATTCAAGCTTTGGAAGCAATTTCACAAACATCATATGTGGTCATTTAACATGAAGGTTCAAGAACAAGTAATTGGTGACTACTTCACCAATTGCTACACAAAATATAAATTTATGCGACATACAAGGTTTCTAACATCCTAAGACTTATTAAACAACAATAAATTTGCAGATTTGAGGTCCAATTTCGTGACCTACACATGCAAGGTTCATAAGATTTTACTTACTTGACACACTAAGGATGATGAGGGGTGATTAACTACTTCAAAACCAAGATTGCATGCCAAAATCGCAGCCTAGATCCCTTGAATTGCAGAATTTAGAGAAAGGGAAGGAGAAGAGGGTGGAGTTCGATCTCCAGGTCGTTCATACGACCTCCTCACTTTCTTTTTCTCTTTTTGTTTAATTCAAGTTTAGCCTACATGCAATTCTGGTCCCTCTATTTAGTTGATGGTTTATTTCCCAACCAAAACTTGAATTTACCCATTAAACCCCAAAGTTCACATAAAGTAAATTCCACTAACTTTAGGGATTAAATTTTAGCTACGAAAAATTAATTCAACTAGACGTTGACGGGAAATTTAAATTATAGAATTTTTGGGATGTTACATCGCCCCTCCAGCCAAAGGTTAACAACTGTGGTGATAGCGTCCAGGAGATCCCTAGCGGTAGCAGACCCTTCCCCGCACAAGCTGTCCATGATGTGCTGGGCACGCAATCCATCCCTCCCACACGACGTCCCTTTGGGGAATGATTTTATGCATTCGAGGACCCGTGCACCACACGCGACAAGCGGAGGCTCGGAGAAGGGAGCGGAGGGCATGAACGGCGGCGGGAGGCGCGGGTGCTTGGCATCTAGGGCACACGTGGTTTCGTCGTTGAACGACGCCACCCCAGAAGAAGATAACACCTTCACGGCCGCAGTGAATTGACCGTCAGCGATTTTCCGGATGCATCGCTTGACGTTGGGCGGCACATGGTCCCCCTTCTCATCGGAAACTGCGCCGGCAGACCCCTTAGCCCCCTAGGGTTGTCAAGGATACCCTTAACCAACAGTTCAAGACCACCCTCACGCCCCCAAGTAGCCAAGGATGTCATGATGGACCTGCAATGACAGAGCCTTCCGGTTTCCGAAGCGGCAATCATGCCTATTCTGAGGTCTGAAAACCTGCAAAGTGCACTGAGGGAGAAGAAGCAACTTGACCCAGGCATCATCAGAACCAGGGTGGGCTGCCACTCGAAGAAGGAAAAATTTAAGCGCCTGGGAGAAGGCTAGCCGGCAGCTGTGGGGGATACTCTTGACAGTGGTAACGCGGGCCTTAAAGACCCGGTCGAGCAGCCCCCCATCCAATTGAAATGAACAAGGATCATTAGGCACATGGACAGGGGGGGGGGACGGTCTGGGGATCCCCAAGATGTGGCAAACGATATCATCACCAGAGGCGGTTAACCGGACAACCTCGTCGGGGTGGTGGCAACCGCGACTCAAGGCATTAATTCTCATGCACCGCCCGCACATCCAATATCCGCAGCCTTCTTCTTTAAGGCCCCGTCCATAGCAGAGAAAGCTCCGAAATCAGAAGCCAGCGCGTCCCGGATGGTGTCCCGGCGCTCATCTGACGAAGGGTGAAAGGTCTTGAGATGCGAAATGAGACGGGAGATCCCTTTGGAGCTAATAACACTATCGGAGCAACAGTGGAATGATCGTAAGGGGCACTGAACGACCCCCCATAGACGGCACTGAGGTGGATGTCATAGAATTACGCAGTTCGAGAAGAAACACGAGGAGGAAAGAGTGCTAAGAAAGCACACCGGGAAAACCAACAGAGGGTTGGCAGGCCCCGGTCCCCAAAAAGGAAAGTTACATCATCTCCCTCAACCGGCGGGAAGTGAGCAGGGAGGCCAACCTGGGGTACATGGAAGGTTTTGGAAGAGGGAATGTGGGCTCGGGTGGGTTCGGAGAAGGCGTCACCAGCGACCCGAACGGACCAGAAACAACCCACGACGTACAAGTAGGCGGCGTACCAGTTGTGGTACGACGGACCTTGACTGGTGGTACGACCCCGCCCTATTCCGGACGAGAAGAAGCGCACAGGTTCAGGTTCGGCTGGGGGGTTCGGTATGGCTTCAGCGGGGTTCGGCAGTGGGGTTCGGCCGGAGTTCAGCCGGAGTTCGGATCGGGTTCGTCGGGGTTCGGCAGTGGGGTTCGGCCGGAGATCGCCTCGGGTTCGGCGGTGTTCGGCAGGGGGGTTCGGCCGGAGATCGGCTCGGGTTCGACGGTGTTCAACAGGGGAGTTCGGCCGGGTTAGGGCAGGGGTTCGGTCGGGTTAGGGCAGGGGTTCGTCTGGGGGTTCGGGGTGGGCTTCCAACGGCTATATTTGAAGGCGGCGGAGGAGGAGGTTGAGGTGGGGGGGGGGGAGGAAGAGGACAGGGAGGCTGGGAGGGAGATGGAGGTGAGCGGCGGCTGCAGGTCGGGAGGAAGGGAGATGGTGGTGGGTCGGAGGAGGAAGGGCGGGGCGAATCTGTGGTGGACATGGGCGGATCTGTGGAGGTGGAGCACAGGAGGGCGGCGGTCTGGAGCCGTGAAGGAGTCACCGACACCAAAATTTTATCAAGCAAAATCTATCAGTACCAATGGCGCAGCTTCTAAGGGGCGGGAGGGGCGCGCCCGACCCCCCCCCCCCGAATTTTTTTTTGCGATGTAGGGGGTATATAGTTTTCGTGTAGAAAATTTTGATATACTCCGGTTTCGACCCCCAATTATAGTTGTGAAAAAAAAATTAGATCCCGACCCCCCACTTAATATTCTCAAGCTTCGCCACTGATCAGTACCTCTCTTGCTACAATAATTTAACAAAAACTCTTTAGATTAACTGAATAATCTGAATTTAGTATTTGGTAGTTTTGGTTTTGGTTTTTGCTTTTTTGCTTATTTCACTATCTAATGGTTTGTGATATAGTAGTTTTGAAAATATTTATCAAATAGTCTCAGATTGGCGATTATTTATATTTTAAATTGTACTTCTGACAAAGTTGTGCTTTAATATATATCTGACTAGGAGAGTTTCTTGGCAAGTCGGCCCGATCTTGCAAGTTACAAGTGTTTTTTCTTCATCACCTATGAGAGGTGTAGTTTCAACATATTTACTTTAAAATGTGTTAGCAGGTGCACCCATCCTAGTTAGACTCCCATATTAAAAAATCCCACTTTGATCTAAACTCGTTTTTCACCTATTAACCAACATACCCATACACTCATGTTACAACTTTCTGTATTATATATTGGCTAACTACTATTATTTGACTTGAAAACAATTTGGTGATGGTGGATGAGAGGACATCAAGATTTTGTTCAGTTTTAGTTAAGGTATAGATAAAAATCACACTCCAGCATCTTCTCATAGCTTTACGAATGCATAATTGAACATAAGAGGGCAGTGGTGCAACCTGCCCCTAGGGAGGGCAGTAAGAGAAACAATAGGCCACCAGACCATAAAATCGCCATCAACCAACACAATCATTTTTACTCATTTCCCCTCTCCTCATTATTCTCCATAAACGTGAACCTGCCCCCCCCCCCCCCCGGTGGTAACTTACTCATGAAGATCCGATTCCAGGATGAGCTCACTTTCGAGCATCGAACTCTCTTAGCCGATGCACATTGCGGTGCTTAGACATTGATAAAAGCAATGAAGTTACCACCAAACTCTGTTTGGAGAAGCACGAGGGATCCCACAAGCACCCCAGGCCACCAGACCTCCCAACGTCATCTACGAATTCAAATTAAAATCTACTTCGGCCCTAAAAATGTCTAGCCTCAATATAATTAGAATCGCCCACTCCCCCAGATGTTCTTATTAAGAAAGACAATTCATTGTGGAATCATGTTTTCCTCCACACCAGTCACAATAGCAGAAACTCTAGCCTTAACCATAGGAGTTCAAGACCAACTAAGGAACATACCTGCAATGTGAGAAAGGAACTCTTTTCCAAACAACTCTAATCTCAAATATATATAACGAGCATGGGATGAAACGTAAAAAATCAACACTTTCAATCCCTTTGATTGTCTAAGTCATATGTGTAAACAGTGGAACACTTTCAAAACTAAAAAATGTCCCTCGATGGCAATAGAAACACTTTTAGAACTAACAAAGTACATCTGAGACAAGGGGTTATTGTTCCTTTTTGGTATCTTTGTCCACTAGCATAATTAAAAAGTCAATAAACCTAGAGTTCCCTTCTGGTGTTGTTTCCCTAGGTTCCCATTGAGGAGTGAAATTGATTGGTTTTGTAAATATCTTGTCTAGATCCTCTTTTGTTGCAGTAGAAAGGGTAGTCCTTATTAGGAATTTTCATTTCCCTAGCTACCCATAATCCACTTTTGAGTGCAAGGTCTTTGATTTTCAGAAGAACATATGGGCCTTTCACCTTATTTGTTATATGAACCTTCCCTTTCTCTTTTTTCAGTTTGGATGCATTGATAAAAAAGTATCTGATGAGGTTTTGATTCTGCCTACAAAATATCAATTTTGTTGATTTGAGTACTTATATAACAATGTACAAATGTTTTCCAATCCTGCCCGAAGGTCGCTGCCACATACGGCTGGTTAAAGATGATCTTGTCATACAGTTTCCCTTGAAATCTATCTTCGGCTGTAATCTGTGTTGTGTCGATGCCGGTGATGACTGTCCCTCCCGAATTAGTGATTTCTAGCATGTTGTTTGTTACGTCATCGCCAAACATCTTGTGTAATTAATCTTATAACTGTATATATAATCAATACACAAGGATTAGCTGATGTATAAAACAAATTAGCATATATTGTTGAAACTTTGATCCCACTTGTATTGTTGAAACTGGTAGCTGTAATGCCATTTGCATCCTTCAAAACATAATCCAGGCTATACTAGAAACTAAAATTTCCATCGCCAATCACTCGGTTTCAATCTATGTTGCGTCGACGCAGGTGATGATTATCCCTCCCGCATTAGTGATTTCTAGCATGTTGTTTGTCGCGTCGTCGCTAAACATCTTGTGTAGTTGATCTTATAACAGTATATATAATTAATACACAATGGTTAGCTGATGTATAAAACAGAATTAGCATATATTGTTGAAACTCCGATCCTACTTGTATTGAAAATGGTAGTTGTGATGCCATTTGCATCCTTCAAAAATAAGCCAGGCTATACGAGAAGCTAAAATTCCCGTCGCCAAACGCTAATATCTCCTTTTCCGTGTTGTACAGTTTACCTTTTGTTGTCAGAGTAGAGAAGAGACACCAAAGACCAAGACGGCACAAAGTCCCCATCTGTAGAAAATTTGAACTTATGAACATTCAGAACGAAGATCGTTGGTTTTACGTATCAGCTTGAAATTAAAACCTAAATTTGAAGTGTGACATAACAATGACCATAGGCACCTTATGGACTGCAACAACATTCACAAGTACTTAAATTTTGAAACCAAACCCGGAATTTTAACAAGGGAAAAACTTTTGCAGTTTGGGACCTTAATGATTCAAATAACATGAACAAACCAAAAAACTTTAACAAAAGACCATAAACTTAAATAAAGACCAATTCAAACATACATATCTTTAACAACACAACAAACCCATAAACCTAAATAAAGACTAAACATTTTGAACATGGGAACCTTAAAGATTCCAACAACATAAAAAGATCTTTGAATCAAATCCTAATTTTGAAGTAAAACTTTGACAAAAGGTCATATCTTGAAGTAAAACTTAAAATTAGACACAAACTTTGAAGCATGAATTAACAAAGAATAGGTCTTTAAAATTAAACACAGATCTTGCAGATCTAGAAATATACAAGAGGAGCTATAAGATTAAAACAAGATCAAATGCGCTAGATATATTTTGAGAAGATTGTTACCATTTGAGATTTGGGGAGTAGAAGACGGTAGAAGTCAATGGATCTTCATCATCCTTGACCTAATAGATCCAACATCGTATGTAACGTAGGGAGGAGCTTCCACTAGAGAAACCCGACTACCCATCCGATGAAAGACTGAGATTGAATTGTCAGGAACAAAAAGATTTGTAATTAAAGAATTCTAGTCTTTTGAGAATGAAGAAGAATTGAACAGAAAAATTTGTGTATTTAGTGAGGGTGAGACATATATATATATATATATATATATATATATATATATATATATATATAGATAGATAGATAGATAGATAGATGGAAGGTTCTAGACTTGGGCTTAATACAAAAATGGAAGGTTTTGGACTTGGGCTTTATTTGGTCATGAACCTTATAACATTCATAGCATATACCTAAAGTTCTGTGAGTATAATTTCTAAAATTTGAGCTGTGTTGTTGTTAGTAGTTGTAAGTGGACGAGCGAGAAAAAGTTATTGTCCATCCTTATATTTGAGAAAACATTGTAGATTTTCTATAATTTTTTAATATTGTTTTAAATGGTTGTGAGTGAAAAAGAGAGAGAAAATAATGATAAAGATATATACAAAATATTATGTAATTGAAAATGATAGTAGTGTCATTTTGTTAAATTATATGGCTAAAGATAAGGAATAGGTTGTGAATACTCTTACACTAAGGATAGTGAAAATGTGTGAGCATCGGATCGTCTACTCGATCTAGCTATTCGAACATCGAAACGTAATTAACCGATTGTTTTATTGATCACAACGAACAATTACAATCAGTAAACACTCAGAAACACAAACACAGAGAACACCTTGAAAACACACACTTAGTAAAAATCTCACACGCTCAGAACTGAAAATTACAAAGACCAAACATATATTTATACCCGCTGGTCCGAGCCTTGTCCGAACCTCAGGTTCGGCCAGTCCGAACTTCAGGTTCGGACCAGGTTCGGCCATACCTAATTTGACCTGATCTTGTACATTGCTTGATACTTCACACGACACACATATCAGGTATCAACAAACTCCCCCTCGTCGTGTGCAGTATCTCTTCAACATCATCAACTTTGTATCTTCAATCAAGCTCCCCCTCAAGTGTAGAATCCGTTCGTTCAGTGAAATGAATCTTCAAACAAACTCCTCCTCAACTCGATCGTAGCTTAATCTTGAATACTTGACAATGCCTAGTGTATCTCTGCTCTTTTATCAACAGCTTCAGAAGACTTAAAGTCGTGATATCTTGCATATAGCAACCTGCTCAAACATTTAAATAATCTTGGCGCAAAACGTCTCTTTGAGACTCCAAGATATGATTTTGAAATTTGAATGTGTATCACGTGTTGATCAGATCAAAAATAAAGCAGAAACAAAATCTTTTTGACTTTTAGAAAATTTATGCTAAAACACACCGAAAATCTTTTTGTTCTTTTCTGAAAAGAAATGAAATTGCAATACAGAATCAAACACTATTTTTGGTATAAGAAAGATCACTATATAGGATCATATTGTTCATAACGCACTGAACTACACTTCAATTTCAATTAATCGAAGCAATAAGTCATGCTGATTGCTGGTATAATTTGTCCAACTTAAACTCAGGCAGAATCATACTCATAACATTTGGATATGTTAAGGTATTGATTAGATTTGCTTTGACCAGTGTATCCCACACTATCAGACATAATCAGACATTTTCTGTTTTTCTTTCTTTTTCCTTTTGTGTGACAACACTTGTGATTTTTCACAATGCATAATATTTCCATGATATCGTCAACTGTGTTCCATGCAAAAAGAAATAAGAACGTTAAATCGTCTACCTTAAGGTCGATCTTTCGATACGTAGATAAGGCCTCGGATTTAACAAAATAAGAAAATAAAACAAGTTGAAATTGTATAACCCAACAACAGTCAGGTCGGTACTCCCGTACACGCAGAGAAAGTCCGATGAGTTATACGAAACACCAAAGAAAATAAAGCAGAACGTCAAATGAACAACAATCAGGTCGATCTTTCGATACGCAGAGAAAGTCCGATCGTTTGACAAAATAAAGAAAATCAAACAAGTTTAAATCTTTGCAAAATGAACACATGTATACACAGTGACTTCTCATTTTGAATTTCACACTTATTTTTCTTTTTGTGTCATGAAATATGCATCAAAATGTTATCCACTTGGCAAACATTAGTATTTAGTGTATATCACAACTGAATACTTTCTGATTTGCTGAGCCTACCAAGCATATCAAACAATGATCTTATGGTATTTTCATCTACTCTATCCATTAGTCAGATACGTAAGCCAATGTACCATCATTTCCCAATGATCAATTTCTCACAATTTTATATTTTGCATGTATTCACCTTCCTTTATTATATATTTGGCATGTATTCACTTTCTCCCCAAAACATGCATTTTCTCAATTACTTCCCCTTACTTACAATTCTCCCCCTTAAAATGAAAACTCTATTTTGGATTTTCATTTTACACAGAACAAGACTCTATTTTTGGGTTTTTGAGAAAAAATTGTAAGCAGAAAGAAAATTGATCAATCAACACGGATAGTTTGCAAATTTAGAATTCAGAAAATTTGCACGTTAGACAGATTTATCATGAAATTTAAGTTAAGCAGAATACTCCTCCATCAACAACTTTGCAATCGTCGATAGGTCCTCTAGAAGTACCTGCACACTGGTCAAACTAATTAGTCCAAAAATGACCCGAAGCGTATTGCTTCTGGTCGACCAACGTCCTTATGTTGCTTAGAAACCACTTTAGGTTTCCAGTGTTGTTGTTTTGGTAAAACGGTTTTAGATGAGCTTATCACAGGTGACTGTGATGATGAATCTACATTTTGAACCTTTGAGAACATTGGAACAAAACGTTGTTGTTTATGAAGAAATGTAGGCTCAAATTCATCAAAAACTCTGCCTTGTTCATCAAAGAACTTTGTGTTGGCAGGTTTACCAAAAACAGATTTCTTATGAAATCTTTGGGTGGAATCAGCAGGTAGTGGACAATCTTTTGCCATATGTCCTTTTCGGCGGCAAATATAACAGATTCTTTTCGTTTTGTCCCATCTTTGTTGTACCTGCAAAGAACACACCTGAATATCTCGAATATGATCAGAAAGAGAATCATATATCTGATGCCTGTAATCATGTACCCATTTGGATGTAGGGCTTCGAGATTGAGAACTTTCAGAAGAAACTTGAGTTTTCACAAAAACCTCAGAAATCTTCCGAGCATCAACACAATGAAGAGGAAACTCTTTGTCAGAGAAAAGCTGATCAGAACCTTTGAGCTTGTAGAATCTCTCAGGTTGAACTTTGTCTGCTTTAAACACTTCCTTCTTCACTTGCTTCATCTTAAGTTTCTTCAAGTTTTGTGATTCAGATGCTGGAACCTCCTCAGCTATTGCTTTCTTCTCTTGAAAACCCAAACCAAACTTCTTTCCAGAAACTTTCTCTTCAAATGTAGAATGACCATTCTTAGCTAAACGAGAAAATTCAGCTTTCACTTCAGTCACATTCTTCTGATCATAAAAGATCTGTCTCATCAAACTCAGGTTGAGACATGAATTTTGTCACTTGAAGTAGCTGATTTCTCATTATCAGCAGAAGATGAACCAGACACAAACTTTGGAGCTGGAAGAACCTCAGATTTCCTTTGCCTTCTGCTTCTTATTCTTCTTGTTCTTCTTTTTCTGAACAACTTTGTCTTCCTCAGCAGTAGATGAAGAGACATTTGAAGAATCAAAATCAACAACTTGCTCTTTCACTTCTTTGAAAGCTTCTTTGATTTGAGCAGGGGGTGATGCAGTTTTATCAAACATCTTCTCAAAATTAGCATCATTAGCTAAGAAGCTTGTGAAAACTTGAGAATTTGATACATTATTGAGCAATCTATTTGCATCAATCACTTGAATTTTGAGATCAGAAATCTTCTGTTGAGCTTCAGCTAACTCTTTCTCAGTAACAATCAATCGTTTGGCAACTTTATGAGTTTCAAACTTCTGCATTCGAAGATTTTCCAATCCTTCAAACAACTCTTTCTTTAGTTTAGCTTCATTTCGCCTTTGAATCTCCAAATTTGCTGTGTGAACTTTATTCACACTAATCAACTCCCGCTTCTCATCCAATAATTTTTCCATGTCAACTTGATACGTTTCAATCTTGCTAGCAGATTCTTCAACATTTTGTGTAAGCAAATCAAGTTTGATTTTGGACTTTTCAAATAAATTCTTGAAGTCAGTAGCAGCATCTTCAGCATCAAACTTCCATTTTTCAACCTCTTTTACCAACTCATCCCGTTCTTCACAAACCTTAGCTCTGGCAGCTTCAACATCCTTCTTATCTTGTTTGAACACTTCTAAAACGTCATTCAGCAAGTTGATCTCAGTCATTAAACATTCATTCTTCAAAACCAACTCTTTCTCCTTTTCCTTAGAAATCTTCAAACATGAATTAATCACATCAAATTCCTCAGACAGTTGTTGAACTTTATTCACCAACAAAGCATTTTCTTTCAATAGACTCTCCAAGTTTTCAGCAGATTCATAAGAACTTGGATTTGAACTAGTATCGGAACTAGTATCTGAATAGGAATCATCTGATTGAACATGAGTAACAATCAAAGCTGATGAATCATAACCAAACCTTTGACCCCAATCATAGACAGCATCCTGTTGAACTGTTAAAGTTGTTGCCTTGTCTGTGTTACTAGAAGATGGCTGAGTAAAGCCAGGTTTACTTGATAAAGGAAAACCAGACTTGCTAAGATTTGCTTGTTGACATTCTTTGGCAAAATGTCCAAGCTTTGAACACTTGTAACACTTCAATTTTGATTTATCAAAACCCAATTTCTCACCAGAAATATTTCTTCCATGTTTCTTGAAAAATCTCTTCGATCGTTGACATAACATAGCATATTGCCAAGATATATCCAATTCAGTTAGTTGATCATCATCAAGTGCATCAAGATCATCGCCGGTTAACTTTGCATCAGCAACATTCTTGATAATCAACCCAAAGGATGAGGAAATCAATGCAGAAATCATTTTGGCACAATCATCTGTTGATTCAACAGAAAACGCATTCTGACTTGAAGAATTTGGAATTGTAAAGCTACAACCCCGTGAAGAATTATTATCAGAATTTCCTGAACTTCCTGACAAGAAAGCAACATTTGGTGCAGAACTCAAACTTGGCTTAGCTTTTACATTCATGCTTGCACTATTTTCACCATGATACAATTCAGGATTCTGCAAAGTAGCAGTGGACTTCTTTGAATTTAACATTTCCATTTCCCGAGCATGAAGTTTTCCAGTAAGCTCGTGAAATGTCATTGTAGAATAATCCTTATCATGAGTGAGAAGCAAAACATAGTTTTCCCATTTTTCAGGCAAAGCTTCTAAAATTTTTTCTTTCAAATCAGCATCGGTTTTCTCAATCCCAACCACCTTTAATTCACTAATCAAGTGTGACAACCTTGAAACAAGAGCAATAATGTTTTCATTGTCATAATTTTGAAAATTATCAAATTCTTTGTTTAGAACTTTCTTCCGACTCTTCTTGTAGTCATCATTACCTTCACACCTCGCTAATAAAGCATCCCACAATTGCTTAGATTTCTTGCAAGTGCTAAATTGATGAAGCAACTCAGTGGGTAATGTCATTGTAAGATAACCGTATGCTTTTTGTTCAAGCTCGTATGATTTTCTTTCAGCAAGATCAAAGGTATGAACTTCTTTGAAATCTCCCGCATCTGTTGGGTGTTGATAAAGCTTCTTAAGCGGGATCCACAAATCGATATCATTTGTACTTATGTATGCCGAAAAACGTTTCTTCCAATTTTGATAATCTTCTAGCTTCAACAATTTGGGAACTTTCTGAATTGTTCTGATTTAATTATCAAAATTCAGCATGGTTTGCATCGCACTTTGCATTGCAGCAAACGCTTGAAATTCCGACATTGTTTGAAAAATTTAGATTCTGCCGGCCGAACTCTCTCTGAACTTATGACTGATCTCCGAACTCTGTCCGAACCTAAACCCAAAGTCCGAACTTCGTCCGAACTTGCTCCGAATCAAAATCAACAGTCCGAACTCCTAAGTGACTCCTATCTAGCTCCGAACCTTGATACACACCGAACCTCGACCGAACTCTCACCGAAGATAGACCGAATGTCGACCGAACTTGAAGTTCGGAGCAGTTACTCCGAACCTTATCAGGTACCTCCGAACTTCGAACTCATTTTTCAATAAGCCAAAATGGACTGATTTTGACGAAACTCGTAACTGTGGATCAGAAAAACCGATAGAAAATGGTTTAGAAGCAGATTTGATACCAAACACTCGATAAAATTGATTAAAAACACAAATACAAACTCGAAAAACACCAAAAACGCTTCAAAAATCTGAAATTAGCAACCACAGATCAGTAGAGTGAACCAGAAAGCTCTGATATCACTTGAAAATGCGTGAGCATCGGATCGTCTACTCGATCTAGCTATTCGAACATCGAAACGTAATTAACCGATTGTTTTATTGATCACAACGAACAATTACAATCAGTAAACACTCAGAAACACAAACACAGAGAACACCTTGAAAACACACACTTAGTAAAAATCTCACACGCTCAGAACTGAAAATTACAAAGACCAAACACATATTTATACCCGCTGGTCCGAGCCTTGTCCAAACCTCAGGTTCGGCCAGTCCGAACTTCAGGTTCGGACCAGGTTCGGCCAGACCTAATTTGACTTGATCTTGTACATTGCTTGATACTTCACACGACGCATATATCAGGTATCAACAACTAGCCATAGTCATAATCCCCCTCACCTGGGCAAATCACGACACGTGTCGTCCTAATCAACGAGGGGCTTTATAGCTAAAATTGGTGTAGTTATAAAACCCCATAACGCTCTCTAATTATTACACAATTATATTATAAAAAACTCATTCAAGATTTAATATCTAGTAAAAAAAAAGTCAATTAATGATGAAGGGGAGACGACATTGTTACTACGCCGACCGGCCATTTAAAACCCATAGCACCCTTGGGGGGGGGGGGGGCCGTGTGTCGGGCGTTATGGGGCACTATCAAGGTCTTTCACGTCCAGTACGAATAGCCTAACAAACATAAGGCTATCCGTAACAATAACGCCCCTCTCACCACCTGCGCAAATCAAGACACGTGTCGTCCAATTCAGCGAGGGGCTTTATGGCTAAACACGGTGTAGTCATAAAGACCCATAACGTCCCTCCTATAAAAAAAAAGTCAATCAATAAAGAGGGGGGATGCGCCATTATTACAAAGCCGACCAACCATTTAACACCCATAACGCCCTGGAAAAATGGTGTGCCCGTACGCTATGAGGCACAATCAAAAGCTTTCACGCTTATTGCGAATAGCCTAACAAAAATGGACCTATACTGATAATTATTTAACATTCAATATAAAACTTTATCTTTGATATCTATCACTACCTTTTTCTAAAAAAAATTCCTAGAATGCTTTTTGAAACTTTTTTCTTTGAAGAAAATTGTACTTTTAAGGAAAAAATATAACGATATTATAAAATTTACTTTTTGATATCTATCACTTTTTTTCTAACTTTTTTTTTTTTGCAAATAAGTTTATAATGATATAACACTACATTTGAAATGACATTTTATATAAGAGGTTGTTTGTTTCAATCTATTTCATTAGGTGCCGAATGAATAAGTGTCTGGATGAACAAGACTTGTGTAGAGGGGTTGATAAATAAGATATTTTTTGAAGCAAATCTCTTAGCGATTTAGACATCTTTTAATTAACCCGATACAAAACGATGGCAATAAACACGAGTGGAACTTGAGGCCGACGCCGGAAATGGAACCGATGGTGGTGCTAGGCCTCTGTTCAGAGAAACAATGGTGGATTCGAATAGAATTAACGGTGGTCGGAATCAAATTGCGATGTTTCATGCTCGACGGTTTCTTCTCCAGCGACTCTTGCGGAGATGGTTTACGTGAGGGAGAGTTTGGATAGTTGTGGATGTCGCGTAATGGATTTGGGAGCCAGAATAGATTGATCGACTCAATAGGTGATGGTTCGGCTTCGTAACCGATCGGAGTTAATGAAATTAAGTTTTCTGGAATGGACCGACGTTCCCACACTTTTTCCTATTAAAGATTGACTTCTGAATAATGGCAACATCGGCCCCTCCAACTTTCATAACAAGGGAATGAGTTTCGTTAATAGCAAGAAAGATCCCTCAATGATAATGAGTGTTAATCAATCCTGACGAGACAAACAGAATGTGATCCATAATGATCCTCGACACGGGAATCGTTTACTATATAAAACATACACCATCGCGTATGTAAATATATATATAAAAAAGAAAAATTAACGTATAACCTACAAAATATAACCCTAACGAGATCACATCAAATCATGAACAAGAGCTCACGAATGTATATAACTCACATAAAAATCATAGAAAACTTATCATAATACCAACAACGTTTTAATCATAAATTCGCGTGTGATCATGTGATACGTTGACACATAAAATAATGAAGTGTTCACATGAAATCATAAAGTACGATTCACATAAAATAATAAAATAATAAATTATACTTATTCAAGTTAGTTAACCGGTGTCTAGACTCATGTGCAGTGCTCATATAAGTATTCTAGTTAACTGAGGTAACGAACGTTATTGAAAGATAACATAATTACGGAGTTAACCTGGAAATTACCAGTTGTCACATCATCTCCAAGTCGAAAGAATTTGAAACGCGTCTTGGTAGGGGAGGTATCCGCTTTAAAACACACAAAAAGTTTGTTCTTAATGACATTTGAAATTACCCTAAATCTTCAAAACCCAAGTGAACATTTTTGAGACGAGATTAATAAGATTCATCATATGATTAGAAATAAATAGGACCTCTATGTGTAGTGGATGGGATTTTTCAAGCCCCTCATGAGGGCATGAAGTGACATGTGGCATGTAACATGGCATGGGGGCTTGAAGAAAAAAAGATGTGTAGTGGTGAAAATCCTTTGCAGCGTGAAAACCCAACTATATTTCCTCCACATTCTCTCCACTATGCGGCGTGTGTTGGATTAATCAGGTTGTATTTACGGGTCTTCGGGATACGGTTGCGGGTTACCCGGTAGTTTGTTTAATAAAACGGGATTGGTCTTAAATTGACCGGGTTTTAAGGAGTTGATATGTTAGAATGGTGTGCAGGTGGGTTTATGAATTTACGTGGGTCAAATTGCTTACCATTTCTTTAGGAGATATTTCAGTAGCTTGATTTGTTCCACGTTTGTTTTACTTTGTAGGCTATTTAAAGCCATTTTGATTAGTTTAATAAATGCAAGCAAGTTTTCTTTTCACTGCAAATTTCGTACATCTTCTTCAATATATTTGAGCTTTTTTTTCCTTCCATCTTCACATACATAAACGTGACTATATATTGATGTGTTATTAAGGGGCCTGAACCAACAGCGTTTAAGAATCCAGTGCCCAAGGTTTGTCTAAGGCAAAGACACCACCTTCCTCCAAGGACACATACTTCGACATAAACGAGTTATGAATTGCCCATAAATGAGCTTGACCTTCCAATTTTTTGTTTTAATTTTAATTTCAAGTTGAGTTATGATTTTGTTTTCTTTTTCAATTTGAAGTTTAGTTATAGATTTTTTATAAAGTGTGTTTTTATATATTAAGTTTTTTTAGAATGGTAGGGTTCAACTAGGGTGTCATAACCCTTTAAGATTAAAACAGTTTGAAATGAGTCAAAGTTAGATGAAACAATACAATATTTTAAGATTAAAATAGTTTAAAATGAGTTAAAGTTTGATGAAACAATATGATTGGCACCCTTATTGGACATATATGTTGAGGAATGTAAGAAGCATTTTGATAGAAATGGAAAGAAAAACACAAATCAAAACGAAAAATAGAAGAAAAAGAAAAGCTACTAGTGTGTATATAGTATACCTTGCAACTGGAGTTGTAGGTACATTACCCCAACAAAATTTATGGAGTTGTATGTTTAGGTTAAAACTTAAAACTACTTGTTGTTAAATTAAACCAGCTTGGTTTAAAATCGGCTTTTGAGGAATTGCATGTATGTTGAAAGAAGAATGTGAGAAGCATTTGGTTAAAATGGATACTATACTCGAACTTATTTCAAGTTAAAACTAATAGTTACAAAGAAAAACAAGAGCTCCAACAAATATCATAAACGTGATCTAAAGGATGAGAGATTGAAAACCCCAAAATGTCACTTCTAGAAAAATGAGCACCATCAGTAAGATTTAGACGGCCCGGCCTAAGCATGGTTTCTTGTAATAATTGCACGGGAGCTGTGTCCGGAAAGACTTGCTTCACCCCGTGATAAATGAGTCTAGACTTGCCACCGAATATCAATACATCACCCGATTCCAATAATACACTATTCACCTTCATTTTATCTCTAGACTTGCCATACAAGAATTCTGCAGAGTCGCCAATGGAGACAGAAACCACAGGCAATCCTCTTTGGAGACTATTTGAGCTCTCATCGCGATCCTACGTTCAAACAAAAACACACAGAGAGTAACTCTACCATTTCAAATCATACGGTGTGTATGTGTGTCAAATAGCTAAAGTTAAAAGTTAAGGTACATAAGTTAAAAGTCAAGACAAAGTTCATAGGGTATGTATGTGTGTGATGCAAGTAAAAACTAACCTGGTGAAGGCCAAGTCGACCATAGACCGGTGAATAGAAATTGACTATACATATATCTGGTTGCATTGAAGGAAGTCTATCCATATGGGCTTGAGCATCTTGAATTGTGGTTTTAGCCAATGAAATAAGTTCAGATGGAAGCGGTGGTGGTTCAGAACCATCACTTCTGAAACGTTTCTTATACTTTGTGATAGGATCCCAGTTTCGACCAAAACACATCATTTGTAGTCGAAGTTTAGCCCCACTTTGGTGGCTAGGCTCGTAGAACCCACCGGGACCCACACCCCATGTTTGAGATATGTTCACTATATCAACCTATAAGATTAGATCCAGGTCAAATTCAACTATTTGAATCCAACATGTAAATTAACTTCACTGTTCTTGAATCACCATTTAAGCTTGCAAATAAGAAAAACAAAAAAATATGTAATTATAGTTCACAAAATTTATTAAATTTATGCGTTCATGGTTTATTAACTAACAGTCTAACAATGGTCCTGAATCCCATATAGGAATCTAAAAACAAGATTAAAAAACCTACCATAAATCATAGTGATGAGTGTGCACTGAATGAATGAATTCTTTTTGGCCATTAAGAAATCATTGTACTTACTTATTCTTTTTTAGGGACAATTGCATTTGTTTTTAGGATAAATGAAAGCAAAGTAGAACACTGTTTTCTAACTTCCGAATCCAAACAGTTTCACCTTGAACAAAATAATTGTTATCAACAAAAAAAAAAAAAAAAGTATGCTACAATGCTACCTAATGACCTGAACAAATATAAGACTGACTAAATGACTCCATGTGTTAAGTGTCCCACTACTATCACATGAATTTAACTTCCAACAGTTCTACTAAAAAAAAAAATTGAACCTTGGACCACTGTAAAAAAGAGTCACTTGCTAACCATATTGAAGAAACATTGCAACTTGCAACTTGCAACTTGTAAAAATATTACCTTTCTCTACCAGCCTTAACTTCTCTGAAAGTTAACTTCTCCACTCAAAGTTAACGCAAACTCCCAATCCCTTTCAAATTTCTAAGTATGTTATATGTGTTATAACCAAGTAAAAAATGCCATGTATAATTACATTTTCTTATTTAGCTGATTGGCTATTCCTTTTAAAACCAAGAATCAGATATAAAAAGTGCAAATAAGAAACACATTGAATTAATGAGAAACAAATACCTGGTCTCTGAGGCTGATGTATCTCTTCAAAAGAATCATCCCGGATCCAAGTATTTCATAAGAAATTGGAAGTTTCTTCATGGAGGTTGACTTTATGATTGGCCGGGGGCAGATTAAACTAAATGGCTGTGTTTCCCCTCCAGCAATGGTGTAACACCTCTTAGATATTCCAAGAATTAAAGCACCATGAAATGCATCCTGTATAAAATTGGTAATATGCAAGCAGATAAATAAATAGTTTTACTAATAATTCTTTACATGTTAAAATACTCAAAATCATGATTAAAGATCGGAGCTTTAAAATTAAACCCTAATTTTGGAGAAGAACTTCTCCAAATACTTGATTGATTAATTAATGGGTAGAAATTAGAAACAAGGGTTTTGTGCGGAAAGGGTTTTGTGCGGAAAGGGTTTTGTGAGGAAAGAAGAAAGAATAACCGACAATTGAACAAAACAAATACAGTGAATAATTGAGAATGGTTCACCCTCATAGGCTTCATTAATCCGTAAAAGCTTAAATGATTCATCGTCATTGATGAGATTCCTTAGAGTTTGGTTTTCAGGGTGAGCATCTCAGTGCTGCAGTTTCGGTTTTGGCGTTCTATCTGGAATTTGGGCTTATGAAAGATTTAGGAGGCTGGCAAATTTTTTTAAGAGTAAATTACGGCTATAGTCCCTGTGCTTTGCACGTTTTACGGCTATAGTCCCTAGGCTTCAATTTTTACGCCTATAGTCCCCAAGGTTTAGGGGTCCGTTACACCGGTGGTCCCTGAGGCTAACGGACGTTAAAAAAATTCGTTAAGTGGGTATAAAAAGACCATTATACCCTTCCTTTATAATAGTTAAAAATATTAAAAGAAAAAAAAATAAAAAAAACAAAAACGCACATTCGCCTCCTTCATCGGTTCATCTTGTTGGCAATTTCAATTGAGAATGAAATGGTGGAAATCGGTGCGATAATTTCAATCGAGAACGAACGGTGGAAATCGTCACCCCCATCTTCGACGAACCCCATGCTTGAGAGAGAAGGGGAGAAGCCCACGTGGGTCCAAAAAGAAAGAATATGACAACGACGAACAAGACGATCTGAGATTTTTGATTATGACCTAAACTTGAATCAAATCTGAAATTAAAAGTAGAGATAGATTGAAAATTGGAAACCAAACAAAAAGGTATCAAATTTGATGTGAATGTTTGGATTTTTTGAGGTCCAAACAGATAACAAAATAAGGGATCTAAGAATTTGATTTCTATCGAATATTGAATCAAACGAATACAATAGCGGTTCGGAACTGTAAATCGAGTGAGACGAGATCATAATGATGAATATTCTGATATACACTGTCAAATGGGGTGTTCTTCGGCCAATATCCAGCGGATCCATACCGGCGTTAAAGCAAACCACCAGTTACGGCTGGTTAAAACCCTAACCCAGTTGCGATGAGCGTTGAACCACCAGTTGCGACAAAGACGGCGTTGATGTGGAGCTCCGGCGAAGATGATGAAGATAAAGGTGGACATGCGGGTGTTCTCTGGCATTTGTTATGCATTTGTTATGCTTTATTTGTTAAGAAGATTTATTTGTTAAGAAGATGAAGATGAACTGATGAAGGAGGCGAATGTGGGTTTTGTTTTTTTTTCTTTTTTTCTTTTAGTTTTTTTAACTATTATAAAGGGAGGGTATAATGGTCTTTTCACACACACTTAACGAAATTTTTTAACATCCGTTAGCCTTAGGGACCAAAGCCGTAAGGAGCCGAAAAAGGTTAAGGACCAAAGCTGTAATAAACGAAGTTTGAGGACTATAGGTGAAAAACGTGCAAACCACATGGACGAAAGCCGTAATTTACTCTTTTTTTAATCATGGAATGGGCTTCTTATGTGCATTGGGGTGATTTAGGTGATGAAAGTATCTTTCCTTCATTTGGTTCTCTTGGTGCTTCTGATAATTGGCAAATTATTTTTTCAAGGTGGGTTGTTATGTTTTAAAGCATTGTATTGTCTCGGGTTGTATTTTATTTTCGTTCTCGGGTCTGTAGTCGGGATGGTGCTTCTTTGTATGTTTTCTAGTTTTCGGTTTTTTTTTTTTTTTTTGTCTCTTGTACTCGCTAGCGTTTTGTTAGTTTTTAATAAAATGCTTGTTGTTAAAAAATTTTTAATTAAAATTTGTTATTTGGAAGTTCAAAAAATATATTTCTGATTCAGGTATCCGGAAGTTTTTGAAATGGATACTCGAATCCGAATCCGAAAAATCGGATATTCGAAATTTAGATTTGGATTTTTGGATATTTCGAATTCGGTTTCGAATTAGGATTTTGTAAAACACTCCTAGTTGAAGTGCTATGGCCTTTTCAAGTTTCACCGATTGTGTTTCTACTTAAATGTTTTCACAAGTATACGTTATTGTATGTATATATTTCTTTAATAAGAATACTCCGCTGAGATTATATTTCTTTTATTAAAAAATGTGATTCATTCTCACTGTAAGGCTTTTGGTCAATTACATCTATGAAGTTAAGGCGTTGAGGCTTCAGGTTGTTTTTTTATTCATCTAAAATGTCAAGTTCTACATGATTTTTTATATAAACAATTAGAATCTTCATTTGAATTATATAGGTAACATGGTACCATCTACATTTCATCTCTTTTTCCTAATCGGACTCCATCTGAAAGGGTTCTTATCCTTCACTACATTAGAGGGGCTGTAAATGCTGGTATTTAATCTAAGGTAACCCCGTTTATGGGATTTAAATTTAACACATTATTTTATAAGCGTGTGTGCCTAGCAATATTTTCTATCATATATTAATACTCCCTTAAAGACCTTTAGTAAATAGTTTTAAAAAAAAAAATCATATGCAATTCTTTGCATATTCTTTATGTCAACTAACATGGGGATCCATTCGAGATTAAAGTTTTGGAAAAAGGTTATTACTTTAGCGGTTTCACTAACAAGGACACCGCCCCTCATAAAGCCCAAAAAGTTTTGGCGAGTGCCCTTTTTGGTAAAATCATGCAGGAGATAAGAGTGAAGTTTGACATGACCGTAAGACAAAAAACCGTGTTCCGATGTTTACAAGCGCCACATGCTCAAGATTCCTTCGGGCTATCCCCATTGACGGGCTGGGCCAGCACATGTCCCCGGTGGAATATCGTGCTATTCTTAAATACCGCCTTATGATTCCCATTTTCCCGACAGATGAGAGGTGCCGCGTTTGTCGCAAGGCGTGTTTAGATCCGTTTGGGGAGCATGCTGTCCATTGCAAAGAACTTCCGGGGTTTAAATATCGTCACGAGTTGGTTAGGGATGTTCTATTTGGCATATTCAAGCGTGCGGGGATTTCGGCGAAGAAGGAAACTCCGGTCAACTTCCTGACGGGCCCGTCTGATGGGCGATCGACCCTTAGACCGGCAGACATCTTGGTCTTTGGGTGGATAGGAGGGAAACATGCATGTCTGGATCTAACTGGGGTCTCCCCTCTGGTGGGCTTGGGGCTTGGGAAGTTCAAAGTGGGTCGGGCGGCTTCTAAGGCTGCGATGGGGGAAAGTGAACAAGCACGAGAAAACGTACATCGAAAATCAACATGTGTTTGTTTCTTTTGCCTTTGACACCTTTGGGTTCCTCGCTTCTGAGGCTGTAGAAACTCTGAGTAGAGTTCAAAGGGTCATGCATGGTAATGCGGTGACCTCTGGTGCTAGGGATGTTGTTTTCACGAGGCTTAGCTTTGCTATTCAGAAGGGGTTGGCGGCGCAGCTTGTTGCCCGCCTCCCTTGCCCGCCGGGGTGATTGTCCACTTGTATTCGGTTAATAAATAAAATCACTAGTTATATAAAAAAAATGATTTTTTTTGTATAAGATACTCTGCAGTATTGTTTATTGTAAATTCAGTACAAAACACTAATTCTGTTAGAAATATATGTTAAGTCCAAGAGTATTCTTGTCTTTTTAACTAAGGTACAACTAAGTGATGCCAGGTACAATCTGTTAATGTGTATAGTTAATTAGTAAACTTCTTTTAAAGTTAGAGGGTTAATTATGTAAATTTCTTAAACTAATTTAAAAATAAAAACACAAAGTTCAAAACCTCACCCGTCTCCATCTCTCCCCCAACCTTCAAACCCTTTGATCCTTCATCACTACCATCAGCCTCCTCCCACCAGTGCCGCCGCCGACCACCATAATTTTACTACTCATTAGTCGCCACTCTTTGCCAACGCGAGGTTGTCACCCGATGACCAATCAGTATATGCTAACCCAATTCCCTTCCCACTAAATCCCGGTTGCCAACGACACCAAGAACGTATGGTTCACAAATTAGATTAAACGAAATACCAATTATTTACAATCAATCACACAAACATCATAGTGAAAAGCATCGAATGCTTAGATCACTATTCCAGAAATGAAATACACAAAATATTGTTGTTTACACAAAAACCTTACATCCAAGAAGAACACGAAGAACTAGCCGCTCATGATTCGGTTGATCGCAATGATGATGATGATTGATGTCATAGATGTAATCCTTCAATTCGCCCGCTAGGGTTCTCTGGTCGATCTCCCTTGTTCCCCAACAGTTGAATAATGAAAAGCCTCTAAAAAATGCTCTTTTAATCACATTTACGAGTTTGGGAGCCGGCCTCCACCGTAAGCTACGCCGCCACCGTAGCTTACGGTGGCCTCAGGCTAGCTTACGTCAGCCAGGTGCTGTCCCACGGTGAGCAGGCTAAAATCTTGTTTTGCTCATAATTTTCTCGTTTCAACTCTGTTTCCATTGGCGTTTTCGCCCATGTTCTCATAATTTCATCCTCTATCAGTTTATCTTATTAATTCTTTCGTTCCAATAGCTTATATTTTCCTCATTTCTGATTTGTACTTCTTTGCGTACCCGCTTTGACTCTTTTAAGCTCCTTTTCACCTATAAACACCAAAATCAAAGTAGTCACCTATATTTTACCAGTTACACATGCAAACACACTAATTTCCCATGTTTATTATATTTAACCAAAAATCAAAGGTGCAACCTAATGGCATACGTAATATTCTGTGATAGTTTGTAATTAATGTAAATATCGTGTACGAAAATAGATAGGCATAATCTCTGTATATATATTCAATATTGTGGAATGGAAATCGGTGTAGTCATAAAGACCCATAACGTCCCTCCAATAAAAAAAGACAATCGATAAAGAGGGCGAGGCGCTATTATTACAACGTCGACCAACAATTTCATGGGTTTTCACGAGATTCAAACCAGCCGGTTTTTTTTTTGGTTTTGACCGGTTTTTCCCGGCTAAACCGGTTTTCTTATTTTTTATTTTTTTAATTATATTTATTATATGTGTATCCTTTATTGTTACTTTTTATTATTTGTGAACTTTAAAACTTATATTTTCTTGTTGAATACCTATTTGGTATTATTTTTAAGTGGATTAAAATTGTATTTTAACTATTTTTATTTGAGTGTACAAATTTATTAGTATTTATTATAAAGATATATATTAAAATCCCATAACCAGTTGAACCAGCCGATCTAACTGGACCGACCAGTCGAACCGGCCCCTGAAACTTTTCCGGTTCAACTTCAAAACCGGTTTTTAAAAACATTGATATATATATATATATATATTTATATATATCATCGTATCATATCATACTATTATATAAAAGAAAAGTCTTTAGGACACGTGGTATTCTCACATTATTCCTCATAATAATTTTCCCTCCCAAACCATTTCCTTTTATTTTTAGTTTTTATATTTCCATGATAATAAATAAAAAAACATTTATTATAGAGATAATCACCACCCTAATTAATTAATTATTTTATTTTCATGGTAATAAATAAAAGATACTTATTGTAGAGATAATCACCATCTTAATTAATTAATTATTTGAAAAAAGAATCTTTTTTCTATTAAAAGAAAAGTTTTGGATATATATATATATATATCCGACTTTTTATTTATTGCATCCTAAATTATTTAATAATCAATTATTTAATTACTAAATTACAGTTTAAATAAAAATTAGTTATGCCTATAATTTTTTTTAAACCCGAGTCCGTGTAACACACGGGTATAAAAAACTTGGTTAAATAGCATTATACATAATTAATATATTACTTGATAGAATCTTAACACTATTGGATAAACTTTTATATACTAAAAAGTTATGAATTATATATATAACCATTACTTATTTACCGAATCATTTTTTAGTTAACAATAAATATTCAGATTAAAAATAAGATACATATTTTTATTGATTTGATTTCAAATTTAATTTATAAATTTTAGATACTATTCTCTTTTTACTTCAACAATTGTTTCTTTTATACTATTTCCATAATTTAATTACAGTTTCCGTACTCTATTATCATTATTAATTTTTTTAAACCCAGTCATGCGATACATAATTTTTTAAATCTTAACCGTGCGATGCACGGGGTATAAAAACTAGTATATATATATATATATATATATATATATATATATATATATATATATATATATATATATGTATAGGTAAAAGATCCGTGTAGACCCCTTATTTTTTGTAGACCCCGTAGACCCCTTATAAAACTCAATAAAACTCATTAAAACTCACTAAAAATAAAACTCAGTTTTGTTAATTTAGTTTTTTTTATTTGCGATAAGCTTTTAAGAACAAAAGAAGACAATTAAAAAAAAAGAAAAACGAAAAACATTAAAAATTGAACATTTTAAGACAATGAGTTTTAAAAATCAATGAGTTTAAAACTCAATAAAACTCAGTGTTGCGTTTAAAACTCAATATTTTAAAACTCATTGTCTTAAAATGATCGATTTTTAATGTTTTTTGTTTTTTTTTAATTTTTTTTTTTTGGTTCATAAAAGCTTATCGTAATAAAAAAAACAAATTTACAACACTGAGTTTTATTTTTATTGAGTTTTATAGGGGTCTACGGGTCTACAAAATTTAAGGGGTCTACACGGAACCCTTCCCTATATATATATATATATATATATATATATATATATATATATATATATATATATATATGGAGGAAGAGTAAATTGGAAACACCTCTAAGTTGAAAAATGTGGAAACACTTTAAAATGAGGTTCAAATTGAAGCCAAAAATCATTTTTTCCTCTAATTTTTTCCGGTGTTTTCCTAGGTTATAGGTTACTCACAGATGAAAAAAAAACGGCGAGTAGTTTTTTTATAAATATATCAAAAAATGTCTTGTAACATACGTAACATTCGCTGTTTATAAATACAGTAAATCTCACATATGTAACAAAATATAATTTTTTTAATAACTACTGGGCGTTTTTTTTTTTGTTTTTTTTTCACATGGGGGTACCTATAAACTAGAGAAACATCAGAAAAAAAAATGAAAAGAAAAAACGACTTTTTGACCCCGATTTTGAATTGTTTCCACCATTTCCTCTCAAAGGTGTTTCCAATATAGCCTTCCCTATATATATATATATATATATATATATATATATATATATATATATATATATATATATTTGGTAATTTAGGTTTATTGGATTTTATTAATCCAAGTTATTATCAATTGTCCAATATTAATCTCAATTTAAAAAATGCCTCATATTAATCCCAATCATTGAGGCGTTGCATTACATTGGACCCCCCTTAAATTTTATTTAACTTTGTTAGTTGTTGCTGACTGGACACATGACGTGGCAGCCTACTTGTTTTTTTAACCAACTTATTAAACTAAAGGGTCTATTCTTGTAAATCGTTTAAACCCTAAGCTACCAACATCAACACTCCACCACTTCCACCCACCAGGCTCGTCACAATCACCGCTCCATTTCCGTTCATCAGGCGGTGCCACCATTCAAGACCACCCCTACCATCCACCACCATTTACGTCAACCACTGCTCTATTTCTGTTCATCAGATGCGTCTACAACTAACAATCACCATCATCCACCTTCATCATCACCACCCAGTGTCACCACCCACCACTATGGTCCAAGATACCCCTAACAAGCACGTTCGTCACAATCATCACCACTTGTTTCTCCTTTTCTAAATCGCGATTCCAGATATGTTAGGAATGCCAATTTGGCGGAAATCATTGAAGCCCTAAATTTAAAAAAACGGGGAAGAGATGAACATGATTTTGTCACAAATAAAGCCTTCAAAATTAGAATCTGGTAGGCCGATAATTGGAGTTTTCTTATTTTGAAAAGAAAGAGAATGCAACATTTCACAATGATATGGGTGGGAAGCGAGAGTACTAAGAAATTGTTGTTGTTTTACCATTACCACCGTCATACGAAACTCATCTCTCAATTTCTCCTCTGAAATATGGGTTCCAGCCAGGAGTAGTCGAATCGGGTCAGATCGATCTTCACAGCCCTCAAGGATGAAGTGAACAAAGCGGTTTGTAAATTGAGAAAAGAAAATACATGAGCAGGGTATTGGATTTGACACCAAGAAAGAAGGGAAACAAGATGTGGTCAAAATTCGTTCCACCGCCGTGGAGCCGCCGCTGGTCATCGGAAAACAGCGACACCGGAGAACGGGGAGAACCCTCTTTTCTACCTAAACTCTATAGAACAAGACATGTGTTTAGTAAAATTACAAAATAGTCCCTCCTTTTAAAAAACATATTAAAAAGCCACTTTGTTAAAACATGCCACGTAGGATGCCATGTAAGTGCCACATCAACAACAACTAACAGAGTTAAATAAAATTTAACGGGGGTGCAATGTAATTCAACACCTCAATAATTGGATTAATGTGGGGAGTTTTTGAAATTAGGATTAATATTGGCTAATTGATAATAACTTGGATTAATAAAATCCACTAAACCGGTAATTTTAAACACACGACAAGTTTGTTCTTAATGACATTTGAAATTACCCCAAATCTTTAATACCCGAGTGAACTTTTCTGATACAAGATTAATTAGATTCATCATATAATAAGAAATAAACAGGACACCTCTAATTAGAGATAGCAACATTTACATCTGTAAAATAAAGTTTAGTTGACGTAAGAGTATGTTTTGATCGTTCAGTTTTGTTGGGTGTGTGTTGCAGAATCAAGAATATGTAAGTTTAATTATATATCATTAGGCATGTATTGTTGCACAGCTTAATATAGTTCATCTGTTATCAGAATGTTCTCATGAATTATCAGACCTAGACATGTTACCGACATTAGGCTGCGGAAAAACACCCTAGCCCAAGGCCTAGTGTTTTCTATTAGGAAATCGCAGTTTAGGAGGCACGTTTCTAAATCAACTGCAAACCCAATGAAAGGTTTGTCTAAGGCAAAGACACCACCTGCCTCCAAGGACAAACACTTTAACATAAACGAGTTATGATTTGCCCAGAAATGAGGTTGACCTTCCATATTTTTGTTTTAATTTTAATTTCAAGTTGAGTTATGATTTTTTTTTTCTCTTTTTCAATTTGAAGTTTAGTTATAGATTTTTTATAGAGTGTGTTTTTATATATTAAGTTTTTTTAGAATGGTAGAGTTCAACTAGGGTGTCATAACCCTTTAAGATTTAAACAGTTTGAAATGAGTTAAAGTTAAATGAAACAATATAATTTTTAAGATTAAAATAGTTTAAAATGAGTTGAAGTTTGACGAAACAATATGAGTTAAAGTTAAAATGAGATCATTTTCCTCACAAGTGTTTGGGTTATTTGGGCTGAACGTAACAAGGCGATCTTCAACCAACGCCCTCCGTCGATCACTCGGGTGCTTTTGGAGATTAAAAGTTGGAGTTTTTTGTGGTATTCTAATCGTTGTAACGTTCTTTCCATTAGTTGGAAGGATTGGTACTCCTTTTCATTGTAATGTTTTGTTCGTTTCTTCGGCTTCTAGCGTCTTGCTAGTTTGTCCGGTTTTTTAATGCATTCGGCCGTTCAAAAA
>JBCNJP010000015.1:5684672-5785918 GCA_039602395.1 Deinandra increscens subsp. villosa | reverse complement strand
ACCTGGCTTCGCCGACCCCCTCTATCCGGATCATGTATGTAAGCTAAATAAAGCCATCTATGGCCTTAAGCAAGCCTCCCGCGCCTGGTATGATGAGCTAAAATCATACATTTCTTCTGTTCAGTTTAAACCCACCATATCCGACTCTTCGCTCCTTGTCAACAATTCTAGCACCTCCCATATCTATCTCATTGTCTACGTGGATGACATCATCATCATCATCACAGGACCCGACCCTCAACTCATAAATACCTTCATTTTAGCCCTCTCCAAACGCTTCTCTCTTAAAGACCTTGGCAACTTATCATACTTCCATGGCGTTGAGGTCCTTCCTCATCCCTCCAGCTTATTTCTCTCCCAATCTATATACATTCTTGACCTCCTCACGCATGCCAATATGAGCGACTGTGAACCCACCACCACGCCCATGTCTACCTCGGCGCCAGTCACCATCAATGATGGCAAATTAACCACTTCCAACACCCACCGAGTATCATGCTTTCGTTGGTGCCTTACGATTGGGGGGGGGGGGGGGCTTTGAAACGCCTACTGCGGTATTTGCATGGTACCATGCACCACGATTTACTTTGTAGGTACAATTCGCCATTACAACTCCATGCTTACACGGATGCCTATTGGGCCGGTGATAAAACCACCTACCGCAGCACCACGGGTTATGTTATTTATCTTAGAGCGAACCCGGTTTCATGGTCCTCCAAACGACAATCTACATTGATTTGCTCCTCCACTGAAGCTGAATTCTGAGCGGTTGCATCGACAACCACTGAACTTCAATGGCTAATTTCCTTACTCTCGGAGCTCGGTTACAAGTCCACAACGACGCCGGTAATTTTCTGTGACAACTTAAATGCCGCGACCTACTCGGCAAACCCAGTATTCCCCTCACGTATGAAACACCTTGCGCTAGACTTTCACTTCGTTCGGGAAAAGGTTCAAGACGACACTTATCCGAGTAACTCATATTGTAGGGGATGATCAACTGGACAATTCTCTTACCAAATGCTCAAGTCCCGTCACCATTATCTTCTCTCCAGGATTGACTCCTCTCTCGATCGTCCATCTTGAGGGGGCATGCTAGACAACAACCAAGTCGTCCGAATTAAATGTCATATACTGTAAATTGTATAGTTTATCTTGTCAATATTTGATTCGTTGTTTAGAGTCAATTTGTCCCTAAAGTTAGGTAAACCTCCCTGTATATATTATCTTGTATCTCAATGTAAAAATCTATCTTGGTCCATTCACTTCCAAAGACACATCAGTCCAGTTAACCCACTCGGTTTCATATTTTTGCTCATACATGTTTTGTGTTTTTTCAGAGAGTAATTAAACCGCCCTTAACTGTCTATTGAAAACGGACCACATGTCCACGTTGCATTGGAAGTACATGCAGAACAACATCTCACAATCACCCAAAAAAAGTCAATTCCATAATTATTAATTCACACAATGCAAGGATCACAATTGAGAGTGACGTAATCTCAAGTAAATCTAACACACAACTTAAGAATCTAGTAAATATAGTCTAGTGTACCGTTACACTATATAAGAATATTGAATGCATATTTAGCATAAATCAGTTCAAACAAACATAATAATATAAACCAAAGTCTAGACTCAACTCACTACTTACCAAAGTCTAGACTCAGCTTGCTACTCACTTATAACGAAAACGATAAACGCAAAACATGTCGGCTTGGACAAATATCTCACTGACACCAACATGGCACGATGAAAGTCGAACAAAGATCACCCATAGGTTCCCGAGGATGGGAGATAGAAAACCCTAAGTAACGATTCTAGAAAAAATATGCAGTCTCAAAATTGCCTTAGAGTAAGATTTAGACGTCCCGACATGAGAGCAGTATCTAGTAGCAATGGTCGGGGAGCGGTGCCTCGAAAGACTTGCTGCAATCCGTGAGAAATGAGTCTAGACTTTCCACCGAATATCAATACATCACCTGATTCCAAGAAAACGCGGTCTAATTTGTTTTCATCTCTCGTATGGTTATACACGAAATGTGCTGCATCACCAATGGAGATGGAAACCACAGGTAGTCCTTTCTGTAGACTATCAGAGCTCTCGTCACGATCCTGCATTCAAAGAAAATCACATAAAAATTAACTCTTGTATTTAAAATCACGTACCTACAAACGAGTCTGCCAATGAGATTCATTTTATGTGCCAAATGGCTTACGTTAAAAGTAGAGTTGATGGTCATCTAATTATTCTATTATTATTTCTAGGAATATTGGATTTTAATAATCTCACTTTATTACCTATTTTCCGACATTAATCTGTATTTCATTTTTCCCCTACGATAACCAGTTTTAAATCATTTCGAAATAAACAAACCGTCATTAAAATAAAACAAACTCCGTAGAAAAAATTCATTTTTTGATGATTGAGCATTACATTGATGTTTTATGTGTCATGTTTTCTATGACAACACTCAAATAAAGAGGATTTTTTTGTATGTTTTGATGCTATGGAGAAATGTTTTTAATCCGGTTGTAGATGAATTTTATGTTTGGATGGTTGTTTTTTAAAAACTTTTCTTCACATACATAAAAAACACGTGACACAAGACGCCAACATGATGTCTAATAACCAAAAAGTGAAAAAAAATTAATAGAGTTAATTACATTTTAATGGCGACCAGTTTATTTCCAACATAATTAAAAAGTGGTTTATTGTAGAGAAAAAATGAAATACGAATTAATATCGACAAATAAGCAATAACTTGGATTATTTATATTCCAATATTCCTACTTTCTAGTATAATATATATGATATATATCATAAGAACTAAATAAAAAACAATTAAATAATAATAATAATAATAATTAATAATAATAATAATAATAAAATATCACTAAATAGGTTTTTATAGCCTAAAAGCCCTAAATGATGACAAAATCTTCAAACTACCCTTTAGTTAAAAGGGAGAAAGCAAAACTCCAGAAAAAAATAACTTGTATTTAAATCATTTTATGTTAAAATGCACCTCTTATCATCATGTATACATGTCAACAACCAAACACAATTATTGGTAAGTGTATTGCAAGTAACAACTAACCTGGTGAATGTCAAGTCGACCATGAACAGGTGAATAGAAATTGGCTACACACACATCTGGGCGCATTGAAGGAAATCCATCCAGAAAAGATTGAGCATCTTGAATTGCGGTTTCAACCAATGAGATAAATTTAGATGGAATCGCTGGTGGTTCAGAGCCATCACTTCTAAAACGTTTCTCATACCGTGTTATCGGATCCCAGTTTCGACCAAAACACATCATTTGCAATCGAAGTTCTTCTCCATTTTGGCAACGAGGAATGTAAAACCCACCCCCGGGACCAGCACCCCACTTTTCACATATATTCACTATTTCAGCCTATGAGATAAGATCCATATAGGTCAAAAGAACTCAACTATTTCAACATGCAAATGAACTTCAACATTCTTGAATCACCATTTAAGCTAGCCTTGATTAGCTATTTAGCTTGTTGGTGCGGATTAAGATTTTTTATCAGTCGAGGCAAAAAAGACTCGTAAAAATGACTCAACTAAAACAGTTAATATGGGTCGGTGAAACGGGTCAAAACATGTTAGATAAACTTGATATGTTCATCTCTAATTGAGGGTTTAGTAATTATTATAGTTGAAAAAAGTAATAACAAACAAATCATAACAAACAAATCAGGAAGGGTATGCATGCATGTAATTGAACATAAATAAAATTTCAAATTCCAAGACAAAGGATGAACCCAACTAGTTTATGTCCCTTTTTTCGTATCAAGAATGTTTCTATTCATCTTCATCTTTCTTTAAACAACATTTTCATCTTCATCTTCATCTACCATATTCATCATATTCATGTAGCATGAGCTCAAGCAATTTCACAAGTATTTCAAACAAGTTCAGCTGGTTTTCAGGCGCCTCTTAAGAACATGCAGGGGCCAAGAAGACTAGTTGAATGCCTCAATTTTTTGTTTGTATTAGTAAAATAGTTTAATGTCAGGAACAAATTCAGATGGCTTTCATGTCTCAATTTTTTATTTGTATTAGTTTAACAAATTAAATTAATGTGTTCCTTTACATTCACTTTTATTTGATTATATTTCTTCTGTCTCTCTACATAAATATAAATATGAATATATTTGTATATGTATTCATTGTAGACACTCATATAAGTGTAGACATGTAGACACATTTTTTCACCATTAGATATCTTGATCTAATGGTTGTGATTAATTTTCTTCTACATTGACGTGAGACACATTTAATTTTTTGCCACCCCTACCCCCACCCCAAAAGATAGGAGTATACGACACCGTTAGCTTGTGCTTTGCAAATAGAAGTAATAAGGGCAATGAATCTGATTCAGCTTCATTTTTAACAAGAAAAAGAGTGTGCTTTAAAAGAGCATAAGAAAGATGGTCTAGCTGTAGAGACAAAATCTATTAAAAATTTTACAACATCATAACGAAAAACAATTAAATACCTGGTCCTTGAGGCTGACGTAATTCTTGAAGAGAATCATCCCGGGTCCAAGTATTTCATAAGTAGTTGAAAGATTGCTCATTGAGAAAATGTCATGCATTGGCTTTTTGTCATACCAAGGGCAGATTAAACTGTATGGGTTTGTGTATGAATCATATCCTTTAGCATTACCCATGCTACGGTACTGTTTCAATATTCCAATTAAAGGATGTATAAGAAACAATGTTATTATCTATTTAACAGTTTTTAGTAATAGTAATTTGCAAATAAGATCACTCTTCCATAAAGTGGATGCCTAAAAGCTGAATTGCTCATGTTAAAAACATAAGAATTTTCAATACTATTACTCATAATTGCCAAAATTTTAAGTAGAACTTCAACCAGAGTTCCAGAGCTAAGCTTTTATGTGCTTGTAAAGGAAAAAAGAAACACCCATTTTATAGATCGACGAAACAACATAAACAAAGACCGGAACTTTATAAATAAAGCCAAAATTTGAAGTAAAACTTCTTCAACAAAGATTAGGGCAAAGCTTCAAACTTTATGCGTGTAAGGGGAAGAACAAAGAAAAACCGATAGGTCTAAAATTAAACCCAAATCTTTGAGTAAAACTTCAAAAAGCTAGGATTCACAGCGATTGAAAAAAGATCGGAGCTTTAAAAATTTAACCTAAATTTTAGAGTGCAACTTCAAAAAAGCATATAAAATTGATTGCATGATATGATAAACCATAAGATAAAGATAGATTATTAAAGAGAGTCGCTCACCCTTCCACCCCCAAAAGATGAAGACACTATAGGCTTGATTAATAACCGGAAGAAGCTCGAACGATTCACCATCATTCAAAGATTGTTACTGAGGAGAAAGGAATGAAATGTTACTAGAATTTTTTTTAAATATATTTATGACCCAATGGGCTATTACACACCATCCTCATTTCCAGCCCAGCCCAACCCAACCCAACCAAACCCGATATTTAATTTTTTTTTTTTTTTTCGTTTCAACTATAAGATCCTACCTTGGGTTGCCTTGAAGCTCATGACTTGTGAATTAACTAAACCGAAACCAATAAAACTAAACTGATTCGTTTAGCTCCCGGTCTCCATGAACAAACCGATACCCTCTAAAAATAAATTTTTTAAATGCCATTACTACATGCTTGGGTAAATTAACAATTAAAAAAAATAAATTTGGCACATTAACTGTTAGCAATTGATAAACGATTATTAGTGCAAAAAAACCGATTAGGACTCAAAACCTCAATCGAGTTAGTAGCAAATTAGGGCAGGAAAAAGGCAATGGAGTGATAAACGATTATTAGGGCAAACTAATTTAATCGGGAAACGATTACCAGCCGTTTAGAGAAAGAAATAAAAAAGATACGATTACCAGAACCAATGTTTTACCAGAACTAATTTAATCGGGAAACGATTACACCACCTTCCTCCAAGGACACATACTTCGACATAAACGAGTTATGAATTGCCCATAAATGAGCTTGACCTTCCAATTTTTTGTTTTAATTTTAATTTCAAGTTGAGTTATGATTTTGTTTTCTTTTTCAATTTGAAGTTTAGTTATAGATTTTTTATAAAGTGTGTTTTTATATATTAAGTTTTTTTAGAATGGTAGAGTTCAACTAGGGTGTCATAACCCTTTAAGATTAAAACAGTTTGAAATGAGTCAAAGTTAGATGAAACAATACAATATTTTAAGATTAAAATAGTTTAAAATGAGTTAAAGTTTGATGAAACAATATGATTGGCACCCTTATTGGACATATATGTTGAGGAATGTAAGAAGCATTTTGATAGAAATGGAAAGAAAAACACAAATCAAAACGAAAAATAGAAGAAAAAGAAAAGCTACTAGTGTGTATATAGTATACCTTGCAACTGGAGTTGTAGGTACATTACCCCAACAAAATTTATGGAGTTGTATGTTTAGGTTAAAACTTAAAACTACTTCTTGTTAAATTAAACCAGCTTGGTTTAAAATCGGCTTTTGAGGAATTGCATGTATGTTGAAAGAAGAATGTGAGAAGCATTTGGTTAAAATGGATACTATACTCAAACTTATTTCAAGTTAAAACTAATAGTTACAAAGAAAAACAAGAGCTCCAACAAATATCATAAACGTGATCTAAAGGATGAGAGATTGAAAACCCCAAAATGTCACTTCTAGAAAAATGAGCACCATCAAAATTGCCTTAAAGTAAGATTTAGACGGCCCGGCCTAAGCATGGTTTCTTGTAATAATTGCACGGGAGCTGTGTCCGGAAAGACTTGCTTCACCCCGTGATAAATGAGTCTAGACTTGCCACCGAATATCAATACATCACCCGATTCCAATAATACACTATTCACCTTCATTTTATCTCTAGACTTGCCATACAAGAATTCTGCAGAGTCGCCAATGGAGACAGAAACCACAGGCAATCCTCTTTGGAGACTATCTGAGCTCTCATCGCGATCCTACGTTCAAACAAAAACACACAGAGAGTAACTCTACCATTTCAAATCATACGGTGTGTATGTGTGTCAAATAGCTAAAGTTAAAAGTTAAGGTACATAAGTTAAAAGTCAAGACAAAGTTCATAGGGTATGTATGTGTGTGATGCAAGTAAAAACTAACCTGGTGAAGGCCAAGTCGACCATAGACCGGTGAATAGAAATTGACTATACATATATCTGGTTGCATTGAAGGAAGTCTATCCATATGGGCTTGAGCATCTTGAATTGTGGTTTTAGCCAATGAAATAAGTTCAGATGGAAGCGGTGGTGGTTCAGAACCATCACTTCTGAAACGTTTCTTATACTTTGTGATAGGATCCCAGTTTCGACCAAAACACATCATTTGTAGTCGAAGTTTAGCCCCACTTTGGTGGCTAGGCTCGTAGAACCCACCGGGACCCACACCCCATGTTTGAGATATGTTCACTATATCAACCTATAAGATTAGATCCAGGTCAAATTCAACTATTTGAATCCAACATGTAAATTAACTTCACTGTTCTTGAATCACCATTTAAGCTTGCAAATAAGAAAAACAAAAAAATATGTAGTTATAGTTCACAAAATTTATTAAATTTATGCGTTCATGGTTTATTAACTAACAGTCTAAGGTTAATTGCAATGGTTTCGGGGAGGAGGAATCGGGGAGGGTTCGGGGGAGTTCGGTGGGATCGGGGTGCTCGGGAACACCATTGCGGGTGTCTCGGGGTCCCCGATCGGGGAAGGGGTTTGGGGTCCCGACCTTGAGAAGGAAAAAACGGGGAAAAGAGAGAGAGTGGGGATTGGGAGGGTTTTTATGGGGTGTTTGGGAGAGTGGGAGAGTGGGGAAACCATTGCAATTAAAATGGGGAAAAATGGGAAGGGGTGGGGAATGATGAGGTGGCACCAAAAATGGAGTGGGGGATTGGGGAAATGGGGAAACCATTGCAATTAACCTAACAATGGTCCTGAATCCCATATAGGAATCTAAAAACAAGATTAAAAAACCTATTATAAATCATAGTGATGAGTGTGCACTGAATGAATGAATTCTTTTTGGCCATTAAGAAATCATTGTACTTATTCTTTTTTAGGGACAATTGCATTTGTTTTTAGGATAAATGAAAGCAAAGTAGAACACTGTTTTCTAACTTCCGAATCCAAACAGTTTCACCTTGAACAAAATAATTGTTATCAACAAAAAAACAAAAAAAAACTATGCTACAATGCTACCTAATGACCTGAACAAATATAAGACTGACTAAATGACTCCACGTGTTAAGTGTCCCACTACTATCACATGAATTTAACTTCCAACAGTTCTACTAAAAAAAAAATTGAACCTTGGATCACTGTAAAAAAGAGTCACTTGCTAACCATATTGAAGAAACATTACCATTGCAACTTGCAACTTGTAAAAACATTACCTTTCTCTACCAGCCTTAACTCTTCTAAAAGTTATCTTCTCCACTCAAAGTTACCCCAAACTCCCAATCCCTTTCAAATTTCTAAGTATGTTATATGTGTTATAACCAAGTAAAACATGCCATATACAATTACATTTTCTTATTTAGCTGATTAGCTCTTAATTTCTTTTAAAACCAAGAATCAGATATAAAAACTGCAAACAAGAAACACATTCAATATTAATGAGAAACAAATACCTGGTCTCTGAGGCTGATGTATCTCTTCAAGAGAATCATCCCGGATCCAAGTACTTCATAAGAAATTGGAATTTTCTTCATGGAGGTTGACTTTATGATTTGCCGGGGGCAGATTAAACTAAATGGCTGTGTTTCCCCTCCAGCAATGGTGTAACACCTCTTAGATATTCCAAGAATTAAAGCACCATGAAATGCATCCTGTATAAAATTGGTAATATGCAAGCAGATAAATAAATAGTTTTACTAATAATTCTTTACATGTTAAAATACTCAAAATCATGATTAAAGATCGGAGCTTTAAAATTAAACCCTAATTTTGGAGAAGAACTTCTCCAAATACTTGATTGATTAATTAATGGGTACTTGGGTAGAAATTAGAAACAAGGGTTTTGTGCGGAAAGGGTTTTGTGCGGAAAGGGTTTTGTGAGGAAAGAAGAAAGAATAACCGACGATTGAACAAAACAAATACAGTGAAATAATTGAGAATGGCTCACCCTCATAGGCTTCATTAATCCGTAAAAGCTTAAATGATTCATCGTCATTGATGAGATTCCTTAGAGTTTGATTTTCAGGGTGAGCTTCTATCTTATATTTCGTCTGCATCTCAGTGCTGCAGTTTCGGTTTTGGCGTCCTATCTGGAATTTGGGCTTATGAAAGATTTAGGAGGCTGGCAAATTTTTTTAATCATGGAATGGGCTTCTTATGTGCATTGGGGTGATTTAGGTGATGAAAGTATCTTTCCTTCATTTGGTTCTCTTGGTTTTTTTTTTTTGGAACGGCGATTTCATGTATACTAGGCTACTGCACCCCTCCGATAGAGGAGCCCCGTACCCCACTGAGGTCAGACGAGAGTGTCTTAATCGTGCCTCTGCTGACGTCTTAGCTTGGGGCTTGGGCGTTCCCCCGGGAAACCATACCGCCGGCTGTCACTTGACAGTCGTTGTGCCACCACAAGAGCGGAATTCTCTGGCGTAACACACGGTGGGACGAAAACCCGGGTGGGCTCGGGAATCAAACTGACAACCTTGCACAAGGCCTAGCTCAATTCCTTCATTGCCAATTCCCCCAAAAATGACACAAGTGAGGATTGAACTTGAGTCTCTTGTGGAGAACCCAAGTCCCCAACCACTAGGCCACAAGTGAGGGATATTTGGTTCTCTTGGTGCTTCTGATAATTGGCAAATTATTTTTTCAAGGTGGGTTGTTATGTTTTAAAGCATTGTATTGTCTCGGGTTGTATTTTGTTTTCGTTCTCGGGTCTGTAGTCGGGATGGTACTTCTTTGTATGTTTTCTAGTTTTCGGTTTTCCTTTTTGTCTCTTGTACTCGCCAACGTTTTGTTAGTTTTTAATAAAATGCTTGTTGTTAAAAAAATTTTAATTAAAATTTATTATTTGGAAGTTCAAAAAATATATTTCGGATTCAGGTATCCGGAAGTTTTTAAATGGATACTCGAATCCGAATCCGAAAAATCGGATATTCGAAATTTAGATTTGGATTTTTGGATATTTCGAATTCGGTTTCGAATTAGGATTTTGTAAAACACTCCTAGTTGAAGTGCTATGGCCTTTTCAAGTTTCACCGATTGTGTTTCTACTTAAATGTTTTCACAAGTATACGTTATTGTATGTATATATTTCTTTAATAAGAATACTCCGCTGAGATTATATTTCTTTTATTAAAAAATGTGATTCATTCTCACTGTAAGGCTTTTGGTCAATTACATCTATGAAGTTAAGGCGTTGAGGCTTCAGGTTGTTTTTCATTCATCTAAAATGTCAAGTTCTACATGATTTTTTTTTATAAACAATTAGAATCTTCATTTGAATTATATAGGTAACATGGTACCATCTACATTTCATCTCTTTTTCCTAATCGGACTCCATCTGAAAGGGTTCTTATCCTTCACTACATTAGAGGGGCTGTAAATGCTGGTATTTAATCTAAGGTAACCCCGTTTATGGGATTTAAATTTAACACATTATTTTATAAGCGTGTGTGCCTAGCAATATTTTCTATCATATATTAATACTCCCTTAAAGACCTTTAGTAAATAGTTTAAAAAAAAAATCATATGCAATTCTTTGCATATTCTTTATGTCAACTAACATGGGGATCCATTCGAGATTAAAGTTTTGGAAAAAGATTATTACTTTAGCGGTTTCACTAACAAGGACACCGCCTCCCATAAAGTCCAAAAAATTTTGGCGAGTGCCCTTTTTGGTAAAATCATACAGGAGATGGAAGTGAAGTTTGACATGACCGTAAGACAAAAAAACCGTGTTCCGATGTTTACAAGCGCCACATGCTCAAGATTCCTTCGGGCTATCCCCATTGACGGGCTGGGCCAGCACATGTCCCCGGTGGAATATCGTGCTATTCTTAAATACCGCCTTATGATTCCCATTTTCCCGACAGATGATAAGTGCCCTGTTTGTCGCAAGACGTGTTTAGATCCGTTTGGGGAGCATGCTGTCCATTGCAAAGAACTTCCGGGGTTTAAATATCGTCACGATTTGGTTAGGGATGTTCTATTTGACATATTCAAGCGTGCGGGGATTTCGGCGAAGAAGGAAGCTCCGGTCAACTTCCTGACGGACCCGTCTGATGGCCGATCGACCCTTAGACCGGCAGACATCTTGGTCTTTGGGTGGATAGGAGGGAAACATGCATGTCTGGATCTAACTGGGGTCTCCCCTCTGGTGGGCTTGGGGCTTAGGGAGTTCAAAGTGGGTCGGGCGGCTTCTAAGGCTGCGATGGGGAAAGTGAACAAGCACGAGAAAACGTGCATCGAAAATCAACATGTGTTTGTTTCTTTTGCCTTTGACACCTTTGGTTCCTCGCTTCTGAGGCTGTAGAAACTCTGAGTAGAGTTCAAAGGGTCATGCATGGTAATGCGGTGACCTCTGGTGCTAGGGATGTTGTTTTCACGAGGCTCAGCTTTGCTATTCATAAGGGGTTGGCGGCGCAGCTTGTTGCCCGCCTCCCTTGCCCGCCGGGGTGATTGTCCACTTGTATTCGGTTAATAAATAAAATCACTAGTTATATAAAAAAAATGATTTTTTTTTGTATAAGATACTCTGCAGTATTGTTTATTGTAAATTCAGTACAAAACACTAATTCTGTTAGAAATATATGTTAAGTCCAAGAGTATTCTTGTCTTTTTAACTAAGGTACAACTAAGTGATGCGAGGTACAATCTGTTAATGTGTATAGTTAATTAGTAAACTTCTTTTAAAGTTAGAGGGTTAATTATGTAAATTTCTTAAACTAATTTAAAAATAAAAACACAAAGTTCAAAACCTCACCCGTCTCCATCTCTCGCCCAACCTTCAAACCCTTTGATCCTTCATCACTACCATCAGCCTCCTCCCACCAGTGCCGCCGCCGACCACCATAATTTCACTACTTATCAGTCGCTGATCGGTGCCTTTTAGGTTCATGTTATGCATATTAAATCTCTACTAAGTGCACCGATATAAGTATAAAATATACCAATTCAACTGTGTTTTATATCGTTATGTGTATAAGGAAATGAGCTCAAAATGTTCTTATTAAGTTTAATACAAACTCTAATGGCCGTGAGTCAGATTTGATATCATGTTTATGTATTATAAAAAGTAAAAATAAAATCTAAACATGATTCCATTAAGATAATTATGAGAATTTGAGAAGTTAAATATAAAATGGATCACATATTTGATATGGTTTGTAATACAGGAGCATATTATTTGGGCTAAAGCTCTAATCACGTGGGTTGCAATGGAGTTTTAAATGAACTTTTGATTGGTTGGACCAATGGATGGAAGTACTTGGTTGAAGGAACCGAAAGAAATAATTAAAGGGATTTGCAGATGGGATCTTTTGGGATGTCGCAAGAGTTGGAAGCAAATGCAGCGTACCATACGCTCCTAGGCGTATCATACGCCCAGAATCCACCAATTCCAGCGTATGGCATCTAATGTCTCAGTACAAAATCGGCGTATGACAAGGACCCGAGCGTACCATACGCCGGGCAGCGTATGGTACGCCCGCGCACGTTATTTTGACGGTTTTCAACGTTTTTGGACGGGATTTTAAAGGGTATTTCACATTTTTTTCAAGAGGATTCGGCCAGAGAAACATTGGGGACGATTTTTGGGCTTCTAATACTCCGTGACAAAGCGTTAGAAGATCAAATCAAGCAAGATCATCACTCAATTCCATCAATTCTCATCATGTTCATCATCACCATGAGTGGCTAAACTTCATGTGATCACAATCAGGTTTTAGGGTTTGTGTTTTCTGAGTATTACTTAGTTCTTAAGTTGTGTTGAACATCAATTATCTTCCTTTACTTTAAGCGCTTGGTAATTGAAGATTGTTTATGTGTTTATGTATGCGTACGATTGCAAGACAAGCTTTTCGATCACACATCAATGCATTACCCCTTTCATTTGGTTTTTATCATTGAGGAGCAAGGTGTTATTGATTGTAGAGTCTAGTATTGTCGATGGTTATGTTGTTTACCTTATGTTATCTTTTTCATTCGGTCTAGAATCGTTGAATCAAAGTTGCATGAATGATGTATTCCTTAATCATCCATTGTTGCATATGTTGAACTAGATTATGTCTACGTATTCTATTGACACACAATTGAACTAAGTGGTATCTCAGTTAGCCAACTCGAACCTAGTTGTGATCATCTTTTCTTTATTGCATTTTTCATCAAAGTCTTATTTAGTTACTTAATCAATCAATCAAAAATCAATTTTTCATTATGTTAGTAGTAGAAATCAAATTGAACTACACACCAACCACTAACTCCTCGTGGATTCGACAACCCACTTACCCTTACTAGTTAATCAAGTGAGGCTATTTGGAACACACAAACTCTCTTCTATTTTTGATCGGCACTTCGACGTCGATCAAATTTTGGCGCCGTTGCCGGGGAGTAGGTGCGCTTGGTTTGTAGCTTTAGTTGGTTTGTAGTTGTTCTTTGTATTACTTAAAAAAAAAAAAAAAAAAAAAAACCTAAAATATCATAAAGTTTATTGCTTGTTATTTCTCTGTTACGCTAGGTGTGTTACTTGTGCAGGTAATAGGTTATTGCATGCACACTCGATTTTCAGGAAGATCTTCACCATTAGTATTTGAGCCAGAAATTGAAAGATTAGCAAGGAACAACAGAGTTCTCCATAGATCTAGTTTGCGAGCATCCACATCACAACCAGTTGTTCAAGCTCAAAGCAATAGTAGCAGTTCATCAAGTTCATCAAGGTCAAGCATGGCAAATCCAGGGAATCAAGGCCCATTTCAAGGAGCAGGTCAATATGGATATCAAGATTATTTGAATTTTGATAGTGACCATGATAATAATTCGGTTAATGGTAGCCAAGGTAGCCCTCATGGAACAAACCATGATGGGGGTTGGTTTGAAGGAGACAATGGTGGTGTTGGAGATGGTGGAGGACAACAAAACAATTGGGATCACCATCTCAATCAAGGTGGAGGACAAGGTCAAGGTCAACCACAATGGAATTATAACCCCGTATTTCAAGCACAACCACAAAATCAGCAATTTGGGGTTTTCAATCATGGGGTCCAAGGTGGACAAGGATTCCAAGGTGGACAAGGTCAAAGAGTGATGGGTGTTGATAGCCACTTCCGACCGGCTATTCATCGAAATCCATCGCCTGTAGTACCACCTCATCAAAATGGAAGGCAATTCGAGATCCGTCCTCAATACCTTTCCATCATTCCAACGTTTAAAGGTTTTGCATCCGATGAACCTTACTCTCACCTCTACGAGTTTGCAGCTATATGTAGCACCATTGGAAGCCAAGGTTTCACACATGATGAGGTAAAGCTTAACCTTTTTCAATTTTCACTAAAAGATAGGGCTAAACAATGGTTTTTGACACTTCCACCGGGTAGTATCCGTACTTGGGATGAGATGCAACAAGCATTTCTTGATGAGTACTACCCGATGGGAAAGACTAGTGATGCTCGGATTGCAATCAAATCTTTTTCTCAACAATCCGGTGAAGCCTTTCACGAGGCTTTTACCCGTTTTAAAGAAATGCTCCGATTGTGTCCACATCACGGGATCGAGAAATGGGAGTTGGTCAAAACTTTTTATGATGGTTTGCTTCCCGATTCAAATCAAATGGTTTTCTCAAGTAGTGGTGGAAATTTTCTAACCCACCATGAAGATTATGCATGGGACTTTTTAGAAAATCTAAGCAAAGGCTCAAAAACTCAAGCATCCGCAAATCGGAGAGCAAAACCGGCTAGTGTCAAGTCGGTAAATGATCATGCTCAAAATGATAGATTTAGCTCTTTAGAGCAGAAAATGGATTTAATATGCCAAAGTTTGGGAAAGGATGTTTCTTCTGTTTCGCAGGAATATGAGTTGTGTGCTGCTTGTGGTGACATGGGACATGTGGCGTTGACATGTTCTATGAACTTGGGAAAAAGTGAAGAGGTGAATCAAGTGTATGGTGACAAGAAGCAATTTAACGTGAATTCGAATACCTATCACTCGGGGCTCAGAAATCACCCACTTTTTAGTTATGGCAATGCTTCAAATCAGATGAATCCCAATTTCCAAGGGTCAAGTCAACAAGGCAGTCAACAACAATACCAAAACCGTCAACAAAATTTTCAAGGAAATTTCCAAAGGCCTTACAATCAAGGAAATCAATTCCAAGGCAATTACCAAAGCAATCAAGGAAATTTTCAAGGCAACCAAGGGGGTTTTCAAGGGAATCAACAAAGAAACTATCAACAAGGAGCCCCTCAAAATCAAGGCCAATTTCAAACTGCTCAACAAGGAGGCTCTTCATCTAGTGATCCAACAGTGAATACAAAGTTGGATGAAATCATGGGAATTTTGAAAGGGGTAGTTCAAAAGCAAGAGATCTCGGACAAGACGGTGGGTGCATTGACAAAGCAAATGGGTCAATTAGCCGAGGAGGTATCCACACGAGATCCCGGACGACTACCAAGTGACACAAAGCTCAACCCTCAACATCAAGGGTCCAGTTCAAAATCCACAAGACATGTACCAATCAATGCTGTAAGTCTTCTTCGAAGTGGTAAAACATATGACAACAAAGTTGTTCCTCCACCACCATTGATTGAAGGGGTGGTGGAAGATGATAGTTCCGAGGAGGAAATTGAGGTGGAACAAAATTTTAAAAAATGTGAACCAAGTAAAGTTTGTGAAAAATTGAAAGATGAAAAATCAATTTCAAAAGATTCTAGTTATGTTAAGGAAAAGGGTTTGGAGGATAATACCATCCCTTATCCCTCGGCGTTGCTAGGACAATCTAAACCATCATCTTCAAAGAAAGACTCACAACAAGATGAAATTTTGGAAACATTCAAGCAAGTAAAAATTAACTTGCCTTTACTTGATGCAATTAAACAAGTTCCATCTTATGCTCGTTTTCTCAAGGATCTTTGTACCCAAAAGAGACAACGCAAGCTTCCTAAAAAGCTTGATCTTACTGCCCATGTGAGTGCTGTGTTGTCAAGTACTCTTCCACCAAAACTTAAGGATCCGGGTGTACCATTGATTTCTATTCAAATTGGTGATTTTAAAATAAACCGTGCACTTTTGGATCTTGGGGCGAGTGTTAACATTCTTCCCGGAAGTTTATATGATCAACATGATTTTGGTCCTTTACAAAAAAACTGACACCACCGTGGTGTTGGCAGATTTATCACTTAAGCTTCCGAGGGGGGTGTTAACCGATGTGATTGTTAAGGTGGAAGAGTTCTACTATCCGGTTGATTTCCTAGTGCTTGATTCTGAATCAAGTTACAAAGAAAGGCAACCAAATGTTATTTTGGGTAGACCATTTCTAGCAACAATTAATGCTCAAATCGGTTGTAGGGATGGGTCGGTTGATGTGACATTTGGGAATCGCAAGATGCGATTAAATGTGTTTTCAAGTGATTCTAACTCTCTAGTCGACCATGATTGCTTTATGGCGGACATAGTCGACGGGTGTATCGAACCTTACACTTCATGTGTAAGTGAAGAAAACACCATAGAGAATGTTGTTATGTATGACAGGTCGGAGATGGAAGATATTCGAGAGTCTATGAGTGGCAAATTTAAGGATTCAATGTCGATTGAAAGTGGAAGGCCACCATGGACCTATCAAGTGGAAAGCTTACCGGATCATATTGATTCAAAGTTGAAGCCATCTCTAGAAGAACCACCCAAGGTGGAGTTGAAAGAGTTACCCAAGCACTTAAAGTATGCATTTTTGGGAGAAAACGAAACGTTACCGGTCATCATTTCATCCAACTTGCAACCAGAACAAGAAGAAGAGTTGATGAAAGTGTTAAAGAGGAATAAGGCGGCGATTGGGTGGACAATTGCAGATTTGAAAGGAGTAAGTCCGTCGATTGTGATGCATAAAATCATCACGGAGGAGAATGTGAAGCCTTCAAGGGATGCTCAAAGAAGGCTGAATCCAAATATGCGAGAAGTGGTCAAGAAGGAGGTTCTAAAGTGGCTTGATGCGGGTATTATTTACCCCATTTCTGATAGCACTTGGGTAAGCCCGACTCAAACAGTTCCAAAGAAAGCGGGAATCCAAGTTGTTCGTGGTGAAAATGGTGAGGAAGTAGCCACCCGCCCCGTCACCGGGTGGCGGGTGTGCATTGATTATAGGAAACTCAATGCGGCAACATCAAAGGATCATTTTCCATTACCCTTTATTGATCAAATCCTTGATAAACTTTCAGGTCAGAAATTTTATTGTTTCTTAGATGGTTATTCGGGGTATAACCAAATAGCTATCCACCCCGAAGACCAGCAGAAGACAACATTTACTTGTCCTTATGGTACATTTGCATTTCGCCGAATGCCATTTGGCTTATGCAATGCACCCGCAACGTTTCAACGTTGCATGATGAGTATTTTTTCCGATTTGATAGGAGATTCATTGGAAATTTTTATGGATGATTTTAGCATTTTTGGAACCACATTTGACTTGTGTTTGTCTCAACTTGAACAGGTACTTAAGAGGTGCACGGAAACAAATTTAGTGCTAAGTTGGGAGAAAAGTCACTTCATGGTGAAGGAAGGAGTGGTTCTTGGTCATATCATTTCGGAGCGAGGCATTGAAGTGGATCCCGCAAAAGTTCAAATCATTTCTACATTACCCGCTCCAACCAATATCAAGGGAGTTCGTTCATTTTTAGGGCATGCGGGTTTTTATAGACGGTTCATCAAAGATTTTAGTGCCATTTCTAAACCTTTGTGCAATTTGCTTTTAAAAGATGCACCTTTTGTCTTTGATGAAGCTTGTCTAAAAGCCTATAATACCTTGAAGGAAAAACTCATTTCCTCCCCAATACTACAAGCCCCCGATTGGTCTCTTCCATTTGAGATCATGTGCGATGCAAGTGATCATACCGTGGGGGCGGTGTTGGGGCAACGGGTGAATAAAAAGCCCGTTGCAATTTATTATGCTAGCAAAACTCTTTCCGAGGCCCAATTGCATTATACCACAACGGAAAAAGAGTTTCTAGCGGTTGTCTATGCTCTTGACAAATTCCGGTCATATATTTGGGGCGGTAAAGTAATTATCTATTCGGACCATAGTGCCATTAAATATTTGATGGAAAAGAAGGATGCCAAACCTAGACTAATTAGATGGGTTTTGCTACTACAAGAATTTGATTTTGAGGTGAAAGATAAGAAAGGAACTGAAAATGTAGTAGCGGATCATCTTTCTCGCATTCCTTCTACTTGTGATGATTCATTTGATGCCATACATGATACATTTCCAGATGAGTGCTTATTTGTTGTTTCTAAATTACCATGGTTTGCTGATATTGTGAATTATTTGGCGACAGGTAAATGCCCGGAATCATGGACAAGTCGAGCGGTCTCAAGATTGAAGGCACAAGCTAAACAATACATTTGGGATGATCCGGATCTGTTCAAAGTTGGTGCGGATCAACTTATCCGTAGATGCATACCGGAAGAAGATGTTCCCAATGTGTTAGCACATGCACATTCTTTCGCATGTGGCGGTCATTTCAGTGGAAGGAAAACTGGGCATAAAATATTGGAATGCGGTTTGTTTTGGCCATCTATCTTTCGTGACTCGGTGGAATTTGCTAGACAATGCACTCGTTGTCAACAAGTTGGTGGTATATCCAAACGAGATGAGATGCCCCTAAATCCTATTTTGGTAATTGAGATTTTTGATGTGTGGGGGATTGACTTTATGGGTCCATTTCCCGTCTCGTTTGGATATTTATACATTCTTGTGGCTGTTGACTATGTGTCAAAATGGATTGAAGCTATAGCCACAAGAACAAATGACCACAAAGTAGTTTGCCAATTCGTTAAAAATAACATTTTATCTAGACATGGCATTCCCCGAGCTATCATTAGTGATGGGGGATCCCATTTCAAGCATTTTAAATTTGGCAAACTACTTAAGCATTATGGCATTCATCACCGTGTAGCGACCCCATATCATCCACAAACAAGTGGACAAGTTGAAGTGTCTAATCGGCAAATCAAAGAAATTCTACAAAAAACGGTACGACCCGATCGAAAGGATTGGTCTTTACGCTTAAATGATGCTTTATGGGCATATCGTACCGCATTCAAGACACCGATTGGCACTACTCCTTACCGCTTGGTTTATGGAAAAGGATGTCACTTACCGGTTGAACTTGCTCACCGTGCACTTTGGGCGGTAAAAACTGTGAATACTAATTATGATAGTGCAGGTAAGGAAAGAAAGTTGCAATTGTGTGAATTAGAGGAATTACGTGATGAGGCCTATGTATGTGCAGAAAGTTACAAGGCCAAAATGAAGAAAGTTCATGATGCTAAATTGCGCATTAAGACGTTTGAGGTGGGTCAAAAAGTGTGGTTATATAATTCTAAGATCAAATTTTTTGCAGGTAAACTCAAGAGCAAATGGCTTGGACCATTTATTGTGAAGCATGTTGGTAAGTTTGGAAGTGTAGAAATTGAAGATGAAAAAGGAGAACAAAGACAAGTTGTGAACGGTCATCGTTTGAAGCCTTATATAGTTGCTTTGGATCAAACCGGTAAACCAATTGACGTGGTGAACTTCCTCGATAGTTCACTGACATATGATTGCGACTAGAGCCACAGGTAAAGTCGGGCTGCGGACTCTAAACGTAGCGCTACACGGGAGGCAACCCGTTTGTGTGCTTGTTTATTTATTTATTTATTTTTTTTTATTTTTTTTTTAATTTTTTGTGATTTTGTTTTGGTGTTTTTAAGTGTGCATTCTCATCATCATTATCATCACACTTTTATTGCTCATCATTGTTTGACACTAAGTTGGGGAGGTCGGTGAGGGTATGAGAATTTGTTATATTACTGGGCTTATATAACTTATCTTCAACTTTCGTGCATTGGGGACAATGCATAGTTTTAAGTTGGGGAGGGGAGTTCATGTTGATATTGTTTGCATATAGTTTGTTTCAATTTCTTTTTAGATGTTTTTTTTTTAGGTTTCCTAAATAAGCTTAAATTTTTTTTAATTAAATAAAAAAAAAAAAAAATCTTGTACGCCACATTTGCTCCATACGTCGAAGTTAAACTGAGATTTACATCTCAATATTTCTTTCTGGACGTCATTTACATTGTGTTTTCTTCATATGTGGGTTAGTATTTTTATTCAAACCAAAAGAAAAAAAAATGAAAAATATTTTTGTTTTAATTTTTCATGTTTTATTTTTTTTAGTTGTGTGTTCGGGAGATCATTCCGAGAACTTTGTGGGTGTGTTCACTACAAACCCTCACGAGACCCCACTCGTCCACTCGGGCTACCGAGGGGTTTAAAGGGCTTGTTGCATATGCTAAATGCAATCGTGATTCCTACGAAAGTGAGTTTTAAGAGTTTTATTTTATTTCTTCATAATAATAAAAAAATACTTTTAATCAAATTTCAACTTAAACATTGCATTCTCCAATGCAATGTTTAAGTTGGGGAGGGAGGTTTACATATATGATTTTGAAGTTATGGTTTAAAAGTCTTAATTGAGCTTAATGACAAAAGTTGCAAAATTTTAAGAAAATTCATGCTAATTGTGACGTGAGAAGTTTTCTTCTACACGGTTTATGTTAGATTTTGCAGATTGTGAAGATAGACTTTGAGGATCATCACCACACATGAGGATCTTGCCACCACAACTTAATCAGGTGAACTCGTTCCCTTTTATATATGGTTAAAAATAATTGATTTTATCATTTTGCATGTTAGTATTAGTTAGGCCATTTGTATATACTGTGCATGTAGTTAGTTGAATAAACTGATTGTGATCATGATGAGAAGTGCTTGATGTTCCCCCTTGAAATAGACTTGCAAAACATGAGAAATGATAGAAAAATCAATGTGTTAAGTCATGCATGAAATGAAATGACCGGGGATGAACCTATGCTAGATTTTGGTGTGTTAATAGGCTTGGCCCGGTTTGGATCTCCACTATACAATTTAACCATGATGATAAATTTATGTGCTTGGCTACCACCTCTTGCAAGTAAGTGTTAAAACTGAGCCTTTTTCAATATAGGTTGAGAGTGTAGTCCTCTCTCGCACACCATGTTCTATTAGTTTGGCATGTATTCATGGGGTAACAAAAGTGATAGTTGATAGTATGCATGTTTCACACCTTTACCCTTATCCCTACCGTTTCCGTGAGATCATTGAGCCGATTTATGCATTATTTTAATGCTTCATTTATTCAAACTTGATTCTTGGTTGAGAGTGATCATAATGTGATATTCATTTTAGAACTCGTGTGTTTATGCATTTCAAGATCATGAACCGAAACCGACATAAACATGATGGAGGCATTAGGATTAAACCATAGTTAAGCCAATTTTAGGAAACCTCCTACCCGTTTAAAATCATCCTTTAGAAGCCAGTTTGAGCCTTACCATTCGTTTGTTTTAACCCGAAATCACTAAACCCAATTAGCCTTGTAGCCTATCTATTTTTAACCCTTGTGATCGAAATCTAATCATTGTTCTGTTCATAGTAGTTGTCAAGCATCGAAAAAAAAAAGAAAGAAAGAAAGAAAGAAAAAAAAAGTGAAAAAGAAGGAGAAAAAAAAATGATGAAAAAGAAAAAAAATCCCAGCTATGTAGAGGTCAAAATGACCAAAGTATAGTGCCAAAAACAAAATAAATTAGTGTGATGTGTGGAAAAGACATTCCACTCATTTTCAGTTGTTAGCTTCTTGTTTTAGTAAATTTTAGATTGGATTTCGATTACATTCGCCACTTTAAAAATCCTTTTTCCTACCTTTAACCTCAGCCCAACATTACAACCCATCAAAGACCTCCTGATTTGTGTTATGTTTCGTGTTAATTGGTGGAGATTTGATTTGCATACGAGCTTATGATAATGATGTTGCATTAATGATTTTGAGTGTCCAGAAATACTAGTACATCATTTACTAGTCCATATATCCAACCGAGGGGAGTGATTGAATTGTGAGGAGATGTGAATACATGTATACTAGATGCTTGAAACATGCTTAGCTTTGCTAACAAAATGTTACCTTTATGTGTCAAATTGTGGTGCATGGTTCATCAAGTGCGGGTCTGTGAGTCCTCAATAAACCTTGAGTTTGGGTGAAGTTTACTAAAAGCATTTGAGTGTGGAAAACCTGTAATCTAGTTGGTAAAGGCATTAATTGTGTATGTATAGTGGCTGAGAAGAACATGGTTAAGTTTAAAAAGGACCAATATATTAGCAACCTGGTTTGGCATAGTAGTAGTTCCCCAAACGGAATGAGTGCATTTGAACTAACATATTGATTATGATCTCATAGCAAGTCTTTTCCGGGACGAAAAAGTTCTAAGTTGGGGAGGTTTGATCGGTGCCTTTTAGGTTCATGTTATGCATATTAAATCTCTACTAAGTGCACCGATATAAGTATAAAATATACCAATTCAACTGTGTTTTATATCGTTATGTGTATAAGGAAATGAGCTCAAAATGTTCTTATTAAGTTTAATACAAACTCTAATGGCCGTGAGTCAGATTTGATATCATGTTTATGTATTATAAAAAGTAAAAATAAAATCTAAACATGATTCCATTAAGATAATTATGAGAATTTGAGAAGTTAAATATAAAATGGATCACATATTTGATATGGTTTGTAATACAGGAGCATATTATTTGGGCTAAAGCTCTAATCACGTGGGTTGCAATGGAGTTTTAAATGAACTTTTGATTGGTTGGACCAATGGATGGAAGTACTTGGTTGAAGGAACCGAAAGAAATAATTAAAGGGATTTGCAGATGGGATCTTTTGGGATGTCGCAAGAGTTGGAAGCAAATGCAGCGTACCATACGCTCCTAGGCGTATCATACGCCCAGAATCCACCAATTCCAGCGTATGGCATCTAATGTCTCAGTACAAAATCGGCGTATGACAAGGACCCGAGCGTACCATACGCCGGGCAGCGTATGGTACGCCCGCGCACGTTATTTTGACGGTTTTCAACGTTTTTGGACGGGATTTTAAAGGGTATTTCACATTTTTTTCAAGAGGATTCGGCCAGAGAAACATTGGGGACGATTTTTGGGCTTCTAATACTCCGTGACAAAGCGTTAGAAGATCAAATCAAGCAAGATCATCACTCAATTCCATCAATTCTCATCATGTTCATCATCACCATGAGTGGCTAAACTTCATGTGATCACAATCAGGTTTTAGGGTTTGTGTTTTCTGAGTATTACTTAGTTCTTAAGTTGTGTTGAACATCAATTATCTTCCTTTACTTTAAGCGCTTGGTAATTGAAGATTGTTTATGTGTTTATGTATGCGTACGATTGCAAGACAAGCTTTTCGATCACACATCAATGCATTACCCCTTTCATTTGGTTTTTATCATTGAGGAGCAAGGTGTTATTGATTGTAGAGTCTAGTATTGTCGATGGTTATGTTGTTTACCTTATGTTATCTTTTTCATTCGGTCTAGAATCGTTGAATCAAAGTTGCATGAATGATGTATTCCTTAATCATCCATTGTTGCATATGTTGAACTAGATTATGTCTACGTATTCTATTGACACACAATTGAACTAAGTGGTATCTCAGTTAGCCAACTCGAACCTAGTTGTGATCATCTTTTCTTTATTGCATTTTTCATCAAAGTCTTATTTAGTTACTTAATCAATCAATCAAAAATCAATTTTTCATTATGTTAGTAGTAGAAATCAAATTGAACTACACACCAACCACTAACTCCTCGTGGATTCGACAACCCACTTACCCTTACTAGTTAATCAAGTGAGGCTATTTGGAACACACAAACTCTCTTCTATTTTTGATCGGCACTTCGACGTCGATCAGTCGCCGCTCTTTGCCAACGCGAGGTTGTCACCCGATGACCAATCAGTATATGCTAACCCAATTCCCTTCCCACTAAATCCCGGTTGCCAACGACACCAAGAACGTATGGTTCACAAATTAGATTAAACGAAATACCAATTGTTTACAATCAATCACACAAACATCATAGTGAAAAGCATCGAATGCTTAGATCACTATTCCAGAAATGAAATACACAAAATATTGTTGTTTACACAAAAACCTTACATCCAAGAAGAACACGAAGAACTAGCCGCTCATGATTCGGTTGATCGCAATGATGATGATGATTGATGTCATAGATGTAATCCTTCAATTCGCCCGCTAGGGTTCTCTGGTCGATCTCCCTTGTTCCCCAACAGTTGAATAATGAAAAGCCTCTAAAAAATGCTCTTTTAATCACATTTACGAGTTTGGGAGCCGGCCTCCACCGTAAGCTACGCCGCCACCGTAGCTTACGGTGGCCTCAGGCTAGCTTACGTCAGCCAGGTGCTGTCCCACGGTGAGCAGGCTAAAATCTTGTTTTGCTCATAAGTTTCTCGTTTCAACTCTGTTTCCATTGGCGTTTTCGCCCATGTTCTCATAATTTCATCCTCTATCAGTTTATCTTATTAATTCTTCCGTTCCAATAGCTTATATTTTCCTCATTTCTGATTTGTACTTCTTTGCGTACCCGCTTTGACTCTTTTAAGCTCCTTTTCACCTATAAACACCAAAATCAAAGTAGTCACCTATATTTTACCAGTTACACATGCAAACACACTAATTTCCCATGTTTATTATATTTAACCAAAAATCAAAGGTGCAACCTAATGGCATACGTAATATTCTGTGATAGTTTGTAATTAATGTAAATATCGTGTACGAAAATAGATAGGCATAATCTCTGTATATATTTCAATATGTGGAATGGAAATCGGTGTAGTCATAAAGACCCATAACGTCCCTCCAATAAAAAAAGACAATCGATAAAGAGGGCGAGGCGCCATTATTACAACGTCGACCAACAATTTCATGGGTTTTCACGAGATTCAAACCAGCCGGTTTTTTTTTGGTTTTGACTGGTTTTTCCCGGCTAAACCGGTTTTCTTATTTTTTATTTTTTTAATTATATTTATTATATGTGTATCCTTTATTGTTACTTTTTATTATTTGTGAACTTTAAAACTTATATTTTCTTGTTGAATACCTATTTGGTATTATTTTTAAGTGGATTAAAATTGTATTTTAACTATTTTTATTTGAGTGTACAAATTTATTAGTATTTATTATAAAAATATATATTAAAATCCCATAACCAGTTGAACCAGCCGATCTAACTGGACCGACCAGTCGAACCGGCCCTTGAAACTTTTCCGGTTCAACTTCAAAACCGGTTTTTAAAAACATTGATATATATATATATATATATATTATATATATCATCGATATCATCGTATCATATCATACTATCATATAAAAGAAAAGTCTTTAGGACACGTGGTATTCTCACATTCTTCCTCATAATAATTTTCCCTCCCAAACCATTTCCTTTTATTTTTAGTTTTTATATTTCCATGATAATAAATAAAAAAACATTTATTATAGAGATAATCACCACCCTAATTAATTAATTATTTTATTTTCATGGTAATAAATAAAAGATACTTATTGTAGAGATAATCACCATCTTAATTAATTAATTATTTGAAAAAAGAATCTTTTTTCTATTAAAAGAAAAGTTTTGGATATATATATATATATATATATCCGACTTTTTATTTATTGCATCCTAAATTATTTAATAATCAATTATTTATTTACTAAATTACAGTTTAAATAAAAATTAGTTATGCCTATAAATTTTTTTAAACCCGAGTCCGTGTAACACACGGGTATAAAAAACTTGGTTAAATAGCATTATACATAATTAATATATTACTTGATAGAATCTTAACACTATTGGATAAACTTTTATATATTAAAAAGTTATGAATTATATATATAACCATTACTTATTTACCGAATCATTTTTTAGTTAACAATAAATATTCAGATTAAAAATAAAATACATATTTTTATTGATTTGATTTCAAATTTAATTTATAAATTTTAGATACTATTCTCTTTTTACTTCAACAATTGTTTCTTTTATACTATTTCCATAATTTAATTACAGTTTCCGTACTCTATTATCATTATTAATTTTTTTAAACCCAGTCATGCGATACATAATTTTTTAAATCTTAACCGTGCGATGCACGGGGTATAAAAACTAGTATATATATATATATATATATATATATATATATATATATATATATATATATATATATATATGGAGGAAGAGTAAATTGGAAACATCTCTAAGTTGAAAAATGTGGAAACACTTTAAAATCAGGGTCAAATTGAAGCCAAAAATCATTTTTTCCTCTAATTTTTTCCGGTGTTTTCCTAGGTTATAGGTTACTCTCAGATGAAAAAAAAAACGGCGAGTAGTTTTTTTATAAATATATCAAAAAATGTCTTGTAACATATGTAACATTCGCTGTTTATAAATACAGTAAATCTCATATATGTAACAAAATATAATTTTTTTAATAACTACTGGGCGTTTTTTTTTTTGTTTTTTTTTCACATGGGGGTACCTATAAACTAGAGAAACATCAGAAAAAAAATGAAAAGAAAAAACGACTTTTTGACCCCGATTTTGAATTGTTTCCACCATTTCCTCAACTCAAAGGTGTTTCCAATATAGCCTTCCCTATAGGGGTGTGCAGAAACCGGGAATGTCCCGCGAATCCCGACAACCCGAACCGAACCGGATCGTCCCGTCCCGGATTTTAATTGGCGGGTCGGTACTCGGGTATTAGATTTTAACATTCACGGGACTCGGGTCGGGACAGGTACGACCCACGAAAATAGATACTGTCCCGTGAATCCCGAATTTTAATAGTTAATTACTTAATTAAATAAAACAGGTCTCCGAATTTTAATAGTTAATTACTCTTTTAGATGTTTTGAATTGTTTTTTATTGTTTAAATTGTTTTTTGGGATGGTTTAGACTTGTTTTTTGGATGGTTTAAACTTGTCTTTGGATGGTTTAAACTTTATGGTGCATTGGTGAGTTTACATATTAATCCAGGTCCAACTGAAAGAGATGTTTATTTCTTGCGGATGAACATCTAGCGCAGGGATTGTTTACAAAAGAACTGGGTCTTTTTTTTGGGCTAATTTCGGACAAAAGAACTAGGCCTTTTTTGGGCTAATAAAAATTCGGGACACTTGGGACGTCCCATTAAACCGGACCGGATTCCCGTGAAATTACCCGACCCGAATTTTAATTCATGGGTCGGGACTCGGGACTGTTTACGGACAATTGGCGGGATCGGGTTCGGGTCGGGTCGGTCCGGGTCGGGCCGGGTCCGTCCCAATGCACACACCTACTTCCCTATATATATATATATATATATATATTTGGTAATTTAGGTTTATTGGATTTTATTAATCCAAGTTATTATCAATTGCCCAATATTAATCTCAATTTAAAAAATGCATCATATTAATCCCAATCATTGAGGCGTTGCATTACATTGGACCCCCGTTAAATTTTATTTAACTCTGTTAGTTGTTGCTGACTGGACACATGACGTGGCAGCCTACTTGTTTTTTTAACCAACTTATTAAACTAAAGGGTCTATTCTTGTAAATCGTTTAAACCCTAAGCTACCAACATCAACACTCCACCACTTCCACCCACCAGGCTCGTCACAATCACCGCTCCATTTCCGTTCATCAGGCGGTGCCACCATTCAAGACCACCCCTACCATCCACCACCATTTACGTCAACCACTGCTCTATTTCTGTTCATCAGATGCGTCTACAACTAACAATCACCATCATCCACCTTCATCATCACCACCCAGTGTCACCACCCACCACTATGGTCCAAGACACCCCTAACAAGCACGTTCGTCACAATCATCACCACTTGTTTCTCCTTTTCTAAATCGCGATTCCAGATATGTTAGGAATGCCAATTTGGCGGAAATCATTGAAGCCCTAAATTTAAAAAAACGGGGAAGAGATGAACATGATTTTGTCACAAATAAAGCCTTCAAAATTAGAATCTGGTAGGCCGATAATTGGAGTTTTCTTATTTTGAAAAGAAAGATAATGCAACATTTCACAATGATATGGGTGGGAAGCGAGAGTACTAAGAAATTGTTGTTGTTTTACCATTACCACCGTCATACGAAACTCATCTCTCAATTTCTCCTCTGAAATATGGGTTCCAGCCAGGAGTAGTCGAATCGGGTCAGATCGATCTTCACAGCCCTCAAGGATGAAGTGAACAAAGCGGTTTGTAAATTGAGAAAAGAAAATACATGAGCAGGGTATTGGATTTGACACCAAGAAAGAAGGGAAACAAGATGTGGTCAAAATTCGTTCCACCGCCGTGGAGCCGCCGCTGGTCATCGGAAAACAGCGACACCGGAGAACGGGGAGAACCCTCTTTTCTACCTAAACTCTATAGAACAAGACATGTGTTTAGTAAAATTACAAAATAGTCCCTCCTTTAAAAAAACATATTAAAAAGCCACTTGGTTAAAACATGCCACGTAGGATGCCATGTAAGTGCCACATCAACAACAACTAACAGAGTTAAATAAAATTTAACGGGGGTGCAATGTAATTCAACACCTCAATAATTGGATTAATGTGGGGAGTTTTTGAAATTAGGATTAATATTGGCTAATTGATAATAACTTGGATTAATAAAATCCACTAAACCGGTAATTTAAAACACACGACAAGTTTGTTCTTAATGACATTTGAAATTACCCCAAATCTTTAATACCCGAGTGAACTTTTCTGATACAAGATTAATTAGATTCATCATATAATAAGAAATAAACAGGACACCTCTAATTAGAGATAGCAACATTTACATCTGTAAAATAAAGTTTAGTTGACGTAAGAGTATGTTTTGATCGTTCAGTTTTGTTGGGTGTGTGTTGCAGAATCAAGAATATGTAAGTTTAATTATATATCATTAGGCATGTATTGTTGCACAGCTTAATATAGTTCATCTGTTATCAGAATGTTCTCATGAATTATCAGACCTAGACATGTTACCGACATTAGGCTGCGGAAAAACACCCTAGCCCAAGGCCTAGTGTTTTCTATTAGGAAATCGCAGTTTAGGAGGCACGTTTCTAAATCAACTGCAAACCCAATGAAAGGTTTGTCTAAGGCAAAGACACCACCTGCCTCCAAGGACAAACACTTTAACATAAACGAGTTATGATTTGCCCAGAAATGAGGTTGACCTTCCATATTTTTGTTTTAATTTTAATTTCAAGTTGAGTTGTGATTTTTTTTTCTCTTTTTCAATTTGAAGTTTAGTTATAGATTTTTTATAGAGTGTGTTTTTATATATTAAGTTTTTTTAGAATGGTAGAGTTCAACTAGGGTGTCATAACCCTTTAAGATTTAAACAGTTTGAAATGAGTTAAAGTTAAATGAAACAATATAATTTTTAAGATTAAAATAGTTTAAAATGAGTTGAAGTTTGACGAAACAATATGAGTTAAAGTTAAAATGAGATCATTTTCCTCACAAGTGTTTGGGTTATTTGGGCTGAACGTAACAAGGCGATCTTCAACCAACGCCCTCCGTCGATCACTCGGGTGCTTTTGGAGATTAAAAGTTGGAGTTTTTTGTGGTATTCTAATCGTTGTAACGTTCTTTCCATTAGTTGGAAGGATTGGTACTCCTTTTCATTGTAATGTTTTGTTCGTTTCTTCGGCTTCTAGCGTCTTGCTAGTTTGTCCGGTTTTTTAATGCATTCGGCCGTTCAAAAAAAAAATATGATTGGCACCCTTATTGGACATGTATGTTATTGGACATTTATGTTGAGGAATGTAAAAAGCATTTTGATTGAAATGGAAAGAAAAACACAAATCAAAACGAAAAATAGAAGAAAAAGAAAAGCTACTAGTGTGTATATAGTATACCTTGCAACTGGAGTTGTAGGTACAGTACGCCAACAAAATTTATGGAGTTGTATGTTTAGGTTAAAACTTAAAACTACTTGTTAAAATAAACCAGCTTGGTTTAAAATCGGCTTTTGAGGAATTGCATGTATGTTGAAAGAAGAATGTGAGAAGCATTTGGTTAAAATGGATACTATACTCAAACTTAATTCAAGTTAAAACTAATAGTTACAAAGAAAAACAAGAGCTACTAGTGTATATATAGGCCATCTTTCAGAGTCATTTATGGTTAGAATTTCAGGGAGGAGCAAAACATGATGAAATGAAACTCCAACAAATCTCATAAACGTGATCTAGAGGATGAGAGATTGAAAACCCCAAAATGTCACTTCTAGAAAAATGAGCACCATCAAAATTGCCTCAAAGTAAGATTTAGACGGCCCGGCCTAAGCATGGTTTCTTGTAATAATTGCAGAGGAGCTGTGTCCGGAAAGACTTGCTTCACCCCGTGATAAATGAGTCTAGACTTGCCACCGAATATCAATACATCCCCTGATTCCAATAAAACACTATCCACCTTCATTTGATCTCTAGACTTGCCATACAAGAATTCTGCAGAGTCGCCAATAGAGACGGAAACCACAGGCAATCCTCTTTGGATACTATCTGAGCTCTCACTGCGATCCTACGTAAGAGTAACTTTACCATTTCAAATCATAGGGTGTGTATGTGTCAAATAGCTAAAGTTAAAGTTAAAAGTTAAGGTACATAAGTTAAAAGTCAAGACAAAGTTCATAGGGTATGTATGTATGTGTGTGATTGCAAGTAAAAGCTAACCTGGTGAAGGCCAAGTCGACCATAGACCGGTGAATAGAAATTGACTATACATATATTTGGGTGCATTGAAGGAAGTTTATCCATATGGGCTTGAGCATCTTGAATTGTGGTTTTAGCCAATGAAATAAGTTCATATGGAAGCGGTGGTGGTTCAGAACCATCACTTCTGAGACGTTTGTTATACTTTGTTTCAGGATCCCAGTTTCGACCAAAACACATCATTTGTAGTCGAAGTTTAGCCCCATTTTGGTGGCTAGGCTGGTAGAACCCACCGGGACCCACACCCCACGTTTGACATAGGTTCACTATATCAACCTATAAGATTAGATCCGGGTCAAATTCAACTATTTGAATCCAACATGTATATTAACTTCACCGTGTGACTTTGCAAATAAGAAAAACAAAAGAAATATGTAGTTATAGTTCACAAAATTTATTAAATTTTTTTATAATATGCGTATGCGTTCATGTTTTATTAAGTAAGAGTCTAACAATGGTCCTCAATCCCATATAAGAATCTAAAACCAAGATTAGAAAACCTACCCATAAATCATAATGTAGTGATGATCAGTGTACACTGAATGAATGAATTCTTTTTGGCCATTAAGAAATCATTGTACTTACTTACTTATTCTTTTTTAGGGACAATTGCATTTGTTTCTAGGATAAACGAAAGCATAGTAGAAGTGTAGAACACTGTTTTCTAACTTCTGAATCCAAACAGTTTCATCTTGAACAAAATAATTGTTATCAACAAAAAGAAAAAAACAAAAAAGCTATGCTACAATGCTACCTAATGACCTGGACAAATATAAGACTTACTAAATGACTCCATGTGCTAAGTGTCCCACTGCTATCACATGAATTTAACTTCCTAAAAGAATTTGAACCTTGGACCACTGTAAAAAAGAGTTACTGCTAACCATATTGAAGAAACATTACCATTGCAACTTGTAAAAACATTACCTTTCTCTACCAGCCTTAGCTCCTCTAAAAGTTATCTTCTCCACTCAAAGTTACCCCAAACTCCCAATCCCTTTCAAATTTCTAAGTATGTTTTATGTGTTATAACCAAGTAAAAAATGCCATGTACAATTACATTTTCTTATTTAGCTGATTAGCTCTTTCTTTTAGAACCAAGAATCAGATATAAAAACTGCAAAAGAGAAACACATTCAATTAAAGAGAAACAAATACCTGGTCTCTGAGGCTGATGTATCTCTTCAAGAGAATCATCCCGGATCCAAGTATTTCATAAGAAATTGGAATTTTCTTCATGGAGGTTGAGTTTATGATTGGCCGGGGGTAGATTAAACTAAATGGCTGTGTTTCCCCTCCAGCAATGGTGTAACACCTCTTAGATATTCCAAGAATTTTAGCACCATGAAATGCATCCTGTATAAAATTGGTGATATGCAAGCAGATAGTGAGATTCTTTGCATATAAAAAAAAATCAATCTTTATCATATATAAATAAATAGTTTTACTAATAATTCTTTACATGTTAAAATACTCAAAATCATGATTAAAGATCGGAGCTTTAAAACTAAACCCTAATCTAGGAGAACTTCACCAAATACTTGATTAATTAATGGGTAAAATTTAGAAACAAGGGTTTTGTGCGGAATTGTAAACGATTGATCAAAACAAATACAGAGAAATTTTGGAGTACTAGTTGAACAACAAAGCAAGCAAGCAAAATAAAAGAGAATGGCTCACCCTCATAGGCTTGATTAATGGAGAGAATCTTGAATGATTCATCGTCATTGATTGATGAGATTCCAACTTGATTCCAGATTCCGATGGTTGACGGCGGTGTAGACAATATGGCGGGGGTGAGGGAACGATCGATCGAACGGAGAAGGAAATTGTGAATTAGTAAAATAAAAATTGGTAGAGAATTGCATTACATCCTCTAGGGCGGGCTAAATCGGGCCAGCACTCGAACATATGGACCTGGACTCATTACACGGGAATAAAAAATTTGACAAAAGGCCCATATCTCCGTTAATCGATCTGAAAAAGATCGACAATACGTACGGTGGTCTCTATCCAATCCGGAGGTTCACTTGGCAATTTGGGGGACTATTACCAGATCCCTATCATCATCTAATCGTCAAGAAACGAAAAGTGGGGAAGTCTCGATAGGGAGGGCTAAATACAGAGGTGAATGGCCAGTGGTGCATAAATCCGAATGAGATAAAAGAGGTAGCAATTCAACATTTTAAAGAAAGATTTAAGGAAACGATTCATCAGATGGGGGTTCAAGCGGTTATCGGAAAACCAAGCGAACACTCTTATATAGAGGAATTTTCGAGTGAAGAAATCAAATCGGCCGTTTGCGATTGTGACAATGACAAGAGTCCGGGTGCCCATAAAAGTTAATACACCGTTTTTACTTTCCCCATAATAATCTAAGTTATAAACATATTAGACTATATTGATATGTCGTTAACTTAAACTAACGGTCTATATTGATACGCCATTAACTAAAACTAACGGTGTCATTTTTATAAAACATTTTGATAAAAAAAGAAACAATTTCAGTGTAAAGAAATGGTGAAATCGTTTTTTTAGCAGATTTTAATAAAATCGATATTGCTCAACGTTTTTACTAAACGATTTCACCGTTTCCTCTTTTTTTTTGTTTTATTAAAATGTTTTATAAAAAAATGACACTTAAGATCCTATGTGGATGTCCAAGTCAGCTAAAAACTAACACCGTTAGTGTTTAGTTAACGGTGGATCAATACAAGCCAATATGTTTATAACTGGGATTATTATAGAGAATAATCAATAACTAAAATTATTATAGGTTAATATGTGAAAACTGAGATTAATAGGGGCTAATTTCCTCTAAATTATATACCGATCAATATAACATATTTATTTTTTTATTAGTTGAAATATATTGTACTATTCAAAAATAAAATTTATTAGTTGAAATAGAAATAAAAAAGGAAATTAAATTTTATAATTAAGATATATTATTTATTTAATATTTTTCAGCTATTATAATAAAATACCTATATTTATAATTTTTTACTAGTTTAAATATATTAAATATAATAGTTTAATTTTCATTTTTATTAATTTAAATATATACTCTATATTATGGCTAACATATTTTTACCAATACCTATATTTCTAATTAACTAATAATAAGCCGACAATAATCATATTTTTTATATTAAAATGTTTATAATTACACCTTAGCTTTTCACACATAAATAAATCAAGAACATTTCAATCATATAGTATGACAATAATCGAAGACAACAAAATTAAAAAAGAATTACACAAGTCAAAAATCATATCAATCAAATACAGGGACGGATCTAGGTTGTTGCCACCGGATTTCCGGAAACCCAGTGACCCTTTCGAATTTTTAGTGTTAGTATATATATATATATATATATATATATATATATATATATATATATATATACAAGCAGTGAATCCATATATAAAATGAGAGTGAATCCTATTAACAACATGACTTCTAGTTCAACTGGTTATCACCGCGCGTAGTAACAATCAGGTCCTGGCTCCGCCAGTTTTTTTTTTTTGGATTTTTTGGTTTTTTTCCCCTTTTTTAAACAGATTTATAACTTATTATCTAGGGTTCTTTTTGTTTTTTTTTTCTTTTTTTAACAGATTCATATAATATGACAATAATCAAAGTAGCATGTTAAAATATAGATTTGTTAAACCTCGTTCAAATTTTTATAAGTTGACTTTTTGTTCAAAATCTGGAACCTTTGACTTCTGATGGGAATCTCGTAAGCTCGACATCTTCCAAGATTGGTTATGCTCGGTTGAAAGAATTTGAGGGATGAAGGAGATGTTTTAGCGTGCATATGGTGGATGAAGGATTGAAGAAAGTGCTGATGAAGGAATGAAGCAGATGAAGAAGAGAAGAAAGGTTCAGCTTGTATATATATAATTGGCATTTTGAGTTCTATACATCACGTGTAGCATTAAATGTGACGTATAAACTATTACCTCCATCAATCACGACACATAGTCGTTCAGCTTTTTTGCGCTTTTATTAAGCGCACCTAACCTAGAGGTCACAGGTAGTTCTATACGTAACCATTAAGTTCCTAAACGTTACGTTAGTACTATACGTCACGTGTGTAGGACTAGTGTTTAAAAAACACCCGGTTTCCCTGCTACACCCTAAAAAAGAAAAGATAATTTTTAAACAAATATATGTTACGCTTGAGATTGGGCCCATTAGGTTATGAATATCGATTGTTTTCTAATAAATTTAAAGTAACCATCATCCCCTTCAATTCCCCTGAATTCGTAACAATCTTTCAAAATGATGTGGAATCGTTCCCGATTAATCAAGCCTATGGTATCATCTTCATCTTTTGGGGGTGGAATGGTGAGCAATTCTCGTCCTTATCAATCAATCCTATGGTTTATCATATTTATATTGCTTTGCTTTGTTTTGTTTAAGTTGCACTCCAAAATTTGGGTTTAGTTTTAAAGTTGCGATCTTTTTTCAATCGTGGATCTGCAAAATTAGTTAATATCTGTTGTTTCTACACAGTTGCACAAAACCCTAGCTAGCTTCCAAATCGGTTAAAGCTTTGCCTTGTTCATTGTTGAAGTGGATTTATCTATCTATATAAAGCACCGGTCTTTTTGTGTAAAATCGGTTATGAGCTTTGAAACATGATCAAATCCTCAGTGCTATTTTTTTTTATTTTTTTTTTATTTTTTTAATAAAGCTGTTAAAATAATATATGATAACATTGTTTTTTTTCTTTATACATACATGGTCGTCGTCAGTATCATCATAGCATGGCTGAATTATTAGCTTTAGCTAAAGCTAAAGGATGTGATTTGGAACCAAAACCATTCAGTTTAATCCACCCTCGGTATAAGAAAACGCCAATGTCTGAAAGTGAAACGATGAGCAACCTTTCAACTAGTTATGAGATACTTGGACCCGGGATGATTCTCTTCAAGAATTACATCAGCCTCAAGGACCAGGTATTCAATTGTTTTCCGTTTGTTAATTTAATCACCAACATATTGACTATCTCTCTTTTGCCCTTGTTGTTGTTGTTACCAAATGAAGCTGGTTTACATGTTGGAAAAGCCCTTTTTTTTTAACGAATAGATACAATCTTATAGGCTAAAATAGTGGATATATGCGAAAAGTGGGGTGCCGGTCCTGGAGGCTTTTACTTGCCTAGTTACCCAAAAGGAGAAGAAGTTGTACCATATTTCCGAATGATGTGTTTTGGTCGGAACTGGGATCCGGTAACACGATACGAGAAACGTTTCAGAAGTGATGGTTCTGAACCACCACCGATTCCATCTGAATTTATCTCATTGGCCGAAGCCACAATTCAAGATGCTCAAGCCCATTTGGATGACCTTCCTTCAATGCGCCCGGATACATGTTTAGTCCATTTCTATGAGCCAGCATTTGCTCATAGTGGCCTTCGTCAGGTAAGTTTTTAATTGCACGTATACACAGCTTTTGAATGTGTATGCCTGATCATTTCTAATAAATAGATGTGACGAAAAATGATTTTTAGTATATAACTTCTGTTTTTGCATCATTTTTTTATTCCACCTATAATACACTATTGTCAAGGTTTAAATCTCCGTCTTCTTCATCAACCCAACTGGCTTAATATAATATAAGTTTCTTGCTGTGGACGTTTGTTTTCACTACAAGGTAGTGTGTATTTGGGCAAGGTTTTGTCATCATTAATTTGGCTATAAAAAGCCTATATTGCAAGTATTTATCTTTATTATTATGATTATGATTTTCTTTCAAAAGTTACTAACATTACACAAATAAACTATATGTTATACTAGAAGCAACAACAGAATGCACAGTATATTACTATAAACACCACTTTTTTTTTAACGACATCGACCTTATTTTTAACTTAAGCTATTTGGCACACAACATAACTCCTCGATCTCATAGGAGGCTGATGCACTTGTAGGGTAGTGATTTGAATTACTAGAGTTAATTTTTGTGTGGTTTTATTTGAGTGTAGGATCTTTATGAGAGCTCCGATAGTCTTCAACGAGGGCTGCCTGTGATTTCCATCTCCATTGGTAACCCTGCACTATTCTTGTATGGCAACACGAACAATGAAAAGAAGTCGGATCTTGCTGTATTGCATTCGGGTGATGTATTGATATACGGTGGGAAGTCTAGACCCATTTTTCACATGTTGGGACACATCTTTGGTGTCTCTCCTGGTCCATTAGTACGAGAAACTGCGATTAGAGCGGGCAATCTAAACCTTACTCTAAGGCAATTTTGATCCTGCTCACTTGTGTGTGTGTGTGGGACCAATGGAATATTTGTTCAACATGCCATGTTTTGTGTTTTTGTTGTTTCCATTATACACTGTCGTGCTCGTGGTTTATTTAAAGTGGCTAGTGACTTGATTCTAGACTTTGGTTTATATTGCTATGTTTGTTTCTTTCTTTTTCTACGATGGATAGAGTTCTCGTTGCTTTTGGATCCACTGGTCGAAAGGGACTTGGTGTTGCTACTGCTGATGTGTAGACATATGGTGATTCTTGAGTTTCTGGATCCTGCAGTTCATATTGATGCTGAATGTTGTATTTGTAGTTATTGCCATCATGTACTCTTCTCGAGTGTCCTTCAAAGATTGATCTTGTGATGCTGGATGTCAAATCAAAGAAAGTCTGCTGCTACGTAACGTGCAACTGAAAATACTATTCTACACCTTACAAAGTTCAAGCTGCTAAGTATTATAAGCTAATATTATATTCTCAATGCTTTGGGTACAAGCTTGAGAAGCCTTCGTTTTTTAAATCTGGGTACAAGAGAGTATGCAATGGTGTACAAGGGTTCATTTGGTGGTTGTGCGTTCGTATTTCCTGTTTTCTTTTTGACTCTATCGTCCTGGGCCACTGCTACAGCTATGCTCCGTTCTTTAGTACTGTCCTTGGGTTATGGTTGGTTTCAAAAAATCATCTGCGTTTCATATTATATTGGATTCCATCCATGTTTGTTCTTTCATCTTTTTGGCTGCTGTGTTTTGATTTTTCGTGTTTCTTCTGCTTGGTTCTGTCATCGTCTTCACCACCGGCTCAATTTGTTCCATCGTTGATTTGTGGAACATTCATATATTGATTGGCTTGGTTAGTGAGGATAATAAATAGATAAATAAAAACTTAAAGCTATATCCAAGATCTGCTCATCTAAAGGTTTCCATTCTGTTTGAGATCAGTTTAAATTTATATGCGAATGATGTGAATCAAATGTTTGAAGGAAGATGATTTTGCCTTTCATATCAGTCGGTTTTCATAGTAATTGGTGAGATGTTGAGTCTGTCATGGAGGAAAGGGTGGTATTTTTATATTTTTGTTACCTATTGTTGTGTTTATGGAAGTCATTTTTAGAAGTTTGTTTCCAAAATGTTGAGTTGGGGTCAGGGTTTTGAGAACCAACATTGGAGAAAGGGTATTTTCATCCATAGACACCAATGTTCATGTGCCAAGAATGGATGGTAAAGGCTCGGATGTCAACCATATCCAACATGTCCTTATTTAAAAGGTTTCAATGACATTGCTTTAATAGTATATTTAAAATAAAGTTGCTAACTCTTGCCCAACAATTTATTTTTAAATTGAATTATGTATGTATCCAGGTTTTATGTTTTGGATTATTTTAAATTTATATGCAGATCATGCAAATGAGATGTTTGAAGGAGCATGGTTATGCCTTTCATATTAATCAGTTGTGTTTTTGGATTGGATCATGCCAATGAAATGTTTGAAGGAGCATGGTTATGTGTTTCATATTAGTCGGCTGTGTTTTCAGAGGTCATAGTTTTTTTTTATTCTTTCTAAAAAAAGTGTTTTTGAAAATATTGAGTTAGGGTGAGGGTTCTCAGAACCAGCAGAGGAAAAATGGTATTTTGACGCATAGAAATCAATTTTCTCGTGCCTGGAATGGATGGAAAGGGCTAGGGTGTTTGATGGATGGAAAGTATCTTGAGAGGGGGCTTTGAATGTCGGGTTATTTCCATTTGAGTAGCATTGGTTTGTTGTTAATGCTGTGCATGTTTAGAGCTGTACTATGTTTCTTTGTTTGTTTCTTATGATTTCCGGTCACTTCATAACGTCTTCATATCTGTTTATGTGTAAATGTGAGTGTTTGTGATATTTCTCATCGCAGAGATGTTGTTGGTTTAATGTTATGTGCTCTTCTTTTTATACCATAAGTGTTTTTTGTTTCCTTATTGTAGGTGGTTGGCTTTTGCTGGAGGTTTGGCTCTGTTTCGTTAGCTGCTTCCGTATGTTCTCCCCCTAAGCTCATATTATTCGGCGCTTATAATGTCTTTTGCTTTGAAAATAGATTACCCTCATGCTGGCTAAAAAATTGTTGTGGTTATTTGGTGTCTGCTATCGTGTTATGATGTCTTAATGCTTTCTTTGGTTGTTTACATATGCTTTTTTCACTGTATCTATCTTTTGTTTGTTACTAGCTGTGTATACATTGTTTCGTAGTTATTAAACTCTTTCTGTCCTCGGGCACTCCTGATGCAGCCACAAAGAAACCAGCAGCTGCACTAGAGATGACATCCAGCAGCATAGCCGACACAGGAAAGTCACCGGTTGTAGAGAATCCACAACACTAGCCAATGAAACAGCTTTTCAAGGATAAAGGTAACTTCAAACCCATTACAGAATATTAAAATGCAATAAACAACTTATACAAAACCTGTAAACGGTGCAGATAGCTAACGAGGGGCTTGTTTAAGATGCAGGCAGGCATAAATAGGAGCTTTTTTGATGCCCGTACCACCTGCCATTTTGTAACTAATATGAAAACTGCCGCCTCCTTTTGTATGCAATCGTTTGCGACTGCAGAATATGTACTAAAAACTTGCTTTTGTTTTATAAAATGGCTCCTCTATTATTATTATTTCAAGTCCAAAACAAACATATCCGTTATGTCAGGTTGCACATGTATTGGTTTGGACTTTGGAGTGGTTCAACTATGTTCATCAAAATAAATACAAATTTGTAGATACTAAATCATTTTCATGTGATCACAGGTTTGCACCAGGTTGTCCCGTTAAAGAGCATGAATTTTGGAGGTTCTTCATTTACTTTTCAGCTGTCAATCTGGGATTTAAAATTCAAAGTTTATGGGTTTTAGATTGTGGGCATTTTGAGCACTTTGAATTTGTTGATTTAAGAAGAATTAAAATGGTGTAATTGAAAGATGGTAAGGATGCAAGGCTGCTCATGGATACAAGAAATCAAGTATGCTTTCTTACTTTCCAACTTTTATAAATGGTACAACCGCTTTCTATTGGGGTTAACCATTAACCGTTCCGTCCACGGCTATTGGCCAGAAGCCAGCACACCCTGTCTAAAAACAGCTACTAAAATAGATAAATGTCCTTTAGGTATGCATTGTCTGAGTACTATCAAATGATTAAAGGACATATACCGTCAACATATATACCTTATTCAGTAACATGGAGAAAAGTGATGGGCATATTTATATGTGTATTATGGGCAAATTTATATTGCTTATATGCAAATATAACCCTTATTCAGTAACTTATTGTAGGTAACATTTTGTAAGAATTCAGACAAATCCTAGAGGCAAATTGGAGATGAGTGAGGGGAGTTGACCAACTTCTTGTAAAATAAATAATGAGAGTATATAATAACAATGTTACACACCTATGCATGCATCTGCAAGCAAATAGCTGAAATCATTAGGCTTGTATTTTGGTCTCCATTTTCACACAATACGCACCAGAACTGTAGTGCCAGCCCCATCTTCACGCAACGATTTAACTTTCTTGATTTCCGTTTATATCTACCCGGAACATGGATGTTTAAATCTGTTAGCATCTTATAATAAGCAACAACCATCTCACTTGTTTTGGTATTGACATTTCTGTTTCAATCAAGTTGGGATTCATATATATTAATTCAAACTTAACCTCAAGAGCAACAACCTCTTTCAGAAAGTTTGAGTACACAATCTTTAATGTTTCTTTATCATTTTAGGGGTTGTTTGGTAGACTCTTAATGTTATTAAGAGGTTACCTCTTAATGGAATCGTTAATGGTCTTACAAAGGAGAAGAGAGAAGAATGTGACTTGTAATGACATTAAGAGGTTAACTTTTAACCATTCAGCATCTCTTAAACCTCTTAATCGTTCAGAGGCACCAATAAGATGTAACATCTGAATGACCATTAAGAGACATTAAGAGGCTACTAAACGTAACTTTTATTCATTGTTATTGTATAGCAAATTTAAATAGAAACCGACGCCTAGTGAAAACAAAAGGCAAATCCTAACTAACTATTGTAGACAAAATTAAATATTTGATATAGGGATATTATCAGATGCCAAGTAATTACCAAAATCAAACTACCAAATCAGTAGATCTAAATCACCTACACAAACAAAACCAAAATATATCACACTCACAAATTCATGTGCCTAGTCAGTTCTTCAAATAATTGAAAATGAGTATTTATACGCAAGTTTTAAAGTTCTGGACAATTGGGAAAGAAGTATTTATATGTATTTCCTACTCCACCTTCGGGCATGATGTTTGCATAATAGATGAGGACCCTTCGGGCGCCCACCTTCAACGCAGTCTGGACACCTCCGGTTAAACCGTATCCAATGGTCGTGGAATTCCTTAATTCTTGCAATGCAAGAAAACTTGTGATTTTGTTTTTAAAGAACTGGCAGCTGTTTTTAAAGAGTAGACGGAGAGAATAGAAATTTGGAACAGCAAGATCATTACATGTTTGAATGCCTATGTGGCAAGATTTACGATTTCATCTTCCACTATTCAGAACTTTATGACCAATCGAAAACTTAGAAGTGTTAAACTGAGGAGTGTTGGAGCACATGTAATCAATAGATACAATCTAAACCACTAACTCATACGCCAATCTAAACCATCTACTTATTTTAATTCTCAGACCAATATCAATTATATGGTTAGATACATCTACAACAGAAGAAAATTAAATAAAACGTTCCTGTAATTCAAGGTACAATTATAAGTATTTGCAAACAACAGCGACATAGTTAGGAGACAAAAACCTTTAAACAATGAGAGCTTTATGTAAATAGTATGGTCAGACACATCTACCACAGTATAGATTTAAACACTGAGAGCTTTATGTAACTGAGGTACTTGAAAGTTTATATATGTAGTAATAGCAGAGGTTTATTTTGATTATCAGTGTGATAATACATACATAAATTTTCTGGTGTGTAACTATCTGTATTCCTAGAATACCATAGAAATTAGGTATATAAGCATAATAAAATGAAGTAAGCGGTACACATTGATATTTGTTTACACACCAAGGAGGCATTTAAATATTAAGGGATTTTTTTTTAACTGTACTTGTAGTTGCACATAAAAAGGTTTAAACATATAGATACTTGTTTAGCTAGGGATTTTAAAAATACATAGCTAGCGAGATTTGCGCACCGATTTGCGCAACGTAAACACGTTCAATCGTTATAAATATTTACGCTTTCACCTTTATAAGATCTAGCTCAGTATTTTTCAGTCATTGAAAAGGAAAATGTAGATTCAAAACCCATTGCCCATTCAAGAGTTGGAATTAACTTTTTTAAACTCAAGCCTTTTATGTTTGACCGTTTGAAAGTCAAACTACAGATAGATATAGCTGGCTCATGTTTCAAATAACATCTTTCCTACATATTACCCAAGTATAAGTTTGGTACTACCCAAATTTAAACTCACTGTAATAACAACCACCTATAAATGCAAGAAGTAGTAGCAAACCAAGATGACACTCGCAATAACAACCACCTATAAAACAAACAAAAGAAACTTAACTTAATATAGACCTATAAATGCATAGATTATTTATCTGTGGTTGGTAAACAAAAATAAAATAAAAATATAGCAGTTCTATTTTATTAACACATATTATAAAAAGTGAAGCCTTGCAAACAAAATTAATGCTAGTGACACTCGGTAACCATCAACATCCGTGTATATGTAAATTTAGCCTATGAGAAGGATGGGCTTACAGTGTTGAGGTAAAGACCCTTTTCATCGACAATCCATCCTAGCTGTGCTCAACTATCAAACTAAAAGAAACAGACAAACCAGGTTATGAGAATAATTTTCATAGCAAGACTCGTAAATTGATAGATAAACAACAATAAAATAACGGGGAATTATCATGTGTTTACAATGAAATACCACAACTACAGACATTCATTTAACCTATACACACTCCTAATTTCCTTTTATTAACGTCCTAAATTATTCAAGGTTTAGTCAATATTGCCTTTGTAGATTATTGTTAATGGGATTACCTATAACCTATACACACTCCTAATTTCCTTTTATTAACTGATTTATGAAGTTTCAGTCCATATATTAAGTTTTTACACAAAGAGTTTCTGTGTATAAATACAAAATATTTACGTGATTTGAAATCGAGAGTTGTTTCTTTTACTTCAAAAGTCAAATACATACTTTTTGAAAGAAACATCATATCACCATATTCTTATCACCATGTTCGCTCTATTCTCAAACTTATCACCATATTCTTTCTTTAAAGAGTTGGATGAAGCTATGCTTACACCTTCAAGATTGTATACACCTGTGGCAATTATAGAAATAGAAGAAAAAAAATTGGTCACGTAATTTTCGGTCAACCACGAAAAAAAATCAAGATCCGCCACTGACCAGGGCGTTATTCGTTAGCGTTTAAATAAAAAAAAAAGTTATCCAATTTTGTTTTTAAAGTAACTTTTGTTTTGCTCCGAACGAATAGCAATCGAAGAGGGATTCTGTTGAGTTTTCATTCTCCATGGAGCTGTTTAAATTCCAAACACAACACCTACTGTTCGTTTGCTCTCTCTCTCTCTCTCTACCATTGTTGTGAGATTGCGTCCCGAGATTCATCTGGTATTAAAAAGATACGACAAGTTTAAACGTAAATAATAAGATTTATCTTGCAATCAGAATTCAGAAATAAATATGAAAGTTCACTTGTAAGTAAATATATATTTATATATGAGAAATAACAAAATGGCCTATTAGCTCAGTTGGTTAGAGCGTCGTGCTAATAACGCGAAGGTCGCAGGTTCGAGACCTGCATGGGCCAAAATTTTTTCCAATAAACTCGCGGCTGATGCAGTGACGCGTTATGTACCAACTTCATTTTTTATTTTAGGGCTTAAAGTTGAAAACGTGAGTAATTTCAACGGCAATATTTATAGAATTTGGAATGTTTAAACATGAAAAGCGAGATACGATCATTAGGCCGTTCGACTTTTTTCTTTTAACAAACTACTAATAGAGTAAAGATAAATTATAACTCCAGAGTTATATATATTATACCGTGGGACTCATTTGACTTTTCTTTTTAACAAACTTTTAACATAATAAAGATAAAATTTAACTCGAATAATCTATTATACAACACCAAATGTGTCAATTAAATTTTAGATTAAAATCAGCCATTAGATCTACATAGGATTAAATCTTGACCATGTTAAATAGACAGTTACCTTTTCACGTTGCAGTTAACTCCATCCCTAATCATTTGCCTACCATCTTACATATTAGAGCATTCACAATAGAATCTCTAAAATTTTATGAGAGTAACCCCTAAATTTTAGGGTGTGGTTGTGAAAGGATGAGAGATAAAAAGTTACTGTTCATCCTTAAATTTGAGAGAAAAACTGGTGATTTTGTAAAATCTAATGTTTGATGTGATTGAAAGAGAGAGAAAAGGTAATGATAAGGGTATAAAAAGTATTATTAAATTGTGGTTGTGAGTGAAAGAAAGATAAAAAATAATGATAAAAATATAAATTATAGGGATAGGGATGGGGAAGCTGCTGTGAATGCTCCTACAAAAAAGTGTTATCTTTCTTATATTAACATACTCGCCAGAAACAGGTTTAGAAACCAAAGTGGTTTTGAGTATTGTTAACCGAACCAGTTCAATTTGTAACCCAAACGGGTATAAGAAGAAAACCGATTTCTAAACCTCTATAGTAGGCTAGGAAAATTTCAAAGAGAATCGTAAATCGGTTGGAAATTTTCAAAATATACTAGGAAGGTATAATATGATGGATTTTTATTCGTTAATACTACACATGATTTTAAAACCTTTGTTACGGTTGGGTTGTGTAAAAGAAATGAATATCAACTTTCGATTCTATTCATTACGGCTCAACATCTACTAACCGTCCAAGCCATGGATAATTATTCGTTAATACTACACATGATTTCAAAACCTTTTTACGGTTGGGTTGTGGAAAAGAAATGAGTATCAACTTTCGATTCTATTTATTACGGCTCGACATCTACTAACCGTCCAAGCTTATACAGTAGCTTCATAATTTTTCTTCTATTAGAGGAAGTATTGTGTTGCTATGAAGAACAAGGCTCACTCTTATAGTCGTAGAGATGTCCATTTACTTGAAAGATTACTTAGATCTAATGAAAGTATACAATATATTTCCTCACTCGAAGGCAAAATTGCATATGAAGGACGACTATACGAGGATGAAATAGGTGGTGGATTGATGACTCCAATGGACGACAAAGAAGTTATTCAACAAGTGCCTACATAATAGCTCCATTCTAGTGGCGAAGAATAAACACAACTCGATATTAACTACGATTTACACAATAAAATGTAAAAAATTCTATTACGACTTGTATTTTCTTTTTTTGTCAATGTGTTACAATTTATGTTATCGTAAGTTCTCAAATATTAATAAAAAGGTGAACTTTAATTATTTTTGTTTCAGTTTGCTTTTGTTAAAATAAAGAAAAATATGTTAGAAACCTGTTTTGAGAAACCGGTATAGGCCAGATCGGTTTCAACCCGCTTTGCAGTGGGCCCAAGTGTTTTGGCTAGAAACAATTTTAGGAAGCGCATCGGTTTTGAGTACAGTTAATTGAACCGGTTCAGTCTGGAACCCAAACCGATTTATGAAGAAAACCCATTTATACAGATCTATAGCATTTTTACTCTATTACTTTATTTCATGTCTTCAACGAGACTTGAATCTAGCATATCAAATAAAAGAGCGATACACTTTTATCACTAGACTAAGCTGACGGTTGTAGCAAAGCTACAAATATTACTCAAAATATATCACATATCACTGCCCACTGAAAAAAAGTAGTTAACTATTTTAGGATAATATACGATATTCTCTTAAAATAATTTGATATGGTAAATATTCTATCCTGATACCACCACGATGATATATGTTATCGAGGATTGGATTATGGTTTTCTGGAGAAGGTTTCTTCCACATGATACGACCATAACATGGCATTGAAAATTGAAATCAGTCGAAGTGAGCTAGTTGTATATTTTATAGGTTTTATATATTATAATCTGCATCTGCATATATAATATACTTCTCGTTTTATAGTTAGAGGTTGACCCTTTTGAGAGGATTTATAACAATATAAAAACAGGTTAGTTAACCCTCTTCAATGGTTTAGGTTTTCATGTAATATTTTATATTTATTAATTTAGATCTAGTTTTCTTTTTTTTTCTTTTTTTGCATGGCTACTAATTCACAGGAACACTAGTTTTAATACAATTTCTTGACTATTAGATTCGAGTCCTCAATTACTTAACGAGTTAGGGGGCGGTAAGTCACAAACGATAATTCAAAGAGACGATTCTCAATATATATAATTTTTTTGAAAAAAATCACGTAAAAGTACCGGACGAAAAAAACGAAGGGGAGGTCCTCCGCCACGGCTTCCCGCTAAGCTTCGCCAATATATGATGTTATTAGCCCACTAAGCTTCGCCAATGTATGGTGTTATTACTTATTAGGACAAAAAGCCTTTCGTATATAGTATAATATTGTATTTATTAAAAAAAAAAATAATTTTGACCGTATACAAAAGGTAAAAACTGAAGTGTTAAAAAAATCATTTAGTTTTGATATTTGATTTCTTAGGCCATCTGTAGTGATTGTAAATGGGCTTCATAACGCATAAACATCGCCCCCAAATGCGCTATGGGGTAAAAATCCGGCTGTCTCGCGATGGCCATAGCGCCAATCCCAATATCCAAAAAAAACTAGCCGTTTACGTCTAGTTAATAAAAAATAATTCCCTTTTCTATTTATATACACACACAAAACACACACTTTTCACCATTCTTCTCTTCATTTCCACTCTCATTTCTATAAATTTTAACCATTCTCCTCTTTATTTTTAGAAAAATATGGCATCCCTTCCTCCTCACGCCTTTACGGTTTTGACGATTCATCGAAAGATGAGATCAAGGTGGTTTCTTCACTGTTACTTGGTGTTTGTTTTTCTCAAAAAACTCTTCTTATCCTCTTATGTCTGTGTCATGCAGACCACGCGTAAACATTTAGGTTTGCAGATTATTTGTTTATTCGAAGACGTTTCATTAAAAAATGTTTGTGCATGCTCTTCTTGGTGCAGATGTGGCTCAACCACTTCTAACATCTTCTAACATTTTCTTCTTATCCCATACTCCATCACATCACCCCCCTTTTTATCGGTGGTCGTCCTCCATGTCGCCGCCCCTTCCATTGGCAATCTGCAGAAGTTAAAAGAAACAAACAGTCTTCTTCTTACAGACTGCAGAGGTTTGGTCCATCTCTTCTTCTACAGATGTGGTTCGCAGATTACAGACATATTACCTCTTAAAAACAAATTACACCTTAAGTATCTACAAGAAACTTCGAATCATCCACAACCGATCGTCAAAAGAACACCAACTGAATGTAACAGAGCGCATCAAATGAGCGGTTGATGAGGGATTGTTTTGTTGACGATCTAGTGTACCGCCACCTGAATACGTTTAAGCAACGGTTCCGGATGAGTAAATCTATGTTTTCACGTATATCTTATGATTTGAAACAATGATATACTTACTTTTAACAAAGATTCAATGGAAGAGGAAATGTAGGATTCACGTCCATTCAAAGTGTACCTCGACGGTACACACCATGGCGTAATACGGTACCACAACCGACATCAAAGACGAGTACTTAAAAATGACCGAAAAGACGCAACACTCTTTGAAACATTTTACTAGAGGTATAATTTATTTGCGTATTTATTTCATTTATTAAATAACGTTTTATTTATATTTATATATATTATTATTTATTTTCAAAAAAAAATATTTGAACTATACGGACCACGTTATTTAAGAAAGCTGACATGAAATGATCTATAAAGTATATACGACCAGCATATAGAAGTACATGGTTTACCCAGCATGGTTGGCAACATAGATTGTATGCACTAATAGTGGGATAACAGTCCAACTACATGGAGGCCAACACACGCGGGGTGACTAGAAGGAACCAACGCTCATTCTTCAAGCTGTCGCTTTAAATGATCTCAGGATTTAGCATTCTCACTTTGTTGTAGTCGGATCCAACAATAACATCAACGTTTTAGAGGATGTCTGTCATTGAGGATTTCATATTGGGGACGACACTCATGGCTTCATTTATGAAAATGAAAACCACTACCCACATGAATATTTGGGTGATGGTATATATCCGGAGTATTTGTTTATTGTCAACTCCTTTAGAGACCCCATTAATGAAAAACAAAAGGACTTTAAAAGGTTCAAGAGTCTTCAAGAAATGACGTCGAAAAGTGTTTCGACGTTCTTTAGAAAAAAATGACATTTTATGAGAAATCCTTGTCGATTATGAACCAAAGATAAAATAAAAGATGTTAGGTGTGCCATTATATCTTGCATAATATGACTAGGGAGTAAAGAGGCTTGGCGATCTGTACGGGTCATAATCCCAAACATGTGGAGTAAATACCACAAGCAACTATAGATGACGATTGGAAAATGCGGCGTTAATGCTGAGTACAGAGACACATAACGCTCTCATCACAGACTTGGTAGAACATGCATAGACGGTCTGTCCTATTCATTACAAAATGATAGTGGTGATGAGGACGGATATGACGTGACGACGAAGATAGCAATGAATATGATTATATATTTTCGAATCAAATTACGTAATTTTTGTATTTAATGAAATTATGTTTGATTCATATGTATATTTAAATTAAAAAATAAAATAAAAAATAATAATTGGGTAATAATGAGATTAGACTTTATGAATTAACACTTTTAAGCCATGAAGCTTCCTATGACTCGACTCTCAAATGATAGATAATGTCTCTTCCAAATGCTCCATAACTATGTACAGTGGCGTACCCAAGGCTTAGCCTTGGGGTTCGCCCGACACCCATTATTTTTTGCCGCGTTCTAGTATATATCCGATTTTTTCTAAACCGAACCACAAGAAATTTGGTTACCGAACCCCATGAAATTTTATACTGACCCTCAAGTTTAAAAAAAAAATTTATTTCTAGTTTAAAAAAATGATTCGACACTAATGAGCCCAACAATATTAATATATTGAACTCAATAACCATTCCCCAATTAAAAAAAATTGAGTTTTTGAGAATTCATTGGATAGATTGGTAGAAGACTACTTTATTTTTACTTTTTAGTTATGTACTTGTATAAATTTGATCATTTGAGATATTCAGAATTTATTTTGTGCATTGAGAATTCACACGGTGGTCACAAAGTTGGTTTTTTATCATGTAACGCGAACCGACCCGACCCTACCCGACCAGAACTAGTCTAAAAAGATTTGTATATAGCGGTGGACGGTCGAACTCCGAAAATTTCCGAACCCCATCCAAAAAATTTCTGGGTTCGCCACTGACTATGTATAGGCTTAGTACCAATAAATAAACCATGCTTTAGACCCTTTATAAAACCGGGCACAGTTTGTGTGTCAAATAAGAACCTTCCCCTAAAGTGCTCTTCTTTGATCAAATTTTAAGCAACAAAGACGACAATTATCTCTGGATAGCCGTGAATCAAAATCCATGGCCTGGTTTGAAATAACAAAATCACATCTCTCGAAACACTTAGACCCATGTGAACTTGAGATCGGAAATTGACTTCTTAAAGTCAAAATTTCTAGTTTTTTTATTTTCCCTAGGAAACTTGCTTACACATTACCCTATCCTTCGATTGCTACTTCCAATGATGGTTGCTAACCTTATTGTTTTGTTTAATATGCAAGAATAACATTAACATACCAGTATTACAAATCAAAAACTGAAAAACATTAAAAGTTATACATAATACCTCTTGATGCAATATTTGCTTCTTAGTTCTTTCAAATGAGTTCTTTCATATCAGAGCAAACTAAAGACCCCACTATCACCCTGCTGGCGACTTCATATTGCTACACCTGCACATAACAAAGTCTAGCTTCCTACAACACGTGTTTAGCTTCTCATAAATAAAAGTTAAAAATTAATTTAAATAAATTGAAAACCTTTAACATGCTTTTACATAACTGCCCCTCTCAACCGTCTATTTATTCCCACCTTTAGCTCCCTTCACATGTCACCCCACTCTACATTTTCATCCACCATTTGTGTAGGGAAGATGGCTCCAATTGGGCTTTTAGCGGTGGGCATTCTGTCAATGGCATTTTTGGTTCAGGGCAACATTAATGAAGGTTGGATTGATGCTCATGCTACCTTCTATGGAGGTGGTGATGCTTCTGGCACCATGGGTAAAAATACAAACACACCACCTATGTTTTATGTTCTATCCAACAGATTATCATTATCATGCATGCATCACTACTTTTATTTGTAAAAATTGCTAAATTGATTATAACAACAAGGATGAAAGCTGAAACTGTTTAAATGATGATTAAATCTCAGGTGGGGCTTGTGGGTATGGGAACTTGTACAGTCAAGGGTATGGTACAAACACAGCAGCACTGAGTACAGCACTGTTCAACAATGGAATGAGTTGTGGAGCTTGCTTTGAAATCAAGTGTGCAGGTGAACAAAAATGGTGTCACCCTGGTTCTGTAGTGGTCACTGCTACTAATTTCTGCCCTCCAAACAATGCCTTACCTAACAATGATGGAGGATGGTGTAACCCTCCACAACATCACTTTGATCTCTCTCAGCCTGTTTTTCAACAACTGGCTCAATATAGAGCTGGAATTGTTCCTGTTCAGTACAAAAGGTATTAAACTATTAATTAAACATTTAAATCAATTCAAGAATCATGAAAATGGAAAAAGGCTTAATCTTGATAAAAAATAGTGAAGTTGAAGTAAATCTTGAGGGTGTTTTTTTCTTTCTATTTTTTCTTTTTCTTAGGGTGCCATGTACGAAGAAAGGCATAATCTTGGTAGAAAAGATTGAAGTTAAAGTAAATGTTTAATCTTGTGGTTGTTTTTCTTTCTCAGGGTAGAATGTATGAATAAAGGGGGGATTAAACTATGAATTAAATATTTAAATCAATTCAAGAATCGTGAAAAAGGCATAATCTTGATAGAAAAGATTGAAGTTAAAGTAAATGTTCAATCTTGTGGGTGTTTTTCTTTCTCAGGGTACCATGTATGAAGAAAGGGGGATTAAACTATGAATTAAATATTTAAATCAATTCAAGAATCATGAAAAAGGCATAATCTTGATAAAAAATATTGAAGTTAAAGTAAATGTTCAATCTTGTGGGAGTTTTTCTTTCTCAGGGTACCATGTATGAAGAAAGGGGGATTAAACTATGAATTAAATATTTAAATCAATTCAAGAATCATGAAAAAGGCATAATCTTGATAAAAAATATTGAAGTTAAAGTAAATGTTCAATCTTGTGGGAGTTTTTCTTTCTCAGGGTACCATGTATGAAGAAAGGGGGATTAAACTATGAATTAAATATTTAAATCAATTCAAGAATCGTGAAAAAGGCATAATCTTGATAGAATAGATTGAAGTTAAAGTAAATGTTTAAAATCTTGTGGGTGTTTTTTTTTTCTTTTCTCAGGGTACCATGTATGAAGAAAGGGGGAATAAGGTTCACAGTTAATGGGCACTCATACTTCAACTTGGTGTTGATTACAAACGTTGGAGGAGCAGGGGATGTAACCACCGTTGCGATCAAAGGTTCGAAGACCGGATGGATACCCATGTCAAGAAACTGGGGCCAGAACTGGCAGAGCAGCTCAAATCTCGACGGGCAGGCTTTGTCTTTCAAGGTGACGACGAGTGATGGACGTACTGTGGTCTGCAACAACGCAGTCCCCAACGGCTGGTCGTTCGGGCAGACTTTCACCGGTGGGCAGTTCACTTAGGCATTTCGTCGAACACATGGCACCCATGAAAAGGGCTCGTATTAGAGAGGCTCTTTTGATAGCTTAGGTGCTTTTATCATTTCGTAGCTGTGTGTGGTTTTGATTAGGGTTGCCGTGACGTGTTTTGGCGGTCTTTTTCCTCTGGTTTTGGGTGGAGGGGGGAGACGGAATGCAGTGGTAGCGTTTGTTTAGGTTAGGGTGTTCCGATGGTGAAATTGAAAGCTTGGCTGGCTTCAATTCGCATCTTAGTTACTGTTAGTGAAGAAAAACAGCTTTTTTAGCAGGCTGACCAGTGAGTCGGTGCGGTGATGATGCCACACCGCTTGTTTGGCAGCGTGTTGTTTCTTTGTTTTCCATTAATCAAGTCTGTCTGTCTGCAAACTGTTTTTATGTGAATCTCACACTACGTCATTGTCACCAAAAGGGCCACGTATCTTGGCTAGCTGTCTACTTATTGCATGTATAACCATCAATCCAAATTTACTAAACTAGCATATTTTTTACGTTGGTCGTCTCGTTGAACGCTTGCTTTTTTAAGAAATTGGAAACCATGGAAAAATCGATCATTTACTTATCACTACTTCCAGATGAAATTGAAGCTATGTACCGTAAGTTTATGAATGTTGTTTCTTTGAGTTTAGTTTTAAGAAACATAGATTCAATTTTATGTTACTGTTACATCATTGGGCAATTTCGGGTAATTTCACTCATCCTGATCAAGTATTAAAATTGATTAAAAACGATGTTCATGTTAGTTTTAAGAAAAATGATTCTTTGCATAAATTTAAAAGGGGCGGATCGAGATGATTGGAATGCACAGAGATGAAGGGATTAAGATTTTGAAAGAAAAAAGAGAGAGAGAGAGAGAGAATGGTTCATGTGTTCGAGATAGATGAATGTGTTGGGGATCTTGAATATAGAAAAGAGATACAATAGTTTCAGATTTTGAAAAAGTAAAGAGCCCTAAAAATTAGGTCTTTATAAAGGGAAGAAGATGTGGGTGAGATTATTGTTTTTTATAAATAAAATTAAAAAAAAACGATCATGAGTATATGTGCATGGGTTTTTAGGGTAAAATTACCTTTTTACCCTAGCATGTGGCAATCATGTGCCCACTTAACGGTTAATATATATAACTGATCGATATAAAAAGTTCATCAACTCTTCCAACCACACACTCTCCACACTAAAATACCGTTTATGACACTTGTTCCCAAGAAGACGAAGTTAAGAGATTTTGTAGATAGAACATCCAGATAAGGATAAAGGCAATCTCCTTTAATTGGTCAATCTCAAATCAAACCCAAAATCACAGCCGTCCGTTATACAAAATATACCAATCCCAGCTGTCCATAACCATAGCCACAAGAATACCAGCGAAATTAGTCCTACAAAAACTACTCAAACATCACACATCTTGAACTCACTCCAACAAGGCAACAACCACCACAAATCCATCCCTTCCCACCGGAGATAGAATATGGCCACCGTCACACAATCATCGGTTGCCGCCGTTCTCCGCCCATCCAACTTCCTTTCCGGCTCACCCGGAAAGCTAAACCAAACATTGGCCGTCAAAACCGCCACCTCTTCTTCTTCATATATTTCATTCAAAATTGAAGCCAAGAAAGGTGAATGGCTACCTGGCTTAACCTCACCTAGTTACCTTAATGGAAGGTAAAATCAAAATAATAAACTTGATTATTTTTAAAGTCTTGCTTTAGTTTCACTATAAAAAAAGATTAGCACTGAAACTTGTTGCATGTTTATTTTTCATTTCCATGTAAATCGTTCCGGTTCGAACCATGATTAGACTCATGTTGAAAACAACTTGATTTAATTTATCTCATCAAATTAAGTCACATTAAGAGCATTTAGAGCTCACTCCTCATCTCAATCCCTATAATTTATATTTTAATTATTAATTTTTTTATCTTTCATTCACAACCACAATTAAATAATATTTTTTAAACCTTATTATTACTTTTTCTCTTTCTTTCAATCATAACAAACCCTAAATTTCTGAAAATCATCAGTTTTTTTCCTAAATATATAGGGATGAACAGTAATTTTTTTCGCTTTTCACCACTCACAATCATTCAAAACCACACCTTAATACACACATAATTTTAGAGAGTAAGCTCTGAATGCTTAGAAAGATGGTAATTTAAACCTTATACTTAGATTTTAAACGATAAAAATACAGAATTGATAAATATGCCAATTCACTACACATATATGAGTTTTTTTAAGGATAAGGAATGTGATGTAAAGTATTTTTAAGAAATTCTTTTATAAATAAGCCTGATTTTTTTTTCTTGAAAATTATAAAGATAAAGATAAAAACTCTACTATTAACTTACTAATTAATTAACATACTTTTTGTATATATACATGCAGTCTTGCAGGAGACAATGGGTTTGATCCACTGGCTTTGGCAGAAGATCCAGAGAGCTTAAAATGGTTCGTGCAGGCCGAGCTTGTAAACGGTCGGTGGGCGATGCTGGGAGTCGCCGGAATGCTAATACCGGAGGTTTTAACAAGCGCAGGCATACTCAATATCCCTAAGTGGTATGACGCCGGAAAGATGGAGTATTTCGCATCATCTTCCACCTTATTGGTCATCGAGTTCATCTTGTTCCACTACGTGGAGATCAGAAGGTGGCAAGACATCAAGAATCCAGGAAGTGTGAATCAAGATCCGATCTTTAAAAGCTACAGCTTGCCACCAAATGAAGTTGGGTACCCAGGTGGCATTTTCAATCCACTCAAATTTGCACCCTCAACCGAAGCTAAAGAAAAAGAAATTGCCAATGGTATGAATCCATCGGACCCTAATTTTTTTTAATGGCTAGATTACACTTAAGATACACCCCTCTTAAGTTTTAAACTTGAGTCTCTAGAAGACATTGCCTCGGACCTTAATTATATATCTTATATACAAATTAACAACTTTATTTACTATTTTACCTCTAATTTTCTATTTACTATTTTGCCCCTTTACATGAAGGACAAAATGGTAAAAACACATTATAATTAATTAATTTTCTTAATTTATATGTAATAATTAATAATTTCCTTTACAAAATATGTTTTTAGTGTAAAAATAAAATAATCCTTTTAATAATCAATTCTTCTAGTTTACTATAATCAGTTAACTTATAATTTTTTTTAAATAAAAATATAATTTCTTTTAATTAAATTATAGATAAAATTATTGATTATTTATAATCAAGTCGTGATAAGATGATATGTTTTTCTTTACATAATCCCACTCTAATTTTAGAAATTATTTGATTTTTAACTGGTGCATAAAAATCCCGTAACAATTCATTTTTTAAAAGTGTTTCACTAGAATTAATTTTAGTTTGAGTTTCACTCTTTCCTTTAGGTATCTAATATTTTTGTATTATATTTAACTAGGCTTCTAGTTTTACGTCGTTGCGCAGTTTTTTTTTTCTATTTTTTATTTTTTTACGTTGTTTTTTGATAATGACACAATTTTGTGTAACTGTGTTATCCCATGACAACACGCGGGTAGTAAAATCTAGTTATATTACATTTTATAACTGATCGGCATGTGTAAACGGGTAGTATTCTAATTTTATGTTACTAACAGGGAGATTGGCGATGTTGGCGTTCTTGGGGTTCATTGTTCAGCACAATGTGACCGGAAAAGGGCCGTTTGATAACCTGGTGCAGCATTTGTCGGACCCATGGCACAACACTATCGTTCAAACACTTTCTGGGAACTAAGGGAAGAAATGAAGAAGGTGGGAATGAAGAATCTTATTTGATGTTTTAAGCAACAAGGTTTTGATTTTTGAATGTACAGGGGAACTCATCATTCTAGTTAATTTGTTTTCGTTACATTATTGTATTGCAGTGAGATTTATTTATTAACAAGTAAAATAAATGTCTGCATCCGTTGTTACGAGGGTTGGATGGCACGGCTGGTCCTAAGATCCTTAAAAAAATTACAGGAAAATTAAGTTTTGGACCCTTGAGAGGCTGTTTGAGCGGTGACCAAATCAATAAAACCATTTAGTTAAAAACATTAATGTTCTTAGGTATTTAGTTATTAATTACCGAGTTTTACTCATATACTTATTATTATTTTTTATATTTGTAATTAAAAATGTGAAGTAACGTGCAATATAATTTTAATTTTTAAATTTTTAATGTATCTAACTAATATTATTATATAATAATTAATAATCATCATCAAACATATTATTCTAGTTCAATTGGCAATTACTTATTTACTAAGTTCTCTAAATATAATAATATAATAAGTTATTAGTATGATAAGGTAAAGGTACTAGGTTTGAAACTTATTCTACACATTAATTTTTCTTTTTTAAATTCCTTCTCTAAACATTAATTGTAGAGGGGCACAAACCGGTTATTTTAGTAATCGGGTTTAGTTAAAACCCGTTTCGATTTGAAGAGTAGACCGGTCAAAACCAGATAGGGACTAAACGGTTCGGTTGGAAACCGGTTTTGGACAAAATATGCATAACCGGTTACCGGGAATTGGTTGTAAACCGATTTAAACAGACTGGTTAGAGAAACCGGTTTTTTAATTTGGGTTCGACCTGCACATTAGTTTGTAGTTTTCTTTAAAAAAGCACCACCAACTTCTTAAAAAAACATTAAAAAGTTCAAATTTTTATTTATTACTTTAATAACAAAATATAATAAACATAAAAAAAGAGATTAAAACTCTTAACATTTAAGAGAAACATGACAAAAAAAACTTTTTTTTTTTAATTTTCCTTGATTATTCGTCATAAACGTTATTTGTTGCGTCGCGAACTTGTTTTCTTTGTTGAATTACGAATCTCTCATTGCTTCTCGAGCTCTTTCAAGATTGTAAGTGAACATTCCTCCTTCACTTGTCATAGTCGTTTGGCATTGAGCTAGTTGTGATTTCCTCACTTGACAATGAGGGTCTTCAACGTGTTGCATCAAAGTTGAGTTTGCATCCTTTGCCAATAACTTGCCAGAGAACTTGCACCGAGCATTGTTTGGACCCCCTCGCCATCACTCACATATCAAAAATGTTGCCAAATTTCCCTATTTCGATTCGTTGGAATGACTTCAAGAAATTGGTTCTCTAGAATTTCACCACAATTAACCGAAGTGCTAGCATTTGAAGAAACCGTTTAGGCGTTTTTTAGCGTTTTAAAGATTACAGAGACCGGAGATTGGTGTGAATTAACCAAATCCAACACCATGTATTTATACTAGCTTGGGGGGGGGGGGGGGATGTGAAAATCGTCAAAAAATACAAAAAATGGCCAAAACGACCTCCAATGGCTAGTTTAACGGCTATAAAGCCGTTGGTAAAGTTCGGGTGGGTGAACCGGCTACGAACCGATTATTTTATTCGGTTTTTCTAACCGGTTGTAATAACTGATTTACAAACTGGTTTTGAAACTCGAGGGTATGAACCGCTTTGTAAACTGCGGTCAGGTTCCTAACTGAACCGGTTTCTTGTACAACCGGTCTTGATTTTTTTTATTTTTTTTTTAACCAATCCTCCAATCGGTTGGGTTGTGCACCTCTAACTAATTGTGCTTAAAATTTGTTATCAACCAAACAAACTAACATCTTATTCTAATTAAATTGACAATTACTTATCCTAAGTTCTTTAATCAATGGATTCAGTCCTTCACCCTTATCCCAGGGCGGTTCGAATCCTAATAGAATAGTTGGATGAAACGGGAAAACAATATCTTTTGTTTGGGCTACTTGGTCCTGTAAAAGGTAATTTCCAAACTCAAAAGCATTGTTTGGGCCAGACTCTCGAAGGTATATACTGATACACAATTTGTCACAACAAAATAGGTATTTTATTGAGAAAAAACAATAGGTATTTATCAACATTCCGAGTATGCACACCTTCATAACCGTTTGCTTTTTTTCTAATGCAGTTGATAAAGCACTATAAGGGGCGTTCGGTTCGTGTAATGTAATGAAATTAAAAAGTTTTTCTTTTAAAGTTGTGCTTAGTTGGGTAACGAAGATATTTGAAATACAATAACATTTATTTAATCAATGGAATTTAGTATTAATATTTAACCATTCCATAGAAATCTTTCACTTTTATGAAGAAAATTACATGGTCGTAAATTCCATTGATTAAAGGATTTCATTGCATTTCAGATTCCTTCGTTACCCAACTAAACATAACTTTAAAAGAAAAACTTTGTAATTTCAATTCCTTAAGTGTTCAATGAAATGCTTCCCATCTTTTCAAGTGTAGGGATGTTATCTACATCGATCCATCCACACGATTTTAAAGTATGTTAGAAAGTGTACTGCTTTTATATTAGCACCGAAACAACTATCATATCTTGGTTTATTAGAATAAGCAAAAAAAAGTTATCCTTTAGGCCCTCTCAAAATGTTGAGCAGGCCCTTTTCAGACCGGTTTTATAACTGGTTCCCCGTCTGATGCAGTTACGAAAACATTGTAGACTATGATTATGGTACACAAACATAAAGAGAAAACATGTATATACGAGGTACACAAACACCAGACTATGAATATGAAGACAATCGTTATTATATTACAAGAAGCATACCGAAAAAACAGACATTGAAACCAGTCAAACAAGGCTTCAAAGTTGAAGAAAGCCATCCTCAACAACCTTCAAAAATTCCCTAAAACCAATCTTACCATCTTTGTCAGCATCATATCCCGCAATCATTCTTTCGCAATCGCTTTCACACACATGTAAAAAACCCATACGAGAAAGCACATTTTGCAGCTCATTCGCGTCGATAAACCCATCATTATTCTTATCAAACACGCTAAACGCTTGTTTGACTTCATCCAGGCTTGGTTCGTCATCAACAAACAGACTCGTCATTTCCTCCAACGCGATAGTTTCCCTCTGGTCATCAGGATCCCAAAACGTCCCCATACGTTCCATCATAGTCTTCGGATTCACTCCCAATGCCTTCTTCTTGCCCGGGCCATTCTCGACCCCGCCAAACTTCGTGCCACGACTCCGTTCGTGTTGTGGATCCGCCGCCACACAAGTGGAGGTCGGTGTAGCGAAGATAAACTGAAAAAGAGGACGGGCGAAAAACGAAAACAAGTCATGTAGCAAGATAAGCCATTCTATAAACATGAAGGATACAAACAAATACATGAAAATCATTGTGTTAGTAATTTCTAGCTACGAATCTAAAGTGTTAGCATTGGTGGAGGATGATGAATGAAGATCCTTGGGCTTTTGTAGAATAATTCATAACGGAAATTATGTGGAAAATGCGTACCACTATTCCATGATGTTGCTGGAAACGAGAGAAAGCGACCCATGCTTTGTTTTCAGAAGAAATATTATTAGAGGTGAGCTTCCTGGTAATATCGTGAGCATTAAATTACGAATAAACTTCTTTTCACAGGAGTCAGGACCAATGGTTTTTAAATCTTAATTGACAGGATGGCTTCAACGAATCCAAAAGGGAAAAGAAAATTATATTTTAGTTTTCGTCTTTACGCATGATATAATTCCTAAAATGTTTAGCTAGTAGGCTTTCTATCAATGACATTTGGTTGTGATGGATTAAAAGTTCATGAATTCGAGTGTTGAGTCATCTAATTTTACAACTTGATCTTATGTGGAGATAGTTTTTATTCGAGAACTGAAGATTCGGGCTTTAGTCACCCAAGCACCCGCTAGTCTATAATTATTCTCTCTCTAATATTATAAACCTAAATTTAACACGTGTAGTACACGGGTTACTAACTTAGTATATATATGTATCATAGAAAACTAAAAATATCCGGATCTCCCGAAAGATGGGGCCATAGGTAGTCGCAAAGTACGCCTACCCCAGAGGCCGCCCCTACAAGACGACAAACTTACTTTAGTGACCTTGACCTAACTGTCGAATTTTCATAAGATAATCTCCACTGTCACCGCTCATCGAATGCCCGTTGCTGAGCTAAAGACACTTGTCTTGCGAGCGGCGTTGGAGTGGATGTTCGTCAAGCCTCGTCGAGTCCTGCACATAACCAAGGGCGGCTCTTTGTGGGTCTTATAATTTTATTTTTTATTTTTTATTTTTATTTATTTATTTACATAAGGTTAGTATTTCTTTTCTAAAGACTAGTTTTTTTTCACACATGTTATAAATACACAACCTCAAATATTTTTCCACCCAAACTTATTTTCTTCTCCGTACTCTCTCAATTTCCTTTACTTAACTCTTGAATGATTGATCCAATTCAAAACCCACTTTCGTTTACTCAATTACTAAAGGATGGGGTTGAACAAACCAAAACCTAGGGATGGCAATGAGCTGGGTATGAGACGCGTATTAGTAATCATAGTCCCATACCCGAAATAAAAAATATGTTCCATACCCGATCCATTACCCCGTCGGGTAATTACTCATTGCGTATGGGTATCCGTATACCCATTAGTTTGTTAAAAAAAACATTTGAGAAAATTGAGAGTTTTAATTTTGACATAAATGCCCTACTTTTTACGGTTAATTTGGACATGGGTAAATTTCATGTAAGAACTATTATCTATTGTACAAACTTGTAATAACCAAAGAAAAACTATATCAAATGAAGTTTTTTTTGGGTAATTTGATATTTTTTAATTTAATTTCACGTATATCCATCTATATTCACCCCATGACTTAAAAAAAAGGTTTTTTTTAAGTTTTTTTTCATGTCCGACTATGTTGCATATATGCAACATAGTATGTTTCATATGTTGCATATATGCAACATAGTCGGACATACAAAAAAAATGATTTTTGTTTAGTTTTATGTTTTTTATGTCGTTAAATTGCTATCATGTGTATAGATATGAAGGAAAAAAGAAGAAGAATTACAAAAATTATCTAAATAACCTTTATTCAATTGAAATTTAATGGTTTTTAAATTAATTTTTAAGTTTGAACAATAAAAATGGTTTGTATTTAAACTTTACCCATTTGGATAGATCTTTAAAAGCGATTACAATTGAGAAAAAAAAAACCAAATGTGTGACCTTTAAATCAACTTTTTTTTAAAATTGAAGTAAAAGTGAGAAAACCGGTAAATTTAGTAATTTTCAAAAAAAAAATTAAAAATAAAAATACACACGTACAAATTCAATGCAAAAATGGGAAACCACCACGAAGATGGAATCTATACCCAAAAAACCTTCCTACTACGTAGAAATTGAATTTTACCGACCATGTGTAAAGGATACGCCTCCCATCCCCGAATAGTCAAACTATGAGGGCTCCGGAACTATGGGACAAAAAAAAAAAAAAAAAAAAAAAAAACTAAAGTCGGCGTCTACCCCTATCCCCCCAAGGCCACACCAGCAGTAGTTATAGACTAGGGCTCGAAACTACCCGTCAAAGAAGAATGAAGATCATATTACTTCTTACGCAAGGTAAGTAATCTGTGCTATTGTGTGAACTTATGAAATGAAATAAAGTGCATTGTGAATGTAATAGTCTCCGCTTCGAAGTCGTCTGTTTTCATAGATAGGATTACTAAAATCTTTCTTCGAATCTGAAAGTCAAAATATCCTAAGTTGTTAACCCACCAAAGTCGTCTGTGTTTTTTTTTTTTTTTTTTGCAATTTTATATAGTGACTTAATAAAGATTTTTTATTTGACCATAAGGATGTTGAATGTATATGGGGATATGATGTTCAACTTTTACTTTGCCTCTCGGATTAGATTAACGGTCGAATCAACTGCATTTTTTATTTGGCTGACATACGACTTATTTGATTTGCTTACCTATACGAAGTTTGTACCATTTCTTTATAACTTTTAACCAGAAAACTTTGATATCATAATCTGGTCATTATAATTTATAACGGTTAATTTCATCATTTTAACTTCAATTTGTGACAGGAATACTACTTGTACGGAATTATCTCATAATATTTTCATATAACTCAAAGGCGCCAAGTCGAGACAAGGCCAAACCGTCTCGCGGCCATCGTGGGTTCGAGCGATGTTCCGGCCAAATTTAGGTCTAAACACGTCTGAGTATAGCTAAAATTGGTATGAAATATGTTGAGAATACAATCGGAAAAACCAAAATTGAATGATGATTCAAGCTGCGATGTTTTATTCAATCAATGGAAAAGAAAATTACAAGAGGAATTGTACCAGAAGCAATCAGCAACCAAATGCCTAAATCTCTAGCTTATGAACTAATCTCTTTCTAACGGAAACTAACAACCTTCTTGAAACAGTCATAAGAAATGACAAGAATGGCCCCTGCACTTATCAGATGCAATTCACCTCTATCTTTGACAAACTTGACAGAAATGACCCAAACTATTAATTTGGCATTATTACCTCTTGTATTCCATTTGATCAAGTTCAATATATCACATTCTCCACCTTTGAACATGATCAATCAGCTTGAACCTTGACCTGCACCAGCAACAGTTCTACAACCTAGTCACTAATCAAGCACCAGTGATCCACAGGATTTGTGTACTCAATGTAACCAAACTGCTTCCCTGCTGCAGATGCATAATCAAACTAACAAAAGAACAATTAAGTAATACCCTTTAACACCAGTTGATCACACACTTTCAACTGGTTCAAACAAATTCCAAACTTTGACCCACTAAGCACCTTGGTTAACATATCAGCCCAATTTTTCTCAGTACTCACAGCACTAACCTCTACTTCCTTTGAGCGAATAACATCCCTTATAAAATGTAACCTTACATTTATGTGCTTAGTTCGTTCATGATGCACAGGGTTTCTAGACAACTGCAGAGCTCCCTGGCTATCACATAACACCTCTGCCTGATTCACATCAACCCCCAATTCACTAATAAAACCTTTCAACCATATAGCCTCCTTAATTGACTCAGTAAGAGCAATGTATTCTGCTTCTGTGGTTGACAGAGCTACTATGTGCTGCAAAGATGCCTTCCAACTGATTACATTCCCATATAACTGAAACACATAACCAGTAATCGACCTTCCTCTATCCAAGTCTTTGGCAAAATCACTATCCACATACCCTTGTATGTCATTCTTGCAACCTGGATTATAACCAAACATTAACCCATGATTCTGAGTACCTTTAAGATACCTTAACATCCACTTGACAGCCATCCAGTGATTCTTACCTGGGTTAGCCAAGTATCTACTTACTAAACTAACTGCATAACCCAGGTCAGGCCTAGAACATACCATAAGATACATTAATGAGCCCACCACATTAGCATAAGGCACAGAATTCATGTACCTTATATCTTCTTCTGTCTGTGGACAATCAAGAGCAGATAGTTTGAAATGAGGTGCCAATGGAGTTTTAACAGGTTTACAATCAAACATATTGTAGGCTTTCAATATCCTTTTGATATAACCACCCTGAGACAGAAATAATTTCTTCTCTGCCCTGTTTCTAACTATTTCCATACCCAATATCTTCTTGGCCTGCCCCAATTCTTTCATCTCACACTCTTTCTTTAACATTTCTTTTGTTTTCAATATCTCCCTTTTATCTTTGGCAGCCAGTAGCATATCATCTACATATAAAAGTAGATATATGAATTCACCTTTAGCATATTCCTTGAAATATACACAGTTATCATAACTGCTCCTGCAAAAACCTTGAGACAACACATGATCATTAAACCTCAAATACCACTGCCTGGGTGATTGTTTCAACCCATACAGTGACCTTTTCAGAAGACACACCTTATCCTCCTGCCCTTTAGATTCAAAACCAGGTGGTTGATTCATATAAATCTGTTCATTTAAATTTCCATGCAAAAAGGCTGTTTTGACATCCATTTGTTCTAGCTCATAGTCAAAATATGCAGTTAATGACAAAATTGCTCTAATAGAACAATGTTTAACCACTGGTGAAAAAATTTCATTGTAATCTACACCAGAAACTTGGGTAAAACCCTTTGCCACTAACCTAGCTTTATATCTAGGCAACTCTGAGCCTGGCACACCTTCTTTAATTTTGTAAAGCCACTTGCATGACACCACCAGAACCCAGGTATGGTTCTTGTATAAAGAGTCTATCTCCTCTCTCATAGCCTTATGCCATTTGTCCCTTTCATTTGAACTTATGGCTTCCTTGTATGATAAAGGCTCATGAGAACTATCAATTTCTGCAGATAAGAAAGCATATGCAGAAACACTTTCAACCTCTCTAAACCTTGAAGGAGGGACTATCTTTCTTCTGGTTCTGTCTCTAGCTAGTTGATAGTCACTTTGATCAGATTCATTCTAGTCATCTCCATTGTTAGTCAGACTACCACCACTACTAGCATCAAATTGTGATGTCACAGTTTCACTAGGCTCCACCTCAATTGATGCATCCTTAGCTCTGGATACACCCTTTGACTCCACCTCAATCCCACTAATGACATCTCTATACATAACTGTTTCTCTGAAGACAACATCCCTGCTAACAAACACTTTGGGTCTACCCTCATCAATCTTCCACAACCTATACCCTTTCACCCCATCTGGGTAACCAAGGAAGATACATTTTACCGCCCTTGGTTCAAGTTTACCTTGGCTTGAATGTGCATAAGCCAACGAGCCAAACACCTTAAGATCAGAGTAATTATTATAGATTGAGTTACCTGACCACATTTCTAATGGTGTCTTCATACCCAATGCAGAAGAAGGTGATCTATTGATGAGAAATACTGCAGTATTTGCAGCCTCTGCCCAGAACCTTTTAGGTAGCCCTGAACTAGAAAGAAGACACCTCACCTTGTCTAGTATAGTTCTATTCATTCTCTCTATAACTCCATTCTGTTGTGGAGTTCCAGGAATAGTCAAATGTCTTGCTATTCCATGATCTTTGCAGAATCTATTAAACTCCCCACTGCAAAACTCAAGACCATTATCAGTTCTCATCTTTTTAACTTTCTTTCCTGTCTGATTTTCTACTAATATCTTCCAATCTTTGAATTTCTGAAATGCATCACTTTTGGCCTTTAAAGGATACAACCAAACCCTCCTTGAATAATCATCCATGAATGTAATGAAATACCTTGCACCCCCTAGTGACTCATTCTTGGAAGGCCCCCACAAATCTGAGTGAATATACTCCAAAATACCTTTGGATGAATGAACTCCTCTTCCAAACTTCACCCTATGTGACTTCCCAAGAATACAAGTTTCACAGAAACCAATATCACAATTATGCAATTTCCCAAAGACATTCTTCTTGTGTAACTCAATGAGGCCCTGTTGACTTATATGCCCCATCCTTTTATGCCAAAGGATAGCAGCTTCATTCTCACTATTTGCAGCCATGTGTACATTTCCAGTGACAACTTCACCATCCAGAAAATACAGATTATTCTCTCTTCTTGTACCAGATAACACCACCAGAGATCCCTTTATAATCTTGGATTTCCCATTCTTCAAACTAACATTGTACCCATCTTTCTCAAAAGTACCAAGTGAGATCAAACTCCTTTTTAACTCTGGAATGTATCTAACCTGTTTTAATTCAATTTCAGTACCATTTTCAAGTTTGAAGAGTACAGAACCAGTACCTAAGACTTTGCAGGGCCTATCATCCCCTAACTTCACACTTCCAAGATCTTCAAACTCTAAATGCTTGAAAAATTCTTTAACAGGGGTCATGTGGTATGAACAACCTGAATCCATTATCCAATTAGACCTCATGCTGCTATTTGACACCACCAATACATCCACTGATTCAAAACCATCAGAATCTTCCCCTTGAGAATAGTTGCTAGATACTTTGACACCATTTGACTCATTTTTCTTTTTCTTGAACTCAGGGCAATCTCTTTTTAAGTGCTTGTCAGAATTACACACAAAGCACCTCCACCTCTGTTTGGACTTAGACCTTGAAGAGCCCTGATTCTTCTTCTTGAAACTTCTCTGCTCTGATCTCCCTCTCACTATAAGCCCTTCACTATCTGATTCTTTTATATCTATATTTCTTTTAGATAATTCTTTTGAATTCAAAGCAGATGTGACTTCTTCCATACTAAGAGAATCCCTTCCAAACATGAGTGTGTCAACGAAATGCTCATAAGAACTAGGTAATGAGGACAAGAACATAATGGCTTTGTCCTCATCATCTACAGTCACATCTACATTTTCCAAGTCTAATGCTAACCGATTAAACTCATCTATATGACTTTCCATTGATATACCTGAACTCATTTTGAAGGTGTACATCTTCTTCTTCAGATACAAGCGATTGGCCAGAGATTTCGTCATATAAAGCTGTTCAAGTTTGTTCCAAATCCCAGCGGCTGTTGTTTCCTTCGATACCTCTCGAAGCACCCGATCACCCAGACTCAAGATCAATGCGCTATGAGCTTTATCCATGATCTCCTTCTTATCTTTTTCAGACAATTCTTCTGGCAAATTCGCTAATCCCTTTAGTGCATCAACGGTTCCCTGATGCACCAAAAACGCCCGCATCTTAAGCCTCCAGAGATTGAAATCGTTTCGCCCGTCGAATTTCTCAATATCAAACTTCGTGGAAGTCGTCACCATCTCTTGATTGACGTTTTCTTCCGAGCACCTTTGATTCTCCGATTAGAGCTCTTGACCTAGCTCTGATACCAATTGTTGAGAATACAATCGGAAAAACCAAAATTGAATGATGATTCAAGCTGCGATGTTTTATTCAATCAATGGAAAAGAAAATTACAAGAGGAATTGTACCAGAAGCAATCAGCAACCAAATGCCTAAATCTCTAGCTTATGAACTAATCTCTTTCTAACGGAAACTAACAACCTTCTTGAAACAGTCATAAGAAATGACAAGAATGGCCCCTGCACTTATCAGATGCAATTCACCTCTATCTTTGACAAACTTGACAGAAATGACCCAAACTATTAATTTGGCATTATTACCTCTTGTATTCCATTTGATCAAGTTCAATATATCACAAAATATGTCTAAAACAGCCTAAACTAGCCCTAAACCAGTCTAAAACCCATAAAAATGATAAATTTATACTATGCGCCTTGCTTAAAAATGCCCTCGCTTCTTAAACTCATAATGCGTAGGCCTGAGGCTCTCCTTTTGCGCTTAGCGCCTTTGACTGCAATGATATTTTTGTAATTTTTCATGTAATCTGAACTCCTGAAGCATGCAAGCTAAGAGTACACGATGCTTCAAGGCTCAAGCAAAGTTATTCTCCAAGATGTAATATGATTATATCAATTAGGAAGATAAAAGATAAAGAAACAATAGACAGTCCCATGGTCTTCTTCTTATGTTATGCAGTTTGCATGATCTAACTTCCCTTGATCCTACAAATGGCTACTACTATGAGCGGGATTATATTGGGTACATTTGTTTGTTATGTTAGTCGTTAGATCTAGATTTTAAGTTCTGCTTGTTTCACACTCTTATCTGCTTCATCTTGTTAATCCTTGCAGGGTGTTCAAAGCACATTGGAAAATTGCAAGGTTTTACCATAACATGACACCTTAATCGGTTATAAATGGTTATAGAATCGTGCCTTGCAGTTATGTCTGCATTTGTATCATTTAACCTTATAGTTATTCATTCCAACATTTTGTAACCTACGTATATCAAAGCATGCTTGACGCGAGTATGGCGCAATATTTCAAAAGTTGAAAAGCATCTCATCAGTTTACCATTTTCATAAATAAAGTAATTAAAGGTGCTGTTGGTGATGGCAACAACATATGGTTTTGGTGTAATATATGGGTTCTTTAAGAGCCTCTGACAAAATTCTCAAACTTGTTCCAATTGAAGGTGGAAACACACACTTGATGGAGCTGCAGTATCACAGGATCAGCTTAATGAATGCATGGGCTTGCTTATTAAAGTTAAAATTTCAGGTAAAAAAGATAGGTGGTTTTGGTCAGAGGATGCAAATGTGGCTTTATGGTAAAAATCCATCAAGACCTGACTCAACAAACCCGAACATCTCTCGTGCACTTATGTCCACTATTAGAATAGGTGGATACCATTGAAGGTCAATGTATCTGGGTGTCGGGCTGAACTGGACTGGCTTCCTACTAGTGGTCTTGACGAGTTAGAACATTTCCACCCGATTGGTGATCTTGACGATTTGTGGGCATACCACTCACAAAAGCGAAAGGAGAACAGTTTGACCCGGTTGGTGATCAAGAAGCATGGCTATATGGAGTGTTAATCTTTGAGATCAAGAAAGAACCTCATCAAGGTGTTATCCAGCCTACCACTTGGTGTCCTTTTTCGTAACCTAAGTATATGCCTTATTGTTTTCTTACTTTCTAGCATTATGAAGATTGCATAAGACATGGTGAATCCACATTTATTTGTTATTTTTGTAACAGCAATTCCTAGATTATTCTAATATAAATACACCACAACCTACAATATTCAGGATTTAATTTTAAACCCGCTATTTAACTACAAGGATGTCCCCTCAAGGACATCCTCATCTATTACAAAATTCATGATTAAAATTCTTGCAAGATGACATAATGGAATCTTTTTAATCCTCGGTATATTCAATATTTAACATGAATAAGGGTTTTATGATTGTTGTCTATTCTTATAGACAAATGAGCACTTGATGGTATCTTTGTAGGAAACAGTTTAAGGGGATTTGTACTGAGCTGTTTAGTGGTGATTTTATTCAGAAAACTCTTGCTGCAGGTACATTGTAATGAAGTTAACTATTGTTTTTTTTAACAACTTACTCTAAATTATATTAATAGACTTTAGTGATCTTATGAAAAACTACAGGACTTGACATATGACATGAATCCTTCTTGAATTGTCATCCTATGACAATGTTTGCGGAGGACAAGATTCTGAGGCCGGATGAATCATGCAATGATCACATATCGTAGTATGTTCTTGTTCCCAATATGTTCAATTGTTATATTTCTGGATAGAAAACCTGTATTTGGTTTTGTTCTACCATTTACCCATCAAGCCTAAAACTTGAGTTCACAAAGATATTATTCACATTTGGGATTGAGTAAAGAAGCAAAAATCTTTTTGTTCTGTTTTGTTTCATAGGTGATCTATGATAAACAATTATGATTTGTACATCCTAGTTTCTTCTTTTCTTGCAAAAACATATCCACTTTTATCCCGTATCCACTAGTACTTCCTTTACATCTTTACATGTTTACCTTTTCCTTATACAATAAACACATCCACTTTAATGGACATATGTAAGAGAAGCACTAAGCATTAGAAAACAAGCACACAAGTGGGAGCTTGACTTTTGTAGCTATAGTGATGGGACCAATACCTGACTATTGCCATTGACCATTGACTTTAATATCTACATTCACGTAACAAACAAATATACCTAGTAAAATTTTACTCATTGCAATCAGCTAATCGTAGGTTTAGGTAAGATAGGATAACGATAAACCTTTCCTCTATCCCGGGAGATAGAGAGACTACCCCGATTCAGACCCACGTCTCCAAAAAAAAATCCACATAGGTTGGTTAAAGATGTCATTTTTTCTCGATCATATTACTTGACTCTCTCTCCTGAAGCAACCATGAACTTTCGAATAAATGTAAGCGGCTATTATCCGAGCTTGTAAGATAATGTTACTAATGAGTGGCGTGTATCCATTGATTTATTTCAATTCTCAACTTGAAGAAAATTCCAAAGTGAACTAAACTTAACTTTTGGCTAAGTCGACAAGAATGGACCCAATAATATGTGAGCTGTTGATTTAGTTTTATAGATAATTTAAAAATGGTCACGTTAAATCTGGGCCATTGTTGTTCCACCACTACTTTATAGAAAGCAAGAAAGCAAAAAAGGTAATGAATGCTCATTACAAAAGATAAATATATGGCATTTTGGGTCCACAAAACAACTCATGCTACAAAGATAATGTGGCCACAATTTGTTCAAGACCTGAAAATATCTTCTTCTTTTCCATGGCTGATTGGTACTCTTGATAAATAGAAGACAACATGCAATTTTTCTAAGCCATGAGTCTCTCTGGTAAGCAACCTTTTTAACCAAGGATAGAATCATAGAGGTAAGGTTTTCTCGATTTTGGATGTGCCACCCAAATAACCAAAATTACATTCCTTGGAGTGAGATATACCCTAAAGTAATGGTTTTGTGCATAAGCAGGTTGTTAGAAACACAAGATTAAAATTTTATAAATACTAAAGATTTGTAAAAAATATTCAAATAAATAAAGAAAAGCGATTAAATGCCACTTAAAAGGATAGGAGAACCCGCCTATCGTACCAAACGGGGACCAAACTTACGACTAGCGGTTGTAAGGGCATTTGGTATGGTGAGTGAGTGTAAGAGGAAAAATGCACGTCATATAAGCGCCATCGTTACTTTCACATCATACGAGTGAAACGGGTATGATAAATGAGTATGAGTAGTATTTTAATTATTTAATATCAATGGCATCTAGTGGAGTTGGTTGAGGCTTTGGCTTGTGTTCCTAGGGACCCAAGTTCTATCCTCACTAATGACATTATTTGTCCATTGGTATGGAGGCCAATGATAGGAGATCCGGGGAGACCCGGATTCGATCCTTGAGGCGACCGGGTTTTACCGTTAATTCGCCGTCGTGCCTACGGGCGGGCGGGTTAGCGGGTTTTCCCCCGGAACTGGAGTCACATGGACGCTTAAGGGCTCAGTACGGCTGGGTTGGGCCAGCTGGCGGTGGCCTTTAGCCATTGGGTCACCCTGTACGAAGTACCTGGGTTTATTCTATTCGTTGGCCGTTTAAAAAAAAAATTTAACAAAATTAATTGTATATGTTTGTATTTTGACCGGTTGAAACAGTGAGGCATCTTTAGAATTCGTTCTCACACTAAACCTCACATTCGCACTTTCACCAAGAGGGGTTGGTGTTTTACACCGGTACACCTCTCATACCACCCTTCCGTTCACCATACCAGATGCTCTAAGGCTACGACTCCCTTTCATTCATCATACGCTATAGGAGATGCTCTAAGATTGCGGCTTTTGGCCATGTGTAGTCATAATCACCTAGAGGGGTATTATTCATCACGTGTCACCCACGTCAGCAAGGGGGTTATGACTGAAACGATGTTTAGTCATAACCCCCTTATAAATCCCTTAATTTTATTATTACCCAATTATTATTATTATTATATTTATTATAAATTGTTTTTAAATCTTCGAGAAATTTTGAACCAGTCAAGTATATGTTAATGGCTCGATATGGCCCATTCTATTTGGACAGCCCCAAAGTATTATTTGGACAGCCCCAATACGCTGCGTATAGCCCTGTACGCAACGTATTTGGCCATGAAAAGTACTTATATGCAGCGTATAGCCTATACGCTGTGTATATACCGATCAAATCGTACAACCCCTGAATTTTATGTCGGCGCCTTTCAAAAATGGAAAATACGCTGCGTATTTTCTTATACACCGCGTATAAGATTTTTTAAAAAGAAGGATGTCCGAATAGCAGGACCATGTTAATTTAAGAGTCACGAATATAGAACCATTTGTTCATGAGTGGTTGTGTATCAAAAGCTGTAATAATCTGAACACATGGAGACTAATGAAGTTTGTTACTGTTATTCTCTTCACTTTAAAAGTTTGATTAACAAACCAGTTTGCAGGAAAATAACTCCAGGAATTTTACAAAAATCTAAACATCTAAAACCAAGTCTATACAAAACCAACACTTTACTCCTATTTTTTTTGCTATCTTTCTTACACTCTATCTACAATGAATCAAACCACCACCATCTAAGTCGACCATTCTATACACTTTCCTGAAAGCAAAGCGATCTAGAGAAAGCAGCAGGATTCGCCTGTAACGCAAGAGACGGCGGTGGTTCGGTGTTCATCGTTTTCTTTTTCTCATTTCCTTTCGATTCGAAGCCCTTGAACAGATCCCCTCTGCTGCTGTTTTCGTTCTTGATTCCAAGTGTTGCCCATATCGAACTCTTGGCAGCTTCATCTGGATCATCTATTCTAAGTGTCTTCGGAATCAGAATCGTACTACTTTTCCGTTTCTTCAACTCTTCATTGGAACCATTTAATTCCGTTGAATGTTTCCCTAAGATTGAACCGGATGGAGGAGGTAACCAAGATACGGATCCCCAGTAAGGTGAAGGGCAAATGGGAGAAATCGGAATCGGAACCGGAACCGAAACCGGAACTGGAATAGGTGTGTTCCATGGGTTATACGGAATCCAGTGAACTTGGGAATGGGAATTGAATTCCATATTCTCAACTACGGAATTGGCTTCTAAATGTGGCGGGTTTTGACCAAAAGAAACGACTTTTGGTGAATGATCAGGAGCAAATTCAATATGATTTGCTGCTGCTAATGCTGATGATGATTCGAAATAATGCGAGGGTGGGGCCTTCTTTTTCCGGCGACCAGCTCCGACGGGCATGTTTCTCATGGTGCCGCCGGCGGTCCAGTATCTCTGACAGCTTTTGCAAAAATGACGAGGCTGGTTGACGTTGGAGTTGTTGAAGTAACAGAACTTTGTGTTCATGCTGTCACAACGTGGGCAGGGCAGAATCTTGTCGGGTTTTTTGAGAATCCTAGGTTGCAAATTCACCGTCTCGCCGTCGGTCGACTGAACGTTTTCCGACATAATATCTTCTTCGATTGACGGAGTTTTCGGACCCTCTTCCGATTCATCGTTCCGCTGATCCTGAATAAAGTGAATATTTCGAAACAAATTAGTTTACTAAATTGAAAAAAAAATAAAATTTTGAAATCGACCCATTAATAAGTGAAGAATTTCAGGAAGTGGGTTGTTATCAGATCTGCAAAATGAGAACGAAAACACATACATGTGATGAAGAACAAGGCTTCTCTGCGGCGGCGGCGGCGGCGGAGGAGGGTGGAGGAGTGGGGGTTTCCGGCAAGACGATCTTCTGGCCGAACAAGATGATGCCGGGGTCGGACATGGTGACAGGTGGCGGTTGTCGGCGGCGGGTAAGAAAAGAAATGGAGTGAAATATAAGTAGGAAAAATGATATGATATGATGATATAGGAAGGGGGAGGGGGGTGGATGCCACATAAGCAGGGGGGAAGGTTTGTGAGCCACAAGTATGTTGTGGCCTTGATACGTTGGCAAGTGGGTGTGGGTGCATCCCAAGACTAAATGGGCTGAAAAAGATTTGGCATAAAATTATTGGTTTCGACTCCGATAATATCCTACTCTTAAATGGGTTTTATATACCTTTTTCTTTTCCTACCTGCTCTTTTTAATTATTTAAAAGTACGTTACATTTTATCCTGTTTTTACTAATATCCTATTTTTAAATTTATTATACAAGTTATTATACCGTTAAGTCTTTATATTTAACATCTAGCCGTTTGAAGGCAAGTGTCATGTCTTTGTAAAATTTCGGAATATTATGCATATATGCGTTAGTAATTAAGTTTTTTTTTACTTCTGTTTAATCAAATTGGATTTAAATAATTTTAAGTTTTATCAATTGGACAACGATAACTCCAAGTAATAAAATGTTTACTATTAAGTCTAGCTTTTAGCATCTTTTTTTCCAACGGTCACTGATTAAAAGAAACATAAAGACGTTATTTTATTATAAAACTTGATATTATTACCGGTTAATTGATGAAACTTGATATTATTTTTTTATAGAACTTTAGATTATTGCCCGCCATTTGATTGAATATGAGATTATTTACATACAATTTATATTCTGTTTAAGACACTTATAAGTTATATCTTTGTGATTACAAAACTACTTGTGTTTTAATATTTGTTTTATTGTTTGAAATATTTGAAACCGAACTGGTTTTACTAGTAATCGAATTTATATTTTAACCGGGGTCGATCTTTTTCCGTAAGCAATCATGCAACCGGTTTAAATGTTCACTCTAGGTGTCAGTGAGTAAAAGGACCTCTGTCGGGCTCTGTGGTTGAAAATTATATGATAAAAAGCTTTTATCGTTTCAATTTGTTTTGTTGGTTGTGAATCACTCGGAGATGTCCTCCAATATATCTTTTTAAGTAATATCTTTTTAAGTGTATTAATTGGGATTTAAGGGCACGTGATGTCGTGATGTCCTCCAATATATAGTTGACTGCTTAGGGTATGCGGTATACCGGCGTGGAAGGGGGTGTGGAGGGGAATAACGGCGTGGAACACCGCCCCCCCTCCGCGTTTTGGGTCCGCGTGATCCATTCCCGTGGAGAAGTCCACGGCGTTTTGGGTGGAGGTGTTGTGGGCTTCCTCCAATCATAATTTTCCATGTAATTTTTATTTTTATTTTTTTACTTTTAAACCAATGAAAAATAATCCACCATCACACACCACATCACACCATGTATACCCCTCTCACAACACCAAATGGTGTTATCCAGTCATCGTCCACATGGCACAATAACACCATCCTTTAACACCATGTATACCACATGCCCTTAGTTATAAATGTCAGAGATCAAATCTTTAATATATAAATTACACGATCTTAGTATGCCATAAAACAAAATAAAAAAATACCAAATAACTTTAGTAAGTGGCATCAAAATGTTAAAAAGTAATATCTTTTTAAGTGACTGAGAATTTAAATCATAAATAAAAGTATAATTTTAAGAATATGAATATAATGTGTTGAGTCTGTAGAATCAAATTTTCTAAAAAAATATAAACGATAAATATAATATACTTAAACTTTAAAAAGTCAAGTTATTATTTAAGTCCATATATTTGTTAAACATCACAATTATGGCCTCAGGCCTCTTATATACAATTAGAAGTTTATTTTATATATAGGAGTATGTGTTGTCAAAATTTAAGCTTGGCATCGCAAAAACATATATACAATTTTATTTTTTTATTAAATTTCTTGTTTTAGCACGTACTATTTGATATGATCATGTTATTTCTATAATCTTCCTGTCCTTTTTTCAAACAACCGACTGTGTTGGTCTCTTTTTTCAACCTTAAATAACGAAATATATTTATTATATATGCACAACCTAATGCTCATAAACCGGTATAAACTATAAACTATAAAGATAGAAAGAAGTAATACCACCTCTCCTAAATATATTAAAAAAATGTATAATAAAGAGATCAATGTTATCTACGTGTCATGATAAGGTGTCATTTTAAGCATCTTTCGGTGTTTATAAGTCTCCAAATTCATTATTTACATTAATATTGTGTTAATGATAGGATTAGTGAATAAATTAATCACCCATACTCTTCTTAGTCACTCTCTTGTGTGTTTGTTTTCTAAGTTGGACGGCTATTATCCGGGTTTATTTTAATTTTTGGATCCAAAAAGTCATCAACTTTGAAGCCCCACTTATGATTTAGATAATTACCCTAACAAAAACTTGGCTTTATCTCTTCTTTTACTTCATAAAAATATGATTTACATGTATGGATTATTTTATTTTTAAGTGGATGGTTTAAATTTGAGGAAATGGTTGTGTTTGAGTGCCAGAGAAATAAGGTAATTTTGAGGAATATGTCCCGGGGACATATCAATCATAATACTTTGTGGAGTGGTCTCTAAAAAAATTATTCTGAATATTATATGCTCAGAATCTTTTAGTTTCTAGTTTTCTTTAAATACGAGAAAGTGGTTTTCTCGTTTCCCATAATTTATCAAATTAACATTTTTATTATTTATATAAATTTAAGTGAAATTAAAATAAAAACATAAATCTAAGTATTTAACAATTAACAATAAAAGAATTAAACTACATCAAAAAATACACATAATTCTCCATACCACCAACAAGAAAAACATCTTTTGGCATTCTAAATCTGATTTTGAACATCTCACTTATAAATCGTGAATAAGTCTCTCATTCATGACTTCACGGTCTCTAGGAAAATATGCTCTAAGGGAGCAGGTGTCTTGATATGAAGAGGGTGTAAGACTACACCTTTCCACACTCTATGTTATCACCCTACACCCCACGACTTTACCACTATAATTAGACTTATGAATGAAATTTAATTATTATAACTTTAAATAAGATTGATAAGTCAAGAAGTACATTTCTTAATATATAAAACCTTTTCAATGACTGCTCAACTTTTACATAGGCCTAAATAAAACTCAAAAAAGGTGTTTTTAAAAAAAATAAAAATAATTTCGTAGTCATAAACCCAACAAAATTTATGTGTTTTAACCGAAATAATGTTCTTGTTTCGACGAATTATCCAACCCACCCATATAAAATAATCCCTTTCATGTGACACATCCAAACACATCTATCTTTATCTTTAGAAAAAAGTACATATTTTGTCTTTTTACTATTTAGGATAGAAAATATTACATATTTTGTCCTTTAACTTTGTATGTTTTGCAAGTTTTATCCTTTATTTTTTTTGTTACATTCTGTATCCTTTAACTTTTTTATTCTTTCACCTTTTGTCCTTTTTAAAAGATTCTGTTAAAATCTACCGTTAAGTCAAGAGTATTTTTGTCTTTTTTTACTTTTTATGGGTATTTATTGTACTTAAATAAAGAAGGAGGGTGTGTTATGTAAATCTGTATTTTTTCCCTTTATCACCCCACCCCCACCCACCCCTACTTTCGTTTCAGAGAGAAGGCATACTTTCGTTTCAGAGAGAAGGCAGCCTCGATCCCCCTCCCCCTTTCATCTTTCCGGTCGAATTTCCGGCGGCCTCTCATCTCCGAGCCCTCTATGCCCCGACCAAACCTCCGACGACCCTCCACCGTCTCCTCGCCAAACGTTGGCGGTCACTAGGCCACCTGCTTCACCGACGACCACCCCTGACAAACCCGATGTCAGGTTGATGGGAGGTCGCCGGAGGGTCGTCGACAATGTTCGATGGGATGTCGTCGGCCGACCGACAGTGGGGGTGAAGTTTCACCGGTGATGGTTTAAGGTTAGGGTGGGGGTGGGGTGATAAGGAAACAAAATACAGATTTACATAACACATCCTTCCTCTTTATTTAAGTATAATAAATACCCCTAAAAAGTAAAAAGATAAAAATACTCTTGACTTAACGGTGGATTTTAATATAATCTGTTAAAAAGGACAAAAGATGAAAGAATAAAAAAGTTAAAGGATAGAGAATGTAACAAAAAAAAGATAAAGGATAAGAATTGCAAAACATGCAAAGTTAAAGGACAAAATATATAATTTTTTCTACTCTAAAAAGTAAAAAGACAAAAATACCCTTGACTTAACGACGGATTTTAACGGAATCCGTTAAAAAGGACAAAAGGTGAAAGAAAAAAAAAAAGTTAAAGGACAGATAGTGTAACAAAAAAAGATAAAGGACAAAAGTTGAAAAATGAGTAAAGTTAAAGGACAAAATATGTAATTTTGTCTTATCTTTATTATATCTTCTCAACTTGATTTAATATCATTATATATATTTACAAAAATAATTGGTTGTCATACACTACAAAAACACTATTCATATGTTGACCAATGAGGGCATGACACGTGTCATGCCTAACCACTAATAGCATGACACGTGTCATGTCTAACCAATACATGTTTTCCACCCAATAATTAAATGACACGTGTCATATTGTTTTTTTTTTAAATTTTACGTTTCATAGCTCTTAACTTTTTTACTTTCGTTTTTAGTATACTTTTAGAGTTTTCAACTTACGTCATCCTTTATAGTCGTTAAAAGGTGACCCGTCGCAACGCGCGGTGGTCAACTTTCAGACCACTTTTAGAGTTTTTGACTTTGCTCACAACGTTTTAAAAAATGGGTGTTAGGTCGCGTGTCATGTACATGTGGTATTTTTTTCAGACTTAAGCGCAAGTGGTCAACTTTTAAATCACTTTTAGAGTTTTTGACTTTGGTCACGACGTTTTGGAAAATGGGTGGCATGCCGTGAAGCACGGGCGGATCACCATCTTGTTGTAATATAAAACAGATTGCCAAATAGTAAAATAATATTTGAAAAGACTAGGAACAAAAGTGTTGATTAAGTAATGAACACAAAAGTGAGGACAAGTCATTCACATCGATTCACCATGGCTTTTCTCAATGCATCATCATTTGACCCTCTAGCTTTCGTCCTACCATTAGGCTGTTTTGCCGGTTAAGTCTCAATCGGATTAGTGGACCATGGAGGAAATAAAAACCAGCCCAACTTAATACTATGTAAACAGCTAAAAGGGCTTTTAGAAATGTAAAGGCCCAAAATAAGAGCTTCGGTTGCCTCACCTTGGGCCGCTTTGTTGTATTAATTTTTTTTTGGAACGGCTGTTGTAATTAATTAATATTGACGTTTAAGTAAAGAACTGATAATGTTAAGATGTATATAACTATGGAAGACTTCTCCAAGCAATTCCTTAACTAAATCAACCTTGATTCGTTTTATAGAATTTAGCTTAGTTTAGAGGAGATATACCTATACTTCTATACTATATTATAATAACTAAGTTAGTAACCCATGTACTACACGGGTTGAATTTATGTTTATAATATTAACTAAATATAAGAAAACGATAAAGAAATTTGAAAATTATAAATGACATAATTTATTATAAAATATTAATTGATAATTTAATACATTAAAGATGATAAATTCTTGATTTTTTTCTTAGAAGACTCAAACTATTGAATAATTTATCAAATCTATATTATGTTATGTTTGCTATTTCTTTTTAAATAAAAATTTTATTTAGATAAAATTGGTAATTAGTCTTAATTGTAAATTTACTAAATTGATAATTGAATCTGGTTTTGACATGTGGCAGTGATGATGTGGACATCTTAAAAAGAAGACGCGTGGAAATAATTTTATTGCTTTATTAGGATTATATTGGAATTATAAGATATGATTAAGATGTATATAAGGAGGACAAACTTGTCATTACTTAAAAATTTAAGGGATATAATAGTATTTAAACAAGAAATTAAATGTATTCTAATAAAAAAATAAAAATTTAAACAATCTACTTAATAATAATTAAAATTTTAATGAATTATATATCTAAAGTAAAAATACTTTAAGCACAAAATTATCTTTTAAATTCAAAAACAAATACCTTATTGTAAATGGTCAATGCTCTAGCGGCGCAAGTTTCTTACTAGTTTAAATACTATAAAAATACATCACTTTGAATGTTCAATTAGACATGCATCACTCATCCTTAAGTAGAGGTGCCTAGATGGTCAAGGTGATGATTTTGAAGATCGTATAGTTTAACTTGTCTAATCCACGTAGCAGACTTGACATGGTCGATTATCAGCAAGACTGATCTACACCTTAATTATAAACTAATCGTGTTTCATCTGCCGGTATTATTTTTGATTTCTATCAGTGTGGGATTTGTTTGTATCAATCTTGGTTTATTCACTAATTCAAACGTCACATGGTTTAACAAATGATCTTTGCAAACCAAACCAAGCATGGTTGGACCTAGCGTCAACGCTTCTTTATGTCGTAACATCAAGTACTTTTTTCTTAAATTGTTTGATCTTTTATTATAATTGTCAAGAAAATAAAGATTTTATTTTATAATGTGTAATCATGCATGCATTTACAACTTTTTTTTATTAGTCTTGTTTACTCTATAAGTGTGCTAGAGAACATTTCGAGAACAAAACAAAATGTTCCAACGAATGAAACTAATCCATTAATGTGACCTAAGGAAATAGAGTGTTTTAGAAGAATTCAATTAAAATGCTGGTTGTAAATGGATGGTTCATATAAGTTAAACCCTAGAAACACCTTTTATGTGTTCATTGGTACACTTATTTGTCCATTCCTTACGTTAGTATACTTTAATGTGTTCTCTATCACACTTGTCAATTCTTTACATTTAAACACTTTTGCGTGTTTTTTAACACACAAAGAGAATATGTTCTATAATGTCCGACTTACAAGAGGTAAGAAGTTATGCTTTGAGTTTGATCACTTAGCAAAGCAAGATTCATTTTGAAATATTACGTTTTCAATATCTTTGTTTGGGCTCATTTCTGGATGAAAGATGCAAGTTTTCTATGTATGGTCCTTTTTTAAGTTGATTTTAAATTAGTTACTTTAGTTGATTAAAATCAAATTGCTTTGGAATGGGCCAAGTTAGTGGATGGGCTTTAAAAATGGACTATAGTTTATTTCGGCTTTACACTATGCTTGGCTAATGGCTATGCCTAAAAGGCTAGAATTCAAGAAAGGTGGCCTTATCGTTACTTCAAGAGACATACAGCTTTCTCAACTTTAGAATCAAAACTATTTTAAATCGATAATAATATGTCATCATGACTCGACTATTCTAAACCAGGGGAAAGATCTATAGAAAACCAATAATTATCCAGAAAACCAAAAAACCAACCTTTTTTTCTCTATAACTTCTTCATATATTAATATTTTTTAAAAATAATTTCACCAAAAATTCTATAATTTTATTAGCTTTATTTATGGGAAAAAAAAATTTAAAAAATAAAAAGTTTAGTGATTTTTTATTATTGCATCATGCAATAGTACCAATAGTATTGCATAATGCATTATAATTAAAACTACTTAAAAACAAGAGACTTACTTTAAATATGAATGTGGTTTATGCGAATAATGTAAAAAACAAAGAATTGACATTCATAAACCAATTTTATATTATTGTTGCATAGTGCAATATTAATTTCAAGCTAAAATTCGAATTTTATTTTATTTTTAAAAAAAACTCGAAAACGTTTTTAAAGTTTTTTCTTTTTCCAATATTCTTAAAATCATGAAAGAAACATATAAAAAAAGTTTAAAAAAAAATAATTTTTTTCCTTAGTTTTTTGGTTTTTTATAAAATATTGGTTTTCTATAGAACCCAACCCTTCTAAACCAGGGGCGAAACCCTAAAACTATACTAGTATTCTTTTTTTTTTAAATAAAATAAAATATAATTTCAAATAAAGTAAAATACATTCAATCTATAACTACAAAAAAATCTTTAAAAAATCTTAAAAAAACCCCACAAACCTAAGTTGTAAGGATTTTTGCACATTATTGGAAATTTTCAAAAACTTGTGAGTTGTCTATACTATAATACGGGAAAAGGGATTTAAATAAGAAGTTTGGTTTGAGTAAGATGGACAAGAAGAAATTTTAGTTATTAAGTCTTGATCTAATAAAAAAAAGGAGGGACAATTTGGTCCCAACCCTCTTTGTTGACTTTTAATTAAGTTCTCTCATTTTTTTAAACTTTCATAACTTTCACATAAGATACTATTTTAAAGAAAATTACACCATAAAAACGAACGTTTTTTATCTTTAAAACGCGTATTGTGTTGCTATATATAAAATTTAAAAATTATATATTCTTTCGATTTTTTGACACAATATAAAACAATGATCTGAACATTTTAATAAAATATGATGATCTACACAATACGACACAATGATCTGAATATTTCGATACAATCGAAAAAGTATATTTTTTATTTTATATATAAAACACTATACGCGTTTTAAAGATTAAAAAACTCTCATGTTTATGGTTTAATTTTTTCAAAAAATAATGCGGTATCTAAAATTTATGAATGTTTTAAAAAAGAGGGTGGAAATTGATAAAAAGTCAAAAATGTTCTTCCATCTTTTGTTTTCCTCTCTAATTTTACATAAAAAAAAAACTATGGGTCCTAGATTTTAATTTAATTTAAGATCTAATAGCTATGATTAATTCTTACAGTTTTACCCAAACCAAACTTCTCATAATAACTCTCTCCTATATTTAATACATTTTAGAAGGACAATATGATGATTTTATACAACTTTAAATAAATACAACCTTTAAATCATATGTTACATTAGTACAATCTTGTAAAGTTTTAGGAAGTGTTTGTTTTCTCAAGAGGCTCTTCATGTCCTCTCATATATGCGTCACACATATCACGCGCAGACATTTAGATCTGTAGACTCTTTGTTTTTTCGAAGACGTTTCATTAAAAAATATTTTTGCGTGCTCTTCTTGGTGCAGATGTGAAGAAAAATTATCAAAAGAGCAATTTAACTGATGTTAAATGACAAAATAACCTTTAAATTTTTAATTTTTAATTTTTACAAGCTTTTTGACCAATAGGACACGTAAAGGTGTATAATATCGCCTACTTGGAGATATATATACATAAAGTATCTTTGAAATTATATTAAAATGAAAAATTGTCTTATATTAATATCAGTTATCATCTATTAGCCGATAATAATCTCAGTTATGATGTTGCCCTACAATAATCCAGTTATTAACATGTTGGTCAATATTGATCCGCCGTTAAATAGTGATTAATAGTGTTAGATTTTTACTGACTGTACAAGTCACATAAGATCCTAGTTAGTTTTTTTAATAAATCTTTTTTTATTAAATCTAAAAAAATATAAAAATCCCTATTAAAAAGTTGCAATCCAGGTTTGCAAAAACCACACCGTCGGGACACATAATCGATGGAATAACAAGAGATGTTTTTCTATTATTTTTCATATCATCGATGAATTAAAATTTGGAATTTATTTTTTGTTTGTAACGACGGTAGAGCAATAAATATAGAGGTACTAGAAAGTATAGTAAACGAAGACCTAACTATCTTAGTAAAAGTGGATTGCAATTTTTTAATAAGATTCTTTTACTTATTTTAGATTGATTAAAAAAAGATTTAATAAAAAAATATTTAATAAAAAATGCCAACTAGAATCTTATGTGGTTTGCACAGTCAGCAAAAATCTAACACCGTTAGTCACTACTTAACGACAGATCAACATTGACCAACATGTTAATAACTTAGATTATTATAGGGCAAGATCATAACTGAGATTATTATAGGACAAGATCATAACTGAGATTATTATCGGCTAATAGATGATAACTGAGATTAATATAGGCTAATTTTCCTATTAAAATAGTCTATTAAGAGAAATAACAAGACATAACCTCTCATGGAAAAAACCACGATAAGTGGTGCCATAAAGTGACCTCTCATCTCGTGGAGTGCAGGGGCGTAGTTTTTAAGGGGTGGGAGGGGGCGTCCGACCCCTCGAATTTTTTTTGTGATGTAGGGGGTATATAATTTGCGTGTAGAAAATTTCGATATACTCCGGTTTCGACCCCCCATTTACCCAAAAATTGACGTTTAGAAAAAAAATTATATCCCGACCCCCCACTTGATATTTTCAAGCTTCGCCACTGGTGGAGTGAGATATCTCATCACTAACTACATTTATCACCTAGAAAATACAATAATTTAACAAAATTTGTGAGCACATTTAGAAAATCATCTTTTATATCATTGATTAATTGAAATATAATTAAAATATGTTTGGATTTTGCTTTGTTTGGGATAGTAGTGATGTGATTAACTTAAGAATCACAAAATATGAGCTAAAGATATACCATTTTTACAAATCTTGTATGTCTCAAAAAAAAAAAAACTTTAGGCGTCGTAATCATTTAGTTCAAATAATTATCAATACATTTTAAATTTAATATGGTACCTTCCTACAAGCCACCTTAGCTCGTTTACAACCATAATTTTAACTTATTCCATATAAATTAGTTTTGATATTTCAAAACTGTATATACACATAACAACCTAAGATACACAAAATCCATCTATTATAATAATAATATAAATTTATTACGCATAGTAGGTAAAAGAGGTTGGAGAGACGTACTATACTAAATGGCTATATAAATTAGTGAATGGAAACACCCTTTGGAGCACCTGATTTGACTACACTTAAATTAATAAATTTGTTCACCCCTCAACAACCTACAAGGCTAAACCACCATAATTTGAAATCTATTCAAGAAACAAAAGAAAGTATATTCTATGTACCGCCTATTAAAAACACACAAGTGTAATGGGAGATTCACGTTTCATTCCCCCATTTCCATCCATATTCTTAAAGTTAAAAACAAATATAAAATGTCATTCAATCTCATTTCTAATCCTCATATTCATCTCCATATATTTATGATAAACCAAATTCACCACTTTATTTGATATCCATTGTTCATCCATATCTATTATTTTATTTTATCTACGAGTGAATTGAGTAATAGAAAATAGAAAGAGAAAGAAACAATAAAAAATAATAATTAATTATTATCTAGTTAAATATAGATGGATATAGGGAAGGACGTACATATAAGAAATTTTAAGAAAGTAATAGTTAAATTTAAAAAACAGAATTTTTTAATTAAATTATAGAAATCAATAGAGAACGAGCTCTGAATGCTCTGAGGCATCTACTAGACTCATGTGATTATTTGGTGTCGTGTAAGAGCACCGTCCCGTACATGAGTAGTTTGGTGCGACATGATGTTTTTCACGATGGTGTTTTTCTACCTGACTCCCACAAAAGATGCGGAAGGGACAAGGGAGTGCACAAAACGATCCTAATTATTTACCTAAAGTCCTTAAGAATATATCATAAAAGTTAAATGATGTAACTAAAACCAATAAAAGGGCTTCCGTCGAAATGTATAAAACCTTGTCTTTTCAAATCGTAAAAGGTTAGAATCCTACGATCGATATTTTTTTTTTATAAAAAAAAGTCCAAAATGTTATTTGACAAACTTCATATCCAAAGGTAAGATCTTGGTCGGAGCCTTTGAGGTTTCTGGGGTTCCACGGTAGCCTAGCAGCAGATTTGTCCGAGGATCAACGGCGGATAAAACCAAATCGAGATTAGTCCACACCACAGCTCCCTGGACTCTCGCAGCAGACGATCTTTCCATACCTTCCTCCACCTACGACCCTAACTATATAAACCCTCGCCGTCACAGTTAACACTCGTCTTTCCTATTTTTCTATTTCTCCGTCTATTCTCAGAAGATCTGTAGCTAATTTGAATACAGGTACGCACGCATATACATACATGCTTTCTGTATCTATTCCCCATTTCCATGATTCTCTATATTATTTACTTTCTGAATTTGCAGATCTATAAACCACTCTAGATTCCCTCTTTAGGATCTAACGCTTGTAACAATATGAAGTTTGATTTTCTCTCCATCTGTAAATTTCAAAATGCCTTTTTGCTCTGTAAATGAATCCTGACAGATCATTCATTAACCTCATTATGAGATGATAATTAGGCGTAATTGTGACACTACTGGTGTTCAATTTCGTTTCAAACGATCTGAATCGTGTGTTACGTGCTTAGATAGTGATTCAGAGATTCGAATTTGCATCTAGATTTATATCTGTCTGCATGCAATTTGGAGTCCATAGAACAGTTTCTGTTGGCGAAGTGATAATAATTCACTAGAAGAAAAATTCCATGTGTGAAAGGCACATGGAATTGAGTTATGTAATCAGACCTAAAGCAATGTTTTAGCTTTTTTGCTTCATATTAAAACTAGTGACAATTGCTTTGTTTGCCATATATGTCATCAGATTTACTAGAATTAACTAACTAGAATAGTAAATAAAAGCAATGCATACCTAAAGCCATTTCTCTGCATGATTCAGATCATTAATCTGCACCAACTGAACCAGAATTGTTGTCCTACAGTTTAGCTTTGCATTGACATTTGACAGTATTGCCAAAAGTTTTGATACTACTGTTGTATTCTTCAGGGTAGAAGATGGCAGCCAACTCAGCAAGTGCCCTTTCTATTGGATCGATAGCCTATGGTTCCAAAGCTAACTCACTTTCACAATCAAAAGCCGTTGGAATGAACTTCAGCTCACGAAACCATCTAAACAATTTCAATGGCCTCAAGGCTGTTGCATCATTCTTGGGCAAGGAAAGCTCTGCGGCTCTTCAGCAATCTTTCACTCAGAGAGCCCAAAATCAGAACCGAACATCAGCAAACACCTTTCAAGTTCAGGCTTCATTCAAGGTGGCAATTCTTGGAGCTGCTGGTGGCATCGGCCAACCACTAGCTCTTTTGGTGAAAATGTCCCCTTTGGTTTCAGACCTCCACCTGTACGATATTGCTAACGTGAAAGGAGTAGCAGCTGATCTCAGTCACTGCAACACTCCCTCTCGAGTTCGGGATTTTACAGGAAATGATGAATTATCCAACTGTTTAAAAGATGTAGATGTGGTTGTTATTCCTGCTGGTGTTCCAAGGAAGCCGGGTATGACCCGTGATGACCTCTTCAACATTAACGCCAGTATTGTGAAAACATTAGTCGAAGCTGTTGCTGATAACTGCCCTGATGCCTTCATCCATATAATCAGCAACCCGGTTAACTCAACGGTACCTATTGCTGCTGAGGTGTTAAAACAGAAAGGCGTATACAATCCGAAGAAGCTTTTTGGAGTTACCACTCTTGATGTGGTCCGGGCAAACACGTTTGTTGCTCAGAAAAAGAACCTGAAACTCATTGATGTTGATGTTCCAGTTATCGGAGGCCATGCAGGAATTACCATATTACCCTTGCTGTCAAAAACAAAACCTTCAGTCACCTTCACCGATGAGGAAGTGCAGGAACTCACTGTTAGAATCCAGAATGCTGGTACTGAGGTGGTTGAGGCTAAAGCTGGTGCAGGTTCTGCAACATTATCAATGGCATATGCAGCTGCACGATTTGTGGAGTCATCTCTTCGTGCACTTGATGGAGATAGTGACGTCTATGAGTGTTCTTTCGTTCAGTCAGAACTCACGGAACTCCCGTTCTTTGCATCAAGGATTAAGCTTGGTAAACAGGGCGTCGAGGCTGTGATCTCTACTGATCTCCAAGGTTTGACAGAATATGAGGAAAAGGCTTTGGAAGCTCTTAAGCCTGAGCTTAAGGGAAGCATAGAGAAAGGTGAAGCCTTTGCGAATAAGCAAACAGTGACCGCTTGAAGTTGAATGTAACATAGAAGCAATCTAGTGAGTTAATAACAAAGCTGCGGCACAATGTCATACATTTATCGCCAGTTCATAAGTTATTGTAGTAAGTTTTGAAACCTTTCGGTTACTAATATTGTACAATTTTGTTCACCGTTTAATAAATGGGTAATCTTGTTTCAAAAGGCGTCAAACGCTTATGTCCAGAAAGCTGATGGTTACATGGTTTTAATGAACAAAACCAATGGTCAATTATTTCTGATTTTCAAAATCCATTGATCAATTTCGGATTCAGTGGTTGACTAGTTTCTGGCTGCCATACACTGATGCAGTCACTTTGTAAATATTGCTTATAGACAGTCAAAAACTCATATTGTAACAAAGTTATGGATTGGATCTACCAAAGCAATTGAATGTTCTCAAACTAGCCAAACATCAAGAATTTCTACCAGAAATCATTACATGAGCATTGACCTTCCCTGAAATGATGGAAGCGTGTCCGATCTCTTATAATAACCTCTCTATTATAAACACCAGAAAGCATCTTTGCAAAATTATGGCAATCAGTGCATATTCGCAGGTCCTTAGCCACTCTTAGTTTTGTCCCTGGTGGAGTTGCCAGAACTCCAAAAGCCATGGCTAGTTTCTCACTGTGATATGATAACCTAGTTTCTGTTTCTTTGATACCAACATTGGTTATATCAGCTTCATAACCACCAATCTTCAACTGTTTCTGGATCTCATCCAGCATCTCGTAAACTTCATTGATTCGGGAATGTGAAGTATCATCAACTTTGAACTCGTGTATTTCCCCTTTTAGTTCGATTGTACTAGCACTCGGGGTGGTTTGGATCCCCTTCTCTTTCATGAACTTTCTCGTTTCTATTACTTTCTCCCAATCGCCAGCAGACGAGTAAATATTCAAAAGCAGGATGTAATCGCCCGCTTCTTGAGCCTTGAGTTCGATCAAATGTTCAATCACTCGTTCTCCAAGTGTGAGATTTCCATGTACTTTGCAAGCCCCAAGCAAAGTTCTCCATATTGTTGCATCTGGTTTACATTTCATGGACATGATAAGCTCATAGGCATCTTCAACCAACCCGACACGACCCATGAGATCAACCACACACCCATAGTGGTGGACATTGGGCACCACACCGAACTCTGCCTGCATACGACCAAAAATCGACCTTCCTTCATCAAGCAACCCAGAATGGCTACAACCCGAAAGCAAAGCCGTGAATGTTTGCTCATCTGGTGAGACACCCATTCTCTCCATTTCCCTAAAACCATTGATTGCTTCTCGTCCATACCCGTTGCTTGCAAAACCTGAGATCATCGCAGTCCAAGAAACGACATCCTTATTAGGGATTTGTTTGAACACTTCATAGGCTTTGTCCAACTGTCCACACTTGGAATACATTGCCACAAGAGAATTGCATAGGTTGAGAGCATGGATGTAACCATGATCTTTAATATACCGGTGAATCCGTTCACCGAACTCGAACGCACAAATGTTAGAGCACGCCTGGAGAAGTAGCAAACAGGTAACATCATCCGGATCACACCCATGTTCTCCGCTCCGCATCGTATCAAACACGCCCAGCGCATCACGCGTCCTACCATTCCGCGTGTAACACGAAACCAATACGTTCCAAGCAACGGTATCTCTCACAGACATTTCATCAAACACCTTGCAGGCATCATCACACCTGGCACCATTTGAATAAAACTCCATCAAAGCAGTGAGCAAAAGAGTATCAGACTGATGCCCATCTCTCAAAACCCTAGCGTGAATCTGTAACCCTCTGAACAACGAAGAACCCCTTATACAAGATTTAGTAACAAAAGAAGAAGATAGAGGATTGGGACGAATACCTCGCCGCATCATGTCCCTGTACACGTAAAACCCTCTCTCCGGATGACTGCTCATTGCGTAAGCTCTGATCATGGCGTTGTAGTGTGTGACATTAGGTTTTGAAATTTGAGAGAAGATGTGGAGGGAGTAGGTTAGATTTTGGAACGGGGGCAGCGATATACGGCGTAGAAAAGGAACGGAGAAGGTTGATTGTTGAATGAGGGATGTGCGAAGGAGGTGTGCATGGATTTGAAGCAGTTGGGTGGTTTGGGTGGCGGATTTGATGAATGAAATCAATGATTCGAGATGGGCGAAACCAGAAATAGGAATTTGAGAGTGCATAGTTGTGCAAGCGGGCGGCGATGGGGGTGGTCGGTTTCGGTACTTGGTAAAGAACTTGCTGGCCGGAAATAAGAGTAGAGAACTTGCTGGCCGGAAATAAGAGTAGCAAGTAAAAAGGAATTCAATTAGTTTTACCGGGGCAAATAATGTAAATCAAAATATTCAAATTTTATTTTGTTTATTTTCTGAGGTATAATAATTGTATTTTAGTTAAATAAATGAAATAAATATTCATGTGAAGGTTATGATGTTTATCGAATTGATTTGAATACATAAAAAAATTTAATATAATTGACTTGAATTTTGAAATGGAAGCTACTATACACAGGTTTTGTTAACCACATATATTCTTTATCGCCGTAGAGACTCTTACGACCCAAAAGAATTTTAATTTTTTTAAAAAAAAAATATGAATGTATACGGCCCTAGGAGCCTCTACGACCCCCTATACAAAAGAATGTATATGGCCCTTAAGAGCCTCTACGACCCCTATTTCATTTTTCAAAAGAAAAAGTATACGGCCCGGCAAAGTTTGTAAATTTAGATATGTGTTTGTGTGTAGTTTAGGCCTTTAAAATTAGTGTACACTTGAATATTTTTAACATAAAACGTTATAAGTTAATAAACTAATAAATTATTAAAATGTTAAATGGCAAACTCTATGACAAATGATCAAAACTTACAAGTTAATATCACTAATAAAACACGAATATTTTTCATCAACCACAAAGCAAGTGGCTAAAAAAGTAATAAATAAATAGATAGTTGATGGTATACTATTTCGAAAGAATTTTTTTAAAAATTAAATGTCATTTTTATCCCTTTGATTTATCAATATTTGCTAATTTTCTTCATATTCTCAAAACACGCCACATATTTTCATCCATATGGTTTATGGTCTTTGTCATTTTAATCCAAATGACAAAAACAAAAAGGCCGATTGTTTGAGACATCAAGAACGAAATGTTGATTGTGTGAAATTCGTTTTGAGAAAGATTTATCAAGGAAGTCATCCTCTAAAATAGGTTGTGGGATTTTTGGGAGTTCACGTTTGGAAGTAAAATAAGGTTAGTTGTTTTGGAAGTTCACAAAAGGAGGTGATTGAGAGGGAAGAGTAGACGAAAGAAAAAGTGGGTTGCTGGACGATGGAGTAGTTGCAAGAAGGATCAAAAGTTTGTTCGCTTTGTGTCCAGATTTAATTATCAGATTGTTTTTTGTTTTTGTTGAATGTTAGACGGCTACAAAAGGGACGTAAAAGAGTTTTGTTTGACTGTTCTATTGGTGCATACAAATTTAGAAGGAAAAAGGGAAAATCTAAGGAAAATAGTAGAAGATTGTTGTTTGCTCAATCAGGTGACTAAAATCGCAAGTGCGAGTTCAAATGATCGAGCACGAGGTCATGGAAATGGTAGAGCTAAGGGGTACCGAAATAACACAGTCAACATGAAAAGTTTTCGGGTAGGAAACACGGGTCGGTGCATGTGGTCTAAGTTTCTGGGTAGCAAACAAGGGTCGGTGTGGACTTCTACTGATGGGTTTGAGAACTGATACAAAATCAGTTTTTTGACAGGTTTATCAATAACGGGTATTATTTGGAATCAAGGATTTCAGATGATCAAATTAGGCTTAAGGGGGAGAATGAAGGAGTTAATCCAAATTTGGTGAATATTTTTTGAAAGAAAAATCAAGATAAATCACGAAAAGATTTAATAACGATTATTAGGGTTTATTTAAATAATGTATTGAGTTTAGTATTATTTTATTTGGTTTCCTAGTTTAAGTGTAATTAGGTTTTCTTGTTTTCTAAGGCATAGGATTAGTATATATATAGATAGGTTAGCTAGGGGTGTTTGTAATTCGTGGTTTGTTCATAATAATATTATTTGGATACGAGACAGATAGTCTTCAAAATTTTTTGTGTTCTTGTGTTCACATAACGATTATGGACCAACAACTAGTATTAGAGCTTGGCATATAACTTATACCATGGAAGAACGAATCCACCAAAACAAAAAGGCTGATCGCCCAAAAATATAGACTTGTATAATAAACCGACGTTTTTCAGGTATAAAGTAAGGAGCACATGCTAATGTACCTTGAAGAATGAAAAGAGAGATGAAGTTGCATTTTTTATTCATCCCCCCAAAAGCACCCACACTTCATCTTAGGGTTTCCAAACATTACAACAGTACTATGAGGAATCAAAAGAGAGAGAGAGAGAAAGAGATAGTGGAGTGGGGCTGGACGATGCAGAGTGTAGACACATGACACGAGTCATAATGTTTAGGGATGGGTTGTTCTTTAGAGAAGGCACCATTGGACACAATCTAAACTTCCAAAAATAAAAAGGAAATACCTCGAAGTGATTAAAGATGCTATACGTACGGACACATTTTACTCCCCACACGTCCATTTAATTCACCAAAAGGCAATCAAATACAACACAAAAAAGTTGGTACATAGGTTTTATAAAACCATTTTCCTAGGGTATTGGTGATGATGTGTTACTAGTTGACTTAGATGTCACTAGTTTGATCTGGAGCCAACAAGTTTTACCACCTATATTGTGCCTGAATTTGTATGGATGTCAGCTCGTTGAAGTTGAACATCTATTAAGATCCATATCGTGCCTGAATTTATATAAACATAACACGGGAGAGAAGATTGAGATGATTTGGAGACATAAAGAGGAGGCAGTTGATGTCGCTGGTTCGTTCGGTTGAGAGAATCACGGTTGAGAGGAGGAGAGGGAGAGTAGACCTAAGTTGGCATGAGATGAGCGCATTAGGCTTGATTTGCTAGACTTGCATCTCTCTGATAATATGGTCGAAGAGACGTAGGATTAAGGCTAAGGACCTCTAGGTAAGTTTTTTTTTTTTAATTTGAATTGATTTATTATTTATATATTTTTTTCGGTCTATACTAGCACATTCGCTTGTGGTTAGGAGTTGGATGTCTCCTATAATTAACCTTTCTATCCTTCGGGTAGATGTACAGGTCTGCCTACATCTCACCCTCCCTAGACCCTAGTAATAGTATTTCAATTCTATTTGTGAGACTTTACTAGGTATGTTGTCATACTACATACCACTACTTATCAGTTACAAAAAACTATATTATTTAGAGCCGAATATATTTAAAGATGTGGATTAAAAAATCACATTTTTTGTGCGGCGTTCGGAACTACTACAAATCTACATACCCGAGTGAGTCTTCCTGTGACGAGTTAAAACCACCAATACTGGATATGACATTCCATGCTTGACTCACCCAGAAACATCATTAAGAAAGAAACACATCACTTGAAAAAAACCATTTAAGCCAGTTTTGAACTTGATAACTCAATGTTCCTTAACTCTAACCATTATCTCCATACCATTATACCAAATGACATTCGCTATTAAAGAATCACTTACAAGGTATTATATTATTATTTGTAATTAATTAAGTACAAATTAAAAGATGCACAAAAGACTTTTTGTGGCGTTAGATGCGCCTCTTTCACATAGACTTGTAGTACTTACTATACACCACACTTTGGTGATGGGTGCATGGTGGTCCTGAGAGTATCGATATTCATTGTCACAAAGCACAAACACCAAGATAAACTTAAAGAAAAGCTAGCCAATAGCCTCCGTTTCTTAAACCCCCCTTTAACTTTGTTTAACATAAATTAAAAAGAATTTATATATATAAATTCATTTCAATATGAAATCACATGTACTTTTTCATGTTCGAATAAAGCTTTTTCCATTTGTAGTCATCTTTTGATGTTCTTTTGGTTTTGGAGAGAGATTCAATAGCACTACGTCATTTTAAAACTCATCATGATTTATCTACATTATATTAAATATATACATTATTTAACAAGGATAAACTTGTCTTTTATACAATTTAAGAGTTAAGAGAGTATAATACTTTTTTAAACAATCAACTAAAATTGTATGTTAATGAAAAATAAAAATTTAAACAATGTATTTAATCAAATTTTAATAAGTGAGTTTTTTTTTTTAATTATTAGATCATAAAATTTGATATTAATTGTTACAAAATACAAATCATCCCTACAGGCAAAGGGAGTGCGTAACTTTCGACAAACTAAGCTGCTGCACCAGTACCTCAAATTAACCTTTCTGGAATCAGCAAAACATAGGCTAAGCCGTGTGTAAACAACATTAATAGACTCGTGAGTCACAACATTACCATGCATGACCCGTTGGACTCTATTCAGGGCTTCAACGGCCTCAGGGGCGAGAAACCCAAAGGTGTCAAAAGTGAGTTAAATACAAAAAAAAATCTTTTAAATACAAAAACGAATATTATATTGTAATTATTATCGTCCTCAGAACATCACGTGGGTTTCTACTAGTATAATATAAGAACTAAGATCAAAGGATAATAAGGACTTTATTTTGATTGTTTAACTCTTAAGTATAGTATCATAGGGGCAAGTTCCGGTGCGGACAGTCAAGTTGTCTGCGAACAGTGCGAACATGCCTAAAAATCCGTTTTTTGGGTCATACGATGTAGTTTGAGTGCTAGTATATTATCAGAATTGGTGCTAGGTAGATGTATATATGTACCAGTGCAGTTTCTTGATCTATTCCTTGATGTTTTTTGAATTTATACATATACCAGCATAGAAAAATATACCAGCACAGTATATAATTATATATACCAGCACTAAAATTTTTTGTGCATGAGCCATCACCACTTTTGATCATACACCAGCACCATTTCTGATCGTATATATGTACCACCACACATTCCTGATCATATACCAGCATTAAACTACACCGTATGATCGAGGAATATATATTTTAGGCGTGTTCGCACTGATCTTAGGCAAAACACATGTTTGTATTTGAACCTCCATCTAATATCATAATAGTTTTGCCATAACTTTTTCTTACTTTCTAAAACTCATTTTTAGGGTTAGATAATATTTTTTTCTGTTAATATGAATAGCTAAACTCACTATGCATATATATATTTCTTAGAATTTAAAACTATAATCTTTAAGTTTGAAAGTACCACTTTCAAATTGTCCCTTTATAAAAATGCTAGATTTAATTATCAATAAGTAGTTTTTCATCAAGCTAGCTATGCTCTATCATTCTTTCAAAAAAAACTATATAGAGGATGGAAAAAGGTGGCGTCACAGTCCCTACATGGAGGTTTCGGATGGCCGTTCGAACTAGCGCTTGTGCCAGATGGCTGTCAAACTTTTTCAAACATTGAAAAATCAGATGGTTGTCTGAAGAAGTCGAACGTTTGTTTGCATGTTTGAAAATATCAAAATCAAAGTTTGAAAAGTCAAGCGCCTCATTCAACACAACCTTACACAACCGTTTAAAACTGATGTGAGATTAGAAATATGATAACATGAAAATAAAAGCACCTAAAAAATCCAACTATTTTCACAATTTTTTTTGCTAAAAAAAGAGGTTTGATACGGTCGTTTTGGCGAAATAATCAAGGGGTTGGGTCGTTTGGGTCTTTTTTTTAGTAAATATTACAAAAACACTCCCCCCCCCATCCCTCTGAATTTTTAAGTGGTCGTTTTGACAAAACGATCGTCGTTTTTGTCAAAAACAACCATTTAAAAAAGTAGACCCAAACGACCCAACCCTGAATCATCTGCGCCAAAACGTACTTAGAAAACCTGTTTTCTTTTAAAAAAAATGCTTGTTAATATATAATCACCCCTAAAAAAAATATAAACCCTAAATTAAATATACAAATAGAAAAGGAAACGTATACTTATCACTAAATAGTACTCCACTGAATATATGCCTTTTCTTAGTATTTCTTCTTTTGACAAGGTGCATGCTTTCCGGTTTTGGCTCTACTGTGTGCTTAGGGCTATCTCCTCTCAGTTCAGTAAAGGTTCTCTATGATTTTGGTTTCCAGCTTTTTGAGTAGCTAATAATAATGTTTTCATGTTAATATTTCTAGGTTAAATTTTTAATTTTGAACCAAAGATGAAGATGGTGAGACAGAAAACTCAGATCAGAAAGATAGAAAAGTTAGCAGCAAGGCAAGTGACTTTCTCAAAAAGGAGAAGAGGTCTTTTCAAGAAGGCTCAAGAGTTGTCTACTCTTTGTGATGTTGATATTGCTCTCATCGTCTTCTCAGCCACCGGAAAACTCTTCCACTACTCTCCCTCAAGGTCTCTCTCTCCCCTCCTTCCTCTCTCTCTCTCTCTATATATATATATATATATATATATATGTGTGTGTGTGTGTGAATCTGTTCATTATTTGATGTTAAAGCCCAAATCGTTTAGCAATAAGTAGCAGATCTAGTATATGATCTTTATTAATTTGCTTAGTTTGAAGTGGTAAATTAATGGGATAAAGTCTTGGTGAACTAAAACACAGTAATTAATGGGATATGGGTTGTTCTTTCTAAATTAAAATATGATAAAAAAAGGACAGATAGATGGAGATGTACACATTATCAATGAACATGTTTATAAAGCAGTGGTTGCTACTTGCTGGAAAAGTGTGATTATCAATTCAAGGTACAAAGTTGCTATTTAATAGAGAGATATCAATCTGCGGGTACATTTGTGTGTGTGCATATATAGTTATATACGTGACATATGAGAGATTCATGTGTACTCCACTACTATTACAATGTTTCAAAGTGTTGTGTTAGGTGGAAACAATCATCACTTTTCAATCTTTATCACTATTTAGTGTATTTTATCGAGATTCTGTTCATTGAAGTTGAAGCTAGGGTTTCAGCTAACTAAACATAATATATAAGAACAGGAGTCCTAGCTACTTCAATTCTTACAGAGTTAGCCATCATATTATAGACAAGACAGTCTCAAATAGCTAGGGCTATTCTTTGACTTCCTTTGATCTGGATAACCTTTGAATCCGCTTTCATATTAAATATTAAACTGTTTTGTGGGTATATGAAATATAAATCTAATAATCTAGAAAGTTTTCTTACAAGAATGAGACGTTCTTTTCTTTTCTATTATATAAGGATTGTACCATTATAACACGTAGGATCGTGGTTAATTTACTAATAATCTAACAAGATTACTTACGAGAATAACCAGACGGAAATAAATTATTCTTCACTCATACACTTACTTTGTTATATATTAGTTATATTTATAAGAGAATACAAGTATATAAAACTCTGCACTATATTGAATTAACTCAACAACAGATTACAGAATATAATACAAGCTATGATCGGATGTCTAGTTTGCTGAGTACTACCATGTTATATATAGTGCTAAGGAAAATCAAGGAGAGCCATTAATTTCCATAAGGTCATGTAGGACCGTTAAGTACAACAATATCATTGACTTAATACTAGGTAACATTCTTTCATTGGACGATGTTGTTTCTTAGACAGTTTGACTTGATCTTCTGAGGAGAATTCTTGGTTTTAGTGACTCAGAACTGCAACTGATGACTTCTGTGTCAGACTGGGAAAAAGACAGTATAATAGTTTTTCCGGCTGAACTCTCCTTCCAGTTGGAACTAAAGTTCATCCGGAACTGTCTTTCTTCTGGTCCAACTATTCTTCCGGGTCAACTACCGTTTCCGCTTGAACACTAGATCTTTGGTTCATCTTCATTCACCCGATATTCTTTGTTCATTCAGCAAATTGACTTCCGGTTGATCTTCAGCCGAAACTTCCAGCTGATTAATTCCTTACATAACACTTAGGGATGAAGGTTTGTAACTTTTCATGAAAGAGAACAACCGACAGGCTTATAACCTTTTTTTAAATAGTTACATCAGTAGCAACATCGAATAGTAACTTTATTAGTGTTGGCCGGTATCTAGGTGTTCAATTTATAAGCTATATTTAGTAACATTTGAAACATTCATATTATATGTTTATTCTCGAATTCATATTAAAGACATTGAGAAGATGTGTGGTTGATACCCAAAGTCGCCCATTACGCCTTGTTTTCCTAAAACACTCATGTTAAAGACGTGTATGATGGATATCTATAATCGCCCAAAACCCATTTGAAAAGGCAACAAAATACCCTCCAAAGCAAACACCAAAATCTGATCTCTAAATCATTTGGAATGATGGACAAACCTGTGGATGAAGGACACGGGTATAAAAGTAGGAAAATAACATGAAAAACAGAGACTGGATTGAAGTTGTCTGAAGGAAAACACATGTTCATAGGTGGCATACCCATGACCGTAGGTGGTGGTGGTCAGAATAAAAGGGAGGGGGCACATATGTTGGTGTACACCACATGAGTGTCGAATGAAGAAGCACGATTGTAACATCTCACATTGGTGGGGAGGAGAACTAAGCATTTCTTTATAAGGGTGTGGATACCTCCCCTACCAAGACGTGTTTTAAATCCGTGAGAGGCGGATGCCTGGGGGCATGCCGACTACCAAAAGGGACAATATCTTGGTTGCAACGGGCCTGAGCTGTTACAGATGGTATCAGAGCCAGTCGTCGGCCAGTGTGCCAGCGAGGACGCTGGTCCCCTAAGGGAGGAGAATTGCAACATCCCACATTGGTGGGGAGGAGAACTAAGCACTACTTTATAAGGGTGTGGATACGTCCCCTACCAAGACGCGTTTTAAATCCGTGAGGGGCGGATGTCTGTGGGCATGCGGGCTGTCAAAGCGGACAATATCTTGATTGCGACGGGTCTAGGCTGTTACAACAATCATGGGTTTTGGGCTCGAGCATGTTATGCATTTTGACATCCTAGTGTTTTAATTCTGAAATTCGTGTTTTTCATTCCCGAATCCATTTTCCAACATTTTATATTCTGAGGCCTGGTAACCATACCTTGGATGTCCCCAAATCATACTGCATAAACACCAACCTCAAAATCACCACCAATTTCTACATCACCAAAAATATCATATTAGAAAGACCTTTGTGGAAGCGCCACATATATTTATGAGTCTTTGGCTAAACTCAAAATAGATCATCCTAACACCACTTGAACTTCCCGGTCCAAACCTCATGTAACCAATGTAGTGTAGAAGGCGATTGATGTGTGTAATACGTATATATAAAGATGATAGGTTTTGCACACAAAGAAGTCTTAAGTTTATAAAAATAATAACTATGTCAACTCAATACACATAATAGACAAGTATACCCATCACACGTAATATAGTCTTGGTAAGATACTAGATATCATCAAAAGATATAGTTGCTCCAAATACTGAATCTTTTGTTTTTGTCTAGTCGAATGTAAAGGTTAAGGTTTTGTAAAAGCTGCTAAACGTGCAAAAAGACTCTAAGAAAATGGAGACCAAAACTATATATTACGATCACTAACATGCAAAAGTGAAATGGCTCCCGTTTGGGTTACCGATTCCCGCGACAATATTGGAAAGCATACATGATAAACATGCATACCAAAGAAATGTCAGAATGTAGATCAAGTACATGATAACAATATGCTAATGTGATAAAGTGGATCGATCCTTGATAAGGCTATCAAGGCCCGCGATAATATTAGAAAACAGATGTCATAAAACACAAGCCAACCACCATAATAGTAAAATACATAATCACACCAAGATCAAATAGCAAAAGAAGATTTCCAATTAACTTATGTTACGTGATCATAAGGCTCATTCAATAAAAGAACACTTACAAATTAACCTAGAGTTCAAACATTTGCTTACCATCTCTAGTAAAACAACACTTTTTATACATACACATATAAACATGAATGCAAGTTTCAAACAAAAGAACTAACATGGTTACTTAAAAACATGCATAAGGTTCTAAACTTTAAGGTTAAGAAGTAAAACCTCACATAAAATAGAGAATTGAATGATCTGGCTTGTAAACATTTAACATAAGTAATAAAAACATTTCATATGTTTAAAGTAAAATGATTACAAGGTTTATCTCATGCAAGTGATATGAGAAGACTAGCAAGCATGGTCATACGAGTCTCAACAATCACACTTGGAATTGATAACGTGGTAAAACCACAATCTAAGTGTAAATGCGATAAAGTTCCTATCAAACACTTGGGGATCAACTACAATCACAAAGAAATTAGAAAAATAACTACTACAAGAATAAAAGATTCGTGCCTAAGCTAAAGAAAATGTGTAGAAGTGACGTCACTTCCAAATGGGGTGAAGTTGGTTATCTACAGGCCTTCTGATGAAATGTCACATCCCGTGAATATGGATTCACATCCTTGGCATTATTTCTTGTTTGATGACACCTTGTCCGTGCTCTAAAAAGATGAATTTGGCAGATTTGGTCTTTCATGACTAGGATATCAAGATTCATGGTGTAAGGATATACAAACGTGAATGTATGCTAAACTAATATGTGCTAGATACTACGGATGTGCATAAGTTGCTACTGACTTGAAGAATCACTTAGAGAGTTAGAGTTACTACTAAATAACAAGTTATTGCGGATATCAGAGTTTCTCTAGATGAACAAGATACTGTTGAAGAAGATTGTTTCTATAGATATCTGCAGTTACTACTGAAATTCACTTTTTGTAGTAAAAGATGACATAAGTACCGTTGCATTGTTAGTGCTCACATCTTGATCAACTAGAGACAATTGCAACTACTCTCTACTTCTGATCGAACATTTTTAATTCAGTGTCATTCTAGATCATTACTTGTATAGAATAGATGGTCTAGATTATAATAAACGGTTATGATTGATCTTGTACACTTGTAAATTGCCAATAAGTACAGACGCCGAATACATAAGCATGGGGGAGTGTTGAATTTTTAAGCTAGATTTAGATCAACATATATATTCATAGTATATGCCAACGGTTGTAATGGTTGCTATGGCAGTTACATTCACCCACCCGGCCTTTTTTGCATCGAATGATGTCAGACTGTCAGTTATCAAAATGTACATTTACTCTTCTATATTACTTAAGTATATATCGCATATAGGTATATAGTCTCTTATCACTAGGGACTATAATTAACCAAAGATGCTATTGTTTCGTCAAATGAAAACTAAGCATGTTTTATTTCTGATTTATGATCATGCATAATAAATCTGTACTTTGATATATAATACCTAGTTAATGTCGGAATGTGCAAGTATGTCATGCTACTTCCTTCCTAACTTCCAATATTTGTGTTCAAAAGTATTGATCAAGTGCTGGAAAGGCGTGGACTGCTGCAATCCAAGGACGTTGGAGAACTCCAACAAACATCTCAGGAGATTGAGGTATATATATGTATGCACTTTGGCAATTAATGATCATTTTAATTATGCGCTATTACAGTATTTTGTTGCTGTCCAATTAGATTTCTTTTTAACAAAAACTAGGATACATATTAAGATGGTATAAAACAGTTGAACCATAATTTGAACTATGAGACAAACATATATACAATTTAAAACATAATGTAGATCGATCAGAGAGTTTAACAAATCCGAAAAGGTAATGTTAAACTTGACCTAGAAGCCTAAAAGAGTATGAATATCATCACCTTCTAGGCTTCTATGGTGAGCAACTCATCCCTAGCTAGCTAGTATATAAACGTACCTTGAATTTCTTTCAAATGGGAACTTTAAGACATAGATAAACAAAATTTCTACCAATATATATATGTTTGAAAGTTAAACCCTAGATATTGAACTATATGAAATAATAGATATCACAAAGAGATCCACTTCCTCCGGCGCCAACGCAAAATGGAAGCTAAGTCGTCAAGCACTCGGTAAGAAAAACTGTACCTGAAACAGCCGTGGAGAGGCGGCGAAGAGGCAAAAAAGAGCGGTGTGAAAAATCGTGTACATAGTGGCATGGTTAACACCGAGATATCGTCCCTGTAAGCAAGCCTACGAAACCTATATCTCCAAAAGAAGCCCACGTAATACCTAGCATAGACACGTAATGTTTTAAAAGTAACAGAGGGTAAAAAAAACGACCAAAAACAAACCGGGCACTGCAAGAGTCGAAACTGAGGCTCCTCAACAGCCGGACAGGAAACAAACCGCTGGGACAGGCCATCAACGACGACCGATATCGGCCCACATGGTATATGTATTAAGAAAGTCAACACGGAAGCAGGCTAGCATGCCTGTTCCGATGTTGACTTCCCAAATAATATAGAGGTAATTTTATATCAATTACAAATGTTGAAATATGTACTTTGATGTATCAATGTGTATTTATACACTAAATATTAAAAAATAACATAATTAATAATTTCGGTTATAATTAT
>JBCNJP010000015.1:5387308-5684172 GCA_039602395.1 Deinandra increscens subsp. villosa | reverse complement strand
AATCCAAATTTGGTGAATATTTTTTTGGAAGAAAAATCAAGATAAATCACGAAAAGATTTAATAACGATTATTAGGGTTTATTTAAATAATGTATTGAGTTTAGTATTATTTTATTTGGTTTCCTAGTTTAAGTGTAATTAGGTTTTCTTGTTTTCTAAGGCATAGGATTAGTATATATATAGATAGGTTAGGGGTGTTTGTAATTCGTGGTTTGTTCATTAATAATATTATTTGGATACGAGACAGATAGTCTTCAAAATTCTTTGTGTTCTTGTGTTCACATAACGATTATGGACCAACAACTAGTATTAGAGCTTGGCATATAACTTATACCATGGAAGAACGAATCCACCAAAACAAAAAGGCTGATCGCCCAAAAATATAGACTTGTATAATAAACCGACGTTTTTCAGGTATAAAGTAAGGAGCACATGCTAATGTACCTTGAAGAATGAAAAGAGAGATGAAGTTGCATTTTTTATTCATCCCCCCAAAAGCACCCACACTTCATCTTAGGGTTTCCAAACATTACAACAGTACTATGAGGAATCAAAAGAGAGAGAGAGAGAAAGAGATAGTGGAGTGGGGCTGGACGATGCAGAGTGTAGACACATGACACGAGTCATAATGTTTAGGGATGGGTTGTTCTTTAGAGAAGGCACCATTGGACACAATCTAAACTTCCAAAAATAAAAAGGAAATACCTCGAAGTGATTAAAGATGCTATACGTACGGACACATTTTACTCCCCACACGTCCATTTAATTCACCAAAAGGCAATCAAATACAACACAAAAAAGTTGGTACATAGGTTTTATAAAACCATTTTCCTAGGGTATTGGTGATGATGTGTTACTAGTTGACTTAGATGTCACTAGTTTGATCTGGAGCCAACAAGTTTTACCACCTGTATTGTGCCTGAATTTGTATGGATGTCAGCTCGTTGAAGTTGAACATCTATTAAGATCCATATCGTGCCTGAATTTATATAAACATAACACGGGAGAGAAGATTGAGATGATTTGGAGACATAAAGAGGAGGCAGTTGATGTCGCTGGTTCGTTCGGTTGAGAGAATCACGGTTGAGAGGAGGAGAGGGAGAGTAGACCTAAGTTGGCATGAGATGAGCGCATTAGGCTTGATTTGCTAGACTTGCATCTCTCTGATAATATGGTCGAGGAGACGTAGGATTAAGGCTAAGGACCTCTAGGTAAGTTTTTTTTTTTTAATTTGAATTGATTTATTATTTATATATTTTTTTCGGTCTATACTAGCACATTCGCTTGTGGTTAGGAGCTGGATGTCTCCTATAATTAACCTTTCTATCCTTCGGGTAGATGTACAGGTCTGCCTACATCTCACCCTCCCTAGACCCTAGTAATAGTATTTCAATTCTATTTGTGAGACTTTACTAGGTATGTTGTCATACTACATACCAGTACTTATCAGTTACAAAAAACTATATTATTTAGAGCCGAATATATTTAAAGATGTGGATTAAAAAATCACATTTTTTGTGCGGCGTTCGGAACTACTACAAATCTACATACCCGAGTGAGTCTTCCTGTGACGAGTTAAAACCACCAATACTGGATTTGACATTCCATGCTTGACTCACCCAGAAACATCATTAAGAAAGAAACACATCACTTGGAAAAAACCATTTGAGCCAGTTTTGAACTTGATAACTCAATGTTCCTTAACTCTAACCATTATCTCCATACCATTATACCAAATGACATTCGCTATTAAAGAATCACTTACAAGGTATTATATTATTATTTGTAATTAATTAAGTACAAATTAAAAGATGCACAAAAGACTTTTTGTGGCGTTAGATGCGCCTCTTTCACATAGACTTGTAGTACTATACACCACACTTTGGTGATGGGTGCATGGTGGTCCTGAGAGTATCGATATTCATTGTCACAAAGCACAAACACCAAGATAAACTTAAAGAAAAGCTAGCCAATAGCCTCCGTTTCTTAAACCCCCCTTTAACTTTGTTTAACATAAATTAAAAAGAATTTATATATATAAATTCATTTCAATATGAAATCACATGTACTTTTTCATGTTCGAATAAAGCTTTTTCCATTTGTAGTCATCTTTTGATGTTCTTTTGGTTTTGGAGAGAGATTCAATAGCACTACGTCATTTTAAAACTCATCATGATTTATCTACATTATATTAAATATATACATTATTTAACAAGGATAAACTTGTCTTTTATACAATTTAAGAGTTAAGAGAGTATAATACTTTTTTAAACAATCAACTAAAATTGTATGTTAATGAAAAATAAAAATTTAAACAATGTATTTAATCAAATTTTAATAAGTGAGTTTTTTTTTTAATTATTAGATCATAAAATTTGATATTAATTGTTACAAAATACAAATCACCCCTACAGGCAAGGGAGGCGGTGACAAATCAAGCTGCGACCGATCAGAATTAACCTTTCTGAATAGCAAAACATACTAAGCCGTGTGTAAACAACATTAATAGACTCGTGAGTCACAACATTACCATGCATGACCCGTTGGACTCTATTCAGGGCTTCAACGGCCTCAGGGGCGAGAAACCCAAAGGTGTCAAAAGTGAGTTAAATACAAAAAAAAATCTTTTAAATACAAAAACGAATATTATATTGTAATTATTATCGTCCTCAGAACATCACGTGGGTTTCTACTAGTATAATATAAGAACTAAGATCAAAGGATAATAAGGACTTTATTTTGATTGTTTAACTCTTAAGTATAGTATCATAGGGGCAAGTTCCGGTGCGGACAGTCAAGTTGTCTGCGAACAGTGCGAACATGCCTAAAAATCCGTTTTTTGGGTCATACGATGTAGTTTGAGTGCTAGTATATTATCAGAATTGGTGCTAGGTAGATGTATATATGTACCAGTGCAGTTTCTTGATCTATTCCTTGATGTTTTTTGAATTTATACATATACCAGCATAGAAAAATATACCAGCACAGTATATAATTATACCAGCACAAAATTTTTTGTGCATGAGCCATCACCACTTTTGATCATACACCAGCACCATTTCTGATCGTATATATGTACCACCACACATTCCTGATCATATACCAGCATTAAACTACACCGTATGATCGAGGAATATATATTTTAGGCGTGTTCGCACTGATCTTAGGCAAAACACATGTTTGTATTTGAACCTCCGTCTAATATCATAATAGTTTTGCCATAACTTTTTCTTACTTTCTAAAACTCATTTTTAGGGTTAGATAATATTTTTTTCTGTTAATATGAATAGCTAAACTCACTATGCATATATATATTTCTTAAAATTTAAAACTATAATCTTTAAGTTTGAAAGTACCACTTTCAAATTGTCCCTTTATAAAAATGCTAGATTTAATTATCAATAAGTAGTTTTTCATCAAGCTAGCTATGCTCTATCATTCTTTCAAAAAAAACTATATAGAGGATGGAAAAGGGTGGCGTCACAGTCCCTACATGGAGGTTTCGGATGGCCGTTCGAACTAGCGCTTGTGCCAGATGGCTGTCAAACTTTTTCAAACATTGAAAAATCAGATAGTTGTCTGAAGAAGTCGAACGTTTGTTTGCATGTTTGAAAATATCAAAATCAAAGTTTGAAAAGTCAAGCGCCTCATTCAACACAACCTTACACAACCGTTTAAAACTGATGTGAGATTAGAAATATGATAACATGAAAATAAAAGCACCTAAAAATTCCAACTATTTTCACAATTTTTTTTGCTAAAAAAAGAGGTTTGATACGGTCGTTTTGGCGAAATGATCAAGGGGTTGGGTCTTTTGGGTCTTTTTTTTATAAATATTACAAAAACACTCCCCCCCCCATCCCTCTGAATTTTTAAGTGGTCGTTTTGATAAAACGATCGTCGTTTTTGTCAAAACAACCATTTAAAAAATAAGACCCAAACGACCCAACCCTGGATCATCTGCGCCAAAACGTACGTAGAAAACCTGTTTTCTTTTAAAAAAATGCTTGTTAATATATAATCACCCCTAAAAAAAATATAAACCCTAAATTAAATATACAAATAGAAAAGGAAACGTATACTTATCACTAAATAGTACTCCACTGAATATATGCCTTTTCTTAGTATTTCTTCTTTTGACAAGGTGCATGCTTTCCGGTTTTGGCTCTACTGTGTGCTTAGGGCCATCTCCTCTCAGTTCAGTAAAGGTTCTCTATGATTTTGGTTTCCAGCTTTTTGAGTAGCTAATAATAATGTTTTCATGTTAATATTTCTAGGTTAAATTTTTAATTTTGAACCAAAGATGAAGATGGTGAGACAGAAAACTCAGATCAGAAAGATAGAAAAGTTAGCAGCAAGGCAAGTGACTTTCTCAAAAAGGAGAAGAGGTCTTTTCAAGAAGGCTCAAGAGTTGTCTACTCTTTGTGATGTTGATATTGCTCTCATCGTCTTCTCAGCCACCGGAAAACTCTTCCACTACTCTCCCTCAAGGTCTCTCTCTCTCTCTCTCTCTATATATATATATATATATATATATATGTGTGTGTGTGTGTGAATCTGTTCATTATTTGATGTTAAAGCCCAAATCGTTTAGCAATAAGTAGCAGATCTAGTATATGATCTTTATTAATTTGCTTAGTTTGAAGTGGTAAATTAATGGGATAAAGTCTTGGTGAACTAAAACACAGTAATTAATGGGATATGGGTTGTTCTTTCTAAATTAAAATATGAGAAAAAAAGGACAGATAGATGGAGATGTACACATTATCAATGAACATGTTTAAAAGCAGTGGTTGCTACTTGCTGGAAAAGTGTGATTATCAATTCAAGGTACAAAGTTGCTATTTAATAGAGAGATATCAATCTGCGGGTACATTTGTGTGTGTGCATATATAGTTATATACGTGACATATGAGAGATTCATGTGTACTCCACTACTATTACAATGTTTCAAAGTGTTGTGTTAGGTGGAAACAATCATCACTTTTCAATCTTTATCACTATTTAGTGTATTTTATCGAGATTCTGTTCATTGAAGTTGAAGCTAGGGTTTCAGCTAACTAAACATAATATATAAGAACAGGAGTCCTACTTCAATTCTTACAGAGTTAGCCATCATATTATAGACAAGACAGTCTCAAATAGCTAGGGCTATTCTTTGACTTCCTTTGATCTGGATAACCTTTGAATCCGCTTTCATATTAAATATTAAACTGTTTTGTGGGTATATGAAATATAAATCTACTAATTTAGAAAGTTTTCTTACAAGAATGAGACGTTCTTTTCTTTTCTATTATATAAGGATTGTACCATTATAACACGTAGGACCGTGGTTAATTTACTAATAATCTAACAATATTACTTATGAGAATAATTAGGCGGAAACAAATTATTCTTCACTCATACACTTACTTTGTTATATATTAGTTATACGTTGATATAGCTTGAAGTAAACAAGTTGATTGCAAATATATATATGAGAACACAAGTATATAAAACTCGGCACTATATTGAATTAACTCAACAACAGATTACAGAATATAATACAAGCTATGATCGGATGTCTAGTTTGCTGAGTACTACCATGTTATATATAGTGCTAAGGAAAATCAAGGAGAGCCATTAATTTCCATAAGGTCATGTAGGACCGTTAAGTACAACAATATCATTGACTTAATACTAGGTAACATTCTTTCATTGGACGATGTTGTTTCTTAGACAGTTTGACTTGATCTTCTGAGGAGAATTCTTGCTTTTAGTGACTCAGAACTGCAACTGATGACTTCTGTGTCAGACTGGGAAAAAGACAGTATAATAGTTTTTCCGGCTAAACTCTCCTTCCAGTTGGAACTAAAGTTCATCCGGAACTGTCTTTCTTCTGGTCCAACTATTCTTCCGGGTCAACTACCGTTTCCGCTTGAACACTAGATCTTTGGTTCATCTTCATTCACCCGATATTCTTTGTTCATTCAGCAAATTGACTTCCGGTTGATCTTCAGCCGAAACTTCCAGCTGATTAATTCCTTACATAACACTTAGGGATGAAGGTTTGTAACTTTTCATGAAAGAGAACAACCGACAGGCTTATAACCTTTTTTTAAATAGTTACATCAGTAGCAACATCGAATAGTAACTTTATTAGTGTTGGCCGGTATCTAGGTGTTCAATTTATAAGCTATATTTAGTAACATTTGAAACATTCATATTATATGTTTATTCTCGAATTCATATTAAAGACATTGAGAAGATGTGTGGTTGATACCCAAAGTCGCCCATTACGCCTTGTTTTCCTAAAACACTCATGTTAAAGACGTGTGTGATGGATATCTATAATCGCCCAAAACCCATTTGAAAAGGCAACAAAATACCCTCCAAAGCAAACACCAAAATCTGATCTCTAAATCATTTGGAATGATGGACAAACCTGTGGATGAAGGACACGGGTATAAAAGTAGGAAAATAACATGAAAAACAGAGACTGGATTGAAGTTGTCTGAAGGAAAACACATGTTCATAGGTGGCATACCCATGACCGTAGGTGGTGGTGGTCAGAATAAAAGGGAGGGGGCACATATGTTGGTGTACACCACATGAGTGTCGAATGAAGAAGCACGATTGTAACATCCCATATTGGTGGGGAGGAGAACTAAGCATTTCTTTATAATGGTGTGGATACCTCCCCTACCAAGACGCGTTTTAAATCCGTGAGAGGCGGATGCCTGGGGGCATGCCGGCTACCAAAGGGACAATATCTTGGTTGCAACGGGCCTGAGCTGTTACAGATGGTATCAGAGCCAGTCGTCGGCCAGTGTGCCAGCGAGGACGCTGGTCCCCTAAGGGAGGAGAATTGTAACATCCCACATTGGTGGGGAAGAGAACTAAGCACTACTTTATAAGGGTGTGGATACGTCCCCTACCAAGACGCGTTTTAAATCCGTGAGGGGCGGATGCCTGTGGGCATGCCGGCTGTCAAAGCGGACAATAGCTTGATTGCGACGGGTCTAGGCTGTTACAACAATCATGGGTTTTGGGCTCGAGCATGTTATGCATTTTGACATCCTAGTGTTTTAATTCTGAAATTCGTGTTTTTCATTCCCGAATCCATTTTCCAACATTTTATATTCTGAGGCCTGGTAACCATACCTTGGATGTCCCCAAATCATACTGCATAAACACCAACCTCAAAATCACCACCAATTTCTACATCACCAAAAATATCATATTAGAAAGACCTTTGTGGAAGCGCCACATATATTTATGAGTCTTTGGCTAAACTCAAAATAGATCATCCTAACACCACTTGAACTTCCTGGTCTAAACCTTATGTAACCAATGTAGTGTAGTAGGTGATTGATGTGTGTAATACGTATATATAAAAATGATAGGTTTTGCACACAAAGAAGTCTTAAGTTTATAAAAATAATAACTATGTCAACTCAATACACATAATAGACAAGTATACCCATCACATGTAATATAGTCTTGGTAAGATACTCAATATCATCAAAAGATATAGTTGCTCCAAATACTGAATCTTTTGTTTTTGTCTAGTTGAATGTAAAGGTTAAGGTTTTGTAAAAGCTGCTAAACGTGCAAAAAGACTCTAAGAAAATGGAGACCAAAACTATATATTACGATCACTAACATGCAAAAGTGAAATGGCTCCCGTTTGGGTTACCGATTCCCGCGATAATATTGGAAAGCATACATGATAAACATGCATACCAAAGAAATGTCAGAATGTAGATCAAGTACATGATAACAATATGCTAATGTGATAAAGTGGATCGATCCTTGATAAGGCTATCAAGGCCCGCGATAATATAGAAAACAAATGTCATAAAACACAAGCCAACCACCATAATAGTGAAATACATAATCACACCAAGATCAAATAGCAAAAGAAGATTTCCAATTAACTTATGTTACGTGATCATAAGGCTCATTCAATAAAATAACACTTACAAATTAACCTAGAGTTCAAACATTTGCTTACCATCTCTAGTAAAACAACACTTTTTATACATACACATATAAACATGAATGCAAGTTTCAAACAAAAGAACTAACATGGTTACTTAAAAACATGCATAAGGTTCTAAACTTTAAGGTTAAGAAGTAAAACCTCACATAAAATAGAGAATTGAATGATCTGGCTTGTAAACATTTAACATAAGTAATAAAAACATTTCATATGTTTAAAGTAAAATGATTACAAGTTTTATCTCATGCAAGTGATATGAGAAGACTAGCAAGCATGGTCATACGAGTCTCAACAATCACACTTGGAATTGATAACGTGGTAAAACCACAATCTAAGTGTAAATGCTATAAAGTTCCTATCAAACACTTGGGGATCAACTACAATCACAAAGAAATTAGAAAAATAACTACTACAAGAATAAAAGATTCGTGCCTAAGCTAAAGAAAATGTGTAGAAGTGAGGTCACTTCCAAATGGGGTGAAGTTGGTTATCTACAGGCCTTCTGATGAAATGTCACATCCCGTGAATATGGATTCACATCCTTGGCATTATTTCTTGTTTGATGACACCTTGTCCGTGCTCTAAAAAGATGAATTTGGTAGATTTGGTCTTTCATGACTAGGATATCAAGATTCATGGTGTAAGGATATACAAACGTGAATGTATGCTAAACTAATATGTGCTAGATACTACGGATGTGCATAAATTGCTACTGACTTGAAGAATCACTTAGAGAGTTAGAGTTACTACTAAATAACAAGTTATTGCGGATATCAGAGTTTCTCTACATGAACAAGATACTGTTGAAGAAGATTGTTTCTATAGATATCTGCAGTTACTACTGAAATTCACTTTTTGTAGTAAAAGATGACATAAGTACCGTTGCATTGTTAGTGCTCACATCTTGATCAACTAGAGACAATTGCAACTACTCTCTACTTCTGATCGAACATTTTTAATTCAGTGTCATTCTAGATCATTACTTGTATAGAATAGATGGTCTAGATTATAATAAACGGTTATGATTGATCTTGTACACTTGTAAATTGCCAATAACGTACAAAAGCCGAATACATAAGCATGGGGGAGTGTTGAATTTTTAAGCTAGATTTAGATCAACATATAGATTCATAGTATATGCCAACGGTTGTAATGGTTGCTATGGCAGTTACATTCACCCACCCGGCCTTTTTTGCATCGAATGATGTCAGACTGTCAGTTATCAAAATGTACATTTACTCTTCTATATTACTTAAGTATATATCGCATATAGGTATATAGTCTCTTATCACTAGGGACTATAATTAACCAAAGATGCTATTGTTTCGTCAAATGAAAACTAAGCATGTTTTATTTCTGATTTATGATCATGCATAATAAATCTGTACTTTGATATATAATACCTAGTTAATGTCGGAATGTGCAAGTATGTCATGCTACTTCCTTCCTAACTTCCAATATTTGTGTTCAAAAGTATTGATCAAGTGCTGGAAAGGCGTGGACTGCTGCAATCCAAGGACGTTGGAGAACTCCAACAAACATCTCAGGAGATTGAGGTATATATATGTATGCACTTTGGCAATTAATGATCATTTTAATTATGCGCTATTACAGTATTTTGTTGCTGTCCAATTAGATTTCTTTTTAACAAAAACTAGGATACATATTAAGATGGTATAAAACAGTTGAACCATAATTTGAACTATGAGACAAACATATATACAATTTAAAACATAATGTAGATCGATCAGAGAGTTTAACAAATCCGAAAAGGTAATGTTAAACTTGACCTAGAAGCCTAAAAGAGTATGAATATCATCACCTTCTAGGCTTCTATGGTGAGCAACTCATCCCTAGCTAGCTAGTATATAAACGTACCTTGAATTTCTTTCAAATGGGAACTTTAAGACATAGATAAACAAAATTTCTACCAATATATATATGTTTGAAAGTTAAACCCTAGATATTGAACTATATGAAATAATAGATATCACAAAGAGATCCACTTCCTCCGGCGCCAACGCAAAATGGAAGCTAAGTCGTCAAGCACTCGGTAAGAAAAACTGTACCTGAAACAGCCGTGGAGAGGCGGCGAAGAGGCAAAAAAGAGCGGTGTGAAAAATCGTGTACATAGTGGCATGGTTAACACCGAGATATCGTCCCTGTAAGCAAGCCTACGAAACCTATATCTCCAAAAGAAGCCCACGTAATACCTAGCATAGACACGTAATGTTTTAAAAGTAACAGAGGGTAAAAAAAACGACCAAAAACAAACCGGGCACTGCAAGAGTCGAAACTGAGGCTCCTCAACAGCCGGACAGGAAACAAACCGCTGGGACAGGCCATCAACGACGACCGATATCGGCCCACATGGTATATGTATTAAGAAAGTCAACACGGAAGCAGGCTAGCATGCCTGTTCCGATGTTGACTTCCCAAATAATATAGAGGTAATTTTATATCAATTACAAATGTTGAAATATGTACTTTGATGTATTAATGTGTATTTATACACTAAATATTAAAAAATAACATAATTAATAATTTCGGTTATAATTATCATTATATTTTTATCCACAAATTTAAACGTAAACATATAGAAAGTAATATAACTTTTTTAAGCGTATACCCACCCATAAAATAAGAAATTAATAAAAAAATATCTAACAACTATAAATAACAAATAATTAACATTTAAGAAATATAAAATTATATTTTCTGATAAGATGTAATTAAAATCTTATTATAACTTACTAAGTTTTAAAAAATTATTACAATAAGAAGAATTATATTTTTTATATTTAAATATATAATGATCTTAAAATTATTAGTATTTAATTACTAGGAGATATAATTGGTATTTAATAGGAGAGAGACAATAAATTTTAAATGAAAATGAATATGAAGATGATATCTGACATGTGAATATTTTGTTTTATTGATATAGAGATATACAGTATAGTTGTTATTTATCAAACACTAAGAATTACATATTTGTTTTGGATCAAATGTGGCTAGCTAATAACCTAATTGGTTATTAGCTAATAACCTAATTGATGAACTAGGCTTGCAGCAGCAGAACTTTAGGTGAATCGAGTATCACTTGAAAGCAACTAAACCGGAATACAAAATTTTGTAATCGCCCAATTCAATATTATTCGAGTGATCGAATGATAGAGCTCTTATGCTGTATGATTTGAAAATTTTAATTAAACGTAATGAAACTTCAAATCTTTTAAAAATTTTAAACCTAAATTTTAAAAATTACAAATTTAAAAATTTATTATTTTAACTTTTCACATACAAAATTCAATACTACATCTAATAAATATTAATTCTATTATTAATATAATGTAATTGTTTACTTCCTATCAACAAGATGCCAGATTAATGGAGGAGTATTGTATTAGAGCATTCACGTACGACAAGTTCTCTAAAAAAATTGTGAGTATAAATCTAAATCTGTAAAATTTGAGATTTGGTTGTGAGTGGTATTTGTGAGTGGAGGAGATAAAAAAGTTTAGCAAATCTGCATATTTGACAAAAAACTAGTGATTTGCTAAAATTTGGGGATTGAAAGAGAGAGAAAAGATAATGATAAAGGTATAAAAATTATTATTTAATTATGATTGTGAGTTAAAAAAGAGAGAGAGAAAATAATAATAAAAAGTATAAATTATAAGAATGGGGATGAAGAACCTACTGTGAGTATTCTTAGTCCAAAGGAGATGCCTAATGTTTTGGTAACTACAAGGAGATTAAGCTCTTAGTCATACTATGAAATTGTGGGAAAGGGTTATCGAGACAAGAATTAGATGGGACACTTAGATTATGGTGAACCAATTTAGATTTATGGTTTGGCAGTCTACTATGGAGGCAATACATATTCTGGAGTAGACCGTTGGAAAACATGTTTGGAAAGGAAATGAGATTTGCATACCGTGTTTATTGATCTTGAATAGGCTTACGGTAGTATGTTTCGTCAAGTGATTTGGAATAGTCTTGAGGAAGATGGAATTCCTGTAGGTATAGAGATAATTGGGGGTGCGTGGTAATGCTAAAACAAGCATTTAGGTGTTGGGGTGGGGGAGCCACAAACTTCTTCTCGTTAGAGGTTTCAGTCACTTTCTTTTTGTAGCAATGTTGGATGAGTTGTCAACGTCGATTCGGAAGGCTATCCCGTGGTGCATGCTTTTTGCAGATGATATTGTCTTGATCGTGAATCATAAGTAGTTAGGAGCTTAATGAGAGGCTAGAGGAGTGACGAACAACCGTAGAACAAAAGGACATATACATAAGTCGTTCTGAAACCAAGTACCTTTGTTGTAACTTCATGGGTGCCGATGATAAGGAGGATACCCAAAATCCCAAATAACTAATGATGGCCAATTTGACTTGAAAACAACACCAATTTGTCTTGAAAACAACAGGTTTCAATTATTTATGTTCATCCGTTGATAGTGATGAGGACACTGACAGTGATGTAACTCACTGCATTTAGATATATGTACGTGTAACTGCAAAGTAACCACGTGAGCTTTGTGTGACAAGAGAGATATGTACGCGGTGTCGTATTCTATTTAATTTTCTAGTTTCAGAGCACATGATACGTTAAAATTGAATGTAGAGCAGACCTGGTGAGTGCACACTCTTAGGTGTTTTTTGTTTTTTAAAAAGGTAAAATGTCTGCAGTCTGCGAACCACATCTGCAGACATCTGTAGAAGAATAGGTGGACTAAACGTCTGTAGTCTGTAAGAAGAAGAGTGTTTGTTTTTTAACTTCTGCAGACTGCTATATGAACTGAAATTTAAATAAACCGTTTTTTAAACTTATAGATAATTACCATTAAAACCTTTAAGTTTTCTTACTGTATATATTTTAACCAATAGTTTTTATTTAAAAAAGTTTCCTTTTAAATAAAGTTATAAAATGTTATATAAAAGCTATTTAAAAAACGTTTTTTAAACAATATTAATACATATTTTTAAAACAAATGTTTAAAAGTGTTTTTTTTTAAATAACTGTTTAATACGTTTTAAAAAACAGTTTAAAAAATGTTTTTTTTTTAAATTGTATACAAAAGCCATTTTAGATTTTTTTTTAAATATTAAAAAACTTTTAAAAAAAGTTTTTTTTAAAAATTTAAAAAAAATGTTTTAAAAAACCTGTTTAGAAACGTTTTTTTAACTGTTTAAAATGTTTTTTAATGAAAAAACAGTTTAAAGAGAATGTTAAAAGATGTCAGAAGATGTTAGAAGTGCTGAGCCACATCTGCACCAAGAAGAGGCCGCACATACATTTTTTAATGAAATGTCTTCGGAAAACCAAACAGTCTGCAGACTTAAATGTCTGCACGTGGTCTGCGCGGCGCAGAAGTAGGAGGACAGAAGAGCTTTTTCAGAAAAAACAAACACCACCTTAATATTTTGTTCTTATTTCACATGATGATTAGAAAACTTCTGAAAGTTTATAAGTGTTCATGTCATAGATTGCACATAGAAGACGTGCCATATTGAGCAAAGAACTTGCAGAAAAAACCTGTGAATTAAGGTACAAACTTTAATTTCTTTCCATGGTTTTACATTAATTCTAGTTCTCTGTAGGTTCTTTTAATTTGTACAAATTTAAGTCAATGCTCATATATTATTACAGGCAAATAAAAGGAGAAGATCTACAGGGACTTGACCTCAATGACCTAAACAAATTGGAGGCTATTGTAGAATCTGGATTGGCTGCAGTAATAAAAACAAAGGTAATTATGTTGGTTCAGGCCCCTGATTAAACACTCTTCACTCACAAGTTTACGTATGTGTGTATGTATATATTTGTAGAAGAAAGCTTTTAAATTAAGGTGTCTGTGTAAATTAAGGAAAATGGATTTAAATAATTCCAACTAACGGAAAGATTATTAGAAAAGTAGGATATAAAGAAAATATTGTTCTATTATAAAAATGTAGTTTGGATTATTGCTGGCCAATAAGCTATACTTGGGATTATTTAAATCAATTTTTCTATAAATTAACTGCTTAATTAGTTGTTATCATCAAAAATTGTTTATCATTTGTTCAATGTGCTCTTTCAGGGTCAAATTATGTTGAAAGAGATTAGTGCTCTCAAGAATAAGGTTATGGTGCTAAACCTTTATATTCGTTTTAATTATTCAAGTTCCACTTTAATATATATATATATACGTTGAAGTATCACCAAAGTTTAAGGTGTTGGGAACTTATAATACTGATTAATAAATACAAAAAACTTGTGTGCATGATTGACTAAAGTATTGACAGTTTGTCTTGTAAGTTGAGTGATAAATGTAAAAATAAACTAACTGTAAAAGTTCAACATATTCAGGAAGCTCAATTGCTAGGAGAGAATGCACACTTGAAAGAGCTGTTGGTGGTAAAAACCATCTATAGTTATCTTTGTAGGATTTTCTTTTTTCTGAGTTTAGTCTAGCAGAATTACTAAATGCTCAAACTTGTGTTGGCAAAACTGGTATTCAGGATCATTGGAGAGATAATCAATTGTTGGAGTTAAGCCTGAGGTCAAGAGATGCTCGTCACATCTACAATTTCGACAGCTCAGACACCTTGCTTAAACTTGGGTAAGAAAACTAACCGCCCAACACTCAGGATTATTGTTTCTTCTCAAACTATTAAACTGATTTCAGGCAACCTTCTTTGAAATGAACCAAAGAGGCGAAATTACATTGAATTCAAAGACAAGATCTCTGGTGTAAGACAAGTTATTGGCTGCAGGCTGATGCTTCTTTCTAAATAATCTCTCATAAATTCTTGCTTTTTGACATCCAAATTAGTTAAATAACGGTGTTACAGTTAAGTTTTTATCAATAAAGTTAAAATAACTTTTATCTATTTTTATTACTTCTGAAATCTACATTTTTATCTATCAAGGAACTTGAAACAGATTTGGTTAAGGAAGAGGGATAGTATTACATATACACGTCCAGGACCATGAAACCTGGTCATCATGCAAAAAACACAAGTGTAGCATCTCTTTCTACAAAAATCAAAATTAAACATATAGTTGTACTACAGTAGTAAGCTGCAAAATGTCCAAACTCCAAAACATTCAAAAAGAAAAACCATTTTTACCATTTTGGGTCTAGGGTAGTTAAAACTTAAAACAAAGTGTTACTTAAAGAAAGAAAGCAGATTGAAAACAGCATTGACTTCATCTCTTCTTGTTCTTAACCATCACCATAATCCTCATGATCTTGGGCCTCATAACCATCAGGACTTATGCTGCAGCTACTAGAGCACGAAGACAACGATTTCTTTGGACCGGTTATAGCTTCCGCCACACGGCCCACACCCATTGTTCTTCTTCTCTTGTAGTTAGCCTTAAAACAAGCCTGCCGCAGTCTCTTTGTATTGCTTTCAAGTTTCAAATCCGGAACATCTTCCATCTTTTTCCTTTCTTTCTCCAGTAACATTATTGCTTCTCTAGTCTTCCCTTTTGCTATCTCACCAGAATCTTCTCCCAATTGCTATTGCCATAATGCCATGTGTACATTATGTTAATTATGAACTTTAAATCAACACTTCAACAAAATTACATACAAAGATAAGTAGATTTGCAAACCTGGACATTGTTAATAAGGGTTTGAAGGCTCATAAGTTTGCGATGAGGCCAACGACGAATTCCCAACTCCCGGCATCGCTTCTTCAAAAGTGTCAATCCAACATTAAGCTCTTTAGCAGCTTGTGTAATTGGCATGTAAAAGTATTGCGATATCACTTCCCGACTTAACATCATCTTCGAAGTATAACTAAAACAACCCGCCGCATTAACATCTTCCCCGTGTCCATTCTCCAATCTTCTACCATCTCTTAAACTAACCGTTTTCCTTACCTTAATATCGTGGCTATTGTTCATCGTACTAGTGTTCATAACGTCTCCCACATTCACATCATCCCCATAAGTTACTAAGGGCGGTTGGTTTTGATCAACCTTTGACATATCTTCATTTTGATAAGTGAATCCACTTTCTATTCCATAAACATTTAGGAACTCATCTACTGGTGCACACGTCATATAATCTACAAATAACCTAAATGAGAATATCAATCAAACAATAAATAAGAACACACATGAACTCTATGAAAGAGTTAATGAAACAACCTGGGAGAAAACACTGATTGTGGCTTGATACAATGTCCAAAGATGAGTAGAATGGATCCCTTGAGATTATATCCATTAAAGAATAAGCTTCAAATCCATTCGAATGCTGGTATAAAGGCATGGGCTGCAAATCATATATGCTTCAAACAAAAAAAAAAATTAACAACACAGACAAATAATTAATTAAACAAAATTAACAATTCTTTATCATATATATTACCCGAACTCCAAAGGAGGCAATTGGTTTGGAACTGAAAACACATCTTCTTTGGCAGAATGGAGGTCATAGGTTGACCAACTTGTCATGGAATATTGACTTTCCATGCTTAATCGTTTAGTTATTTCTGGTTATTTTTTGTTAGAATTTGCATGGAGGGTTGAGGAAGGGGAAGAGAGAAAGTTAAGGAAGGAATATATAGGAATTGGAGAAGACTATACCACGTAGAAAGAGTAATTATGGTTAATTAATGCTGGGTTAACCCATGATAAAGTGTTTCGAATGTTAAACTGTTAATATAATGTGAAAGTATTTAATTAATAAATAATGACTGCTGTGAAGATCATGCGCCGTTTCTTAATGATTCAACCGCCCAAGCTATATGTTACATGTATCATCATTATACTATAACTATATGTTATCTTAGTTCTAGAAAACCAGTTTTAGTGATCGATGTTTGTGACAGCAAGGCGACGGATTTCAGAAGAAAAGTGATCGTCTCAAAAGTTTTATGAATTCGTAGAAACATTATTTGTGTGATTGTGTCTGTGTATATTAGATGCATTTGTAAAATGAAAATTTTGCCTAAAAAAGGTTTTTAAATAAATTTGTAGAAACCAGTTGCTAAGCCGTAACAATAAGTTTGTTACTAGATCCTTAGCTAAGGTGTAGCTACATAAAATAAAAGTTTTTGGGTTTGATATGGGCTCATGGTGGTCATTGGTCAACACATCGAGAAGCAAGGGAGAGCCTCTTTAGTTGTTTAATTAAAGGTCCATTTATCTAACATACATATTTGATGCAAATTTCAGACGAAAACATGTAAAAACCGTCACAAAAATCTTCGTTGCAAACCCAGTAATTGATATATAGCTAGTGGCGGAATCAGAACTTCTTAATAAGGGGATCAATTAAAAAAATATTAGGTTCACAAGTATACACTGAATATTTTTCATCGATGTACTACATACCAAAGAAAATTATCGGTTTATTATTTTTAATTGATATTGAAAAACTTAGTTAATAGTACTTTTTATTCAAAGTATCTTAAGAATAAAGATATTTATGTGATTAAAAATGTTTTTCAAGTAGTGAACAAGATGTTATGTGTTACAAGGGTGATATTGAAATGCTTAAGTGCGTAAAGTAAATCCGCCAAAGCTATGATTGTGTTTTACCTTGAGTATCAAAACATTGAAAAGAAACACATTGCAATGATATATTCTCCGCGCCAAATACCCCGCCATCCCTGCATTAGAGTTGAAATCGGACTCTTGTAATGATCAATTAGCTTGATAATTACGTATCAATTAGCTTATCTCTTGTTATGATAAATTAGCTTATCTCCATCACGTTGCTTGATTTTATGTCTCTGTGATTGCCAATCTATACACGATGCTTAATTTTGTAGCTATACACGTCGGTTTAATTCCTATTGAAGATTAGCTAAAACAGATGCTAAACCTACCACAATTTGGTACCAGAGGTTTCAATTTAAGAACCCCCAATGATTCGCCGGAGACAACGGCGACCCCGTTCCGGCGACCTTCGTGTTCTTCTTCCTAGAAACGATTTGAAGAATGACGTCAGTTGTATCGATGGTCCGATGGTGGTGAACAGATGTCGATGAAGATACGCCGAATCTCGCCAGAGCTTGAGGTCGCCGACCTCCTTTCCCGTCTACTCTCGAGAGAGGGGGTGGGGGTGGGGGGGGGGGGTGGCTTGGTTTGTATGGGGGTTGTATAAAATGTGTTTGGATGAGTTGAACTGCCACATCATCAAGTTGGGTGAGTTGGAATGCCATGTCAGAAAAAATTAACATCGTTAGGATTATGTTAGTTTGGGTTTAATGAGGGAAAATAGTTTGAAAGTTAGGCTCGGTGAAAAACATTTCGCAATATGAGATTAATGCCGGTCAACATTTAAAACTTGGGATTAATAAAATCCAATCTACCATTACCAAAAGATAGATCATGATGATTTACACAAACATATATAACAACATTAGTAGGATTTTTTGTTTATATATCCTTTTAATAATTTATGGAAAAGAGGTAAATTTTATATATTTTTCTTTTTATATTAAGTTCTTTATCTTCATACCCAATACCAAAAACTTAATGCATCCTTTTTGCAACTTTGTCCTTTAACTTTACCCGTTTTGCAACTTTTGTCCTTTATCTTTTTTTGTTACACTCCAAGTCTTTTAACTTTTTTATTCTTTCACCATTTGTCATTTTTAACGGATTCCGTTAAAATCCACCGTTAAGTCAAGGGTATTTTTGTCCTTTTACTTTTTAGGGTAGAAAACGTTACATATTTTGTCCTTTAACTTTGTTTGTTTTGCAATTCTTATCCTTTATCTTTTTTTTTTGTTACATTCTCTATCCTTTAACTTTTTTATTATTTCATCTTTTGTCTTTTTTAACAGATTCTATAAAATTTATCGTTAAGTCAAGGGTCTTATTGTCTTTTTACTTTTAAAAGGTATTTATTATACTTAAATAAAGATGAATGGTGTGTTATGTAAATCTGTACTTTTTTTTTCCTTTATCACCCCACCCCCACCCTAACCTTAAACCATCACCGGTGAAAACCTCACCCCCACTGTCGGTCGGCCGGGGACCTCCCATCGAACACTATCGACGACGACCCTCCGGCGACCTCCCATCGACTTGACATCGAGTTTGTTAAGGGTGGTCGTCAGTGAAGCAGGTAAACTGGTGATCGCCGACGTTTGGCGAGGAGACGGTGGAGGGTCGTCGGAGGTTTGGTCGGAGCAGCGAGGGCTCGGAGATGCGCCGAAAATTCGACCGGGAAAGAGGAGAGGGGGAGGGGGATCGAGGCTGCCTTCTCTCAGAAACGAAAGTGGGGGTGTGTTGGGGTGGGGTGATAAAGGGAAAAAATATAGATTTACATAACACACCCACCCTCTTTATTTAAGTACAATAAATACCCCTAAAAAGTAAAAAGAACAAAAAATACTCTTGACTTAACGGTGGATTTTAACGGAATCTGTTAAAAAGGACAAAATGTGAAAGAATAAAAAAGTTAAAGGATAGAGAATGTAACAAAAAAAGATAAAGGATAAAAATTGCAAAAAAGGCAAAGTTAAAGGACAAAATATGTAATTTTTTCTACCCTAAAAAGTAAAAAGACAAAAATACCCTTGACTTAACGATGGATTTTAACGAAATCTGTTAAAAAGGACAAAAGATGAAAGAAAAAAAAGTTAAAGGACAGAGAGTGTAACAAAAAAAGATAAAGGACAAAAGTTGCAAAACGGATAAAGTTAAAGGACAAAATATGTAATTTACTCTCATATTTATTTTCAATTCTTTATCTTACCTCATAATTTTTATTAGTGTTGTGTATGGTGAAAAAAAAAGGAATAAAAAATATTATTTATTTGAACTACGGATATATATGAGAAATCAAGTTATTTCGGTATGAAGCATGCTAAATTACTCATCATACTAAATTACACAATATTTAATTTTGAACCGAGAACCTCCAACTAAAAAGCAAGACTCTCTATCAAATAGGTTAGTCCCACGTTGACATGTTTTTCTAACATTTGGAATATATATGCATTGCCAGAATCATAAATAATAAAAAGTCAAAACTATCTCTAAAATAACCTTTCGTGTTGTTCCATTAAACCAATTAATGCAATATAAATTAATAAATTTACTAAGTTAGTAACCCGTGTACTATACGGGTTGAATAAAGTTTGATATGATTGATTTTTCGTTAATTTTAAAATAAAATTAATTTAAAATTTCTGTTTTTAAATTTGACAGTTTGACATGATTATATTCAATATTTAAAATAGGTATTGAGGTTGATTGTGTGATGCTAAGTTGAAAAAATCTAAGTAGACACCCTAAAAAGAAGTCATGTGGCATCCGAGTTAATGATTTATTAGATGTAAAGATACAAGTCTTTTTTATTATTGTTTTCTTTATGTTGCGCTATGTGCTACGTATCTGCGTTATCTCCCATGTTATACTCCCAACAAATCTAGTTCTTGAAAAAAAAGAGATCACAAGTTATGCGTGATACTGGTCCTTGCAGAACTGTTGATTGTTGAATGTCACCATCTAGATTTGTCATGTGTGATATTGCCATATTGGTGCTTGTAGAAATGTTGGATGCCACCAATGATCTCTAGCCCAATTGGCTAGAGGAGGTACCCAAGACATTATAATGGGGAGGTCTTGGGTTCAAGTCCCACTTGTAACAAAAAATAAATTAATGGAGGTTACAGGCTGGGCCAGGGTTTTCTCACCTATGGTGAGTTTCTCCTGATGGGGATTGGAGATGATCGGGTGGTGGGTAATGCCCCCGTCAGTGATCCAAATTAGCCGTTCAAAAAAAAAAAAAAAGTAGAGGTAAAAAACAGGTTAAGCGAACCATTGGTTTCTGACTAGTATGAGGTCTTTGAATGGAGAACTAGTTAAAAACGGTTTTTGTTAACCTATTAAAAAATATAGTTTTTAAAAATACATATTTTACCGGTTAACCGGTTTGGTTTCTAAGCAAGCCGGTTTGGTTTCTAAGCAAACCGGTTTGGTTTCTAAGCAAACCGGTTTTATTGGTTTGGGTATTAGAGTTCCATAAACTGTTTTTTTTTTTTCAGAACAAATTTTTTAACGGGTTATTTTCCTAAAACAATTGTATACCAGTTTGGTTTTATTCCAGCGGTTATTCCAAAACCGATTAATTAACGAATATGTGCACCTTTACATTTAAGTACCAATTTTGATATCCTTTTAGGAATATAGGTAATCTTGGTATGCTGGGAACTAGGAAGAACTGTCACTTCCAAGTTTAGAACTTTAAATGGGAAGAGTGATGGGGGCAAACACTTGTGTATTTTAAAGATTATAGGAAATAAAGAAAAGCATAAAGAAGACACATTATGCTAAAAAATACAGACTCTGCTTTTACTTTATTTAGCTTTCTTGCATCTGTAGCAATCTCTTGAGCTTTAGCAGCCAACATTCCCCTTCACATTCTTTCATAAAATCCCAAATTCAAATTAGTATCCAGTCTTCTAAACCATTTAGATTCCTCTTAAAGTGCACCCTGTTGGTGATTATATGTATATGTGGCACTAGCTTCTATACCACATCATTACTTATATGATTGGTTTCTGCTTTTCCTACTCTATTTCATCCAAATCCCACAAACAGTCACATTCCATACAAAAACAGAGCATTCTATTCTTTCAGTTATCATTTTCAACATCATGGGAATTACCAGCAACACAGTAACGATCCTAGCGTGCATTGTGTTCTTAACTATTCATTCGGAGAATGTCTACGCGCTAAGAGGCATAAATCTTGCAGTAAAATGGAGTGAAGAAAAACCATTTTCAAGAGGCTCGAGTTTTCAGGGGACTATAGCGCCAACACCTTCTATCATGTTTGATCCAAATATATCAAGCAAAAGAAGAGTTAGAAGAGGATCTGATCCTATTCATAATAAATGCTGATATTTGAAGTTTCTGTTTGTTTAGTTTGTTTACTACCAGTGAGTCTCTAACTCTGTTTCTTTCACACACATTCACACAAACATGTTTTGCTTCTAATGTTGTATGTATAAAGCAAGATCTTTCTTTCAAAAGATTCAAATTACTCGATTACATATAGCTTCAAATATATGTTACATTCAAGTTTCAACTGCGATCTATGTATAATATCCCCCACCCCTCTCTGAAGCTAAAAAGATACTGATCCCCAAAAGGGACTAAAGAACAAAGTTCTTAACGAGAATTCAAAAACTGTTGTGACATACTGTATCTGTTTTTCCTATGAGCTTTATAATGTAAAGGAGAAATCTTTCTTGAAACCATCTTCCAAATCATATCAACAGCATCCCCAGGCCTTGAAGGAAACTGATACTCAAAATGTGGTGCAATTTGTTTTAAATTCTCCCACATTTCGGTCCATTTTTCTCTCTTGACCCCTCTGAGAAGTTTCATGAGGTACCCATTTTTGCATGCCTTCGATGCAGGGACAAAAATGGAAAATTTGGAGTAATCAAGGAGATCTTCATATGGGAGCTCGATTTCATCACTAATAATGACAGGAACACAATGACTAACGATTGCATCAAAAAGGCGGTTTGAGGAAGGTGTGTCTCCTGCAATGTTGAGGCAGAATTTGGAACCTGCCATACCTGTGGATGCCTTGCGGATCCCACCTCCACCCGCACTTCCAAATGTGAAATGCACGTCTTTTTCATCTTTTAGTAAATAGTACAATTCTTGACGAATTACTCCACCCTGCTCACATACATGTAAATTGAATATTTTTATGAAATGCATTAATAAATGTTTGGATTTGAGTTTTGAATGCGGTTATGTGATATAGAAGAATCATAATCAGATAATTAACTGCAACAAAACAGAAAGAAAGAGATAGTACTACAGAATTCTGATAACTACCTATAGTTGCTTTGAGTGTTTGGGCAAAATTTGATTCTTTATTGATTTACATGTAAAATGACCCCAAAATGATCAGATAACCAGAATCAGTTTAAAGCAGATACTGCTAAACAGATTGTTTAACCCCCTAAAATAATCAGACAATCAGAAGCAGTTTCACTATACCCAAACAATATAAACTAAAATGATGCGACTTAAAATACGGTAACCAGATAATCACTTTCAAAACTCCAACTTATATAATATCAGCAAAAAGGACATGAATGGTTGTAGAAAATAACTCACATCTTTCCGGTAAATTGCTCCTTGGAAGTACACCAAGGTGGGTCGTTCTTCAAAAGGGGGCGAATTGTTAGCATCAACTGTCCTAACAACATGTCTGTAAGGAGCAATCACATCTTTATCAATATTTGCAATCTTATCAGAATATCTACCAAAATCTGCAAGCACAAACATAGCTGAACCCAACTTCCATCTAGCAATTAACATGCTGTTTGGATGGTGAGCCATGATTACATGATCTTTCCCTCCGAATCTTTTCCATTCATTCCGACCTTTCAAATATTTCACCAATTTTTCTTGCAAAATATCATTAGTACTCTTTTCCTCCGATCCTTCAACCTTCGAATGCCTATTGTAACTCAAAGACGAGAAGAATGGGACGAAAACAATATCCGCTTGACTCGAATTACGCACAAGAGCAGCAGTGCAGGAGCTAGGAACATTTGGAATCAAAGATGATAAAAGATCAAGTGTGAGCCAATATTCAACACTATGTTGTAAGTTTAACCCACCAGGGTATTTAGGGATTTCACTAAAATTACCAACATTAGGCCATATTTGGTTCGGGTTTCTCGTCCAACCGAGTAACCCGAAGTGAAATTCAGGAGGTAGATCATACATAAAGACTTTTAATACAGATTGATCTGGATCACAAGAAGCAAAAGGATTGAATTTCTTGGATTCAGAACATAGACCTTTACAGGGATTCAATTTGGGTTCAATTGACCCATGGTCAACGACAATTAGGTTGTAAATTGATCTGGGTACCAAAGAATTGTCCCCAATTCGAAAGAGGAGTGAACAGGAAAGGATTAGGAAGAACATTGAGATGGCAATCAGGCATGAAAGCAATCGGGACGAAAACACACGCTTTTCATGCATTATTGAAGTCATTGAAGTTCAATTTTGGTGGATGTAACTTGCTTATACAGAATAAGAACAATTACCCATTAACAACAACTTCTTGATTCTGAAACTAATTTCAGAAGTAGCTGGATGAACACGAGAATCAAAAACCTAATTACTTTCTTGAAAATTGAAACCCTAAACAGGGGGCTTCGATTAGACGATACCAATTGGGGTTAAAATGTTAATCGAATTTCAAGAAAACCCAACTGTAACTAAAATTCAAGCTCTGAATGGAATGGAAATTTGGAATGGAAGAGATGTGTACAGATGTGTTTAATGTTCTGTGAGGGTGTCAAGATTCAATGGCAGAGAAGCAACCTGGAAACAGAGTGAATTTGGAAAATCAAGAATCGATGAATGGAGAAGAATGAGAATGCAAGTAAAGTAATACCTGAAGATGAGATCTGCTGCCGCCATGAATGGTAAAACATAGATTCAACTGGGTACGTTTACATTCGGGGAAAATCGAATCTTGATACGTATTAAAATTAAAATTAGTAGTTTGGCTCGTAGATCAATGAAGGATGTGGTCGATTCGGTGTAGAATTTTCCTTTTAAAATTTATATATAATTATAAAATAAAATTTGGGTTTACTTGTTGGTGAACGTGATGAGTTCTGTCCATTTATGAGCAGAATTAATTTAAATCACACCGACTTTGATCCAGGGTTGGCTTTTTCGGAATGTACTTTCCGTCCGATATACAATAAAAAATAAATAAAAAAGTCTTTAATATCACATGTCGTCTTCTAATTTTTTTTAAAAGGCTGCGAAATTTTATTAACTCTCAATATTTCAAGCAAGCAATTTGGTTTTTGAAACCAAAGATGAACAAACCATTATAGATTACATCATGTTTATACAAGTGAATTTATATCATTTCTCTCATTCAAATTCTTTTTCTTCACCTTTATTTTTGACCCACATAAAACTTAACACCTTAATTTCTTTAATGGTTTTATTCAAGTTAAAAGGGACTCTGTTAAAAGCTTTTTTGAAACCAAATGCTCCATGCTGATATTTGTATTATTGCATGAACCACCAACTTTTGTTTCTTATGTTTGTATACGACATCTGTTTACCTCGTGTATTCGTTTATTGAGAGCTTGGCATTTGCGGTAATTAATTGGTTATCTGACCCATCACATCTCGAGCAACCTTGCAATTTTTAGATAAATGTTTCGTGTTTTCGACATGCTTACATAGTTTACAGTTCAGGGGCGCCATTTCGAACCTCTTCTTGATAATGCTTATTTGACCGAAAGTTTGTTGATGTCGAGCCTCCAAATAAAGAAGTTTATCTTTTTGGGTGTTAGTTTTATTTCCTCAGGGTCACATTCATATGTTTCAAACATCTTGTGTTGAATTACGCACTTTCGATTGTGTAGTGAATTCTCCATGATTCTCCATCTTCCATATCTATTTGTCCTTCTTCCCGACCAAACGTGCACTAGACACAAGGTTAATAGAGTTACTTAATTATATCGTTTTTCATATTTATTCATGTTTAAAAAAAATTTTGTATTTCTTTCCTATTAAATATCAATTTCTCTCTTATATCTTTTTATTTGTTTAGCTTAATACAATTCAAAACTTTTTATTTCTTTTAAGCAAAATAAGTGTTTGTATGATAAATATACACCTTCTTAATTTTTTTTTTAATTTTAATTTATTTATTAAAAAACTAATAACCACACCTTTCTAAAAAAATAAAACTTTTCTTATATTTTTTATAAAAAAGATAAAGTCTTGGATTGATCGAGAAATAGGCCAATAGTAGTGTGACTTACTTCTAGCCCAAGGAAATAACTGAGCTTCCCTAAGGTGTTGTTTCATCCACGCTCCTGACTGACCCACTTTCTGACCGAGTCAAGAGGTCTTGAGCAGCTTGATGGGTAAGGGGAAAAAAATGCATGGGTAAGAAGCTCCTGACTGAGTAAGGAGGTGTTTTTGACGAAATCAAACGCGCTGACCGGCAAAAGCCTCTGACCGGTAAGTGGTAAGTGTGTAAGAATTACTTGTTTTGAAAATTTATGTTTAATCTAATTAAAGAATATTATTATAAAGGGGGATTGATAAGAATACCAGGGCCCCGGCCCATTAGTAGTATAAAAAGACTTTTGCCTTAGCCGTTAAATTTTTAGGGCCCATAATTCAGAAAAAAAAAACATATATAAAGAGGATAGAGATATGTAATATACGTTGAGTTTTAAAAGTAAACAAGCAAGCTAGCATGTTCTTTTGTTGACCTTGTGGGCTTGTTTGGGATTGCTTTTTCAAACTCATTATTGACTTATTAGCTTTTTCAAAGTTAATAAGCAGTTTTGAATGTTTGGCAGCTCGATAAGTACTTTTGCTTCTGACTTTTTAAAAAAGCTAATAAGTAAGTTTTTAATAAGCAAAGTTTTTCTAGCTTTTTAAAACGGCTTATAGCTTTTTGAGTGGTAGTTTACCATACTACCATTATTTTAACTTATACTCACCTAACTTTATACACACTCAACCCATTTTTAGTCATTTTACATATAAAAGCACTTATCCACTTAAAAAATCCTTTTTAAAAGTTATAAGCCAATAAACACTTTTGACAACAAAAACACTTATCCACTTAAATAAGCAATCTCAAACAAGCCCTTATAGATAATTTTGTTATATGTCATGTACTCATGTAATGTGGTAGTCACTTAGCAAAGGGCTACATAACTTAAAAGTGTATAGTTTATAGAGCTCCATCTCATTATTATACAATTATTTTTTTATATTTTTTTTCTAATTTAAATAAACAAATAAACCGAACATAATTTCATTAAATTAAAAAAGATTACATAATTTGATTCAAAAACATATAAAAAATAGAAAACTAATCCTCATCATGAACGTCATCGTAATCGTCATCTTCATCATCATCGCTATCTTCATGATCATCGTCAGGTCATATTCGCCTTCATCCCCACTGTCATTTTCAACACGAATTGGACGAATTGTCCCAAGCATGTTCTACCAAAGCTGCTATAAGAGCGTTATGCGCTTCTCTACTACGCATGAACACCCACTTTCTAATCGTTCATCCATAGTTGCTTGTAGTATTTGCTCCTCGTGTTCGGGATGATAATCCGGATAAATTGCCAAGCTTTTGTCTTCCCTAGTCATATTATGCAAGATGATTATAGCATTGCATAACATTTTTTGTTTTATTTTACCCTTGGTCCATAATCGACAATGTTTTCTCACAAAATGCCATGTTTTATGAAGAACACTGAAGCACCTTTTGATGTCTTTTCTTGAAGACTCTTTGACCTTTTTAAAGTACTTTTTTTTCATCAATGGGTCTCTAAAGGTCTTGACAATGACGGATACAACGGATATATACCATTACCCAGATAATATCTATGTGGGTGGTAGCTTTCATTTGCATAAAATGAAGCCACAGGTTTCGTCCCCGATATGAAATCCTCAATGACAGATGACCCCTCTAAAACCTTGATGTCATTATTGGATCCGACTAAACCAAAGTGAGAATGCCAAATCCAAAGGTTATTTGAAGAAACGACTTGAAGAATGAGCGTCAGTCTCTTTTGGTCACCCCGTGTGTGTTGGCCTTGTCACACGCTTATCCCACTGCCAGTGCATGCAATCTATGATGCCAACCATGCCAGGTAAACCGTGTACTTCTAGATGCCGGTCATATATACATTGCAGATCATTCCACGCCGACTTTCTTAAATAACGTGTCACGTATAGCTCAACTATTCTTTTTAAAAATAAATAATATATATAAACATAAATAAAAATGAAACGCGATATAATAAGTTAAAAAAATTATGAAAATAAATTATACGTTTGGTGTAATGTTTCAAAGTGTCTCTCGTCGTCTTTTCGGTCATTTTTAAGTACTCGCTGATGATGTCAATTGTGGTACAGTATGTCATAACGCGTATCGCCGATGTACACTTTTAAATAGACGTGAATCCTAGTTTTCATCTTTTATTACATTTTTGTTGAAACTAAGTATAATGTTGTTCTAAATCAGTAGCTATACATAAAATCATATATTTACTCATCCGGAACCGGTGCTTGAACATATTTGCGTAACAAAATAATTCATCGTCAACCGTTCGTTTGTTGCTGCATGCACGTTCGTGTTTAATTGGTGTTCTTCTGATGATCGGTCGTGGAGGAGTCGAAGTTTCTTGTAGATACTTAACTGCCGGAGAACCACCTCGATCTCATCTTACAAATCATAGAAACCATAAAGGTGTGAGGAGGAAGCGGAGGCCATATTTTTTTAAAAAATAAGAGGAGAACGGTTATATTTTATAGAAATTGTAATGGAATTGAATAAAAGAACGGTGAAAAATGTGTGTTGTGTATATATAAATAGAAAAAGGTAAAAAAAAAGTTTATTTATTTAACTAGCTGTTGCAACGGCTAGTCTTTTTGGTTTTATGCTTCAACGGGCGCTATGATCATCGCGAGACAACCGAAATTTTGCCTCATAGCGCCTTTTGGCGGTGTTCTGAGATAGTTTGGGTATGATATGTATTGTGTCATAAGCTTCTAATCCATGTACTTTTTGCTTGGGTTTTAATAAAGAGTGGTTATTTAGAAACCCAGTGAGTTTACTAGAAAAACTCAATTTCTACGGTCGTTTTGCCCAAAACGGTCGTTTCAGGCAAAACGAGGTGACGTGTCGCGACGACGACAACCTTAAAATTCAGGGGGGGGGGGGGGGGGGGCTTTTCCACAAATCGTATTGAGATCGTTTTGTTTAAAACGGTCGTTTTAAGGTCGTTTCACATGAAACGACCGTGGAAAATAGATGAATATATCAATTTGATGAATAAATATATCTACGGCCTTAATAAAACTTGCCTTAATTTCCAAAAAAGAAGTGGGCTCTAATTTCCAGACAATTTAAAGATACTAGTTAAATAGAAAACTGCAGGTATGTTAAAGAAATTGACTTTGGGTTTGGTTGCTTATTATGTAGATGAAAAGACACTTATAAAATACACATTTGGCAGACCATAACAGTTTGCAATTTCAAATGGGGGACAAGATCCATCCATGAAAGTCATGAAGATGGAAGCTGTAAAGCTGGAGGATTGTTTGCTGTATCCATGTGACATCCAAACTTCATCCATTCATTCATTTTAATTCTACAAGATATATAATACATGCAAACTTGTTTATTTTATTATCTTCCTGGCCAGTACCTCTGTTACTTAATAATATGCATATGGTGCAACACTGCAACTGTTCAAGTTTGCAAATTGAACACATATCTTCATCTTCAATTCCCACATATCTTATATAACTGGATTCTCCAAACCAAAGTTCAAACCCTAATTTTCATCATAGAAAGTATATTCATTTTAGTTACCTTACCCTATGACATATATTAGTCTTTTCTATGGCATATTTAATGGGGAATTTGTCTAAATTTATTTGGATACTACCTAATTAAACATCTTTTTTTATATAACCGTAAAATTTTATTGAAAAATTAGCGAGAAGCTAGAAGGGAGTACAAGAAAAGAAAGAGATTAAATTACGAAGCATTGCGACACCATTTAATTAACACCTATAACAAGCATAAGCAATCTACAAATATTAAAACTAAAGAAACTATAAAGATCGAAAAACTAGATAGTACAACGAATATAAGGTGTTAAAAGGAGTGTCTTTCAAGTACTTAAAGTTCAAGTCTTATGATGAACAAAGGTATATATTTAGGCTTTATATTAAACTCTTGTAAGTTACATATTATAAAAAGAAACAGAACCCAACAAAATAAAAACAAATTAGTTGACCATTATTAAAACAAATCTTGGGTAGTGAATCGATCAAATTTTGAATTTTAAAGATGTAATCCCGTTGCTCTAATTAAAACCTTGCTAGTTGGCTTAATAATATTTTGGCTTTCAAAAAAAGCACCAACACAAATAAGACATTGTGTGATAGAAATCACCTCAACTTTGTGAGATAGATCAAATGAAGACTAAATTATGAGTATAATAGAATCCAGAATCTCTAACCATTTAGTCCCACATGGATGGATAATGATAATTATATATAAACTCTATTTGCTATATATATTGGGAAGAACAACACATGTAGTTTAGAATCTTTGTATAACTTTGATAATAATACAGGACAAATCAATTAAATTTGTACAAATAGAGTAATTAATATAATCAATACATGCAAGCATATTGTTTTAAAATTCTTTAGAAAAGACATGATATAAGATATAAATTCATACATGTGTGAGTGTTTGTTTAAACTTTAATTGTTCAAATCAATCCCCAGCAGGCAGGCCCTCTTTTCTTATACACTCTAGACATGATCAGATGTTGATGAACCCTCACACAGAACTTCATCCACTTCTCTCCGGTGGAAACTCCGGTGGCACCCACAGGCGGCACAGGAGACCGCCTCGGCCGTTCCTTGTTCTCCACCTGCCATAAACTCCCTGCACCCGTCTACCGCATACCCTCCGATGTTTGCAGCATGATTCTTCTGGCACTCTCCATAACGAACCCTCACACTTGATGTTCTATTTGTGCTACTCTTTTTAATCACAACTTGACGTTTCTTCATCCTCCACTTACTTAAATCTTCTCTCTTTCTCTCTCTAAAAGATTATGTGAAGAAGATATAGAGAATGAGAGATAAAGAGGGGATTTGTGATGGAATGAAGTGTGTAGCTATGAACAAACCCTAAAGCTTGTATCCATTGCATTTTATACACTTAGATTGTTGGGAAAAAACTAGAGGAGATGAGTTTCCCACTTGGGAAAAAAAGAATCGTGCTATGAAAGGGCATTATTGAAGCACTAAGTCATGTCTTGTGATTTCTTTTGGCTGGTTTCAATGGTTATTTAATTAGGGCAAAGAGTGATCTCGAGGCATCTAGGTTACTTTCATGAGTGGCCACTTATGGGTTGACACGATATCCAATATATACCTTTGTTATTTTGTTAATTAAAATCGACCACCTACTGATTTATTTACAAGTATGTTTTGTCGATGTTTTGGACCTTTTGTGCCAAAAATATTGACCACAAAAGTGATTAGACATATGGCATTATAATCGCACTCAAAAAGTGGAATGTTAATTCCCCCTTAATTAACTAAATATGTCAACTTTATAAATCGTTTAGAATAACGATAAAACTTTATATATATAATGCTATCTACACATGTTTTTTATATAAACATATATCAATAATCAATAATGCTGTAGAAACCTTAGTCCTCGGCCGGACGGCTATAGGGAAAACCCGGTCCGGTGGAGTAAAGGGCTTCTGGGAAGTTGGAGAGTCCAGCCGCTCCGGCCTGGAGCGCCTGGGTTGCTTCGGTACTGTCGCCTAAGATACCTGTCACGAAGGGAGGGTTAGAACATGTGAGGGAGATTATCCTCCGGCTCAGACTGGGACTGACAGGCTCATCATTGCCATCCCAGGTCTACCCTCGTGAATAAAGGATGTGTGTGTGGGGAAATGGGGGTGTCTACTCTGCCGTACGGTCAGGGAAGACGTTTTAGTGCCGGAGCTAGGTGTAGTCCGGAGGGATTAAGTATCTCCCCCCCAAGTGGTTGGGGGGGTATTTATAGTGACTTACCTTTGTCTGATGCGTCATTAATGCCCCTGGCGGCTAACGGTATGGGCGGGCATAGTAGGTGCGTAGCCTACAGTCCTATTTTGGGTAAAGCGGCGCATGATTGGCTGATGATGTTCCAATCATTGCCTGTTCCTGTCACCCGAGGTGGCCGTGCGGCCGTCTCATGTGGGTCGTGTGGCACCTGGAGTGGGTACTTGGTTCGGCCTGATGGTGGATGGTTCCCGATGTTTGGCCGGACCGGACCCACGTCATCAGCCCCCCAGGCCGAAGTGTCGCTGTCACGTGGCGGTGCTTCGGGCTTTTTCTTCTTAGTGGGCCTGGATGGGCCGGGCTTCCGGGCCCTTTGCGTTGGTGTGCTCTGATTGGTCGCTGGTCTGGTAACCGTCCCGTCAGGAATACCAACCGTCGCCCTCCATATAGCCTATATATAGCCGAGCATAACTCCCTTCGGTCATATCGTCTTCTTTCCATACTTGCTGTCATTCTTGCCGAAAAACGCTACTTGCTTTTATACCGCGCGGTACGTTACCCTTTTCATTGTATTTCGATTTCTTACATCATGGCTGATAGTACTAAGTCCGATATGGACGTTCAATTTAGCTGCCTTACTCCTAAAACCCTTAGCGCGGAGGTAGCGCGGTATGGTATACCTTTAGAACTGCATCCCACCTTGCCGGGGAGAACCCACACTATCCGGGATTGTCCGCCCGGTAAGATTGGGCTTTACCTCCATCACTTCAGTTTCGCTCACCTTCGCCTTCCCTTCACCGTTTTCTTTCGCAACCTTATCCGAGCCCTTCGTGTCGACATTCGGCAGCTTCCACCCTTGGCCGTCGCGCGGATAACCCAATTTGAAATCGCCTGCTGGGCGTGCGGGACAAAACCCACTGTTAACCTTTTTAGGCAATTTTTTCGCTTGAACCATCAGGGAGACTGGTACCTTATAGAGGTTGCCCGCCATGCGGGTGCCGTTCGGTTATTCACTCCTCCCACTAGTCTGAAGCTCTGGAAGGATAAGTTCTTCTGGGTGGATGACGTTTGCATCGGCCCGATGCATTGGAGAAAACCGGAGGAAGACTTGGTGCCATACGACGTGTTCAAGCTTCCTCATGACACTGCTGGCCGTGCCGCTTTAATTGCGAACAAAATGCCTCATCGCAAGCAGGCCGAGGAGGTTTTGGTTATGGTTGGCATGAGTCGTAACTGGCTAGGGTTGCTCACCGACCCTTGTTTTAAAATGAATGGGGCCGGTACGGTTCCTTCTTGTTGCTGCTGTTCTCTTTTTTTTTTTATGTTGGATCCTAACTTCTTTTTTCTTTGTGCAGAGATGGGTCTCCTGGATTATCTGAAGCTGCCATCTACTCTTGAGGTTGAGCATACGACGAAGCCAGTGCCCGAGGGGCAAGGTACTGTTGTGAAGACTACCGAGGAGAGGAGATTTACTGATTTTACTGTGAAGGATGGGGAGAAGGTGATTGCTGGTAAAGATTTGGGTGGTGCTTCGCACACCCTTATTGAAGAGCAGAAGGCCGACCGGCGTCGGAAACTGGCGCAGCAGCAACGTGCTGATGTGGCCAAGGGTAAGGCCACCGCACCGTCCGGAAGTGCCTCTGGCAAAAGGAAAAAAGCTGCCTCTAAGAGGTCTTCCAAGGCCAAGAAGAAGAAATCTGGCACGTCCACCTCTCCCGCGCTGGTGGACGAGTCTTCTGATGAAGGGTCCCCGGATCCTACTTACCAGGCTGGGGATGAGTCCGTTGAAGACTTGGACATACTCCATAATACCGACTCCGATGTTGAGGGGCCGAAGGACGATGGGGACCGTCCGGGGGGGAGTGCATCTCCCACATCCAGTGAGAGGCGCTTTGCCCATGCACTTGAGACTGGCGGCGACTACGCGTCGGATATGGTCGGGCGGAAACTAAAGCCTGGCCTGGGCAAGGGTGCTGATGCCATTGCTAAGGCCATGGCAGCTGGCGACATGTCTTCGCCGCCCGGCTCTGATAAGAAAGTAGAGCCCGAGGAAGATAGTGAGTCTTCTGCGGCCGACCCCGACGCGCCCTATGTGCCTTCCTGGAAACTGCGGGTCGGGGATGTGTTATCCACCCCTAGGAGGGCTTGGGATTTTGTGCAGCATGCCGTCCCGTCCGGGGCGGTGTCTGCGGCGGAGGAGGATAACGACGTTGTTGCCATGAAGAGGACTGCGCAGCGCCTGGCGCAGTCCTTCGTTCAAACTCAGGACCTTATCCACCGCCACGCCGAGCATCGGAACACTATTCGCAACTTGAAGAGGGACCTGACGGCGCGGGAGGCGGAGCTGGCTGAGAGTAAGTCTCAGTCGTCCGCCTTAATTACTGAGGAGATAAGGAAACTGAGGAGGAGGGTGGAGCAGGTGACAGGGGAGAAGGCCGCTGTTGACAACGAACTTGTTGTTGCTAGTGGCCGTGCTGCCAGTTTGGAAAAGGCTTTGGCGGAAGAGGGCGAGCGTCGGAGGGAAGAGGTCTCGGCCCGGGTTGTCGAATTGGAGACGGTGAGGCGGGAGAAGGCTGCCGTGGAGGCCGAGCTGGAGGCCTTGAAGAGGGATAAAGCTGGGGTTGACGCCGAGCTGGTCAGAGCTCATGCGGTTGCTGACTCTGCGTGGGCAGATAGGAAGTGGCTGGTGGCAGAGGGCTTTCAGCACGTCATCCTGAGGCTGTTGAAGAGCCATGAATTTGAAAGTAAGCTGGGAGCCGTGCAGCAAGCTGTGATGGATGTGGGTACCGCCCAAGGCATCCAGACCGGCCATGATTTTGCCAGCTCGGGGTATGCCCTTGCTGACATTCCTGCCGTGCGGCCTAATGCCGCTGCAAACTTGAGGGAGGCGGTTGCCATTTTTGAGCAGCACAAGTATCCCTATCTGGAAGAGCTTGCCAGGCTTGCCTCTGAACCTCTCGAAGTTATCCAGGCTTTGGAGCCCGAGGCCGCGCCAGAAAAAGTAGTGGAGAAGCCTACCCCTGATCCTTCGGCGCAGTCTTGACGTCTGCCGCCGTGCGGCTTTTGTAATTATTTATTTTCCCTTGTATTGTTCTTGTAACTTCCTTTGGCTTCGGCCTTGTATTGTAAATCTTTTATCGTATGAATGAAATCCTGCAAAGTTAAAATGCAATATGATGTGTTCAGCCGTTCGGCTTTTATTTAGCATATGTGATATTTAGCTGTTTGTCGTTTATTTAAGCCTTGTGGCCTTTATGGTATGTACTTGTGTTAACTGTATTGGCCGTTCGGCCTACTTTAATATATTTACGTTTGTGTTGGCTTGTTGGCCGTTCGTGGTTGTACACCCACGTGTTTTACTCCGTTCGGAGGTGTAGCGCTTTTAACCATGGTAGTTGTGGTCCCATTTCGCTGTTAGGTAGGTTATTAGGCCGTTAGAGCCCAATGGGCCGTTCAGCGTGTTTTGGGTCACCCACTGTAGGGTAGGGTTCTGGTCCGGCTAATCCGGCCCATCTCCCTTTGTGTCCCAGCCTTCGGTTGGCCTGTCGAATTTTTGCCGATGATAATTACCGTGCGGCCGCGTTTGGCCGCGCGTGTGGTAAGTTTGGTTTGTCGGACTTGGATTAGTTTATAGGGTGTGTCGCCCCGTTGGGTGCAAATTGCAAACAAGTGTTGTAACAAACTTTCGTAACAAAATGCCGACCGGCTTACTGAATGAAGTACAAATTACAAACAGTTTAAATATAACATTTCTTTAGCTGCATGCCGTTCCAGTGCCTGGGTACGGCTTTCCCGTCGAGAGTTGCAAGCTTGTACGACCCTTTCTGGTGAGCTTCCCGTATCTGGTATGGTCCTTCCCAGTTAGGGCCGAGTTTACCCTGTTTCTCCTGTCTTGAAGCTTCATTGTTTCGGAAGACGAAGTCGCCCGGTCTGAAGGTAGCTGGTTTCACCTTGGCGTTGTAGTACCCTTCGATTTTCTTTTTGTATCTTGCTTCGTTGATTGCGGCCATATTGCGCCGCTCTTCAGTTAAGGACAGGTTTACTAGCAGCTCGGTGTCGTTGGTTTCTTCATTCATTTCCAAGATTCGCTGTGAGGGCATTCCTATTTCTGCCGGGATTACCGCTTCCGTGCCGTAAGTTAGGCTGAAGGGGGTGTGCCCGTGACTCGTCCGTTCGGTTGTTCTCATCGCCCACACGACGCTTGGCAGTTCTCTTACCCAGTTCTTTCCTTCAGCCCCCAACCGTGCCTTTATTCCTGTTACTATGCTTCGGTTCGTTCTTTCTACCTGGCCGTTCGACTGAGGATGGGCGACCGAAGTGAAGATCTGTATTATTTGCAACTCCTTGCACCATGCCCGAAAGGGGTTTTCAGCAAATTGTTTTCCGTTATCCGAAACAATTTTGCCTGGGAGGCCGAAGCGGCAGCATATGTTTTCCCAGACAAAATTTATCATTTGTTTGCCCGTGATGGTTGCTAGTGGCCGCGCCTCCACCCACTTGGTGAAGTAATCCACTGCGACTACCAGGAACTTGATTTTTCCTGGCGCCTCTGGGAATGGACCCACGATGTCGATTGCCCACTTATGGAACGGCCATGGTGACGTTACCGGAATCATCTCGCGCTTAGGGGCGCGCTGGACGCTGGCGTGCACCTGGCACCCCCTGCACTTTCTAATTTCTTTCTCCGCATCCGAGTACATGGTTGGCCAATAGAAGCCAGTGTTCAACATTCTTGTGACGACCGAGCGGGGCCCCGAATGGGTACCGCAGATGCCGCGATGGAACTCCTGGATTACGTATAGCCCTTCGTCTTCCGTGAGGCATCGCAGCCACGGTTGTAAGTAGGCCGTTCGGTAGAGACGACCATCCTTCAACGTGTAGTTTACTGCTTGCAGGCGTAGCTTGCTTGCCTCCTGGTTGGACGTTGGCGTGGTGCCATCCGTCAGGTACTTGACGAATGGTGTCATCCAGGAGTCCGTCTGAGTGTTCACGTCGTTAACCTCCATCGGCTCTCCCATGGGGGTGGTGATTACCTCCACCGGTATTTGTTTTGTCAGGTGAGCGAATGCCAGTGAGGCTAACTTGCTGAGTGCGTCAGCTTTCTTATTTTGGCCGCGCGGTATCTGGATGATTTCGAATTCCGAAAATGAGGATGCGATAGCTTTTACGCAATCGGCGTACTTTTGTAGCGCGGCTTCTCTTATTTCGAATTCCCCTTTTACCTGATTCGCGACCAATAAGGAATCCACCCGTGCGGATAGCTTTCTTACCCCCATCTTTTTTGCTAACCTCAGCCCTGCCAGCAGGGCTTCGTATTCTGATTCATTGTTTGTGCTTGGGAATTCAAGCCTAATGGCATAGGTTACTTCTACGCCGCACGGATCGATGAGTACGAGGCCCGCACCAGAGCCGTCCTTGCTAGATGCCCCGTCTGTGTACAGTGTCCAAGCATCTGAACTTGTGACCGTGGGAGGTAGCATCGGCGTCGCGGGGGTTTCTTGTTCGGTTTCTTTGCTGTCGAGCTCTGTTATGAAGTCTGCGAGGACTTGGCCTTTTATGGCCGTCCTCGGTCGGAACTTTAAGTCTAGCTCGCCGAGCTCGATCGCCCATTTCGCGAACCGGCCGGACGTCTCGGGGCGCTGTACTATTTCTCTCAGCGGATAGTTGGTTAGTACACATACTCTGTAAGCTTGGAAGTACCGCCGAAGCCGCCTGGTTGTGTGGACCAGAGCGAGCAGGAGCTTTTCCAACTTCGAGTACCTTGTCTCTGGGTCAGCCATTGTTCGGCTGACGAAATACATAGGTATCTGCTTGTCGCGCCGTTCGGCGCATAGGACCGAACTCAGTACTTTCTCCCCCACGGCTAAGTATAAGATAACCTCTTCGCCTGCCTCCGGCGCGGTGAGTGATGGCAGTTCTGCCAGGGTCCTCTTGAGTGCCTGAAAGGCTGCTTCAGCCTCCTCGGTCCATAGGAAATCTTCTTTATCGGTGCACCTTTTCAAAGCTTCGAAAAATGGGGCGGATTTCTCCGCTAGCTTGGAGACGAAACGGTGCAGGGCGGCCAATCTGCCGTTTAGGCACTGAAGTTCTTTTAGCGATTGGGGGGACCTCATATCTAGTATTGCCTTGACTTTTGCCGGGTTGGCCATGATGTTTTGGTCTGCTACTACGTGGCCTAGGAATTTTCCTTGCTTCATGCCGAACGAGCATTTCGCTGGATTTAGTTTCATGTTGGCCGCGCGGAGGTTTGCAAAGGTTTCTTGGATGTCATTCAGTAGTGTGTCTTCTGTCTGACTTTTTATGACCAGGTCGTCCACGTAGGCCTCCATGTTTCGACCGATCTGCTCTTTGAACACCTTGTCAATTAACCTCTGGTAGGTTGCCCCCGCGTTCTTCAGACCGAACGGCATCTTGGTGTAGCAGAATGTGCCCTTATCGGCATGGAACGCTGTTTTTTCCTCGTCTATTTTTGCCATCTGTATCTGATGGTAGCCCTTGTACGCGTCTAGGAAGCATTTAAAGGTGTATCCAGATAGTGCGTCCACTTTTGCGTCTATTGTTGGCAACGGGTAACAGTCTTTGGGACAAGCATCGTTGATGGCCGTGAAGTCTACACACATTCGCCACGTGCCGTCCGACTTTTTTACTAGGACGGGGTTTGCCAGCCAAGGCGGGTATTGTACTTCCCGCATGATGCCCGCCTTTACCAACTTGCTCACCTCATCACCCACCGCTCGGCACCGGTCTCGACCCATCGTCCGCTTTCTTTGAACTACTGGCTTGTGTGTCGGGTCTTCGTTTAGGTGATGTTCGGTGATTTGCCGGGGCACGCCTGTCATGTCGGACGGTGACCATGCAAACACGTCCACGCTGTTTCTCAGTAGGTAATACAGCCGCTTTCTCCCCTCGACGCTTAGCTCTTGACTGATTGCTACCGTTTGGTCCGGGTAGGCATCGTTTATGACGCAGTTCTCGCTGTTTTCTTCGACTGCCGCGACTAGGGTGTGTGGCCCTCTGTCGGACATCAACGTGGCTACTCCCAGCCTGGTGGGGAAACGGATCATTCCGTGTGCCGTGGAGACTACGGCGCCGAAGGCCACTATAGCCGGGCGGCCTAAGATGATGTTGTAGGATGACGATCCGGCGACTATTATGAACATAAGCCGCTCGGTTCGTGCCATTCTTTCTCCAGCCATGGTCACTTCTAGCTGTATTTGCCCGCGTGGTAATACTTTTTCGCCACTGAATCCGACCAGCTGTGTCTTGCAGGGTTGGATAGAAGCACGGATCCTTGCTGGTAGCTTCATGAAGCAGTGCTCGTACATGATGTCGGAGGCGCTACCCCCGTCTATGTACATCCGGTGTACTTTGTAATCCTCCACCTGCGCCGTGATGACCATTGGCTCCAATGTTGGCTGCACGTCGCCGAGCGGTGGGAAGTATATTGGCCTGTTAGCCCACCATTCGTGATTAACTTTTGGCCGCTTCAGTTGTCTTGAGTGTACCATGAGGATTACTTTTTCCTCTCTTTCCTTTTTTGGCTTTTTTTCCTCTTTCACTTCCCTTACTAAGTGTGCCAGCTCGCCTGTTTTCACGGCCTTATCGATTTCCTTCCTCAGTTGGTGACACTCGTTGGTGTCGTGACCCTTGTCACCGTGGAATTCACAATACTTATCCATGTTCCTGTTAATGGCTTTGTCGCCCATCGGCCTTGGAGGCTTGAAGCTGAACCTGGCTTCCTCTGTCTTCAAGATTTCCTTTGGGGTTTTAAGTAAGCCTCCATGGCCCTGCCCTTTGTCGCCTAGCCGGTGTGACATGCCGGACGGGCGTTCGTAGGGTGCGAACCCTGTTTTCCTCTCGTGTGTATCGTTCTTGTCGCCCCCGCGCTGCCATGGGCGTTTCTCATTTCTCCCCTGGCCTTGCCTTGGGCCCAATCTTGAGCTGATTGGGCCTCGATTGTCACGCAGCTGGGCGGCCTCCTCACCTCGTAAGAAGGCTTCTGCCCGGTCGAGGGCTTCTTGCATGGTGCTGGGTACCCTGGCACTTAGTTCCTTTATGAGTTGTCTTGTTCGTATGCCATGTATAAACCCTGAAATCTTTTGCCGTTCGTCTACATTGCCGATTAACATGGACTCTGACTTGAACCTCTCGATGAACGCTCTGAGTGACTCGGAATCTCCCTGGCGGATGTTATGCAGTTCGATGGGGTCTTTTACGCACCGGCGCTGTTGGCCAAAGTGTGTTAGGAACTTAACGCGCAGCTCCTCGAACCGTCGGATACTTCCGTCCGGCAATGCGTTGAACCAAAGTCGTGCGGCCCCCGTCAGGGTTTGCACGAACATTTTGCACCAAACTGCCTCGGCCCACCTCATGATTTCTGCCGCTGCTCTGAATGAATGTATGTGATCTTCCGGATCGCCGCTGCCATCGTATGTCTTTATTGACGAAGGTAGCTTCGTCTTTGGGGGGCACTCGAAACTTTCCACGGCGCGGCTGAATTTGCTTCTGCTTGGTGGTACGTAAGGTGCGGCGGACATTGGTTGTTCAAAGAAGTCTTCGAAGTTAACGCCGCCGTGCGGCTGTCCTGCCCCTTGTGTGTTTGGGACCGGATTGTCGAGTGGTGTGTAGCCACTGACTACTGGTCCTTGCGGGATACTGGGTGTGTTGGCTGCAACCGGACTTGCACCGTATAGCAGCTTCCACTGCTGCATTGCCCACAGGGGAAAATACTCAGGCGGTAGGGCGGAAGTTGGGACTCCTGCACTCATTAGCGGTGTTTGGAATATTGTCCCCGTTGGCTGGCTACCTTCTTGCATGAACGTGGGCTGGCTCTGGTTGTTCGTCGCTGCGGCTCGGGCGCTACTTCGCAGGAGGAAAGCCCTGTCGGCCCGGTTAGTCACGACCGTGCTGTCTGTAAATACATTTCGGGATGTGGTCCCGGGAAAACGACGCCTTTCGGGAGACTCCGGTGGCGTCGGGGTGGCGTCGTGAACGTCACGGCCATCCCTGTCGTCTGCCTCGTAGCTTGTGAAGTCGAGTTGATTTTGGACCCCCTTCAACCTTCTTTCCCGGGCCACTCTCTGCATCATCTGTTGGAGCTGGTCGTAGTTTGCTTCGACCATCTCCGGTGTTATTGTAACCTGACTTTGTTGCAATGTGCCCTCGGTGCCAGTGTTCGACGGAACCGGGGGGGTTGATTCAGGTATCGAAGACATTGATTTCTTGCCGTGTAACGACGGATGGCGCCAATGTAGAAACCTTAGTCCTCGGCCGGACGGCTATAGGGAAAACCCGGTCCGGTGGAGTAAAGGGCTTCTGGGAAGTTGGAGAGTCCAGCCGCTCCGGCCTGGAGCGCCTGGGTTGCTTCGGTACTGTCGCCTAAGATACCTGTCACGAAGGGAGGGTTAGAACATGTGAGGGAGATTATCCTCCGGCTCAGACTGGGACTGACAGGCTCATCATTGCCATCCCAGGTCTACCCTCGTGAATAAAGGATGTGTGTGTGGGGAAATGGGGGTGTCTACTCTGCCGTACGGTCAGGGAAGACGTTTTAGTGCCGGAGCTAGGTGTAGTCCGGAGGGATTAAGTATCTCCCCCCCAAGTGGTTGGGGGGGTATTTATAGTGACTTACCTTTGTCTGATGCGTCATTAATGCCCCTGGCGGCTAACGGTATGGGCGGGCATAGTAGGTGCGTAGCCTACAGTCCTATTTTGGGTAAAGCGGCGCATGATTGGCTGATGATGTTCCAATCATTGCCTGTTCCTGTCACCCGAGGTGGCCGTGCGGCCGTCTCATGTGGGTCGTGTGGCACCTGGAGTGGGTACTTGGTTCGGCCTGATGGTGGATGGTTCCCGATGTTTGGCCGGACCGGACCCACGTCATCAAATGCAAACATAGAAAAATATATTCATTAGTCGTGACCCGGAAAGCACGCATCTTAATATAATATATGAGTTGATTGATTGAGTGTTTTGATGTAAACACTATATAATATTTGCATACTATATGTATGTATGTATCATGTATGCCTTTTTTTCCCTTAAATTAAAATCTATGTATATCTGCCTAAGCTTTTACGACCATTAGCAAATTTAGTAAATCATTATGTTGGCCATATCAATCATATGCGTTTTCAATCATACATGTTTTTTTTATCCAATATGATCGGTAGTAGCTACTAGCCTCCACTCTCCTTGTGATAATATAAGCACTTTAATAAAATAATCACATGTTTATACGAATTTTATTAGAGAATAAAAATAAGATATTAATCACCATGTATATTTAATAACTAATTGTTTATCGGACGCGTGTTGCGACGGTGATACCGTTAGGTATATTTAAAATCAAATAAGGTGATTCCGACACTTGTGCCTCCTTCTTAAAAAAAATCTATAAAATAACCTCTTAAGCTTAAACTTTTCGTCATAAATCTTTAACCCTAAACACCAATTTGAGACCTTATAAAAAAATCATTGGCCAACTGTTAGCAATCCGATCTAAATGTTTAATCTGGATAGTAAATAGTTTAGAAGACAAATATTAATAGCAATTATATCTATATATAAATAATTTCGGATTGCAAAAATCGAACCCGGGTATTCCTGGTGAGGAAGAAGAGCACGGCTTGCTGCTCTGGCTGGTCCCTTGTTAAATATTTTGAAAAACAAATATAAACCATAAATGTAAATTCATGAAAATCAAGAGGAGCTCACCAAAGTTGTCAAATACATTAATTGAAAATTAGATTAAATTACATGAATCGTCCCCGTGGTTTGTTTAAATTTAACATTTCGTCATAGGTTTTTTAAAATTTGCAGCTATGGTCCAATGTTTGCACTTTTGTAGCACATTTAGTCTCTAATGCTAACTGTCATTTGATTTTCCTTTTAACTCGGTCTAAATTAACAATTATATATCCACCCTTTTATTTAAAAATGTAAAATATCTTGATAGAGTGGTTGTAAAAGCCTCTATTATTCCTATAATTTTCTTATCCGTCTAGCTTCTAGCTAAGTGGGTTTTTATGTTTTTTTTAACGACAAATTTGGATCATTGACGGGGGCATTGCCCACCCATCCGATCATCTCCAATCCTTATCAGAAGAAAATTCACCACTGGTGAGAATACCCTTGCCTAATTTGTTACCCTTATTTTTTATTCTTTTGTTAAAAGTGGGATTTTAACCCAACACCTCATGGTAAAATGTCATCACCCTTTTATGTTATACCATGAATTCCGTGCTCTTTCTTAGGGTAAACGCAATACCCTTCCCAATCCAATCGGGAAGGTGAAAACGGGGAAAATCGGGGAAACGGGATCACGGGGAAACCATTACTTGGCTGCTCGGGAAAAATCGGGGAAAGGGGAATTCGGGATCGGGAAGGTTAAAATGGGGTTGGGACCCCGATTTTTTCAAGAGAGAGTGGGAGAGTGGGGAATGTTTTTATGGGGTGTTTGGGAGAGTGGGAGAGTGGGGAAACCATTACCCACAAAATGGGGAAAAATGGGAAGGGGTGGGGAATGATGAGGTGGCACCAAAAATGGAGTGGGGGATTGGGGAAATGGGGAAACCATTGCAATTAACCTTACACGCGCGCTTAGAGTTTAATAATCAATGTTATTTTCTCACAATATTTAAACCTTTAAAGAATATCCTTAATTAAGCTGGATGTTTAAACACTAATTATTAAAATATACTTTAGACCAATTTTAGAATATTAAACATCTGTAGCCTTTTTTTTCAATGTACAATATGCATGAAAAATGGTTTTTTGGTACGTGTCCCCTTCTCTCACGCCGACATATTTACTGCAGCCGTACCAAATCGATCTATGTGGTTGTGAGAGACATGAAAGAGAGCTTTTTGATATTTCATATAAATTTTTGTGTGTGAAAGGAAGGGGTGTTTCTCGCTAGTAATTGTGTCGTATCTCAGTGATAAAATATAATGTTCATCGTTAATACTCGGGTATAAAATTTGTGAGATATAAAATAGAATAATAATGTTAACTTGGCAGTAGTGTAGATGAGTGTGTTTCAGCTAGTTAAAAAGAATCTTCACCTAGCTAGCTTGCTCCCCGTGGCGTAAATATAAATCTTGATTTTCGTTGTTTGCTTGTGACATTGGTAATGGGTTCGGACATGGACCTACATAAGGTACGATCGTATCCCGTGCTACCCCTTATAAAATTCATACACAAAGTGTAAAAAAGTTAAATTTTGGGATTTTGTACATGTTCTTCATATTTATACTTAGGATATACACGCAAGGCTCCAGACATGTTAGACAAAATTGGATTCAGCCCATTGGTTAAGGCTCTGGCTGTTCTGTTGTAGATCTTGGGTTCGACCTCTAGGTTTGCAGTTTTTTTTTCTTAGGTTAAAATGTTTAGACTGGTTACTTATTAAACAATAGTTAGACGCTTTAGTTTACATGTTAGAAAAGGACTATATATAGTTTGAGTAAGTAAAAATGTAACGCAAAAGAATGAAAAGATGTTCATGATATAATGACAAGAAGTTTAGTTGAAAGTTTGAAACCCATGTTCATATGGGCCGGCCGGCCTTGAATTAATTAAGAAATGCAAGTTACAACATGCATATATATATCACGAGTCATGTCTAAATGCACATGGTAGACAAAATCATCAAATCGACAAGGTTTGCATAGGTAGTCTAGTTCTCTAGATAGAACTTTATGACCTCTGATATATCTAGTGTTTGTTGTTATTCGATCGTGTCAATTTAGCATTTAAAATAATACATGTAAAGATTTAATGATGGGTATTTAAAACCAATTTCTTTCAGCATTTTCATGATTTTTTTTTTCTAACCTTGTTGTCACGTAACATGTTTGAGAGTGAGACTGATAGCTTCCAAAGATGTTAACTCTCCTTTTATTCACAATAATATAATAATATATATAGTTGTAGATATAAGATACAACACCGGCCTAATCTATACAATATTCATAATGTAATATATCTAGTCTAATATACCTTTCCAGTGTAAGAAGGACCGAAGGAGGTTGACTGATTCTTAGGCTGACCAAATTAAAACTCAAGAAACAACGGACATGGTAAACCCTTCGTAAAAGTATCTGCAAACTGATATAGGGATGGAACATGAAGTACGTGGATGTGCCCCTTTTTGACCTGATCGTTGACAAAGTGAATGTCAATTTCAATATGTTTAGTCCACTGATGCTGAATAGGGTTCTCGGACATGTAGATGGTGTTGACATTGCCACAATAAACGGATGACGTTCGCTTGGGAGGTCGACCAAGCTCAAGAAGTAAATTACGTAGCCAACATATTTCTGTCACGACATTGGCAACGCCCATGTATTCGGCTTCAGCACTAGAGCAGAATACAGTCATCTGATGTTTGGATTCTTATCACACAACTTTATAAAGATTATTTGTAAAAATTTATTTCCACGTTTGGTATATTTTTGTAGATTTAGAATTTTTATTATGTATCCGAGGTTAATATATATATTTTTTAATGTAACATGATCCGACACGACTTCACCGGTCCAGAATTGATATTTAATGTTAGATTAATTGTTAGATAACCGACTTCAAAAAATTCCGATCCCCATAAAAGAATTCTAAATTCATTCTTGCTTAAATATATTATAAAATAGTAAGATTATAATATCTATATCTATATCTATATCTATATCTATATCTATATAATATATATATGAAAAGACTGGATGCCACATGGCATCACCACAACAATCCATTTTGTGGTTTTCCCGCTTAAATTTTTTCTAATAAATGAAATTTGACTTTCATAATATAGTTATGATTATTCAAAAATAGAAAGAGTCTAATTACAAACTGTATAATTACGTCTTTTATTATATTCTAAAAAAGTCAAACACATTTAAAGATTGAATTATATATCGTAAATGAGGGATTTGGATTTGAAAAAAAAAAGTCAATTTTAAATCTAATGAGCCTTAGATATTGTAATTTCAAACAACTAAATTAATTCTTATGAATTTTTAATAGAGATATTATCGTTATAATTGCATTCTTAATTTTATTATTTTTTACAGACAATTATTTCTTAAATAAATATAACAATATAATTAATATCAATAATTTTTTTTATTGTTTAGCTATACAAATTCCCAAATATATGTATCATAAGCGTGTCCTTGAGTGGTGCTTATGACTATTCTTAGATTATTCATGCACGATTATAATCAAATGGTTTTGTTTTTGTGTTTGTTTTTATAATTGAAGAATGGTATAATACAAACTTTAATTTTCTCTTAAGTTTTAGAGATTATACTAATGTTTATATCATTTTTATATTTTACTAGGAAGTGAAAGTGACTCATTGTAGAAGAACCATTGAAAATTTTAACTAGATATTTCTAATAAAAAAAATTCTTAGATGATATAAGGAATCATTAGTACATTTTAGTTTTGATTTTTTTTAAATACCGCCGTAAGATGCACGGGTTTCAATTATCGAATTACATTTATTATAATATTTAAATTGTTGGATTTATTTTTTAAAAAACCACCCGTGCGTCGCACGGGTATCAAAATCTAGTATACATATATAATCGTGTTAGATCTAGTTATTTTTAGTTTTCCGTAGCTTTATAAATTATAATTATCATTCATTTATACATAGAAGTGGAAGGGAAGAAAGCACGCAACATGAAAATCTTATTATCAGAAAAAGTTGCTTAAGCCAATGTGGGAGTAGCCTACTTGGTAGGGGCTTTGTTCTCTTAGTGGAGGTCCTGGGTTTAAACCCAGGCAATTGTGTAATTTGGTGTGTAAATATTACTTTGCTGTTAAAAAAAAAAGTTGCTTAAAAATGTTAAATTTAATATAAAAGATAGAAAGAGAATAGAAATTTAAATTTCCCATTACAAACTATCCCTTAATCCAACCTTAAATAATCATACCTTTTGGCTTTCCTTTTTGATTATTTTGTTTTATAAGCTAAGCTAAACATTTTTTATGGAACAATTTATTAAATTATTAAAAGTCAATTCAAACACATTTTAAAAAACTCAATTAAAACAATTATAAACCGGTAAACACTTTTGAAAAAATTTACTTCTGCATTAAAATAGCAATGCAAAGACCCTCCTAATATAAGAGATACAATTATACAAAGAGAATAGAGATTCAAATTTCCCATCACAAATCACTTCGATACAAAAAGTGGGACAACCGTATATATAATAATATTACATCAACTAAAGATAGAAACACTAATACCATACATAAAAGTGAGTAGAGACATGAATGGGTTTTAAAATTTGATGAGACATGTTGTTCCTCAACAACCATACCAATTTTGTAAGGCTTGCGAAGAAAGTCTGAACGACCGATTAATGTATTCATTATCCAATCGATCAAATTATCAAAACCATGTTGGTCTACTCTTTAGTTGGACGAAAAAGATGAGTTATTGATCTTATATTAATCTCCTAATCCATCATAGGAGTTAAATCAACATAAACATCAACTAGATTTGCCATTTGTGCATTGCCGCGGAGATAACGTTAGCACACATTGTATAACGGTACGTAAAAAAAACAAAAAAAAAACATGTAACGACCAAAACGCTTCGAACCAAAAACTATGTTACATTACTACTTCTAAGAAAATCTATGTGTATCAATTACGCCACAAAAAAAAAAAAACAACTCTTTTGTAAAGCTCAAACGACTCAATAGAAAATAGAAAAAGACTACATTACAACACTGAAATTAGAAACCGAACATTCAAAGTGTTGAGCCTATGCCTAATAATTATGTACACGACAAACTTATGTGTTGAACTTGTCGCGTCCGGATAAAAATATAAATATTTTACTATTTTTATTGTAGCAAAGAAAGAAAAAGAAAAAAAAATCAATGGCAAGATAGTAAAAAATCCACCAAGAGATCGCCGCAAAAAAGATTAAGAGATCAAGAAATATGAAATAAGAGAAAACAGAAAAATAGTTTAATCTTATTGATTAAGAGAAGTAGAGACGCAAATGACATTGTAAAGTTACATAATGATAATAAAGATTCTAAGTCCATCTTGATTCTAGTATTTATATATAGTACTTTAGTTATCACATTTGCCCTCATATGTGCCCCTCTAATCTTGATCAATTCCCATTACCTACAATGACACATACAAACATTCATAAATCATGAAGAACTTGAGTGACACTTGATCGTATGAGTAAACACATATAAAGATCCCTTTACGTCATCAGTGATAATGACAAAATGATAAATAGAACCAACTTTATAACTATATATATATATGTAAGTATTAATGTTAAGGGCATATACATTTGTTAACAATGCATCCTATAGTTGCAAACGGCAAAAACATATAATTTAGTTATGCTTTTACATCTTAATCGAACAATTTGGAAAGAATCAAGAACAAGCATGTATGTTTTTGTAAAAACACATATCTGAACTAAACCAAAGACTTGTTGTGTTTCTTGATTTCATAATTGCCTGGACAGGTTTTAAATTGAGTAATCTCTTTCACATTAAAGTATTTGTAAGATTACACAAAATTTTTAATTGGACAAGACCAAATTTGATGTGGACCACTAGTTTTGACACAGAAGACCAAATTCAACAAACTGTTTCACAACTTTGTAGTCCTATTGTCACGAAAGGCTTTGCCTCTTGGACCTCACTAAGGATTGTCGTCTCTAGGACCATGCTACTAGGGGCGATGCCCCTTTACCCCTATGGTTCATGTGGATCCGCCCATTGAAATACCGAAGATACAAGGTTCTAGAAATTAGAAGCAAATGATGTTTTCTCCGCGTTGTATTAATCTTTAACTTAATTTCTTATGTTGTTCATGATTCGTGATAAAGACATTTACATGTCTCTCCTCCTGGGATGTTCTTAATTAATATCTCCTTGTCAAGATTTAAAGCTCAAGAAGCTTGCTCATGGTTTAAATAAGCTTCTCTGCAATGGTATGGCAACCTTTTAGATATGCTTAAGTCCAAAGGCTATATTTGTGCTCTCTTGTTTCAATTTTACTTGTTGCACCCCTTTTAAATATATATAAATAAATATATATATGTAAATATTATTAAACCCTTTTGATATATTTTTTTAATTTGTAAACAAAGTTTCTTTATTTGTTGAAAATATCCATCAAAACCACTCCTTATGTAATACAATAATTTTTTTTCCCTTTTTGAACGGTATATTTGGGTTAAGCGTCGGTGCCTCTACGTATTCCCATCTCCAATTTTAGTCGAAACCCGATTATTTTCGAGAAAACCACAGTCTCCAGCCTGAAACGTATTTTTACTCACACCCGATTTTAAACCCAAGACATAGGTCTCAAATCACCCTAAAGATAAAACTATGAGCTCATTGGTTAATTCAACCACCTATAAGTAAAATTTGATCTCTTAATTTTAGAAACATGTATGTAAATCATCATTTATTATCCAATTCCAATGTTAGTGTTCATCCTGATATCAACTTTTTATAAAAAAAAAATTAGTTATCTGATTATCATTTTGAACTCTTCTCATACCTAGTTACGATATAAACTAGTTCCAGGTATATTCAATGATATGAAAGTCATAACCGACAACCATAACCGCTTCCGTGTAGTGTCCGGTTTTTTAGGGGTAAAACCCGTATTTTATTTATCTGGTTAGAGTCCGTGTACGAACCGGTTCTGGGTACAAAATCTTGTATGAACCGGTGATTTAATTTGTTCTCTTTTTCTCCTTTTTTCACAGAGTAAAGGACGATTGAGCACTTACACCAATCATTTGTGACTCGAGACGCTTTTTTCACAGAGTAAAGGACGATTGAGCACTTACACCAATCATTTGTGACTCGAGACGGCTTTTAAGAGCTTTTTTCAGATTTGTAATTTTGTATTTTAAGTATTGAGAGCATTTTTATACTGTTGTGACTAACCCAATACATCTACATCTACTACCTTTTTGTACTAACATCGCGTTAAAATGAAGAAAAAAAAAACCCCAAAAAGATCGACTTCAAATGATAAGACTGATCTTCGGAGTTGTTAGTTTTGGGCTCAGCCCAATACCTAATCAAAAACATTTGGTCCCACTCTTACACTCTAACGTAAAAACCTTAATTCTCAGGCCCATTATATGATAGATTGATAGGAAAATGAAGCTATAGAGTACAGCTTAAAACCAAGACCACAGTTAAAGCATTATATGACATTATGATGGACCCCAAGTAATCCGCAATATTTTTTCAAATCGATATTTGAAATGCTGGTTTTCAATATGACCTACAAGGTATTTTGAGTTCATAATGTTATTTGTAATTTTAAAAGAAATAGACTTTCCAATATACAAACAACATTATGCATACCTTTAAAATCTCATTAATAGCAAAGTTATCGTTATTGCTAGGGTGTTAGGATGATGAGATGTAGACAAATCATTCTTCTATCCCAAAAGATAGAGATGTTGTTCTTAGTGAGACCGCCAACCCTAAAAGCCTTAGTGGACATGAAAAATTATATAAGAAACATGCAGTACTTCCCATGGAAACAAAACCAGCAGCACCAAAAGAACTACAACTATAGTAACACTACACTACCACACATAATAATAAGACAAATTCACACCCTCCATCTAAAAGTTCTTTAACTTTAATCCAAATTCATTACAAAGTTATGTACCCCAAACAAATTATGTATAATTTGTTCATCTCACGTCAGTTTGGTTCTCCCTCTTACCCCCCCCCCCCCCCACCCCCACCTACACACACAGAGATTGCTTCTAATTGTCACACTCCAGCCATGGCGACTTCAAGGTCGTGACTTCATGAATCATCAACACAAGTTACATTGAGCGACATTATGTGAATTTAGAAGAACACATTTAAATAAGTATTTATCTAATCGTTTAGGAGGGAAACAAATTATTGTAGGTAACAAGGAGATGACAAGTGTAAAAGTTTAGATAAATAGGTATTTATCTAATTGTTTTGGTTAAAACCGGATATTTTCGGGTATTGTAGATATAAACCCGAAATAAATAAAAATGAAAGTTTTTATTAAACCCGAAATAAATAAATAAATAAATAAATAAATAAATAAATGAATATATATATATATATATATATATATATATATATTTGTGAGTGCGTGTGTGTGTGGCTTTTCTCGAGTCGGGTGTCTCCTTGAGTGCGGCCTCTTTACCTCCTGGGTAAAGGTAAGGTCTGTCCTCTTCTTACCCTCCTCAGACCTTACCCTTAGGGTGTGATTTTACTGGGTATGTTGTTGTTGTTATTGAAAGTTTTTATTAAAACACTTTAATAAAAGTTGTATTTCATGTTAAACAACATGCAACTAAACTCAGTAAGGTCACAAAAAGCACAAAAAAGTACTATTAGAGTATTAGTAGGGTCTAGGAGTTGTCAGATGTAGGCAACATTACGCCTCCACCACAAAAAATAAAGAGGTTGATTCTAGGCAGACCCAAACTCCGAACCATAGGAGGACTCAAAAAAAATAAAAAAATAATAATAATAATAATAATAATAATAAAATAGAAAACATAAATATATATACTTCTATATGTATAAATAGACTTCAGAGTATAGAACAAATAAATAAATAAAATAGAGATGAACAAATAAATAATTAAAATTATAAAAATTAAAAACCTTAACCTTAAACTTAACCCTATCCTCTCGACTCACACTTCACTAAACATCCTTAGCCTTAATCCTAAGCTTTCATGATGTCTTATCCTCGATCATATCCTCAAAGAGGTGTAAGTTCAACAAATCTTACCTAATACGATCACCCCATGTCAGTTTTGGTCTGTCTCTCCCTCTACGTCCCTCAACAGTAATGGTTGTTGGTTGTTGTATTTCATGTAAATGGTTAACTGGTGTTTGTTGTGTATGTTTAAACTCGATTAAATATTAATAATGCGTGAAGCGCACGTGTTCAAAGAAAATGTAATGTAAATATATTTTAATCACTAAAATATATTAATGATCGTTGAAAACTTGAAATATTTGTTTAAATATTTTTTTTTTGGAAATGTCACCAACATTCGTGTGTGTCAGTTAAACCGGGTGTGCTATCCGGTGATTTTCACAGATGTATGAATTGAATGAATTGGATATGCTACGACATACGAGACTTTAATTATGCAAATTAAAGTCTAGTCTGAATGTAATACACGCAACATTTGATATATTGGGAGCAGGAAAGACTCGAAAATTTACCAATTGTCACACCACTGATCTAACCGATGTCAACACTTGTCTACTCTTCACATACTTAAAACATCTCAGTTTCCCTTTAGGATCTAATCTTCCTAGAAATACTATATATCCGCCTGTCTTTCCGCAAATACCTTGTTTACATATGATTTTTGAACGGCGTTTGAAATTACCTCCAATACCCAAGTGAGTCTTCTCGAGACGAGATTACAAACGTCCATACTAGATTTGACACTTTAGGCTCGATTCATCTAGAAACACCATCAAGAAGAAAACCACCACTTGAAAAAACCCCTTAGTCAAATTTTACACCCGAAACCTCAAAAATCTCAAACCCTCAACTATCCTCAAAGCTGCTCCTCTAAGAAGAACTAGCACCTTGTTTCCATATGAAGTTCAGATTTATTCAATTCATTTTTCTCTTTTCAAGAATAAGAAGGCAAGTAGAAAATTTGTCAAAATACGATTAATACGTGGGACCACAATATATTGTACCAAAGGCTAACCAGGTCTTTGCTGTCTATGAATGATTTAATTCATGCTTGTAATATTGTCATCGATGACCTATATTAAGCAGCTTTAACTTTAACCTCCGCACGAGGCTATGTTTCTCTTCCAAATGATTTGTTCGACACCATTTGCCACGTAATTATATACTACTAATGGTTGTCAAAAAAAAAAATTATATACTAATACAAACGAATTTAGCATAGGACTACTACAAAAAAGGGCTTTCTTGACGCCTTTTGCGCGTCAAGAAAGGGCCCAGATGACGCGCAAAAAAGCGTCAAGGAAGGTGGGGTCAAGAATCTTCTTGACGCGCAAAATGCGCGTCATCCCGTTCTTGACGCGCGAACGATGACGCTCCATTTATGACACTCAATGCGCGTCATAAAATGCGTGTCAAGGAAGCCACCGTCATAAATCTGCTTATGACACGCATTTTTGCGCGTCATGGATTTATAAAAAAATAAAAAAAATATTTTAATAGAATCACTAATTTCTATATTAAATTACAATTAACCTAATAATACAAAATAAAAATACAAATAAAGCAAAATAATGCATTTCATATATATAGCAAACATTACAAAGTTAAAATAGTTTACAAATGTGTCCGGTATGCTAACAATAAACATATAATAATAAATCTAACACCATATCATTTTCCTTAGCATTCTTACAACATTTTATGTTGACCGCATCTTTAAAGTCTTCAGTCTAGTCTCTAATCTTTGTCATTCCTTAGCATCCATTGGTGCGTTTCGACTCGTTGAGCTTGTTTTGGTCATATCTTGGTCACACGAACTCGGATTGGGATGATTCAAAAAGCCACAAACTCGTATCCATGTCCTTTACCATATCATCCAGCTAAATCAGTCGAAATAAGCTGCTACAGTTTCCAGTAATTGCAGCTGTAACCTGACATGTGTGTTTTGACCCGTTAAGCTTGTTTTGGTCATATCTTGGTCACACGAACTCGGATTGGGGTGATTCAAAAGCCCATAAATCCGTATTAAAGTCCATCATATTGTTCAACAGTAGTCCCTGTTAGATACAGAGGTGAAATACAGCAGGTAGCAGAGAACATGCATATAAAATTGACTATATAGTTACAAACAAAGCAGGTTGGCAGCATGTAAATATTTTTCTTATCTAGCATAGCAAAACAAACCGTTATGCAATAGTGGCAAGGATGTTCAACTTCTATACCAGTCGCCACAGCTATTAGATACCGGATTATTGCATTAAAACAGCTTCTCCTTCAGCCTACTTCAACTTGATCTCCATTCAAATATTAAGAAAATAAGCAACAAATAATAAGTCTAGCTAACACAATATATCGTATCTTTCTCATACCGACTCCAATTGAGGTGATTCAAAAGGCCACAGACTCGTCTCCATGTACTTTACCATATGATCAATCTAAATTGGTCAAAATTAGCTGCTACAATTGCCATAAATTCCATAAATCGCAGTTGTAACCTGATGGATGATTTTTGACCCGTTAAGCTTGCTTTGGTCATATCTTGGTCATACGAACTCGGATTTGGGTGATTCAAAAGCCCACAGATCCGTATTAAAGTCTATCATCAGTTGGTATAGTTGACTCAAAACAATCTAATAAATCAAGGATCTACTAACCTGAATGGCTGCTGGTCAGCAACAGTTAACTCAGCAAATTAATTATCCCTGAAATTGCACTTAGAATTAATAGATGTAGCACACAAACCTTTAAGAAAATAAAATTTGCATACACCAGTAGTTGTACCCTTCTTTTGTTACCCATATTAATGGTTTTAACGGGCCAAAAAAACTGCATGATATTTATAGGAAAAAAAAAACAAAAAGACAAACAAACAAATTTTGTGTTAAGTACGATTGTCACCTAAAATAAAAAAGAAATTGTATTTCATTTAGTTTTGTTAGTTTATTTCTACAAGTGACAATAGAAAATAAGCTGATCAGCTAGTGTTGAGATATATTTTGAATCTTTGCAGTCCCTTTTAACAAGTGGTCCATCAGTTAGTGTTGAGATATATTTTGATTTCCCATGCTAACACTATAATGAAGAATTGCTTGTTAAATCAGTTAATTGCCATTACACTAACTGATGGACAGAGGCTAAGACAAACCGATCAACTTACTTTTACTAGTTAAATCAGTTAATAGCCTCTGTTGTAACTCTTTAACAAATTTACTTAAGAAAACCACTTCACTATCAATTTGAAAACTGATTTAAAGAATGGCAAAAAGTGAATAAAAAATGACCCGTTAAGCTTGTTTTGGTCATATATTGGTCACAGAAACTGGGGCTACACTTATAGGCAAGGGGAGAAGATCAAACAAATACCTTCAATAAAGGATGAAACCTACAATTTAATTTTAATATGAGCGTAGAGGAAATTATTGAAATTTTGTGTTATATGAAACCTCAAGATGATAAAAAGCTATTTGTAGTTTTAAAATGATTTCTATCTGCCTTAGATAGAAACTGTGTTTAATTTCAGGAGATTAGAGGCAGTAAAATGAAGCCCCTGTATGATTATAATACCAACCAAGTTTTCAGATTGTACCTTCGAGTGGAATGAAGACAGAAGCACAAGGACGATGTCAATGCTACTCGAATGGCAGCTCGAAGTGTTTTTTTTATGAAAAAGACCTGTGCAGCAGCAGATTTTTTATGAGAAATGTTCAGCTTTCCAATCTCTTAACCCGATATCTTTCAGACTCTCAAGTCAAGTTTTTACCTATAGAAAATAGACCTGCTGTTATTGTTTCTCCTTCCTACAATATAAACCAGAAAAAAAAAGACATTTTAGAAGAAGAAAAAATGAGAGATAAAGAGACCTGCACATTAAAAATGACCAAATGAAAGTATACATTTGGCATAGAAAACCAATCTCAAACCCTATATAGTTCCTGATCCACATCTGTTTCCAGTTCTCGATTTATGAAACCCTGGTTTCTTAACTATATAAACAAAGCCTTTAATGGAGCCAAGAGAGCCTGGTTACCACTAGATCAGCAAACAAAATTTCAAGAAATAATAACACTAAATAAAACAAAAGAGCAAAAAAGATTCATAACCAAAAGCCTTTAATGGAGCCAAGAGAGCCTAGTTACCAATGTCATCCTCACCCTAAGATTATGAAAAGTCAATACAATTGTTCAAGAGGAAAGATTTAAAAGTCAAAATAATCAGTTTCTAAAAATATATTTAGGTAAACAGATACAAATACTCCTATAGAAGAGAGTTTTACCTTTGAAACTCCAGCGATAGGATGACCGACCTGTAAAGATTTACCAACAGATTCCACAACGTTTTTCAGTTCTATCTTTTGCTTTTCAAGCCACTTGCCATACGGTCTTGCTATGAGGATCCATGTTCTTGTCATTTTGCCAATGCTGTTGTTAAGTATGAAGTTAGCAGACAGAATCAAGTTTATGAAAAAAACATATTTACCAGTGCCATGTAGCTCGTAAACCTTTCATTCCCAATATCTGCATGATAATAATCCTTCAACTGGTTCGGTTTTAACTGACCTTTATATACAATAGTTCTGCAACCCCTAAAAAAACATAATGCTTATATACAATACTTGTAGCACCCCGGAAATTGTGGCTCAAAGTGTGATGATTTGTGATCAAAGTGTTTCTTGATAAAATCTGGTTTTAAAACTTATAACTCACCCTGAAGAGAGAGCTGTACAGAAATTTAATGTCTTTCTGACTTTTTCTTGATAAAATTTGGTTTTAAAACTTACTGGCGTGTATAAGCAATTGAGAGCCTTTCTATCATTACATAAAGCACAGTTAACATAAAGATTTTACATATTGATAATAATGATATAAGTCATATAACAGCATGTACAACTAAACAGCAGCCTATAACAGCAGTAATTCAGCATGTTATGAAGCATGAACAACTCTAACAGCATGAACATATTATAGCAATTAACAGCAAGCAATTCAGCAAAAGATTAAAAATACAGCAGCCTAAAAGATTATAACACTTAACAGCAACCTAATACTCTAAATGTCTAATACAAATCAGAAAATATAAATATACAACAACAATTAAAAACTAACCTGATCAAAATATTGCAAAATAAGGTGCCCCATGGTCAAAATACAATTATCTCCCATCTTCAGCAATTTCTCTGCAAATTATGTAGAAAAAGGTTAACGCACTCTTCAATTCCACGATTAGAGTCAAACGTAATAATCGATGCCCTAGATATTTCAAAAATAGAGATCCAAATCCAATTGGGGAATATTGGGAAGTAATTAGTAGGAAAATAGCGATCAAAGGATACTAGCGGTACCTTCTCCAAGACATTTGTCGGCCGATTCGAAGATGGGGGCTGAGATCCCATTCTTGGCGAGACTGGAAGCGCACACCTGAACCCTAAAGTTTTTTAAAGTCTGGTAGAGAAGATTAGAGGAGATTTAGGGCAGCGGCATAACAAAAGTCCAATTTAAAGGTCTCTATTTAGGGCAGCGGCGATGTTGCAAACAGAGCTATGTCGCCGGCAAAGGTAGGAAGCGACGGAGCACGGTTGCCGGAGCTAGGTCGGCCGTCGACGGGACGAATTTAGGGCAAACTTTGGCAGCGGTCTCCGCCTCCGCCAAAGAAGGGCTTGTGAGCGGGACAATTTTTGGGGAAAACCTAAGTGAGCTGGCTTGTATATCCGGACACTTTTTTTTGGCGGGAAAAAAATTAAAAAACGACACTTTTACTTTTTTATCTTGACGCGCACCAATTTTTTGTCCTCCGTGTTTTTTTTTAAAATGACACTAATTTATGACGCGCAAAATTGCGCGTCATCTACCCATAGAATTTTTTAAAATACGACAGTTTTTTTATGACACTCGTTTTTGCGCGTCATAAATTACCGAGTGTCATTGTTCGCGCGTCAAGGAAGGGGCTATTTCTAGTAGTGGTTGCTAGTGTAATACATGTAGTCGTTTACTATAACTTTTAGATCCCACGTTCAATACTTTGAAAATACGGGTTCGATCAACACGAGTCCATCTAAGACGCCACATGGATCAATTATATGCATTTACTATTTCTAAGGTCTTTGAAATGTTTATATAATAATATCGTTGTTGGAAAACTTATTATATGCTGTATATATGAATGGTTAAATTTAAAGATTCCGTGTCAATACCGTAAAAGATTTTAGGATAAGGCTATTCGTAATGGGGCGTTTTTGGGCTCCATAACGCCCCATAACGCCCCTTATAACGCCCCGCCCCACTACGCTTAGGCGTTATGGGGCGTTATGGACGAAAAAAATTTCTTGGACGTTAGCCAGGTAACGCTGAGAGAGGGGAGAAATCAAATGATTGTGGGGCGTTATGGGGGCATTATCCACTACACCATAAAGCCCCATAAAGTCCATTGTCCAGTCACCGTCCATATGGTGGATAATGCCCCATTCGGGGCCTTATGGGGCCTTATCCATTACGGGTAGCCTAAGAGTTAAAGAAAAAGAATGAAATGGAATAGCGTTTTTTTTTAGTTTTTTTTAATAATTTCCTTAAAATTTAAAGATAAGGATAGAAATAAAGAATGAGATGTGAATGTTCTGATTGATGTTGTGCCTTGATAAGCCATAGACCTCCACTTACCCTAAAGTCCATTTATTTTGACAAATTCAAAATAAAAAATGCTTGCTCCTTCCCTTATCAAAAAAGGATAAAATTTAGCTAAAAGATACTTATTCAAGACAAATTCTGAAATTCATAAGGTCTACGTTCTTGTAACATTTGATATCTTCTATCAGTCAATATTGTCTGATTTGTACATAACTAAGAGTCCGTATATTGTTTTTGGTTGTCAAAATGAAAACATCTTATGCGTCAACCAACTTTGAATTGCTCTAGTCATTCAAACACACTTAATTTTGAAGCTCTCATTACATTTATAACCAATGCTCCTAAACCTTGGTGATATCTAGAGCGGCACATTACTTATGGCCTAGTACATCTCATGTCGACATGATAGAATAAAACAAAATTGAGAGTTTCAATAACAAATATGTTAGCTGCTTGTGAGAAAAATATACAATATTAGTTGGTATGATATGTCATATATTATAAATGCTATCAAAGCCACTTCTAGTCTACTTTGTTTATGATGATTGTGTCAAACTTAATCGGGATGGTGAGTCCTAAAGGGAGATGGGTATTTGTGGCACCTTAGGCAAATCTCACATCGTATTGTTATGTCTTGGCCATAAATGATACTTAGCCATAATGTATGCCCTACCTTAATAATCACTATTGCGTTTTTAGAGCACTGAATGTGGATGCGAGGATGATTATATAGTTAAATGTGTTTAAGTGAGAGCAATCAATGTATGGGTAGCCTCTGAAAGTTTTCACTTAGGCAACCGAAAACAAAATTGTTATTTCCTTGTGGGAAAAACACACAATATCGGTTGAAATGGGAGGTTAAATGTTAAAAATGGTATCGAAGCTACTTCTGTTTTGTTCGGAATGGTGGGACATACCACATAGAGGAAGATGATTCTAAAGGAGATGTATGTAATAAGAGAGGATAGATTGTGGGCCCACAAGGAATGTAAAGCACCAAATATTACCAACGTTTTGGGTATATTGGTCGTGGATGAGAGAAGAACTCAACAATTAAGTGCGTTTGATTGAGAGCAATCCATGCACTACAAGCGCGTTTAATGGAGAGCAATCCATGCACTACAAGAAAATGGTACTTTCCCCGACTACAAATTTGAACCATTTCCTAACCAAATTAGTCACTAAAGGTATTCCTGACGACATGTCATCGGGAAAATGTTGTCGGGAAAAGTGTAGTCTCGAAAAGTCAAATTTCTTGTAGTGATGGATGAGCAATGTTGCAAAAGTCGCCACGCGCTGTCAGGTCGGTTTACTGGGAAGTTATAAATACTCGGCCTAGGCGGGAGTACTCAGATATGGTTAATTATAACTAAAATAATTAGTGAGAAATTATATATATATGTCATATATCATAAGCTTGTTAATATTTATAACAAAATATGTGAATATCAATAGAAAACATATCCAAAGCACACGAGTAAAACGACTAAACGATTAAAAGGATTTGCAGAACACTCACTAGCTAATTTCCAGGCAAGGTTGGTCGATTATTCCCGAGTTTGATTGAGTTTTATTTATGTATTTTTTTAAACTTTACTTGTTTTTTTTAACTTTTTAATTTATTTTGAATCTTTTAATTTTTATAAATCAAACCCAGCATGTTGATCGAGTTTGACCGATTTCAAGTTTGACCAATTTTGCTCGAGTTGGACCAAGTTGATATAAGTTTGAACGAGGTTGACCGAATCTGAGTTGCCTCAACCAATTGGTTAAAAGACATCTCACCAACATTCCAAGGTCCAAGTAGTCGTCCGCCTAGACCAATCTTTCTATCTTCTTCATCTAGGGTTTCTCGATTGAGTCTTAGCCTGAGTAATCCTGGTCTCTATTGATGATTTAGAGTGTGTGTGAGTGATATCTGTTTGTATTCAGTTTCTTTTTCATTTGAATGTCTAAAATAAGATTTGGGAATTCACCTGGTTTAGATAGATTGAGTGTTCAATCATGATTCTTGACATGAACACAACCTCAAATGCAATTTTAAGCTTTAATCTTAATGAATACAACACTCAATCATCATACGTTTAATCTTTAAAGATTAAACGTATGATGATTGAGTGTTGTATTCATTAAGGTTAAAGCTTAAAATTGCATTTGATCGAGGTTGTGAAATCCATTTTACCGAAATCTTTTGTGGTGTATATCCAAAGTGATTTCTAAAGTGTTAGCTACTCGGCTGAAAAGTGTGATTGGGTCGGTTATCTCGGATCCGCAGATGGCATATATTGAAGGTCGGAATATTGTGGAAGGCCCTATTATTCTTAATGAGATTTTCTCTTGGATTAAACATTCGAAGGGAGATGGGTTGTTCTTTAAAGTTGATTTCTTTAAGGCTTTTGATTCGTTGGAGTGGGATTTTGTGGATTCCATTTTGGAACAGATGCTCTTCTCTGATAAATGGAGACTTTGGATGAGGGGGGTTCTTTCTTCAGCGAGGGCTTCGGTTCTCATTAATGGATCTCCCACTTAGGAGTTCAATTGCTTTAGAGGGGTCAGACAAGTGGACCCTCTTTCCCCTTATCTCTTTGTGCTGGCCATGGAAGCACTTCATTTGATGTTCTCTAAAGCCTCGTCTGTTGGGATTATTGATGCCATTCAATTACCAAATGGTGGTCCCTCCATTACTCACCTTTTTTATGCGGATGACGCAATTGTGTTGTCCAAATGGAGTAATTCTAACATTGGCAATATTATAAGACTTTTCCGTTGTTTCCAATTGGTGTCCGGGTTAAAGTTAAATATGAAAAAGTGTGCTTTATATGGGATAAATATTGATTCGGGTGTCCGGGATAAATATGGAAGGTTCCTTTCCTATGTCTTACCTTGGTATGGTGGTTGGAGCAAATATGAACCGAAGATGTAATTGGCAAAAGGTGGTGGATGTTTTCGAGCGGAGGCTTTCTAAATGGAAGTCAAAGAACTTATCGTTTGCTGGTAGGTTGGTTCTTGTCAAGAGTGTTTTGGAGAGTCTCCCTACTTATTATCTCTCACTTTATAAGGCTCCCAAAAAGGTACTTACCATTCTTGATAAAATTCGGTTCAACTTTCTTTGGGGTGGATCTAATGGTAAGAAATGTATTCATTGGGTTAAAAAGGAAGACATTTGTAATCCAAAGGATAAAGGGGGATTAGGTTTAGTCAAGCTCTCGGATATGAATATTAGTCTTCTTTGTAAATGGCTTTGGAAGTTCAAGGTGGAAGAGAGTAGGCTTTGGAGGAAGGTTGTCAATTGTATTCATGTTGTCCAAAATAGGGCGATGTTTTTCCCCTGTAGGAAAGAGATTGGTGGAGTTTGGAAATCGATTGTCCATGCTAACCGGGATCTGGGCAAAAGAAATTTTGGCATGCAGGTTTGGATGGCTGAAAATGATATGGGTTGGTCTTGGGTTGGTAATGGCGACAATCGATTCTCTGCTAAGGCAGTTAGAAGGATCATTTCGACGGCTGGGGAAGCTCTGGATGCACCCATCTTTCGGTGGTGTCAGTTGGTCCCAAACAAAATTAATTTGTTTGCTTGGAGAGCGTTGAAAAATAGGATCGCCACTTCGGATGCTTTGGAGAGGAGGAATGTTCATGGGGTATCGAGTTGGTGCGGTCTTCGCAATGACGGGTTCGAGTCGGTGTTGCATCTTTTTAGTGGATGTCCTTTTGCGGTGAGAGTTTGGCAATGGGTGGCGGCTTGGTGCAAAATCCCAAACCTTATTGTTTTCTCTTTTGAGGACTTGGTTAAAGTTTATGAGCTGCCGGATATTGGGGACAAGAAGAAAGATGTGGTTCAAGGTATTGTGCTTTCCTCGTGTTGGTTCGTGTGGAAAGAAAGGAATAACGTCATTTTTAATGGGGGGGGGGGGTGCCTTCGTTTAGCAAAGTCATTAATGAGATTATGAGTTGGTGTAAAGTGTGGATTGAAAATAGATGTAAAGGTAGTATTGATTGGGATAATTGTTCTTTGATGTAATTTGTTTTGGTGTTTTGGGGGCGTCTCTAGCTGCTCGCTAGAGACGTTGTTCCCGTTTTAATGGAGTTGCTGTTCAAAAAAAAAATAAACATATTATGTGGTCTTCCTGATAAAAAGAGAATATAAATTAGACACAAAAATAAGAAGAATGTGTAACTCAAATGAGGCCGAGCCCACCTCATTACTCTCTGTCTACCCCCTCAGAATAAAATTTAGGGCAAAAATTGATTGGAAACATGCAGTTTTAAGACTTTTTATCGTCTTTACAGGCTTCTTGGCATCTAGAAAGTATACGTTGGTCCAGAAAGACAAACGAGGGTTCCTTGCATTCAAAGGTAGCTTCCTTTGGGAGAAAAAATTAATTGAACTAATGAAGAGTATTGGCTTTTAAGCTGGCATGCATGGGAAGTGAGACCCCACCATGTTCTTTCTTATTAACTATCAACACAGGAACATAAATGTAGAGAAAATGGTGCATATATCCTACTAATAAATTCTTTTCATTAATCCATACATATAATTATTTTTATTCTTTGTAACGATTCCGCCTATAAACGAACTTAACGTTTGACGTAATGGTGGATCTAGGATTTTTCGTTAATGGAGCCAAAAATGTCGGATAAAAAAAGTATATTAATAGGTGAGGACAAACGGGTCGGGTAAGAATGATACTTCCATTATGAAATAAATGAAAACTTATTCTAAGATCTGGTAAGGAATGATAAACGTATTCTATTCTTTATTGAGATAATGAGATGATAATGGATATGCACTACCAAAAGTGAAAGTCAAAAAATTATGAACATCAATTCCACATTGTTTCAAGAATAAAGCCAAGTGGTTTCCTCTTCTTTATATATTAGCAAGTTAATCCCTCATTACTTCAAAGATAAAACTAAATGGTTTCCCTCTCTCTATGAGTTAAGGGGTTTGGTTTCGAGTGCCTTATAAATATTCTAATTAATTAGTAGTATATTTTTTAATTGAGTCGGTGCCTTCGAGCTCACTAACCATTTATAAATCCACCCCTGGTTTGACGGGAAGTTTGTGTATGTTTGTTTATTTAATAACGAACCAAACATGAACATATTTTTTTTCATTTAGTTAAATGAACGGAATTGAAAATGAACAAATGTTTCATTCATTCACTTTGTTTGTTTATTTATGTTCGTCCATTTATGTTCGTTTAAAAAATATTTTTTAACATATAGTTTAAATATTTTATAATATATAATCTTTTAAAATGTTAAAGCTTTCTTATTAAATAAAATTGATGTATTTTCTAGTCTCCTAACATGTATAGCTAAAGTTTCATACTTTCATTATACTTTATAATATGTAATAATTTTTAAGTTAATATATTAATTTTAACATGTAATTTTTTTGTTAATTATTGATGTTATTAGATACATAATGTATTAGACTTCTTCATTTATGATTATTTAGGTTTGTTTGTGCTCGTTTATATGTGTTATTGTGTTTGATTATGTTCGTTTACATCCATTAACTGTTCATTTACATTTTTAATGAATGAACCCGGACATGTTTGTTTTCTTAAGAGTTAATATTACCCTTTTCATCCCTGACGTTTGATCATTTTAACCATTTTGGTTTAAAGATGAATTTTATAACAAATCAATGCCTGATCTTGCAATTTTAAACAATTTCAGTCCATGACACTAACTTTTGAAACCAAATTCAAATTGAATTCGAGTTATTAGTATTATTCAAATTTCAAAATTTTAAAATCAAATTCGAATTTGATTCGATTTCAAATAAAACCAGTCGGATTCAAATCGAAGAATAAACCAATCAAATTCAAATCAAGTAAAATAAGTCAAATTCGAATCGAATTCGAATAATACGAATAGGAAACTTCTTTTTTTTCATAAAAATAATATATATAATTTTTCAATAATTTAATGGATCTTTTATAACAATCCAAAAATAGTCTAAAAATGACTTCAATACAACCCTAAAAAGTATATTTTTTATTCTTATAAAATGATAGTCGGGCCATTTGAGTTATGTTAAGTCTTCAGTGGAGCTTCATATTATATATTTTTTTATGTCCGATGAGATTTTAATTCTTGACCTACACATTAAAAAGTAAAAGGATATTAACTCCACCAATTACAAAATGGATTTAAGCAACTTTCATTGTGGTGTAGTGGTAGGAAGCCTGTGTTCTCTATTTGAGACACAGTTTCGATTCTTACGGGCAACCCTTTAGAAGTGGTATTGGCGATGAGGGAGACTTGGGCTAAAAGGTCACAAGTTCGATCCCTGAGCTTCCAGGTTTTACCACCCGACCGCTCGCGGAGGTGGATTTTCCTTGGAATGAGCTCAACTGACGTTGATGGTCTCATGGTCCCCGGGTTTTCCGGGACATTCGTTGGCTGTTAAAAAAAATTGGTTTTTAATTAAACTCTTTTTCCAAAAATCATGGGGTTGGACTTTGGCAAAGAAAATTAAGTCCAAATTTATTGTAAATAAAGAAAGTCAACGTCTGTTCCCACATGCAATTTTGTGCATTTAAGTTCCGGATTATGCAATTTCCGATATTTTAGAAGCAACTTGTATATCTCTTCAGCGAGGGCACATTGAGCATCCTGTGAGCTCAACTCCTTTATCCTGCAAAAAGGCGCAGATTATTATTAATTCGATATTAGCAGTAACGTGCAAGCTAAGGCAATATGTGTTTATAGAAAGTAACTGTATACACAAGATGCATATCATTTTTAGAATTGTCCGTTTTACAATTGATTTTGTAGACACTAGTGTCTCATAATTATTGAGAATTCTGAAATATAAAAATGGGCTTTCTAAAATATAAACTTAATATTCTATTACATAATTCTAAAATATAAACTAAATATTCTATTACATATTTATAATTTAATATATATTGTGACTTAATATTGTATGCTAATAAGAAGAAGGATGCTAATTGTACATTGAAGTGATAACAAATAAAACGAGATTTTAATGCCTAATATCTAGCAAGAAGGCGTTCTAATTAAAATAAATAAGAATGTACAGATAAACACGTTGATGTTAAATAAAAATAATAGGTAAAATGAAATGTAATAACCTAAATGCAAATGTTTTCTACCAAAACTAATTAAGAAATCCCAAATAAAAAAATAAAAGGAAAAGGAAATACAAAAGAAAAAAAAAACAAAAGAAAAGACAAAAAGAGGTCTATAAAATGAGAATAGAAGGTAAATATGGTATGGAAGATTTAAACGTTTACCTAGGTGTTTAAGTTTTTTTTTGAACGGCGTTTGGAACTACTCCCCAAATCTCCAATACCCGAGTGAGCCTTCCTGAGACGGGATTACAACCGTCCATACTGATTTTGACACTCCAGGCTTGGCTTACTCAGGAACACCATCAAGGAGGAAACTCACCACTTGAAAAAAACCCCCTTGAGTCAGGTTTGAACTTGAGACCTCAAGGTCCCCAAGCTCTAACCTTCATCCCCATACCATTGGGACAAATGCCCATTGGTGTTTAAGTACTTGTCTTTTCCTATCATATTACGTAACTCATATGATTGTCTTTCACACATATGTACACGTTAGTGGTGAAGTTTAAAAAAATATGGGGGGGGGGGGTGGTGGGGGGTCGGGGGGGGGGGTGGGTGGGTGGGTGGGTTTGGAAGTCACAGGACACACACACTTTTTTTATCACTATTTTTAAGTTATATGTTTGAATCGGCGATCCGTTTCAGGCCGTGTCAAACAATAAAACTCTAAATATCTAGGTATTTTTTTAACAAACAAATAACTAAAATACTAATAATAATGCGAAATAAATGGTGACTACCTGAAAGAAAAATTTAACTCATAGTTTGATGACCTTTAAGATCTTTGGGTTATGATTACACAAGTTCTCTTACTCTCGAGTCTCTTCCTCCTCTTCCTCTTGGCTCTTTCCTTCTGGATTCCAGTTTCATTCTTCAAGTCGTCATGTCTGGTTTCCTTTGCGTTTTATTTTTCTTTCCCTTCATCTCGATTTCTGCATCTTATGTCTTTTTTTATGTAATAAGGTTTCAAATACCTCGTGAACTTAAAACTCTTATTTTTAAATAATATAAATTTTATTTGTAAAAAAAATTGAGGCCCCTCGAGAGACTGGTCCTAGGTTGTTCACCCCGCCCCTCCCATAGATCGGCCCTAAATTTTTTAAAATCTATAGTTCTAAATAGTAAAAACGACGGTTTAACAGGATGTAACAGAGAATTATAAGTTTTTTTTAAAAAAATTTGAATCCAATTTCATTTCTTTCAAAATTACGTCGTTTTCGTTTTCATTTTCATTTTCCATTTTACATATATTTTAACTTTTATCTAATAATTTCTATTCTTTATTAATTCAATATTCATTTGTCTGCCTTTCAAAGTAAAGTTTAATCAAACAAACGAAGTTGGATTGTAAAAGAGTTAATTATATGATCCCTCTCTCTGATTTATTGTGATTTATGGGAAGTAAAATATAGGGTGCTAACTTCTTTTTTATATCGACACTAAGTCTTATAATTTTAAGTTTCTCAATGTCAAGTACTAAAGGTAAGAGTACTGGGAGAACCGCGCACTGCTGCCTCCTGACAACCACACCACCACTGTGCTGCGCGCAACGGTGTTTCTAACACCACTGCACCTTCCTCCCCGCGGTTAATTTTGCGGCCTTCCTTCACCGTGCAACGTTCACCCTGGCCCATCCCTTGCGTGGCCTTCATCCGCCGTAGTGCTTATATAACAAATACTCTAATGTTAATTTCCCTTCAATTTTATGCTAAGTTCAAGGACGTTTCGGTCATTTAACATTGATAATTTGATATGACTAATTATGTAATTAATATGTTAGCGAGGGCTCTTTTAAAACTATAATTTTTCGCAGGATTCATTTGTGTAATGCACTAAAACTTAAAGAGAAAAAAAAAACAAACCTAAATCGTCCTTCAACACCATCACCATCCCCGATCAAATCCCCATGCCCGTCGCCGGTCCCGCCCCCCCCCCCCCCCCCCCCATTTGTGATTTATCGTCTCTGATCAAATCCTACCTCTCCGATCAAAACTTTTTACAAAAACATAAATACCCCTATTCATCGTCTCTGAAACCGAGCTTAATATGGATTTGAGGGTGGGTTGCGACGGTTGAAAACTATCGGTGCTTAAATCATCGAAGCTTAAATCCGGCATGTAACTGACTGGAAGAATCCACCCCAAAAATCTGATTTAGATCTCACCGTCAGTGCTTGATATGATGGTGAAACCCCATCCTGTCGGCTACCTGGTCATCTCCCATTTTACACATATCCACTCATTAATGGCCAAATTACCTCAAAAAAATGCCATCGCATCGTGATTATGTGACGATTCTGCAAGTGGTGGCCGGATTTCCATGATGGCCAGAGATTTTGCATTTGTTTGTGTATTTGGTGTATTTCCATGACGGACGGAGATTCTGCAACTGGTAGCTATATTTCTGGATTTTTTTTGTGAAGGTTTCGCAAAAAAAAAATTCAAGATTTCAAGATTTCAATTTGTTTTTGGATTTGATTCATCAAACAAAACTTCTTAGACTTGGCGGGTTTATTTGAGTCATAGATTAGAGATAAATGGATGTAGTTCATAAGATTTAATCTGAACCGAAGAAGATTGATACAGAACGATGGAGGAAGAGTTAACTTAAAATTTTCAATTGCACATGTCATTCTTCTTGACAAATTAAAACTTGGATGATTTTTACGATATAAAAATGTTAAAGTGACTTAATTGAAACACTTATCAAATTTTGTTACTATTCTATGATTACACTAACTACAAGTTTGAGATCAAATATTTTATTGTTCACAAATTAATATATTTACTTTTAGAAACGTTTGTAAGTTGATGACCATTTTATATGTTTATATTTATATAATAAATTAAAAAATACAAATTAATTTTTCAATAATAAATTTTGGTTTTGACCCATGTGATTTGAACAATCTAAATATATGAGCCTAAAAATGAATCTTTTAACAAATAAGCTCCACTAAAATTAGCGAGAGGGATAGATTAGTTTGATTAATGCACCGAACAGTTAATAATCAAACATGTGGCTAATTTGTTAAAAGTTTCATTTTTGGGTTAATTTTGTTAGATTGCCCCACGAGGGCTAAAAACAGAAATTCACTCTATATAAATATAAAAATATTGATTAAATAATTATTAGAAACTGAATCACTGTGACTAACCCACAAGACAGATTTATCACTATTATCACTAGACTGACTCCTTGATTGACACCACTTTATTCATCACACAAGCAAATCACTAGACATAACATTTATATGATGGCTTTCTTCAATCTCCTTTTTTTTACAATTGTTATCATGTTTTTGTAACTTTTTTATCTCATTTATTAATATGAGAATAAGAAGTCTCTTAGCTAGGCTAAATGTAATAGGCGTGATGAGGCCAAAATGACATCCCTATAACGTTCAAACACTGCCCCTGGAGACGTTATGGGGTAAAATTCCGGTTCCCACGTAATATTTATGGCGCATATCCATTTCTCTAAGACTATGACTTAATCCTCATTGGTCTGCGTTACAAATTCATGATTTAAAAAAATAAAAAAAAGAATTGGATAATAACTATAGAGGCGTTATGGATGCTTTATGAGTAGGGCATTTTCTCTTTTAATTAGTCTATGCATCTTAAGACCATAAAGTTTCTTATTGACTAAATTGTCAAATAACGTTTAACACTCCCATATAAAGATTTTATAACTACACATGGAGTTGCACTTAACCTTAGAGTAAAACCTTCACAAAGTACTCTAAACATCAATTATTTGTGGGCCTAGCCATTTAGGTTGTAGCTTAGTGGTAAGAGGCAAAACTCTTTTAGAAAAAAATCAAGGTTTAAACCTTGACATGATGAAAATGTTGAAAAAAAATAAATTAGATGTTCAAAAAAAAAATTGTGGGCCTAATAAATGTTATTAATTAAATGCTTATTATTTATTACTTACATGGACACGTGTTATATATATATTTTGGATAATAAAGTAACATCCAAATAATTGAGACATTTTTTTAGTAATTAAAATGATCACATCTCCATCATAAAAAAGATCTTTTTTTTTAACGGTTAACTAATGTTCTGGAAAATCCGATGACTATTTACACCAGTTGAGCTTATTTCAGGGAAAATCCATCTCCGGGAACGGCCGGATGGTAAATCTGGAAGCTCAGAGATCAAACTTATGACCTTTCAGTTCCAGATCTCCCCTCATCGCCACATCATAAAAATATTAACTGTAATTTTTAATTGGGAGCTATTATATCACCACGAACCTATCCCTTTGAAATAAATAAATAATTGAGAACAAGTAGAGCTTAGTTAATCTTCGAAGGTATATTTTTTTCACCCTCGTCAACCCTTGGGATAGATTTTTTTTTTAAACAATTAGAGGGCAACCGCGTGTTGTTACGATTAGTCAGTTATATCAGATATACAGTTGCAACTGATACTACAACTTCATAAGCTTTACTTGCCACCCTTAATGCGACTTTTGAATTAGTATTAGAATTTTGGGCATAATGCAAGGAAGTACACCTTGATAAGTATATGGTCATTCGATAAACTCACTTCCGAACTAAGTTCAATCATTTGAGAAAACTCTTTGTAGAGAGAGTATTTTGGGTAAATATGGTCCAGATGCAACACATAAAAAGAAGACAGATCTGCTGAGAACTGCATGCTTTAGAAAATTAATACAACACGTGTATAGGCTAAAGACCGTGATAAATTTCTATTGGTCTTTAACATGAACAGTAATATATGTGTGTGTTAAAGTAATTGGTCTTTGATCCAGTTTCATGTACATTTGATGGAAAGGAATTAGTGTAACTGTGTGAGGTGAGTAGAGAAATTTTAGGGGTTTAAGTTCTTTATTAGGTAATCATTTGATTTTTTTAATTGTACTTAGTTTTAGCTAAGCAACATGAATCACATCACATCAGTTTTTTTTTAATTTCTCATTATATTATGCAAGTTGTTATAAAGTTGCCATTCAACACGTCGGTGAGGTTGGATTCTTTTACTTCTACAAGCAAGTTATGATGCTCTATGAGATATTGAGATGATGACGTTTGATGGCTTTACAAAAGAAAAACGGCATGGAGAGGGATGAATGGCTTGAACCCAAAGCCTACAAAAGCGATCTATCAAAACTAATTGGAATGTGCAAAGGAAAAAAAAAAACGTTAGCAAGATTCGAACCCCGTGCCACTCGCTAGATGGAAAAAAGTGTAACCAACTGAGCTGCTTTGAGTTATTGTCAAACAATATGTATATATATAAAGCTTTATTTTGAGGAAAATCTAAGGTGAAGTTGTCTACTGTTATATATAACAATAACAATTTCTAGGTTTATTAAAATAAATTTATCATAACAACCTTTTTGTTACAAGTACATGCGGTATACCTTTTGGGTGTGGTCTAAGTGACAAGCAGCCATGTCGTTATTCTGTTGTGCACAACACCCTCCTCCTCCGCTAACCTTCTGCTCCATCCACCTACGCGGTCTTCTTCAAAGATCAAATCACGCGTGAAAATGGAATGAGCTATCCATTCACCCTTTTATATAATATATTAAATGTAAATATTTATTTAGATTAAAACCTAGTTTTTCTCAAATTATTTTTACACGTTAACTTAAAAAAAAAAAAAATTCGAAGTCTTCTATATGCATATTTAGTTTTTATTTTTGAACACAACGATATAAGTTTTTTGCACCCCTTTTATATGCATATTTAGTTTTTATTTTTACAAATTATTTTTGCAAGTTATTTTTGCACGTTAACTTAAAAAAATAAAAATTATTTTTACACGTTAACTTATTTTTGCACCCTTTTATATGCATATTTAGTTTTTATTTTTGAACACAACGATATAAGTTTGAACGAAAAATGACTTGTTTTATTTAAAAAGTACTTTTTATCTCGTGAATGGTTTTTGACACGTTTTTATTCTCGTAAAAGATAATCGAGCTTTTTTGACACGGTTTTGAACACCTCTAACCTTAGTGGACACGAGCGAGAATTAATCGAGCTTGAGAAGAAGGAGATCAAGGACAAATTGAAGAGGCGTTAGTTTTTTAATATTTTTTTCCTTTTTTCAAGTATTTGTTATTTCTTTTTAATGTTAATGTAGTTTTATTAATTAGTATGCATATAATTTTGTATATTAGGTATGAATGCGGTTTAGGAAGGAAATGCATGACATATTGAATTTCTCCGAGTGAGAACACGGCTCCAAGCCTCCAAACAGTGGCGGATCCAGGAAAGAATATCAGGGGTAGCGGGGACTAACGGGGGTTCGGGGGCAGCGCCCCCGAAATTTTTTTTTAGGTAGTTAACGGGCTTTTAATCATATTTTTAAGGGGCTTTTGATCATATTATTAAGTAAAAGCCATAAAATTTCTTCCAGGGGTCGCGAAAAATTTGTTTCAGGGGTCGCGAAAAACCGAAAACCTATTAAAAAAAAAAATTGCACGTCGGGGTAAAAGTTCAGGGGTAGCGGGCGCTACCCCTGGGACCCAAGTAGGTCCGCCCCTGCCTCCAAACCTTCTATGGGAGAGGTTCTTTCTTTTTAACATTGGATATATTAAAAACATAGCCAGAGGCTAAAACATATAAAGATAGAGTTCAATAAACAAACCCACAAAAGACACTACATATGTTTAAAAAATTGAAATCACATCAATTCGACCACTTCACACTAATTCACACTAATGTTATTGGCTCTATTAAGAATCCACGGATATGACATTGTTTTCCTAGCTTCACCAAGCAAAGTTTCCTCCGTGGTTCTCTTTATCATGGATCAACTCGTTTCGTGCCCGCCATAATAATTAGCTCAAGCATGCCAATATTAAGATAGCTTATATCATTTTCTTCTTCCTCTTCCCACTATGGATTGTTTTTGTGAACCTCCATAATGTATTTAACCGAGAATGCAAATCCATTTGTTTCTTATGTACAAACTAGATATCTCTGGTGCACGTTACGGTGTAGATAAAGCCATTTGAAAAATCTGTAAAGTCAAAATAAGGCTTAAACTATAAAACGAAAAGTAAAAAAAAAGTTTGTGGCTACCGGTCGGTATTTCTATGCCATGGTATTTTGTTAGAGAGCTTAATCATCATGGCCTTTTACAATTCCTTCTAGCCATTTCACATTAATACCAAATTCAAATTTGATTAACCTATATACAAAGTACAACTTATATGAAATAATGCTTTTGTAATGCAATCTGAAAAGCAAGAGACGTGTAGCATGAAATATCTCAACGAAGATGTGGGTGGTCGCAAACTATCCCTAAACAAATTAAACAAACACAACAAAAATATCAGTCTATTTAAAAAGCTCCAAAATCCACAAAAGCAACGATAATTTCTAAAGAACATAGACCACAGCTGAAAAAAAAATCATTGGCTCGTGGCCTTATATAGTCAGAATAGAGAGTAAGAGATACACATGAGATATATAAACTTATAAAGCAAGTGCACAAAAGAACAACACGTAAGGCATCTAGCATCCCGAATGAAGAGCACTTACCAAGCATAAGCTAAGTGTACATTATGCAGCAAAAAGAGTATAAAAGTTATACTTTGTATCATGGAGATCGTGGAACAAAGGAGGCTTCGATCTGTAAGCAATGAAACAAAGAATAACGAACCTATCAAGACTACAAAAGTATTGCCTCGCCAAGATGCGGGATGTCATAAAGTTGCCACAATCGAATCCAATAGAAAAATTTTCTTAAAATGTATCCAACAAGCACCTCACTGATAAAAAGAACCAAGGTTGCAGAAATCGCTTGGCGGTAGCTTGACAGTCGACTGGTGTTAAGCGATTAATCGGATTAATCGTGATTAATCAGCGATTAATCAGAGACCCTAAATCATTACAAATATATATAAATATATAGAGGATCATTGGAAAAACTCCTAAATATTGGAAAACCTAAAAAATATTTTAGTTCTCAAAATAAAAAATTCTCAAATGAATCTAACACTATATATATATAAACATTTATGTATTCCAACATGTCAATATCTTAGTATAATTAATAAGTAAATAAGTAAATAACCTTAAAAAGTAATACACTGGTACTTATATAAACGTTTAAGTAAAAAAATACAATAATTAAGTCGAATACGTTTAATAATCCCAAAAAACACATATACATTTATGTTAAAAACTACAATATTAAAGTCAAAATATACAATTTTTTAAGTTTTTTATTTTTTTAATTATTAAAGTTGGCTAACCGTCAAGGCCGCCAAGACCGCAAAGGACCGATGTTGACCGTCGTTGACCAGCTGACCGTTAAACCATTAATCGTAGACGGTAAGGTACCGCTAAACAATTAATCGCTGATTAATCACCGATTAATCGCGATTTCTACAACAATGAAAAGAACATAAAGCAAATCACAAAAACTAAAAGAAAATCAGAACTTATGTTGTAAAAATAGATCATGAGAGTAATCGACCCAATCGAAGCTAGAGTCCAAAAAACACCTCACTCGTATAGAACATAAAGGACCAATCAGAAATGAATCACGGGCATATGGCCTAATCTGTTTTTAGAACTGAGAGTCTTCGATGGCGGGTGGACGCCTAATCGATGGTGGTCACCAATGAAAACTACCCACAACAGCTGCACGTCACCAAAAGCATGACATTAGGGAAGACCAAATCCCAAAACATCTCACGATACCGTTAACTACGAAGGTAGTAGAACCATCGCAACCAGAACCCCCAACAAAAACCCTAGTCGCTCCCGCTAGGTTTCATGGCAAAACCCTAGACGGCTTGCAATTGTGGAGCATCAAGGAGAGATACCGAGGTTAATGAAAATAAGAGATAATATATGTGAAACTAGACAAGAGAGAAACCTGGCATTCAAAAATTACAAATGAAGCATTTTGCATCCATTGTGAACAAAATGTGATAAAACGTAAAGCACTTCTACATTTTGCAACAAAAACAAAACAAATATTAAAAGCATAAGGTAGTTGTCCATTATGCAACAAAAAGAGTATAAAAAGTTATACTTTGTATATAGGTAAATACATAGAGGGCACTTACGAGTATTATAGCACATGTATAACTTATTATTATTTATATATACATGATTATACAAACACTTACACGCATATATATTCACTACAAGAAAAAGGATCATTAGTGGCGACGTTTTTAGTGGCGACAATCGCATTAGCGGCGACATTAATAGTGGCGACACCTTTAGCGGCGACATGTCGCCGCTAATGCTCGAAAATATTTTAGCGGGTGTTTTCCCTCCTAACCAGCCTTCTTTTTCATTTTACCAAAAAGAAAAATCAGATCCAAACCTATCTCGATGACACCACAGTCTCTCCCCTTCTCGACACCACAGCCTCCCCGATCTCGACAACACCTCCGTTTGAAACTGTTCTTCACGTTCTACACCACCTCCGTTCAAGCACTCCGGTTCCGTTCACTACTGCTCTTCACAGCCACCTCGATTCCAGTCGACGACGCAATGTGAGTTCCGTTTTCTAATTTGTCTAGCTACTCCACCATTGCTCCTCTGTTTAGAAAGCCAATAACCCCGTTGCTGCTCTTCTAATTTAAAGACCAGCTCCGATTTGAGGTAAAGATGTTTTAGTTTATTTAGGTTTATCTTATGTTTCATGTTTGATTTTGGGGATTTCTATGGTAGTTGCTCTCTGATTTTCTGAAACTATATATGTGTTGTGTCTTTTCTCATGGTAGTTGCTCTCTAACAGTAACGGGTTTGAATTTTGGAACACAACGACAAGGAAACGACGACGACGGGGGAAACCACGACGAGGGAAACAACGATGATGAATGATTGATGGCACATCATCATCTTTAAGTAACTGGTTTTTATGTTCTATATATGTTCTAGTTATTAGTTTGTGCTATTATAACTTGTTAAACTTGTTTCGGATCATAACGGTTTATGTACATTTTGAATAATGTTTATTAACGATGGCATATTGTATGAATTTATCATGTCAATCTGCATTTTTGTTAGTGTGTGTATTCATAAAACTGGAAACGTATAAAATACGAAGAAAAATACGTTTTGTAGGATACAGACCAATAGTGGCGACATAAATAGTGGCGACAAGGGGCAATAGTGGCGACATTATCAATAGTGGCGACATAAAGGAAATAGCGACGACATTCTCGAGCAATAGCGGCGGACTAATAGCGGCGACGAAATAGCGGCGACATGTCGCCGCTAAAGGCAATAGTGACGACATTCATGAGCAATAGTGGCGACATTTGTCGCCACTATTGACCTTAATTTTTGTAGTGATTATACATATATGTAATTCTATAACTACATTATATATACGGGAAAATTATTATATAGATGTTCATTTTTCGTGCGAAGTGTACGAAGTAAGTAACCAAGATGTGTAACATGTATTTTATGTAAGGGTAAAATGGTCAATACGCGCATAAGGTAATAATTACGCAAGTTATATGTTTATAATTAACCTCATATAAAAATACAATAATCACGCAAATTATATGGATAATCATGCAAGTTATATAGCATTATTATACTCAAATTAAAGAGAAAAAATGCTCGCTTTTATGGTTTAATTTTTTTTTTAAAATGATGTCATAAAAAACTTTATAGACGTTTAAAAAAGTTAGGAAAAACTTCAAAAAATTCAATAATGGTAGGCTATACCAGTTTTATCCATCCAACTCTTTTCACGTTTAATATTTCCTTTTTATTATATAAAATTGATTTTCTAGATCAATTGTTCAGAATCATCCCTACACTTTGTACGTAAAAGAGACTTTGTATTTGAATTTCTGTCTATATATACACAATAATATAATATCAATTAATTATCATTATATACAACTAATAATGATAACATTTAATACTTTTTATTATATAAAATTATCGAATAATGAAAATTTATTTTTATATTATATTTTTATTAATAATAGTATTTTCATTATTATTTTAAGAAAACATTTATGGACTTCAATTCAGGAATTAATATTAATGTGACATTTAATGGGCCATAGAATGTGAAAAATGTTAATAGAGTACTCTAAAATAATAGCACCACTCTGATGATCTTATAGCTAGTTAATTTCTTGTGATACATATTCTTTTACATGTATTTTTATTTATTGACTTGATATTTCTTGGATAAATCCGCATATTACATTTTAATTAACTACTGTAAACTAATCAAATGCACGAAGCTAGAACTAATTCTCAGAACTTTATTAAGAAAAACCCCTTGTAGTCATTACATTCCCATCTTTTACAGGAGCTACACATTCTCTCCTCCTATAAATATCGATTGAGAGTTGCACTAAGCATATATATATAGATAGATACATTTTATTACTATATATATATATATATATATATATCCTATTAACCGCTAGAGATTAATTTACATTTCTTTTCAACTAATTCTAGAGAAGAAAAAGAAAAAGAAGAACTCAAAAAACATGAAATGAAACATAGATTAAACCCCTCAAAAACCAAAGAGAGGGAGTATAAACAAACAAGTTAAAAGAAGCCATCACTTTCTTCTAAGGACATGTTCATCAGGTCACTTTGAGCTGCAGCATCATCAAAAAGCCATTTCTCCAGAAAACTAAGAGGTGGCATTTGGTCTTCAATGTTTGGCTTACTTTCACCTTGGAACACACTTGGTTCAGGAGAAACCGACTGCGAAACATCCGAATTGCTGTAATTCGGGTAGTAATTGTGGTTTTGATAGTTCTGAATTAGGTTATTACTAGATCCAACTTGAAGGGAGTTCTCATAACCTTCACTTAGAGGACTTTGAAACTGGTGGTTGATCAATGAACTCCGAGTCGTCTGTGTTGTTTCGATGCTTCCGGAGCTCGTTTGTGACGATTTCTTGGAACTATTCATCCAGTTTGGGAGCAACCGGGCAATGTTCTCGGCACTCGAAGCGTAGGTAGTTGTACTTGGAACCGATGGGGGTATTATTTCAGGTAGATTGATGGATTTGTTGTCAAGAGATAGGGCATCACAAAGGGCTTGTTTGGCCATATGGATATCAGTTTGAAGCCTTCTTTCCCATTGACCTTTAGACATGGTGGTTTCAGATGATGATGATGAGTGACTCCCCTTTGAATTACCTTGCTGACGATGGTGGTGGTGGTGGTTTTCTTGATCTAAGTGGTCATGGACCCTGTCGAGTTTTTTCTTGAGATGCGTGTTCCAGTAATTCTTGATATCATTGTCTGTTCTTTGTGGAAGATAAGAAGCTATTGCTGCCCATCTGCAATCATACAAAAATGAAACAAAATCAATCAATCTTTGTGACCTAAAAATTAGAACTTTTATTGTATAGTAATTTTTTTTTAAGAACATAGTACTTCCGCTACATCTATTAATATAAAACAGCAATTACAAAGAACTGACAGGTAAACGAAAGTTAAAATTCTTGAGAGAAAGATGTGAAATCCTACCTATTTCCAAGAAGGGCTTGAAGATGAATAATCATCTTCTCCTCTTGCTCGGTGAAGTTGCCCCGTTTGATACCGGGCCGAAGATAATTCGTCCAACGCAATCTGCAACTCTTGCTGCATCTTTGCAAGCCTGAATTCACAAACATGATGTAAATTAATTAGTAACAGTTTAACAATAAAAATGACAACTAATAAAGATAGAAAAAGTCATAAAAAAAATCAGTGAAGAAAGTTGCAGGATGCAATAAATAACGTCAATTTAATGATCCAACCAACCCACCTCTAAAAAAAATGTAAAAAATAAATAAAAATAGTGTTAATTACATAAAATCAAGTAAATGAAGAGATCAGTCTATAAAATTACAAGAAATGATTAAGGGAAATATTTAATGATATATACCAGTATTAGTAGGTACAGATCTCCAATTCCCAGGACCATTCTGTTGAATATATGAAACTAGGGTTATGTCTTCTTCGGGTGTCCAGGGCCCCTTTTTCACACCTATCTTATCACAACAAGGTGGTCTTCCCATGGAACCAGTTGGTAGAAGATGATCAATCTTGAAAAAATTTCCAAATTTCACACTCACTATGTGTGTTAGTGTGTGTAATAGTTTCTTGTGAGGGTTGATCAAGGTAAGAGAAAAAATGCTAGAAGTCTTTGGGTTGGGATCAGCTACAAGTAAGGTGTAGACTATATATAGATGTGAAGAAAGAGATAAAGAGAAGAAGAGGAAGAGGTGGTGATGATTTTACACGCTGACCGAAGAAATGGGTTGAAAAATAGCGAAAAGAAATGGCTTCTCTCTCATGAAAACCTCAACAAAGAGTCAAAAGAAGCCAGCAAGAAGCATTTACTCCTGTTTGCAAAAAGTCAGCTGTATGCTTCATACAGATTGTGAGAGATGATAAAGATGGAACCAAAATTAATAGTGATTTTAATTTTTTATTCTAGAAGTTTACTGTACTTATGCATTTAATTATTTCTTTTTTAACAGTCAACGAATCCTCTCAAAAACTCGGTGAGTATTTATACCGCCAGTTGAGTTCATTTCAGAAAAAACTCACCACCATAAGCGGCCGGATGGTAAAACCCTACAAGCTTAGGGATCGAACTTGTGACCTCTCAGTCTAAAGTCTCACCTCATCGTCCATAACCACTAAGATAGTACGTTTGAACAGCCGAACCGAATGCTTACCATAAATCTAAAAGCATCTTTGACACAAGTAATAAACACATGCGTCACCTTTCAAATTAGATTTTTATTAATACTCTAAAATACTAGTTTTTACTCTTATGCTATGTGTAGTGGGCGTTTTATGTCCACATAACGCTCCTCATAGCGTCCGCACATTCCCTGGGGCGTTATGAGGGCAAAATCTTTAAAATCAGAACTAGACTTAACAACTAGTTAACGGCTCTTTTTTTACACTTTATTCATCTATAAATACTAACCAAATTTACTAATTTAATCACACAACTTCTTCTCCTTCCTCTATATCTTTAAATCTTTTAAATTTTCTCTCAAACATACGGTCCACACAACACACATTTAGTGTGTTGAAGTGCGGTGTGTGAAGGCAAGACCATACGTCAAGTGTCTTGTCACACGAATCCATCCATGACTTATCTTCTAATCTTTTTTACCTAGGCATGACCATACGTGGGGTGCATTTGTATTGTTTTGAGGTCTATGTTAAACAACCCATGGCATGACCATACGTCTAGGGAGTTTAGCATTTAGGTTCATTTTAGCATAAGACTTAAAGCACTATGACATGACCATACGTCTAGTGTTTTGAGTCTTCTATGCTACATAGTTTTGATGTATTTTTTCCAGTGTTGAGGTGACATGCGTATGACCATCATGTATTATTTCCAAATATCACGAAGAGACTTGAATAACCTTAGTGGGCGTCTGTACACTTTATCAACTGACCATGTGATTTGTTGTTGTCTTCATTTTTATATTTTTATGGCAACTTGTTAAACCAGCCATAGTTGAGAGTCACCAAGAGTAGTCCAAACCTGAGTGATAGTTTCTTACACTTTTTTATTTCTATCTTCTCATTTTAGTTTGCTTTTCAGCTAAAGATTAAAACAAGAACAACAAAACTAATTACCGACTAGGATCTAGTGACGATTGACTATTGGTAGCTCCCGAGTCCTTGGATCGATACTTGGTTACTTATTGGACTATACTACTATGCGATTGTACGCTTGGCCTCGTGTGTAATTGGTTTATTAAGTTATCATTTTATAAATTTAAGACTCAAAAAGTGTGTAAAAGTATCACCGTTTTGTACTTATACCACACACACATCACATAGACATAGAAACAATCTAATGTACTTGACGTATGGTTATGCCTAAGTACACAAGATGGCCTGAAAATAAGTCATGGATGAGTTTGTGTGACAAGGCACTTGACGTATGGTCATGCCTAAGCCTATTGTCAAACACCTCACCTCAACGGCCCAACATACCAATCAATAGATAAGGCATAGCATTCTAAGGTAGGCATGTCTAATTAGCAATTAGCTATGATGCTAACACACTTGACGTAAACTCATGCTTAAGTATGGTAGCATCACCACATCACCTCACTAGACCATGGTGAAAGCTAGCAAGATGACATGGCTTGAGACACATGAAATAAAACACCCAAGCCTGTACCACCCAAGACCATGAATGGAAATAATATTTCATACATAGACATAAAAAATAAATTAATTTAAGGAACGATAAAGGGCTAAGTCCCCAGTTGCATATCATCTTAAACATGAGGTTAAGAACATCTTAGTTCAATGTCTTGGTTCACCTTCAATGATGAGAGGGTTCATAGCTTGATGTTACCAACCATGGACTTTGTTAAACCAAACCATAATAGACAAGAAGAGAGTCGCCTCAAGATCATCCTTACACAAGTCATAAAAGAACTTAGCCAATCATGGTTGTAGGACAATGAACATAAGTGCAAGAAAACAAGACATCATAGTCATAGTCAAGAATTGCAACAAGCATTCAAAGAATCAAATATTCTTACACACTTAGGGATATGGAATCCTCTCACGAAGAAACTACTATAAACTAACTAAGAAAACAGAAGAAAATTACAAGTAAAAGTCGGATGTAAGTGGTGGCGCACTCCTCCTGCAAATGAGATAAGTGAGTTGGTATTTATAGTTAACTTGATATCTGATCTCTGATTGCTGACGTCTGCCACGATCGTGGATGGGAGCTACACGATCATGTGATGGCTAAACACAGTCGTGGTCACCGGTGGAAGACAAACACGTCATTTTTTGTGTCAGATCTGGTCTCCTTTACTTTTCACAAAAATGTGGTCTTCACATGCGCGGTCATGTTCAACTTGAACACGATCGTGGTCAAGGATGAACATCTACAACATGATCGTGGGCCTCAGAAAATGATTGTGGAGGCGGCCTCCACGATCGTGGTCACAATGGCTACAATTGTGGTCGAAGCTCTGATCAGATTTATTCATCTTTTTTGTACTTTTGATCTCGGGATCTTCAAGGCTTGTAAGTTCAAAATAAAGCAATTAAGAACATATTTAAGACCTTTTACATTCATAACCAACCTAAGCAAGAGATATTTAATGGATTAAAGATGTGTAGTTTAAGACACATCACTCTTCATGAACATTCTCTTTCCTCGTCTACCAATTAAATTAAACAAAAATAATTAAAAATTTATTCTCTTTCTTCTGTCACTAAGGCTATTCGTACCGGTATGCGTTGGGCAAATCGCGACACGTGACAGCCAGTCAGCAAGGGGCTCCATGAAAAAAAATGGTGTAGTCATGGAACCCCTCCCTAATCATTACACAATCATTTTTTTTTAAATCTGTTTTTTTTTTAATTTATAATAAACAAATAAACTAAAACATAATTTCATTAAATAAAAATAAATTACATAATTTTATTTAAAAAAAGGCAAATAAAAAAAGCTACTCATAATATTATTCATTCAAATACTTCTAAAGATCTTACTTAATAAACGACTTTTCATATAACCGTTCATTTTCGATAAGAGATTTTTTCATAACACCCTCATCATGGTCGTAGTCCGGATCTCCCAACATCAACATTCGTCTCTTTTATATTGGGCAACTTTAGCATAACCGAGACTAATCTTCCCCATTTTCACTTTTAGCTTATCCACTGTACGGTTTGTGTATTGAGACCGTCCTTACACGTCATACCGTAGTTAAACACTAATTCACATTTATGCTTATTCAATTAGTTCTTTTACGCGATCCCATTAAACTTCACATTCGTCACTACTAATGTTCGATCACTTTGAACTTCGTCTCCTCTTTAGCCTCCATGATACAAACAATGAACTCGAACTCCTCCTCTTCAGTCCACCAATTTAACATTGTTGGTAGAAAAATATAAAAAATGTGAAAGATTTGAAATAGTAGAAGATTTGAGAGAGAGAGAAGTAGAAAGATTTGTGGTGAAAAGGTGAAAAAGATTGTGAGTTAAATAAGAGAAAAAAATTAATAATTCATTTTTTTACTGTTGTCAACGGTTTAAAATTTTAAAATCAAACACCACAAGGGCACCATGGAGAAAACGCATTCGGCCATTTTTGTCTTCATAGCGCCCCTGGAGGCGGTGTTGGAGTCAATATAGGGCGTCATCGAGGGGAGAACGGGCAGCCTAATGGCTCCAGAGTCATTCGTGAGAGTAAAGACCCGTTTAGGTGTCGCCACGTAATATATATTTTTTTGGGAATACCAATCATTCCGAAAATTTGAAATTCTTTTCAGTTGTTTATGTCATACATATGTCGGGAAAACAAAATCTTTAATTAGATTTTGAACTTTCTTTTTCATAAGATCTAAAAGTTCTAACTCATGCACATATTACATTTAAAAAAAAACTATGTCATTTATTTCTTTTAAGTATTTTGATGTACTATTTACTAATGTTGATTCATAATGATTATTAGGTGTATCAAATATTCAAAGATGTTGATTCAATATTTCTTAAAATATTGTTATTGTACTAATTAGAAATGTTGAAGTAAATCACTAAAAATCAGTGTTCATGGAAGGTAAGTTTTATGTTTTATTTTTATTCAAATTTAATAACAAATGGCTCTGTTTATTATTAGATAAACAATCTGTTATAAAACTTAAAAGACTTTTCCTTAGTTTTCGGCATAACATTTCAATATATATTACTAGTTTTTTATCCCCGTGTGTTACACGGGTTAATTTAAAATTTTGTGGTGATGTCAAGTTTCTTTTTTTATTAATTAAACTATGACTAAACTTTTTGTTTATTATATAGTATAAAGTATAGACAGATATAGATAGATGTAACTTAATAAACTATATAATATATTAAATTAAGTAATTAAATAATTGGTTATTAAATAATTTAGAAGACAATAAATAAATAGTGGATATATATATCCAAAATTAGAAGATCCGCTACAATAAATAAATAGTGGATATATATATCCAAAATTAGAAGATCCGATTGTGAATGTTTATTGGCGGGAAAAATTGTTAAGGATGAATGTGGTGGTGCCACATGGCAAATTGTGGTGCCAAAAACTTTTCTTTTATTATATACTAGTTTTTATACCCCGTGCATCGCACGGCTGCGATAAAAATGTTATAGAACTTTTTAAATTGTAATTTAGTAAATTATATTATATATTTAATTTAGTAATTAAATAATTAGTTATTAAATAATTTAGGATGCAATAAATAAAAAGTCGGATATATATATCTAAAACTTTTCTTTTTAAAAGAAAAAAGTTTTTTTTAAATAATTATTTAATTATGTTAGTGATTATCTCTACAATAAATATATTTTATTTATTACCTTGGAAATACAAATAATTGATTAATTATGGTGGTTGATTATCCCTACAATAAATATATTTTACTTATTGTCATGAAAATAAAAATTAATTGATTAATTAGGCTTGTGATTATCCATACAATAAATAATTTTTATTTATTGCCATGAAAATACAAAAACTCAAAATAAGAGGGAATGATTTAAGAGGAAAAATTATTATGAGGTTGAATGTGAGAATGAAATGTGTCCAAAAACTTTCCTTTTATAATAATAGATGATAATGAAATAAAATATTTTATAATACATGTATAATATTTAGTTAAAATATTATTATGAATAAAGTATTATAAGTATTATATTAATGTACTAAAGTATATGCAATAAAATATATTATTTTAATAAAATATAATATATAAGCAATAAAAATATTATCTTGAATAAAATATTAACCTTAATACTAAAATTTAGTATTTGGATAATTACCAACTTTAATATAAAAATTTGTATTTTAATAATTAATTATTGGATAATTACTTATTAAAAGTTTAAACTAAATAAACCCTAATATGGAAATTTACTATTTGGATAATTATTTATTTAAACTTAGATTTAATCCAAAAATTTGTGGTGATGACAAGTGTCATTTTTTACTAATTAAAGTAGGAACAAACTTTTTGTTTATTATATAGTTTAGATATAGATGACTTCTAGTTTTACTAAAAAAAAATCTATATACAATGATCATTATTTGTTAGGATTATGTAAATATGTTTTAAATTGGCTTCATTTATAACACAACTTCACATTCTTTAAATTTCTTTACACAATTGTTTAAGAAAATAATCACTATTCGATGGTACTTATGAAATTTCTTATTGTTCTTATTTTTCTATAATATCTTCATTTTCCTTTCTATACATGTATAATAAATGATTACGAGCTTAAGCCCTTCACCATATGAAAATAATATGGTAAAAAAACAACCTTCTAGTTTATGTGATGGTAAAAAAGTTTTGACTATCAATTTAATCTATATGTAATTAATTTAAGTCATAAGTTACTTTATATGAAAAGTTATATCCGTTTATGTTAGGAATATTGGATTTTAATAATCTCAATTATTACCTATTGGCGGATATTAATCCGTATTTTATTTATTCTGTACAATAAACCAGATTTGAAATCTATTAGAATTTATTGAACTATCGTTAAATGACCACTAACACCGTTAAGTAAAATTTCAATTTTGATAACTGGGCATCACGGTGGCGTCTTATGTGACATGTTTTTTATGACCGGGCTCAAACACAAATGTTCTTTTTATGATTTTATATGTTTTGATGCTATAAAGAAATGTTTTGCTTAGGATTTTTGTAGTTTTAATCAGGATTGATTGTTTTTTGAAAATTTTCTTCACATACATCAAAAACATGTCAGATAAGTCACCACCATGATGCCCAATCATATAAAAGTGAAACTTTTCTTAAGGGCGTTTGTGTACATTTGACGCCGGTCTAATAGACTCTAATATCTTTAAAATCTGATTTATTGTAGAGAATGATGAAATAAGGATTAATATCGGCAATAGTCAATAACTAAAATTATTAAAATCCAATATCCCTTTATGTTATTAGCACATGTACGTTTAAAAGTTATAATAATTAGTTACATATAAAAAGTTATTAATTAGATCATTTTTTCTCAACCCCGTCTAATACAAACAGATAAATCAAGTGCATTATAATGTAATATATTTTTTCAAAACCTCTGGTGTTTTGATGCACACTAAATAATTAAAAAAACAAATCATATTTCCATTTATGGAAACCATTATAGAATAGTAATCAAGTTTTAAGTTTGTTCCAATTAAACCACTAATACTTTTGTTATCTCACTTAGATCACTCAACTTAATCCTATATTTTTTACCTATAATAAGAGGTTAACATGCCTATAGCATTTATTTTCTTTTTCTTTTGTCATTAATTTTCTTTTTCTTGCTTTAATATATCTTAAAACAGATTAAAAATATATTTATTATTATGATCATTTTTTTTAAGAAGAAATTTTAACAATCGTTTTCTTTTCCCTTTTCTTTTTTAATACATCTTATGTGATTGGAATAGAATTTAAACTTAGATTACTATATTTTATAAAGTTTTCCATTTATTTTCATATTGAGTGAACGTGAGGATTTTTTGCACTTTTAATAACAGTATTCCGGCTTTCCCACGTAAGCATAAGAAAGAAGCCAAGATGAAGAAGGAAAGGGTCAATCGAAATGATAAAAATAGACGATGAACAAACAGATTTATATAAGAGTTTTAGATTAATAATTGCCACCGATAGTAAGTTTGACCTCATACTAGAAAAAAGAAACATCACTCTATTTTTTAGAGTTTTCGTTTCACACCTATCAACTTAAACCGGTATGAACATATTAGGGTTTTGGTCCAAAAGTTTCATTAATTACACTCTTAGGGGCTGTTTGGTTTACCTCTTAAGGAGGTTTGAATGGTAAATTGTCTTAATCGTACAGATACAGGCTGTTTGTTTGGAACCTCTAAATGGTAAAAATGTCTGAATCACTAAGAGATTTACCTTAAAAAATGTCTTATTCATCCAGTCTTCTACACAAGTCTTTACCATCCAGACGCTTATTCATTCAGCGCTTAATGAAACAGATTAAACCAAACAGCCCCTTAGTCTAACACTATGTCCAAACGTAACACAAATCGTCTCTAAAGTATATCAGTGTGAGGAATTAGAAAAAAAATCCTAAATTATACTCTTTAAATTTTACTCATTCAGCTTTCTTAATCGTTCACTTAGCAAGCTCATATCATCTGATTCCTTTTTTTTAATCAATGACAGTTATTGTTTTTTTACACAAAGCGTCATTTCTCTTTTGAACATCTCCTGTAATATTATGCAAGCACACGCATGCACATACGCACACATGACCCAAACTATTGTGAAATAAATTATATCAATATATGTGTTGTGAATTAGAATTTAGTACCATGGCTAGAAAATTGTGACCATTAACACATATGAACTCGTAGTTTTTCATGATGTTGTTTGAAGAGGTGGTTCGTTGTACTCGCAACACTTGGCATTTGTATTGTGCAAGCACACGCATGCACATACGCCCGCATACGGTACATTAAATTTTTGGAACTTCTATTTTTATATGCTTGATGTCGCATTAGAGTTGAAATCGTCAAAGACCCAAAGCACAATGCATATCTATTTGTATATATGGATATCAATGATAAAATTAGTAAATATGGTGTGTATCCCCATATTGTAACTTCATCTTTGAAAATTAGAGGATGTTATGAACAAGTCAAATTTCATATAAAATGTAGAACAATTTACTAAGCATTGAAAAGTAACCTTATAACAAGTCAAAGAACTCTTAATCAGATAAATAATATACTTTATTGATTTCCATCAACATATAGAGCCCGGAGCATCTCAGAATTTTTATTTTGCTCAAAACATCAAGAACTTACCACATGCAACCTTTAAATCATTAAAACTGCTCTTGGCATTTTCTGTTTTTTAAGTTTTACTCGTTGTAATTTCACACTATCGCGTATTCATATCGTTTTTTTTTAGTTTTTTCTATCGTTATAATTTACTGTGATTTCATGGTCTTTTTGTATTTGTGTTTTTTTACGTTTGCGTTTTAGCAATTCAACTATTTTGTATACCCGCATTCCTGTTGCAACGCTCAGGTAGTAAAATTTGCCTGTTTATGTGCAGGTGGTAGGTTGTGAGGTAAAGTTTACTATTCATATTGGACAAATTGTCGGATGCCACACCGTGCTTTAAATGGTTGGGTGCCACATGACAGATCGTTTTTTTTCTCTAGTTTTTGAGGTTTCATTCGTTGTAATTTCATACCATTGTGTTTCCATTTCATTTTTTTATTTTTCTCTATTATTATAGTTTAATGTGATTGCATAGTCTTTTTTGTATTTGTTTTTTTTTTCTTTACGTTGCATTTTAACAATGCAACTGTTTTGTGTACCCGCGGCATTCGCGCCGAAACGTTCGCTTAGTGAAATATTTCTTATATACTTTCAAAGCCGATTTACCACGCCGCAACGCATACAGGTCGTTTTTTCAAGTATTTATTACAAATCGACGTTTCATTTTATTAGAATTTAACTTTTTACATACTATAAAATCAATAGGTTAACAATATGTATAATAAAAATGGTGGCGTCAATATTATAGCTTATAGCTTGAAAGTCTAACTCTAACCTTTCGTGTTTTTGTCAAGAAGAACATCCAAAATCGTGATGATACTAGTTTTTGGAGTCGCAATTAGTTTGGAAACTAAATCATCAAATAGCCAAGCCCAAGCTTGTTATGTTGGAGTAGGAACAAGTTAACATTGTCTTGTTGTTACTAGTTAATGGGCTTGAATGTCATTCTTTAATAGTAGAGGGGTAAATGTGAAACTTTGATTCTTAAGTTGTATTGAGTCTCATTAGTTGGTTGTTAATAGTTAGTTAGAACTCTTGTTCTGATTTGTAATCTTCTTCGTACATTTTAAAAAATTATGTAATAGTGAAGAGACCATATATAATCAATAATACTTCATATTTGATTTCATTATATTTGTTTGGTGTTGTTAATCTAGTTCAATTTCTTATTTCAACAAATGGTATCAGAGCCACTATACCTCTCAAATTCAAAAAAGGGATCAATCGGTATTCGAGTTGAAATCGAAGATGGTGTCAACGAAGTTTGAGATCAAGAAGTTCATTGGCAAGAACGATTTTCGTTTATGGCGAGCAAAGATGAAAGCCCTTTAGATACATCAAGGTGTTGTCGATATTCTGCTCAAAGAAGCAAAGTTACCTGAAACCTTAACCAATACAGAGAAGAATGGTGTTTTTTTAGAAAGCGCATAGTGCGATTATACTAAGTTTGAGTAATCGTGTTCTTCGAGAGGTTTCAAAAGAAAGAACAGCATTCGGTGCTTGGACTAAAGATGGAAAGCCTGTATATGATGAAATCATTAGCAAATTGTCTCTATCACAAGAAGATACTCTATACGTTCATATGTCATCAAGTAAAACACTTGAAGATCACACTGATGATTTTAACAAACTTGTATTAGATTTGGAAAACAACTCTTCTCATGACGAGTCCAACTAATGGGTATGAAAGTGCAAATTAGGTATTGATGGTTGCAAAGTCCAATGGTGTATTAGAAGATTGGATTATGGATTGAGGGTGCTCCTATCACATGACTCCAACAAAGATTTATTTAAAGAGCTAAAGAAGGAAGGTCTTGCTATTACATTGTGGCAGATGATAATTAAGGCTTGTCACATTGTGGGTCTTGGTACTATTACAATGAAAATGGAGAATGTTACAGAGGTGGTCAGTTGGATCTCAAAGATGTGACCTATATTCCTTATTTATGTAAGAATTGCATTTCACTTGATGCATTTGAAAGTGTGAGCTAAAAAAAAATGATAAAGGTTAGGCAATATGAGTATGTAGGGTTTGGAGGAGTTAAAGAAGCAAAAAGTAATAAGTGAATTGTGTGAGTTTGGGTATATTATGGGAAAGCTCATAGGGTTAAGTTTTAAGGAGTTCATTATACTAAGGAAAAGATAGATTATGTATTTATGTGCATTTTTATGGATCTAGCTAGAGTAGCGTCAATTATTGATGACTACTTTAGAAGAGTTTATGTCTATATTCTTAAACATGAATGATGTTTCTAAAAAAAAATTATTATTAATAGAGCTAAAATTAAATAAAAGGTATCTCTTTTTAGTCTCATAGTAGTAGTGACTAGGTCTTTCTTAATAATAAAGTTATTGATCTAAAATAAATGAAACATGCTTTACGTGGTGTTGCTGCTTTTATTTTCTCTAAGACACCAATTAATTAAATCAGAATTTAATCACCAATTCTTAATCACCCCTCAAGTCAAATCAACTTTATTTTTGAGTTTTACTAATAGCTAATTGTCTCCTTATAATTAAAAAATTAAATATTTACCTATCATGAGGAGATATTTATTAGATGACTCATAAGTTATAAACCGAGCTATATATAAACAGTTTATCCATTAAAATAAATAAACAGGTTAAACAGATTGTTTATGATATAAGAATTTTTCTAATATGTGTCCTAAGGGCACACATAAGATTCAATAAATACACCTCGAAAACTGAAAAAGATACCAATATTCTTTTTGAAAACTGAAAAATATACCAAGATTTATCTTGAAAATGAGAAATGTATAAAGATGTTTCTTAAAAGTGCCTTTAAGACAAATATTAGAAAACCCATGATATAATCCACAAGTATAAAATCTTTTGAAGATATCAAAACAGACTTGACTTTGTGTAAAAATTGTGAACCCAGTCAAGGACGAGTGGACAGTGGACACGATAGCATGGGGGATTGCAATAATTTAGCCAACATAGATCCACATCAAAACTGAATGCTGGGCCTCCAATCAATCACAGCCCGCCACGTGTCAGGCAGACACATGTGCGGTAAAGAATGAACTCTCTCCAGTTCTTATCAATTTATCATACCGAGTAATTGGGCCTTCTACGTGACGGGTCCACTTCCAATTCTAAAAAGCTATATTTTATTTTATTAGGCTGGACGTTGCCGGGCCTGGCCCACATGAATTGATTTGGGCTTTCAATACAAGATTCTGATTGGACGCAAATCCGACACATGGCAGCTGGCACCAGGATAGATGGACACGTTGGGCCTAATTGTGGTCCTCAACGTCGTGATTTGTAATGGTTGTTGACTTTTGTGTAAAGGGCTGGTTAATTTCTGGGGCCAGTTGACAAAGTCAAACCAAGTGTGGATAGATCAAATTATGTTGTGTACAAATTAGAATGATTTTTTTTGTACAATGATAGTTTTTGCTTGTTCATACCGTGATCTTGCTTGCTCACATTGATTGTATATTGATAATTTTTAAGATAGTTTTATGCTAAAGTGATAGATTTTCTTTGATTAAAAAATTACCAGTATAAATCCTTGAATTGCAGGTGTGAGTTGCGGTTTATCCTCTCATATTCTTATTTGGTTATGATATCGATCTCTTTTTGTTTACTATTTAAGATGTTTATAGATTGCAAATATGTATGCGTGTATAGACAGAGCCGTAGCTGAGGATTTAGAGGGCTTGTTCGAGATAAAAAAAAGTGGGCCCATTCAGAAAGAATTTACAAATAGAAAAATTCTTAAATAAGAAAACATTAAGTTATAGCAATAAAGATAAGAAATTTGTAGTTTTAAAATGACGTCTTTAATAGCAAATTCATTAATCAAGTCTTCATAATTCATAACATCTAATATTTCATTCTCGATATCTATATTATATATAAAACTTTTAAAAAATATAGGCCCCATAAAATGATGGGCTATGTTCTGTCGTACCTTCCGCACATGCTCGCCCCCTATGTGTATAGATCAAGTATATGGTGTTTTGTTAAATATAAATAAATTGTACTTTCGATATGACATTATGAGAAGTTAGCTTTTATATGTTGTAAAATTTTGAAAATATTAGTCATTGGTACATTAGTCATTGGCCTAATTCTTCGATTCAAGCCCTCCCCCGTGTTTGGTCCGACCATTGTCCCGTGATCCTCAAATCCACCGGCATTGACTTTGGACCGCGGCCTTTCAAATGCTTTAACTCCTGGCTTGCCTGTGATGGGTTTGATGCGGTTGTCTCCAACGCATCCCACCTGCCTACGGGTGTTGGAAGGGCTGACAAGAAATTTTTGTGCAAGCTCAAAAATATCAAAGGCGCAATTAAAGTTTGGAATGCTACACGGTTGGCTTCTAACTCGTTGTACCAAACTGTTCTGCATCAGGAGATCGACAATCTCGATCTTATAGCCGAATCCCGATGTCTCACGGTCGATGAGAAGGCTACCCGTCTCCTTAAGAAAAAGGAGGTCTCCGAGCTCGAAGCTCTCAAAATTAAAGACCTCAAGCAGAAGGCTCGTGTCAAGTGGGCTCTCGAGGGTGACGAGAATTCTCGTTTCTTTCATGGGATTATTAACACTTCTAATTCCAAGAGAAATATTCATGGCCTTTTCCTCAATGGGTGTTGGGTCTCTGTGCCCACTGTTATTAAAAACGCAGCAGCTAGCCACTTTGCTAACCGCTTTTTCGAACCGCGCTCGTTCCGTCCTTCCATCCCCCCTGATGGTTTCAACTCTCTTTCTCGTGATGAAGCTTCTTCAGTTGCATCACCTTTTTCTTTGGTTGAGATCAAAGCCGCCATTTGGGATTGCTCGGGTGACAAAAGCCCCGGCCCGGACGGTTTTAATTTCCGTTTTCTTAAGCGGTTTTGGCACCTCTTTAAAGACGACTTGATGTTGGTGTTTGATGAATTCTTTGATTCCGGTACCATCAGTCACGGTTGCAACTGTTCATTCATTGCCCTCATTCCTAAAAAGCATGGCCCCCTCAACCTTGATGATTTCCGCCCTATTAGCCTCATCGGCTCTTTGTACAAAATCATTGCCAAGGTGTTGGCCAACCGCCTTCGAGGGGTTATTGACTCTTTGATTAGCGAATCTCAATTTGCCTTCATTAAGGATCGTCAAATTCTTGAAGGCCCCCTCATCCTCAACGAGATCCATGCTTGGCTTAAGCACGTGAAAGGCAATGCATGCTTCTTTAAAATTGACTTCGCAAAAGCCTTTGATTCGGTTAATTGGCCGTTCCTTATTGACTTATTAAGAATCATGGGCTTTCCGGATCGGTGGTGCAATTGGATTTTTGGGTGTCTTTCTTCCGGTAGATCCTCCATTCTCATTAATGGATCTCCTTCTCGCGAATTCTCCTTCTCGAGGGGTCTTCGTCAAGGAGACCCTCTTTCGCCTTTCCTCTTCATCATTGTGATGGAAGCCCTTCATGTGCTCTTGGTTAAAGCCAAAGGGTTGGGTCTAATCAACGGCATCCAACTCCCCAATAATGGTCCAAACATCTCTCACCTCTTCTTTGCGGATGATGCTATATTTCTTAGCGATTCTTCGGTGTCATCCCTTCAAAACCTTAAAGGGGTGCTTAGTTGGTTCAATTTGTCTTCCGGCCTTTCCATTAACCTTCATAAAAGCAAGCTCTTTGACATTGGTATTGATGGCCTTCGGCTCAACATTTTGGCTTCCTCCATTCATTGCCAATCGGGGTCCATTCCTTTCACTCATTTGGGACTCCCCATTGGGTTGAATATGAACCGCATCGCCAATTGGAATTGTGTCCTTGAAAAAATCATTAAACGCCTCTCTTCGTGGAAAGCGAAGGTCCTTTCCTTCGGAGGCCGGTCAACCTTAATAAAGTCGGTGCTTGGTTCCATTCCCCTTTACTACCTCTCGCTCTTCCGTGCTCCCGTTCATTCCTTGAGATCTATGGAATCCCTTCGTCGTAAATTTTGTTGGGGTGGCGACAAAAAAATTTCATGGGTCTCTTGGCGCATTATGTGTGCGTCTAAGCTTAGGGGTGGGATGGGCTTTGGCTCCCTCCATGCCATGAACCTTGCCCTCCTTGCTAAATGGCTTTTTAAATTTAAGGAAGATCGTTCGAAGCTTTGGGTGAAGGCTATTGAGGCAATCCATCACTCCAACCACAATTGGAGCGTCTTTCCTTGTAAAAGATCCATCCTTGGGCCGTGGAACTGCATTGTCAAAGCTTGTTCCGATCTCAAGGCTTTGGGCGTTGATTGTGAAAGCAAAATCCGTTGTTGGCTCGGCTCGGGATCGGCGATAAAATTTTGGACGGATAATTGGAGTGGGTTTGGGTTGCTCAAAGACCGTTTCCCTCTTTTATTCCATCTTGAGTTTGAAAAAAATGTTTCTGTTTCTGCTCGAATTCCTTTTCCTAATTCTCCTTTTTTTCGTTGGAACTGGGCATGTCCTTTTTTGCCCCCTGTTGCCAATTCCCTTATTTTGGATTGTGAGAATCTCTTGGCCAATGTTTCCGGTTCAAACTGTTTAGATTTTTGGGGTTGGGACGAGGGGGGTAGAAAGGATTTCTCGGTTAATTTGGTTCGCAAGGAGGCTGAAAAGTCTCTTTTGGGCTCTTCGGACTTCGACTTCCTTTGGTCTAATTGGATCCCGCTCAAGGTAAACGCTTTTGCTTGGAGGGCGGGGATGGATAAAATTGCTTCAAAGGTAAACCTCTCCTGTAGAGGTATTGTTTTGGATACTCTTTGTGAAGGATGCAACTCCTTTCAAGAGACTACGGATCACATCCTTATCCGTTGTCAAAAGGTAAAAATTATTTGGAGCCTTATTCTTCAATGGTGTAAACTTCCTCCGGATCTTCCCTCTTCGGTTCGTGAAGCCCTTGGCATGCATCTCTCTTCGGGGCCTTCAAGGAATCTCTCCCGTGCTCTCCGTTGCATCTTTATAACCTCTCTATGGGTTATTTGGAAGTCGCGGAACGACCTCCACTTCAACAACCGGGCTAATATATTTGATGAGATCATCGGGGATATAAAGTTTTGGTCTTTTACTTGGGTTAAAACTAGGGGAAAGTTATCGGCTATCGATTGGTCGTCTTGGTGTAATTTCTCTTTTTCTTTGTAATGTTTTTCTAGCTTCTTGCTAGTTTCTTAAGATATCTTGCCGTTCAAAAAAAAAAAAAAAAAAAAATTTGGAAGGAAAAGTCACATCCATTTAATGGCCGTAAGTTTGATGATTCATAAAGTAGGCTCCTACATTTATACTTGTGTTATCAATTGTGATAGATAAGCTGTTCACTAATTCATAACTAAAATAATACTGATTTGGTACGTAAAAGACTAGTAACGAAAATCATCAGGGGCTGTTTGATTTGCACTCATCCAATCCGGTCAGTAGTCAGCATTTTTGTTTAGCCCTAATATATACTTTTCTAAATGTTTGTTTAATGTACTTTAAAAAGATACACAACGACTCTAACTGATTCCCCAACCAGGCTCCTACCATAAAAATCTTATATTTATTCCTACACGACGGTTCCTTCACAGTTTAAACCAGTGTACCTCTCAACCCAACCCGATTCCTATACCGATTGTGATACGTTTTAGTTTTAAACTCGGTTTCGGTTCTGGAACTAGTTTTGTTAACACCTCTACATATGAACATGTTGACTTGATTTCATATCTTAATGGGTTTGTGTTGTATGTTGCATGTTGTGGTGTTCTTTTTCTTTTCTTTTTTTGTCTTCTTTTCTTATTGTGAAAGCATCGGATCATAAATTGTGTGCAATGATTGGCATGCAAAAGATAATTTAAAAAAACACAATGGAAATTATGATTTGACTTTTCTGCTATTTTATGAAATTGTATCTGTGTTTACTGTGTAGATGATCTTTATATTTATTGTAACGACCTGTATAAAGATTCATGAGTGAGTATCGAATATCTTTTAATTATCTGTTAAATTAAAAATCATACTTCTGAAAGGTGATTGGGTTAAGGGGTATGTCAGTCATGACCTATTTATATAAGAATGGGTTGATTTTAATTCTTTTTAAAATTACCTATAGATCAAAAAGGGTCGTTTTATATTATATAACGTATCAAGACCGATCACATATAATGGTTGCTAACCTAAAACGGGTTTAAGCGGCTCCGCTCCCACGATAATTTCTTATCGATGACATGTGACATCTATTTGTCGCCGAAACCACCTACTCCGCCACCGGCCCACCGCCATCGCCACCACCACGACTTGGCGCAGCACTCAATACTTATGACAGACCTAGACCTGTATAAAATTAATTAATGATGTATTTTATTTTCCCACTTTTTAAAACAATAATTTGAGGAACAAGCAAGGAGCCTCTTTGCTATTTTCTAGGATGGCTACTGGGCTAGCTAGCAAATGAAAATCGGCCCAAAATCTAAAACTCACGTATCATTGTGTATGTGCAAAAATATATTTGGGGCATGATTATCATTAGAGCTGGCGGTATACCATCGTGAAAGGGGAGCGTGATGGTCGTCTACGTGATACAAAGCCACAGCGTGGAATCATCCCCACCTGCGCATGATCTAAGTGTGATGGGTGGTGTGATGTTTGGGCGTGGAAATCGTCACAAGAAATATTAGGCGTGAAGAGGAGAGAGGGCGGGGCTTGCTCCAATAGAATGATGACACATATGTTTTTTTAATTATTTTTTTGGTTTAAACTAAAAAAAAAATAACTCAACACTACACACGGACACACCACATCACACCATGTATACACCTTGTGTGTGATGAAATGGTGTGATTCAGTCAGCGTCCACGTGACACTCATCACAGCCACATCACACTATGTATAACAGATGCATTTGGCATGTTTTGAGCTCCCTTCATAACTTTGTGTCTTTGTAGTTTGTAGTATAGTTGTTTACTTGTTTTATAAAAAAGAAAAAACGTACATAACTTTGTATAGTATAGTTGTATCAATGTTGTGTTTTATAAAACATACATGAATTTAAATATTTACAAGTACAAGTTAATAAATAAGTGATGTGGGAGGTTTTTAAAAAAAAAAAAAAGAGTTGATTTTCAAAAGAAATAAATAAACAAAATAAAAGGTCCTCTTTAACAAAAAAACCATCTTTTTGACAAACTCAAACGATCCAAACGTAAATACAAAAATACTACATTACAATGTTAACATTAGAAAATGAATGTTCAAAGTTATGCTACACTACTGCACTCGTTACACCCACTAACTTTAAATGCTAAAAGAAAATTAAAAAAAAAAAGTCTAAGAACTTTAGAAGAATAAGCCTAAAAATTCTTATTTAGTAGGAAAACATTATAGGACATGAACAAAAAGTTAAGGGAGGGTAAAATGATAAAAACATTTTAGCGTATCAAGGAAAAAACCATGAGGAAATGTAAAAATAATGTATAGGACAGTAAAAAAACAAAGGGTGGCGAAACGGTAATTATTAAAACAAATACATGGTGTATTTTGTAGATATGTAAAGGTAATTAATGATTGTCGTTTATAAGACGCAATCAGAGCCGTCAGATCTAGGGCATTAGCAGAGAACAAAGGATTTAACTCTGCTCCGCCGTAGCAACCCCGCCCTTGTTTTCTCTCTCGATTCAATTTAACGATGGTGCAGCGTCTGACGTACCGGAAACGCCATAGCTATGCCACCAAATCAAACCAACACCGGGTCGTCAAAACCCCTGGTACATTTTCCACTTATTCTGCATTACGATTCTGCTTAATTTGTCTGATCAAATTGTTGCTGTTCCAGGTGGAAAGCTGGTTTATCAGACCACAAAAAAGCGAGCCAGTGGACCTAAATGCCCTGTTACCGGAAAGAGAATTCAAGGGGTAACGTAATTTCTACTTTTTGCATTTTGTTTATGAGCGTGTGTTATTTGATAATTAAGTTGTTTAATTTGGGGATTATGGGACTTTACATGCGTTTTCTACAGTCAACATTTTTTTTTTTTTTGAATTTGAACACAACAAACATTTTACATAATTACATTCATGTTAGATAGTATGTTCTAAAGTTTGAGTCTGGCATTACAATATACTTGGACCAGTTCATGTAGATTATCTGCATTTGGGAATTGGGATTGATATAAAGGGTGGATTCATTCGTTTATAATCGAAATTCGAAACAAACAGCTATGATTTTGGATAGAAACTGATAAAGTTGGTAAAAAGGATGAGAACAGTTCTGTTTATGTAGAAACACCAGGCATCTGAATTAGGGTTTGCAAGTTCAAATCGACATTAACCTGAAAATCGTGTTAGACATATAAACCCGAACACGACGCGAATATTTAAGGGTTGACCCAAACTCTGCGTGTTTAACTCTATTTTTACTATTATCGTTCTTTTCTTGTATTAATGCTTTAAATTTACAAGTTTACAATAAAAATACAAATGTATACCAAACAATTACAGTGTAGTTATAGATTTTATCTTAATTTCTCTTTTAAATGTTAAGTTTTGGCAAAGATTATAATACCAATTTTACTTTTGATATAAAATGCATTTAAGAAATAAAATAAAAAGTAAACTGGTTATACTGGTGAGGTTTGACCTGAAACTGACCCGAAACTGTTTAATACTAATCCCAAACCCTTTAATCTGGATAGAAACTGATAAAGTCAGGAGGGGAGATGATGTCTAACTAAAGATGATGTAGCGACCTTTATTCATCGATTCGTTAATTAACTGTTTAAGTTTACTTTCAAGCATTTAGTTGTTAAAGAATATCTTATTTTTCTGCAGATTCCTCACTTAAGGCCAGCGGAATACAAAAGGTCTCGGTTGTCAAGGAACAGAAGGACAGTTAACCGTGCATATGGTGGTGTATTATCTGCTGGTGCTGTGAGAGAGAGGTTCGTGGAAACCCTTTGCGAGTTTTGTATTTGTTTTTATGTTTTTGTCATTAACAACATATTCGTGATTGTTTGTTGCAGGATTATTCGAGCTTTCTTGGTTGAAGAACAAAAGATTGTGAAGAAGGTCTTGAAAATCCAGAAGACAAAAGAAAAGCAAGCTGGAAAGAGTTAAAGACAGTGTTTTTAATGAAGGTTTTTGGAGTAATTAGTGTGTTTTCGAGGAATTTGAATTCGGCAAAGTTGTTACCAGTTGTTAACGTTGCATATTTCTGTTGTATGGACGGATTGATGTTCAATCTCAACGAATATGTTATTTTAAATGGATTTATTTTCTACATTTTTCAAATTCAGGACCTGTAGTTTTCAATGATCAAATCTTCCATTAGTCATTCCCAATTATAGTTTACTTCAAGCTTGTGATGGTCTTTTATGATGCTTTGTGTCTAGAATTAAACATCGTGATTTGATACCATCACCATTGCTATAAAACATGAATGTTCCCGGGTAGAGTTCAAGAAAAAATAAAATATAAAGTATTAGCACCTGAAACATGAAGCTGATTAAGAACTGGAATCCGGTGATTGGAAGTCTCCCTCTCTATTTCTTTTCTCTATTCTGCGCCCCCTCCTCCATCATTAACAAACCCGAATCCCTTAAAAGAAACTTCTTATGGGGTTGCTCACTGGATCACAAAAAGATACCATGGGTTTCGTGGAATCAAGTATTAGCACCTAAAACAAATGGGGGTTTCGGCATTGGCTGCTTAAAGGCGGCAAACGTGAAGTGTCCTTAGTTGCTCAACTCACACATAGGATCCAACACTACAACTTCCTGCAAGGCCATGAAGACAAATGGGAATGGCTCGCTACTAATGATTTGCGCTTTTACACAGCAAGTATCCATAGGTCCTAGAGGATTCAATGGGTAATTTGACACCGAACACCATTGGTCTGCATGGGCATAAAAAAAGGTAACATTTTTACCTGGAAAGCTGCACTAAACAATAGTTATGCAAAAGAGGCTTTCCCATTCAAAACAAAATGTGTTCATGGTGTTCAATGGCGGAAGAATCGGTTAGTTGTCTACTAATACACTGCAACCTGGCCTTAAAAACCTGGGAATTTGTCATTAGGTGGTGCAAAAACACATTCCCTGCCTTGCATCTGTGGAACTGCTGTTCACTTGGGTAACATCAGAACAATGGCCTTCACAAACCAGAAATTCATTGATCCTAATTGTAGTCGCAACACTTTGGGAAATTTGGAAAGCGAAAAATCGGAAAGAGTATGAGAACATGAATATACATCCACGGAGAATACTTGAAGACATTAAAACAAACGCGTACCTGTGGCTCTAGCACAAAGCGAAGTTGACGGATCAAGATTGGTCTCACTTTTGTGACATTGCATTGTATTTCCTATAACTCCTACTGATGTTTTTTCTTTGTTTCGCCACCCTTCTCTCTCTTGTATCTCTAGCTTCTCGTTCGTTTTTTTTCTAATAAAATTTTCCGTTGAAAAAAAATTTGAATGCAAATCATTACATCCATCTCGACCAACCGAAGATTAAAAATAATTAATTGATGCTTTTGTTAGTTTTGTTATAAAGAATTAACCTAAGTTTACAATGTTTTTTTTTTCTTTTATAAATAACATTTATATCATCTCAAAAGTTTACATGGAAATAAAATGCAAACGAACAAAAAATTGATCTGTTAACCCATTTTAGATAGCAAAATTAAGCTGTTTAAAAACTAAATTCATAGATCTTGGTGTCATAATATTACTAGGAATGACATGTTAGACCCTACTAAGTAGTTTAACGACATCAGGTGCGAGAAAACAAATGTATAAATATATAAATTTAAAAAATACAATTTATTTCAAATTTAACACGTGAAATGACTTTATTGTGTTAAAAATTATCGAAGACTTTGTGAGACAAAATGGAAAATGAGTTGTTTTTTATGTAAAATACTGTTAACAAACTTTTTTGAGGAAAAAAGGATAGTATATTGGTTTTTAAAAAATCACAATTATGTTTAAATTTAACACGTGAAACGACTTTATTGTGTTAAAACTTATCGAGGACTTTGTGAGAGAAAATAGAAAATAAGTTGTTTTTTAATGTAAAAATTTATTAACAAACTTTTGTGAGGACAAATAGATAGTATATTGGTTTTCATAGTATTTGAAAATATATATAACAAAAATCTGTCAAGAGTGGGATTTGAACCCACGCCCTTTCGGACCAGTACCTGAAACTGGCGCCTTAGACCAACTCGGCCATCTTGACATTTGTTCTTAACTTTCGAAGATCTTTTATAATACCGTTTTTCTTAAAGGTTGATTATAAGAGAAAAGATCAAATATCCCAATTGAATTGAAGTCACTATCCAATACTCCAATAGTATCAACTATAAACTAATTATACAATAATTCATTCAAAGTTGGTTGATCTAACTTTTATGCAAATAAAAAAAACTTATAAGAGTATACTATATTAATGGTTCATGTGATCTAATCGAAATTAGAGATGTTGTCATCTTTACTAATTTGTTATAAAATATAATTAAACTATCTTTTCTTTTTTATATTTACACTTTAACCCCTTGAATGCTTCTAATTATTTTTCGTTTGTCCATAAAGATAAATAGTTTATTGTTCAAAGTTTTTTTTTCCAAATTTATTTGTAAATAAATTATTCTCCTTATAATAAACTCTCGGTTTTATATATACGAAGCATTTTGTAAAATTCAATTACTCTTCGTTAAGTTTTTTTTATCTCATTTCAGTTACTAAAAAACTAAAAATATATCTTATAGTTGATGATCAGATTAATTTTATCTTTACAAGAGCCTTGACTCTTTTTTATTGATCATATTTAAGTTTGTGGAGTACTTTAGAATTATATTACGCATCAATAATTTGTGTTTGTGGGTTGAGGAGCTCTATTTCTATTTTTTTCTAAAGGGAGACGTTTTTTCCACTAAATTATATAGGCAATAAGACGAATAGAAAGAATATACAAATGAAACGACAAATGACAACTAGTTGGGTGTGAGAGTCAGTTTTTGAATGATAAAGACCCATAAGTTCTTAATTTTGTTGAAAAGTCAACGGAAATCTAATCACGGCTATGCTAGCTTGTTAAACATTTTATAGTGATAACTAAACATTGGTAGGGGGTATAATTCTCATTTTATATTGAGTTAACATGAAAATCTAACGTCAATTAATGTTAGTAACTAAAGGTTTACAAAAGTACAAACTTTTAAACCGTAGACGTAATTTTTTAAACCTATGAACAAAAGATAAAAATTTAAAAGAGGTCTTCTAATTATATATATATATATATATATATATATATATATATATATATATATATATATAGGGAATGGTTCCGTGTAGACCCCTTAAATTTTGTAGACCCCGTAGACCCCTATAAAACTCAATAAAAATAAAACTCAGTGTTGTAAATTTGGTTTTTTTTATTACGATAAGCTTTTAAGAACCAAAAAAATTACTAAATAAATTTAAAAAAAAACAATAAACATTAAAAATCGAACATTTTAAGACAATGAGTTTTAAAATAATGAGTTTTAAACGCAACACTGAGTTTTATTGAGTTTATTGAGTTTTAAACTCATTGATTTTTAAAACTCATTGTCTTAAAATGTTCAATTTTTAATGTTTTTCGTTTTTCTTTTTTTTTAATTGTCTTTTTTTGTTCTTAAAAGCTTATCGCAAATAAAAAAAACTAAATTAACAAAACTGAGTTTTATTTTTAGTGAGCTTTATTGAGTTTTATAAGGGGTCTACGGGGCCTACAAAAAATAAGGGGTCTACACGGATCTTTTACCTATATATATATATATATAATAAAATTTTAAAAATGAATAGTAATCTTTTCCATTCTCATAGTTTGGCCATTAGAGTTTGAGGGTTTGACATTTTCTTCTCATAACTTTAACAATTAGTTTTTTGTTTTTTTTTTAAAGAAGTTTGCTTATTGACATTTTCTACCCTAAACTTTAATACTTTGTTTTTTCTTTAACGGAGTTTGACATATTGATAGTTTCTACCCTAAACTTTAACACTTTGTTTTTTTCTTTAATGAAATAGTAAACTTTAGGTTTTCATAGTTTAGCCACATATGTTTCATATTTTTTCGTTTTCTACCCTCTAACTTTAAAAGTTTTTTTTTTGTTTCAAGTTTTGTGGTCTTCTACTTTAGCCACAAAACTTTTAACTTTTCTACTTTCGTTTTTTCGTATACTTTTATAATTATATACTCTCACAACGAGACTATTAAAATTTTAAGTTTTATACCCCTTAACTTTTTTAGTTTCGTTTTTTAAACGTTTTTACTTGAACTTTTGTTGTTTTCTACTTTGGACACGAAACTTTTAACTTTTCTACTTTCGTTTTTAGTATAGTTTTATACTTTCACCACGGGATTTTTAGACTTTTACGTTTTATACCTTTTAACTTTTTTAACTTTCATTTAACATACAAATTCAAACCCGCAACAACGCGCGGGGTGGTAAACATCTCGTTTACTCTAACAAAAATTTACACGAAATGAGTTTTTTTTGTTTATATCAACTAACCAAATTCTTCGTTAATTTACTAAAATTTTGATCATCCACATACCCTTTATGCCCCCATCACCATTATCGCGAATCACACAGAACCGTACATTAAGTTTCCTCCAGTTCCAGTCTTCGATGCTCAAAAAACTCTATCCCACCATGTTTTGACTATTGACCGGACCAAATCTTCAAGATCTGTAAGATTCCCCATCACTTCCATCTGCTTCTCTTGTCACCAAGATCATCTTGAATCTACCGTATATCTAATTTGATTCAACTTTGTTTTGTGCTTAATAGAGTCAATGTTTTAGTTGCTTCGAATCCAATTACCAGATCTTTAGATGCCAAGTATAAGACTTTATGAGATATTTGGGCCAAGTGAAAAGTTGTGCTAGCATGCCTATAAAGTGTTTGATGAAATGCCTAGGGTTAGATACTTAGATTGTTTGTCAGTTTTCTTCTGGATGACGATTACTCATAAACAAAAAGATTAATTTTTTGCTTGATTTGCCCATGTACATATAAAAGATCTAGAAAGCAATTTGATACCCAGAAACTTAGGCATCATGGTTTTGATTTATTCAGTTAATATTGCAGGCTAATGATGAAAGGAAATCCAGGAGACAATAGAACCAGGAGATCATTTTCAATATTAATAGTGGTTGGATTATGTTGCTTCTTTTACCTACTTGGTGCATGGCAGAAAAGTGGTTTTGGTAAGGGAGACAGCATAGCTCATGAAGTAACAAAAAGCGCCGATTGTAGCGTTCTGTCTAATCTTAATGTTGAAACTAGCCATGGTAGTGAAATGAAGAAGACCAAAGATTCACCAAAAAATAAGGTTTTCCAACCATGTGGTGACAGTTTTGTTGATTATACACCTTGTCATGATCAAATGCGTGCAATGACTTTCCCTAGAGAAAACATGAATTACAGGGAGAGACATTGTCCTCCTGAAAATGAGAAATTATACTGTCTTATTCCCGCACCCAAAGGGTATGTGACCCCATTTCCATGGCCCAAAAGCCGTGATTTTGTCCCCTTTGCCAATGCACCCTATAAAAGCTTGACGGTTGAAAAAGCAATTCAAAATTGGATCCAATATGAAGGGGATGTTTTTAGGTTTCCTGGTGGTGGTACACAGTTTCCTCATGGAGCCGATGCATATATTGATCAATTGGCTTCTGTTATCCCAATAGGAAATGGAATGGTTAGGACTGCATTGGACACTGGCTGTGGTGTAAGTACTAAGTAGAGCTTCTTTTTGTTTATTTGTCTGTTATTGTTTTTTAGTGTGTGTTACATTTAAATTTTCATATAGGTTGCAAGTTGGGGTGCATATTTATTTAAAAGAAATGTGATTGCCATGTCATTTGCACCAAGAGATTCCCATGAAGCACAAGTTCAATTTGCTCTTGAAAGAGGTGTTCCAGCAATCATTGGTGTTCTTGGAACTATTAAGCTTCCATATCCTTCTAGATCTTTTGACATGGCCCATTGCTCACGGTGCTTGATACCATGGGGCGGAAAGAGTAACCTCATAAACTCTAGTCTTTATCTAGAATAATGGTATTGAAGATTTGTATAAAGAACTAAAATATTATACTTTTCATTAGGTGAAAAGTACTTGATGGAAGTTGATCGAGTGTTGAGACCTGGTGGCTATTGGGTTCTTTCTGGTCCACCAATCAGTTGGAAGGCTAATTATAAATCATGGAAACGGCCGAAAGATGAACTTGAAGAAGAACAGAGGAATATTGAAGAAACGGCTAAACTTCTTTGTTGGGAGAAAAAATATGAAAAAGGTGAAACCGCAATTTGGAGGAAGAGAGTAAATAAATCCTATTGTCAAGAACGTGATTCTCGTGTTACCATGTGTAAATCCACTAATCCAGATGATGTCTGGTATATAATCTGATCCTAAGTTTATGTTTTTTAACCTTAATCACACACTTATTAAAGATATTCTTAATGATTGTTGATTAAATTTCAAATGCCCATGTGTGTGTAGGTATAAGGAGATGGAAGCTTGTGTGACACCATACCCTGAGACGGACAATGCAGATGATGTTTCTGGTGGTGAGTTAAGACCGTTTCCCGAAAGATTGAATGATGTTCCACCTAGGATTACTAGTGGGTCGGTTCCTGGAATCACTGCTGAGTTATTCCAAGAAGACAGTAAATTATGGCAAAAACATTTGAATGCTTACAAAAGGGTGAACAAGATCATTGACTCAGGGCGTTATCGTAATATTATGGATATGAATGCGGGTCTTGGAAGTTTTGCTGCTGCAATCGAGTCTCCAAAATCATGGGTTATGAACGTGATGCCAACAATAGTTAAGAAAGACACTCTTGGTGTGATTTTTGAGCGGGGTTTAATTGGCATTTACCATGACTGGTAAAAATCTTGAAATCTCTATACTTTTTGTTGGTATGTTCAAGTAAATGTTTCTTTACACCATTAGGATCAACTAACAAGGGCTCTTCGTGTAGAAAGCGTAAAAAGCGGTGATGTCACATGTCATGATGCACAATTGTTTACACACTAATGCAGAATCGCCTGTACATCAAAATGAAAAAAGATTATGCATCCTGCTTGTGAATCAAAATGTAAAAAAAACCATGCATCAAGACACATCTCTAACACCAAAATCATTCATAAACTGTAAAGATTAGGACCTTTTTTACAAGAACCCACCCCTACACCATAATTCCTTTTAAAATACTTGAAAGAAGCTTGCTATTTGTTTGATTTAATAGTGTCATGTAAAATCATCATTATAGCTTTCATACTCCCTTAGTTTATCTAATGTTGCTCGTTCTCACTAACTATGGACTAAACTCTACTTGAATTTATCTAATCTTTTTTAGGTGTGAAGCTTTCTCGACTTACCCAAGGACATATGACCTAATACACGCAAACGGTGTCTTCAGCTTGTACAAAGACAAGTAAGCTGTTTTTATGATGCATCAAAGTTTCATTCATACTAAAAATCTTAACTTTTTGTCATCTGAATGTTTATTTCATGGTGGGCATGCATGTAGGTGTAGTTATGAAGACATTCTTTTAGAAATGGACAGAATATTACGGCCTGAGGGTACAGTAATAATCCGTGACAATGAGAAAGAAGTTCTGGAGGTGAAAAGAATTGTTTCCGGCATGAGATGGAACACGAAGATGGTGGATCATGAAGACGACCCGCTTGTTCCTGAGAAGATACTGTTTGCTGTTAAACAGTATTGGGTTGCAGGTGAAAACAACTCGACATATTCTAGATGATCGAGAATGTTTACGATCTAGGATGCAGTTTGTGTAAGATGTTGTATGTTTCTATGTTGATTAGTTGTATTGAAATATTTAATTTAGTCTGAGATTAAGTGGTGAGTTTTTGCCTACAACCTTATTTTCTACCGAGATTCTATAGTTTAACTAAAATCCTTGAAATTTGTTTATCTATAAAATATCTCTCAATATCTCACAACTAATTACATATAATTATCGATATGTTCTTAAATAACACTTGCTTTATTCTTTTTCTTAACTTATTTTTTCCATGCCTTCACAATCGCTTCACAAAATAAAAAATATATAAACTAAATTTAAGTAATATATTGTTTGATATATTACTATAGGTTCAAGTGCCTAAATTTAGGGATTTACTATAGGTTTTTCAAAAGTTATAGGATGGGGATGGTGATGAAAATGGAGAATATTCTTGTTCATTAGGTTCATCTTGATTTTCAATATTGTTTTCAGCCAATAATCAAAGCTAAGAGCAACTATGCTTATCTCTATTGTAATTTCCTCTAAGGGGATATCTCCATAATAAAGTGGTAACTAAAAATAAATGAGCTTAAATCATGCAAGATTATTTAGGTGTTTAAAAAACACTATTGTATTTCAACTGTGGCCTAGCACACAGGGGCGGACCTGTAATAGGCACAGGGGGTCCCCGGGGACCCCCTCAACTTCATACGCAAAGTGAAAATTATATGAACGATTTTTTAATTAATCTTTTTTTTAGTGAAGAGTAGTTATTAAATAAACGTTTGCTCAATTAAAATAAATCCATTGTGGCCTAGTGGTATCATCGTCCGCCGACTTAAGAAAAGCCGCAAGTTCGAAACTCGTGTCCCTTTTTTTTTTCACTAAATTTACTATTTAAATATAAATGGATTAAATTTACTATTTAAGTATAAATGGTGGATAACACACTTTTTTTTTTCTTTCATTAAATTGACTGCAAAGTATAAAATGGTGGATAACACACTTTTTTTTTTCTTTCATTAAATTTACTGTCAAGTATAAAATGGTGGATAACGCAATTTTTCCCCACAAATATTTTTAATTAATTTTAGCGAGAAGAGTAAATGAGAGGTAATGTATACGCCTGTATTAAAAATTATTTAGATAGTAAGGGTGGGCGGTGTGGGGGATAAATTTTTTAGGATGAGTAAATTGGGATAAGTTGATGGACCAATAGGAGAGTGACAAATGAGAGAGAAAAAAATATATGTCTTTTTTGTTTTTTGTATTGGTATGGGTGGGATAAGTTAGGTGGGATCAAGGTTGCAGAAGTCGCTAGGCGCTATCTGGGCGGTCGACTAGGGAGTTGTGAGTACTCGGGCCTAGGCGAGGAGTACTCGGGGAGTACTCGGACATGGTAATTATAAAGAAAACAAATTTCTAGAAAATATATACATCTTCCAATACTAATATTTTTTACAAAAATAAGTTAACATGGATATATGTTAATAAACTTATTCATAGTGATGAGACCAACTTTTTATATAAAGGAGGTCACAATATAATGTGTATTTTGCCCCTTATACCCGATGTTGACTTCCTAACCCCAAGGTTGACCGAGTACGCAATTCCTAGGCGGATTTTCACCTAGGCGCCTCGGCAACCGACCGCCTAGCGACTACTCAAAGAGTACTCGGACGCCTAGAGCGAGTTTTACAACATTGGGTGGGATAAGTTGGATAGTTGGGTGGGAAAAAATATGTGTAACTCTCGGCAACTCTCGGCATCTACATGCCGATTTTTTTTTTTTTTACCGAAATCACCATGCCGAAGGCAATGGTGTACATTGCCGATTTTTGCCGAAAATTTGGGATGCCGAAAATGGTTTGCCGAAAAAAAAAACTCGGTACACCGCCCACGCTAATAGACAAACTTAAGTACCTAATAGTCCAATCCAAGTGTAATCTACAAAGTAATTATCAATACATTAATATTGTTGCTCAATTCGAAACAAAATTGTTCATCATCCTTATTTCGTATGATATTTTTTATTGAAATCTTACATCATCCTCATTTTTCTATATTATTTAAATTCTAATGACGATATTTCTTTTGTTTCCGCGTCGTATTTATCTTATGTGACCAACCTGATCCGGACCAAATTTCTTTTTGTATGTTTCTATAACTGAAATATCTAAAAATAGTGACTCGAACCGTAAAAAAAATTATGAACCCCCTAAAAAACTTTTCTAGTTCCGCCCCTGCTAGCACACCCTCTCGCATTGTCTTTTGGTCCCCCCTTAGGCTGTTTGATTTTCTTTTAATTATAAGTTCTTAATATTTAAATACTTATCATTATTACTAGACATATTTTACTTTTCTTGATATAACTTTTAAATTTATTTTTGGACGTAAACTAATCATTAAAATCCACATATTATCAATTTTGTGGGATTTAGAATCATACCATTCATGTTCACACACGACACCCAATCACCACCTGTCATGTGTCATCAAAGCTTTACGGATTTCATCGTTTCTAGTAAAGCCTGAGCCAGCGGCTCACCGAAGCACCCTCTTTCGCCAAGTGTCTTAACTTGGCTGTCCCAAACCCCTTGCGGTTCAACCATTGTTGACGCCCCCCTCTCCCTCAAGCCGGCTTAGCCCAAAACCTCTATCTGACTATCTAACGCCTTCTAATGAAGATGTGCCACATATGCAGCGGCTCTTTGAGCCGTCCGTACTTCTTGGCCGCCTAACCTTATCGCCCCGGACCATTAAATGCTTGTAACCCGAACCCCCACCCAAATATCACTTGACCAGGTTCATGTGGTGCATAGCATACTTACCGGTTTCAATCAACCAACCAACATTTACAACTAGCCATCAAGGCGAGAATGTTTAATCACCACTAATCACCAAAACCTACATTCTCGACTGCACTTACTCTTCGTGGTCCACTCCATAAATCCTTTCATTCCCTTCTTCAATCAGAATATATTTAATTCCAAATCCCATCACATTTATAACATATATCCACTCGATTAACGTCTTCCACATAACAAAACTTGAGTCATTAATATGATCATATCAGCACTAATATTGCATCGGACCCATCATGATATCTCCAGCTTTAAATGCATCTTTTTTCGCCTTTATAAGAAAAAAACCACTCAACACATCATATATACTTCCATAACTTTCATCATAAACTTTGTTACACACTCTCTAGTCTCTTCATCAATGGGGACCGAAAACAACCCGATTAGTAACGATCTTCGTGTCGCTTCGTTTTCTTGTTATCTTAAACCCGTTGAAGGCGTCATTAACATGTTCGACGCTAATCTCGAGAAGTTCTCCGACAGGGCGGTTTTGGATCTCCACAAGGTGAAACCGAGTATTTTTACCGCAAGAACTCCGAGTATCGCGTCGGAGACGAGCAGCTGGAGCAACAACCAAGGGGCGTTGCTGCAACGGAAGTCGCCTGTCGGTAAACGGTGGTTCCACGGCTGCACGGGTCCTTGTTCGACTCGAAAAGCGGTTTACGTCCAGCAAAGTATAAAAAAAGAAGACCCGTTTGCGTTCCCGGTTATGAACCGGGTCCCGACAACCAACGAACGAAGCGTCGAGGAGCTTCCGAGGGTGTCGATCGAGGTTTTTGGTTCGGGGACTATAAACAAAAGCGACATAGCGAGAAACCTAGTGAGAAAAATGTCGATTTTGACGTGGGACGCGATTCCAAACCGCAAGGAGGAGAGTGTGGTTTGTGATGACATGGCGAGTGAGGCGAGTTCCGATTTGTTCGAGATAGAGAACATATCGAGAACCACCGGGTGGCAGCCGTCCGAGTCGAGTTGTATGAGTCCCTCGACTCAGTATGCTCCGAGTGAAGCGAGTATCGAGTGGAGTGTGGTGACGGCAAGTGCGGCCGAGTTTTCGACGGGTTACGATGAAAGACACAACACCCGTGCAAAATCAAAATCAAAGATCGAGGTGCCGAAAAGGTCGCAGAGAAAAGCGGATAACGGTTTGTTGGGGTGCAAGAGTTTCAAATCAGTTAAAGTTGTTGAACCAGTGTGTAGAACCAACGACAAATCGAAATATTAACCGGTCGTGTGTATGTTAATGTTAATATCTAGAATTAATGTGATTTACTATAATTTATGTATTTTTGTAATAAAGTGCTATTTTTATGGGTTATATACTTTCTATTTTGTAGAGAAAAAATTCCAGTAAACTTATTTTAGATAGAGCTAAGTGTAAACTATAAAAAAGTTAAATTGTTAAATATTTATAATAATATTAATAAGATTCATTTAAAATTTTAAACCCAAAATTATATCGTATGTTAAATATTTATAAAAAAGTTAAATTGTTAAATATTTATAATAATATTAATAAGATACATTAATAAGATACATTAAAAATTATATCAAATAATAAAAATATATTAGTAAAACTCAGTTTTTAATAACTAAACACATAATAGTGTTTATGAACTAAAATGGTTTCATTCGGTTGGCAACCGTCCAAAGCCATGTCTCTCTTGTCGTACGGACACTGCCCCTGAACCCTCGTCAAAAGAATTTATGTTATCCCTTAAAAAAATTCTAGTTTCGTCGTTTTCGTCTTTTCACTCGGTCAGTTAAATAAGTTAGAATTGGGGTGAATGGTGTGTATCTCCCTGCACAATCATCACGTAAACCTCTTCAATGAGTTAAAGTGGGTATTTTTTTTCTTCTAAATTCTGGCCAATAATCGTGTCTAGAAAATATCCAACGATGTTTGGTGGCTATTGCTTTTTGGGTGTGAAATAATTGCCTATCTCGGCTAAAAAAGGGCCTACAAGGATACAACTATAGATCAATGCTTCTCAAAGTGAGGGCACCTTGCGAATTTTTGGTCATGATGTCCCTTTGATGTTCGGTCACGGTTGGTTCTCGTTGTCACTTATTTTAAAAACTTGGACCTCTTTAATAAAAAGGAGTTTGTCTTCTTGCCTAAAATGGGAATTTGCTATGAAACCGCGGATCCCTATGGATACAAATCAACCGCATGAGCCATGAGGGTCCTCGGTGTAGACATGACACGACTATATATGTGGTCCGTTCTCATGGTTATGGTTGATAGTTACATATATGATCGAGAAACTAAAATCAAACCAAATCTTTCACACGATCGTAAGCGGGATAGAATGTTGATCATTGTACCAATTCAAGCAAATAATCATAAAATACCAAATCGTTAAAACTTACTTGTTGGGATTGAAACCTTAATTTGATAAAGATTGTTGGAAAACCGTTCGCAAATTTAAAATAAAATAAATATTTTATCTATGTATGATTATAACAAAAGAAATAAACTTATTCTATTACAATACACTTGAAAAGAAATCTACTCCTATTGGTACAATTACAAGAAATATGAAGAATTACAATAAATGGAAATAATACAAGTACATGGAAATAAAATACAGATACAATGGAAATGAAGAGACAAATGCAACATACAATTAATTAAAGGAAAAAAGGCAGAAAGTGTATAGAAAATTATTTGATATTTTGAAAGAGGAGTTTTTTTAGTAAAGGTTATGAAGTTTTGGAAATGGTTTTAAAACAAAACGAAGAAGAAACAGAAAACCTTGGCGAAGGCTTCGGGTCAAAACCCGGGTCCCTTAAAACAAATTCCGGGTCTACCGAAGAACCATTTTGTTTCTCAGGGTACAATCGCCTAAACCGTATTATACGTCCGAGATAACACCTAAGCTTGAAGTTACCCTCGAGTTCTTAAAGTTCTCGACGAACGAGATGAAGATTGGAAGAAGAGAGAGAGCAAAGAAGAGAGAAAGAATTCTCTGTGAATTCTGGTGTGTTTAGCCTCAACTAATGAGACTGTATTTATAGTGGATGGGAGCCTTGTAGAGCACACTAAGTTAATTCGTAGTCAAACTTTGCATTAAACGTCTTTAATGCAAATTGATTTCTTAATAACGTGGACTTACCTTAATTAGCTAAAAAACGCGTCTACAACTGTTAATCCGGAAGTACTCCGCGTAAGGCGTAACCGCTGTTTCCCGGCTGAACTGGCGCTTCCGGACCAACCTTCCGCTTGAACTTCAACCGGAACTACAGTTCAGGTTGACTTTGTTCCGCCCGGACCACACAGGTCCGCTTGACCCACTTTCCGGTTCAACAATTCTGCTTGGTCCCAACCGATGTACTTGTTCCGCTTGAACTTCAGTCGTAACCATTTTTCCGTCTGAACTCACTTATCCGCCTGACTTCAACCGGACTAACCGGACTAACTTCCGGTTGGACTTAAAAACAATAAGGCGGCTCTCAAGCGGCTCGCGGCGATGCGAGCATGTGAAGTGCGCCACATACGCTCACGCCACGCGCGCGTGCATGTGGGAGTGCGAATGTGAGTCCCTCAGGGTCCAAGGGATGTGTCCTACTAAAGGAAACAATAGTTGGTAAGGTTCCCACCTTATAAAGCACTTTTGGTTTCATCCCCCAACCAATGTGGAATGAGTTCCATGCCATACTTGGCATTTTTCTCTCTTATTTTGCAGCTTTCACTGCTGCGAGACCTCAACTTTGAGCTTCGATATCTCATTCATACGAGCTCCGTTTTGGACGTGGTTTGGTGCGTTGGAAAACCCTCACAACGTACTACATAAACTCATTAAATACAGAGGCAAGAACCTATGTTATCTGTATTTTATTTTAGTCCAAAGTTGGTGAAAAACTCATTTTCACACTTAGTGAAAAAACCCATTTTCCACTAGTTTTTCTCCCAAAATTCCAACAAAAATATCATAATCTTGATTTTGATGATTCACGTTATGATTGTTGTCATGCATGGATTTTAAAGAGTTTGAGTCTATTATGTATATGGTGTTAAGACTCTTTATATTAGTCTTGATTAGTGACAATCTAATGAGAAATCCGTTCATATATAGTTATGTAATTATTTCCATCACATAATTACCAATTTATTAAGGGACCACTTAATTCATTTAGTCAAATTAATCAAATGAACCAACAAGCAATTGTCTCAATGGTATCTGGGGGAGAGTTGAGTTTTCGACTGAGAGGTCAGGGTTTAATCCTAACAGGTTTTTTTCTGGCAAAGGCCAGTTTCCCTCTGAACTGAACTGATGTCCTGGTTGAGTGCAAGGCTGATGTACGAGCTTCCCCATGACGTGTCAGTCTCTGTCACCCCGAGAGTGGAGATGATTGGATGAGTGGTGTAATGTCCCCGTCAGTGATCTGAAATCGCCGTTCAATTTTTTTTAATCAAATGATCAATATGCCACATAATGGGTTATTTCCAACATTCTTCCACTTGGGTAAGTGATCGTTTTTTATGAGTGTTTTCTAAGTTGCCAAATTAGAACACTCATTAGGTTTCAAATTGAAACTTCAACAGAAAAATATGGTCATTGAGAGATTTTCAACTCAAACCCTCATTAATCATATTACAATTTTAAATAAAAACATAAGGAATTAAGGACCCAATGATCGGATTAAAACCCTTAGTGTACAATATAAATTTGTACAAATTTGTCTAATGTATATATAATATTCATACGAATAAGAATTTTGTATCAAGATATAATCCAGCTCTAACGAATTGTTACTGTTCGAGAAACTAACATGGGTTGAGTTATCATAGTAAGTCTTTAATGGTTTTGATATGGAAGTCACAACTTTGAGCCCATTAATCAGATTTATTAACAATATCTCATGACAAATTACATTGTACACTGCAACATATTATGTCATCATAATTCAGGTTTTTGTTAACTGAAGTTTGTGACTCCTCCATGCTAGCAAAGATATACCCCTAAGTTGATTTATTAACGTCTTTGCAATTAGCAAATTTCGACATCCTTTATGTAAACTTATGCGAGGGTAATAGCTATGACTGATGCAATAAATATTTAATATTACTTGTCATAAGGATATCATCCATATGAGAAGGATATCGTCCATATGATGACAAGAATATTAAAGTTACTCCCACTTATTTTAAGATAGGTGCATTAATCTATTTGAATTTAATTATAAATCCATCAAGTTTAAAGTACCACTAGTGTAATGCCTGGGGCAAAGCCGACATATGCAATTGTTAAATATTTGGGTCATGGGCTGTCTTACGCTTAAAAAGGAATGCCTTTTGGGCTTGCTACGTTGTGTTTAGTGAGGAAATGATCATTTAATATTTAGTTATTTACTTTAATAAATAAATAATTAATAATTAATAAATAATAATAATAATAATAATAATAATAATAATAATAATAATAATAATAATAATAATAATAATAATAATATATCATATTCTAACACATTTCAACATTTAGTTGAGGATACGATTACAATGAATGTTTTCCCAAAAGTAGGTGACAAACCATGACCTACATGTACAAAGCAAAAGGAAAAGAAGAAAAAGAAACCTCATTGATTGTTACAACTTCAATAAGATATAAAAGCAACAAAAGAATTATCTTTATTAATTTCATTTACTAGTTAGTAGCTATATGTAGGTTTTCTATCTTGGAGTTTCGTGGCAAGCATTTGAAATTTCGAATCATGTAAAATCACTTTTAGATTAAATGTAAATTTTATGCCAACTAAAAAATGCTTAATTGGATAAGACAAATGTTTTAAAAACAAATATGAATTTTATAGGGCTACTAATTGTCACAACGTCTCTATTGACGATTAACAATTAGCATTTGCAACTATAGTCGGTTTATAGTTGTATCAGCAAAACCCATCGGTAGTAACATTACTCATTAGTAGTAACATAGTTACTACCTGACACAATTACTACCGCTAATGATTAGTTGTTGATGTCTATCAAATTTACTATTATGAAGCTAATTTAGCTTGCAAATCCATTCAAGTATATTATGAAGCTTTAGGCCTTCTGTACGTAAATTGCTTTTCCACCATCAGAACATTCACGTTCCGTACGTGTAGTCCAGTTTGACATAACTTCTTTTATCATCAGATTTATACAATTTTTCATTAGTCAAGAGATTCCCAAGTAACTTCAGGTGCCATAATAAACGTGTTAAATTAAATTTTCTAGGCAAGGTACTCGCCAACTCGAATGTCACCGTATGTTTTGCTCCTTGAACTCCACTAGGTGTATGAAATAGGAACTCTCTTGAATGAGTTAAACTTTACATGGCGATGAGGAGAGACTTGAGACTGAGAGGTCACAAATTCGATCCCTGAGTTCCCAGGTTTTATCACCCGGCCGCTCGTGGAGGTGGATTTTTCCTGAAATGAGCTCAACTGGTATAAATATTCTCTGGTTTTCCAGGGCTTTAGTTGGTCGTTCGAAAAAAAAGGTATAAACTTTACACCCTCTAACTCATTCAACTTTTATTCATAGTATAGATCTGTCGATTAGACAAAATGGCGAGTCAAGATGGCTAGATGACACACTTAAAATTATCAACTTGATCAAGTGTTTTTTTTTTTAGTTTTACGACATAATGTTTTTACTTGTTACACCCATTAAAAATAACATTTTGGGAAAATTATAGGTTAAAAATCATAGAATAGTAACCAAGTTTAATAAGTATTCCAATTAACTCATTTTGAGAAAATTATAGGTTAAAAATCATAGAATAGTAACCAAGTTTAATAAGTATTCCAATTAACTAAATCTAACTTTTTTTAAATCATAAAACCACTCAACTTTCAACTTGTGTTCCAATTAAATCACTCTATATTTCTCTATTATAAAAATCACTCAACTTTTAACTTGTGTTCCAATCTTGTAAAAACTACCCCCCCCCCCCTCTCTCACACACACTTTTACACTTTAGTGAGGGCACCTTCTTAAACTTCATATTTTAGAAACCACTCAACTTTCAATGTGTGATTCAATCATGTGATTTTCACGATAGAAAAAAGTTAGAGTGATTTAACTAGAACACAAATTGAGGTTGAATGGTCTTTATGATTAAAAATAAGTTTAGATGACTTTCTTGAAACACTTATCAAACTTTGTTACTATTTTATAATCTTTTTCCCAGAATTATAAATTGAATGTCAGCTTTAATGATATTGATATTAAAGTCTATATGAAAGATATGATGCTACTATTAGAACTTTTTTCCCAAAATTATAAACTGAGTGTCGGTTTTATTGTTTTAATGATATTGATATTAAAGTCTACATGAAAGATATGATGCTTTCGAAAGTGTCATCAATTACTTGATTTAGTGGACCATAGTACCATATAATTGAGCCAAATCTTTTTTTTTATCGATTAGGCGACCTTGGTCTTACGTGTAAATATACCCTTACGGGACTATGTCCAAGATCGATTTTTGTGAGAACCAAGACACCCCCTCCACTCCTGAAGTTTTCTCCTAGCAGAAACCCCTTTTTGGGACCACATGGGGTAAAACTTATCTCCTTGGATTAGAACCCTGGTCACATAGTTATCAAAATCTTAAGAGCCAAAGGGGTAACCACTAAAACAAGTCCTAGTAGTTAAGGCCAAATCTTATTGCTATTTAGTTTAGCTATTATTTGAGTTGTTTTTTAAGGTTGTTGCTTTTTATCTAAGAAATAATAATTAAAAAAAAGTGACAAACTTCTATTTTTGTAATAATTCGCGAGACGTGGAAAACAATTAAAATAACTTTCTTTTGGAACGACACAATTTTATAGAAAACTATTGGTAAGACAACCAAAAGTAACAAACAACTACGTCAATAAAGGAGTTAGTAACTCATTCGGTCTATCAAAATCTACACTTTCTATTACTATTAGAAAACCAAATGTAAGAAAATAAGACGATATCATCAAACAATTCGTCGTTCCTTATTCTTGTAGGATTAAAAATGGAGTCGTTTATGAACATCCAAATAATCCACCAAGTCGTTAAACAAACCATCTTGATGAGGGATTTCTTCTCCTCGTTCAACCTCGAAGCATCCAAAAGAGCTAGCAAATTCGACGGGGACAACAGAGCAATACACCAAACCTCTAACCACTGAGCAATCAAACTCCAAATCTTCTCTGCAACGCTACACGAACCAAAAATGTGAGCAGCTAATTCAGTATATAAATCACACATGGGCATAGAATATACGAAATATCTAATTGTCTTTTGCTCAATTTTAGTCGGGTAGGGACTCTATCCAAAAGAACTTTTCAAGTCATAATATTAACCTTTTTTCAAAACGAACCTATTCCATCTCGAAGCATGGTCAAGAATGGGCAAAGTATTCCGACCAATAACATTTCTCACGGTCTTCACCTTGAACTCGGAATCACCAGCAAGCATCCAATCCCAAGAATCATCACATTTAGTCTATGATGACCGCCTAATTAATTATTGATTTCAACAATGGGCTTTAAGTTTCTTTGGTTTTGATTCGAACACTTGTTTGAAACGGTTACGAGATCTTATTTTAATCTTGATAACGAAACAAATAACAATTTGATTTGTCTATTAATTCATTCTCGTTATGAAATGATATAATGTAATTAAGCACACGGAACATGTGTATTTATATATAATTGGATTTTCTATCACTATAACTTGCACACAAAGATTAGAATGACTCGAGCGTTAACTATTTCTTTTATTATTTCTCACTAGTATAAACAACCTTCTGTCTGTTTTTCTTGCAACTTTTACTTATAATTTTATAAAAACCCCTCAATCAGTTTCATAATATATGCATCTGCATTAAAATATTTTAATCCGTCTTCTTGAAGATACAAACCTTACGCTCACACATATTATTTGTAATGTGTTGAAGTTGATACATTTTATTTGTTGAATTCAACACTCATGACGACAAAACGCAAATCACAATATTGAAATTGTAAGATTTAAACCTTTTGAGTTTTGAGTATAGTAAAATCAGAAGTGACCAAACAACATAAACGAAAATACTCTTTAACTCTATTTGTAAATATCAATCAATGAAATCAATTATAATTCGCTCAAGAATTCAAGACACTTTCACTTTTTACTTCTTTTAAATTTTTTTGAACAGCAAAAATTTAAGAAAAAGAATTTATCTGGATCATGAGTAAATTCATTTTGGTACCAACAAAACCCTAATTCTTTTGTTTTTCCTTCTCCCCAAACCCTAACCAACCCAAAACCATTGCCTACCTTCCTTTCGTCTTTCAACTCTCCTTCACCACTCCACCTTACCTTTCTCTCTATCTAGAACAAGAAAAAGTTTTGAGCTTTCTTCACATCACTTTAGGGTTTTCAAAATGGTGGCCGATAAGGGTAAGAAACCAAAACTTGGAGACAAAATCGACGAGGAGAACGATGAGCAAATCGACGGCGAACTCGTTCTAACCATCGAAAAATTGCAGGAGATCCAAGATGAGCTCGAAAAGGTACCTCCTTTTTCTTTATATATGTTCTAAAGACTCCCGATTCGGTATATTGACTATATTCTAACGAAACTGATGTCAATACTTGCTTAAAGATTCTTCATAATCATGTTTGTGTTAACAATTTCTCACATTCCAGAAAAAATCTGTTACATTTGTTCTCAAATTTGGTTTCTGTTATTTGAGTCTTGTAAATTGGGTTTAATCGGACCCTTGATTGTAATTTGTCCGTTGATGGTTAAATTAGTATTCAATTTGTGTTCTTTTATGGGTTTTGTGGCTCCAGATCAATGAGAAGGCAAGTGATGAGGTGTTAGAAGTGGAGCAGAAATATAACGAGGTTAGGAAGCCGGTTTATGAGAAAAGGAGTGATATCATCAAATCTATTCCTGATTTCTGGCTGACTGCTGTGAGTGATTTATCATGATTAGTTATGAGATTGTTCTTAATCCGATTGGAGTCTGATCTTTCGTTTTTTATGCAGTTCTTGAGCCACCCTGTTCTTTCTGATCTTCTCAATGAAGAGGACCAAAAGGTTAATCCTTTAGACAGTTTATTTTAGTGATTTTTTCACCCGAATAGCGAATTGTTAATATGTTAAATGATTATCTTGTTATGTGTTTTTTTTTTGCTGCTAGATCTTTAAGCATTTGACCTCTATTGAAGTAGAGGATTTTAAAGATATGAAGTCGGGTTATTCCATCTCTTTTGTGAGTAAATGAGTAATTCTTTTCAACGTGTTAATTTATCCGATTGCGTCTATTTATTGATTTGATTTTATACTTCCTCCAGAACTTCAGTCCCAACTCGTTTTTTGAGGACGCAAAACTCACCAAGACTTTTACTTTCCTTGATGAGGGAACAACAAAAATTACTTCTACCCCTATTAAGTGGAAAGAGAGCACGGTAAACAATTTTTACTGATGCATCTATCAACAAATATTTTGATCGCTCGAACGTATTTTGGGTAATTCTGTTATATTTTTTTTTTTTTGCAGGGAAACAACGGAGTTACACATGAGAAAAATGGAAATAAGAGGCCTCATGAGGAGGATAGGTTTTTCTTTCAATTTTTTTTCTCTTTGTAATAGTTTAATTAGTATTGACAAGAAGATATATCCTTTTTAGCATTATCTTGTTACATTTGAGTCATAATTTCTCCTTATCAGTTATAGTATTTCTGTGCAGTTTTTTTGGCTGGTTTGGTGAAACCCAACAGAAAGATGAAGAAATTCACGATGAGGTATGTTTACACAAGACGCAGGTGATTCACACCCGTTTAAGCTTGAAACCTTTTTATGTCATAGCGATGAACTTTATTTTGCAGGTTGCTGAAATAATCAAGGAGGATTTATGGACTAATCCGTTAACGTATTTCAACAATGTAACTTCTTATCTTGCATCTGATATTCATTTCCTTTGGGTTGTATCTATCTTTCTTTTCATCTAACAAGTTTTTTATGCATACCTATTTCATTGAAGGAGGCTGATGAGGAAGATCTCGATGGTGATGATGAGGTAATAATGCACAGAATTTGATGATATCTAATTATCCATTCCCATTACTATCACAAGGCAAAGGGGCTGATATTTATTTATTTGTATCAAAAAACAAGATTCCATCTTTTTCGTTCTTATTGAACGGTCTTAGTGCATGTTTTTTTTATTTTAATTACTTGTCTAACTTCTACAGGAGAATGGAGAAGATTCTGAAGACGAAGAAGATGAACAGGAGGACGAAGATAACTGAACGGGTTCGTGTTAAGTGGCTCTAAAAGTTTGCAGAAGTTTTTATCTTTAGGGGTATATCAGCTATCTCCAAAAGATTTATCCTGATCGGTTCATAGGTTCATAATTAACTTTCTTTTTCTATTTCTTTCTAAATATGTACCCGAACTGCAATTTTGGAGTATGCCGTCTTTTTAAGAATGAAAAGCCTAGATTTTTAGTGATGAAACGCCTTTAAATGAACTAGAGAAGCAGTGTTTTTAACCAGTGATGAAGAATAACACTGATGAGAATCTCAAACAATAGTCACCTTAAACAACTACTTGCTAAATAACGAGCAAAATGTTCAAAAAGTGTGCAAGCTCTATAAAAAGTTATGTAGTTCATATCAATCAAGGTTGGAGAGAAAAAATCAATTGTGAATGAACATTTTTAAAGCAGTTATATATTTTTGAGTATTTAGTTTTAAAACTTCTCTGTGTCATTATGTTGATGAAAAATGGCGGTATGTTAACAAATTGGTCTACTGCAGATATAGAAATATTTACATGATATTCTAAAAGTTTTTAAACAGAAGCAATAAATTCTTGTAAAATAGTGAATCATCATGTGAATTGGAGAAGATGAGCTTCTACATGAGATAGTATATTTTTTAGTTAACAAATAATAATAACGTGTATTATTTAGAGCCTCAATCGCTAGAGTATAGGAAATTAAACTATGACCATTTCTGTTCTGCTATGTCACACCGACACTCCTTTTTTATTTATTTATCATTGTTTGAATTTTGAAATTATTATAAAAAATACCACGTTATAATTAACTTATAAAATTATTAATATATGCTTAAGCCTATCATATAAAATTTCTACTTAAAACAGAGACGGCAACAAACATGTATACCTGAACCAGCAGAAACAAACAAACAAACAAGAACCTATGTCTAAACCAGCAATTCCGACGGTTGACCTCACACCTTTCTTCACCGCCGGAGACGAGACTGGCCGGAAACGGGCCAAGGACACCATAGCCGAAGCCTGCACCGACTACGGCTTTTTCCAAATAGTCAACCACGGTGTCCCACTTGATCTCATGAACCAGGCACTGGACCTTTCCAAGACCTTTTTCAACTACTCGGATGACGTGAAACGGGAGTCTAGCCCCGGTCCAGATGCACCACTTCCCGCCGGCTACAACAAGCAGCCGGACCACTCCCCGGATAAAAACGAGTACTTACTCATGTTCCCACCGGAATCGCCCTTCAATGTCCTCCCGGATAATCCACCTGATTTCAAGTACATCTACTTCTTCTTAAGTTGATAATATTATATATTTTTAGGAACACTTTATTTACTGCTATGATGTCTAATAAACTTTTAGGAAAACAATGGAAGATATGTTCAAATACTTTGTAAAAACAAGTCAAATATTAGAAGGCATAATCAACGAGTGTTTAGGCCTCCCTTCTAATTTTCTAAAGGAATACAACAACGATCGAAGCTGGGATTTCATGGTAACACTGCGGTACCAACCCGGAACCGAAACCGACACAAACGGCATAACCGAACATGAAGATGGAAACATTTTCACCATAGTTCTTCAAGAAGACATAGGAGGTTTAGAGGTTTTCAAGAATGGTGAATGGATTCCAGTCATCCCTTCAAATGGCACATTGGTTGTCAACATAAGTGATGTTATTCAGGTAATTAATTACACATTGTTTCTGTTTCGGATTTTCAACTCCCTACACCAATAAAATTACAAAACAATATGTGATATTTTGTAGGTGTTGAGTAATAAGAAATTTAAAAGCGCGACACATAGAGTGGTGAGGCCGAAGGGAAGAAGCCGGCATTCGTATGTGTTTTTCCATAGTTTGCAAGGGGACAAGTGGGTTGAGCCGCTGCCCGAATTTGCTCGAGAGATTGGAGTGGAGGCCAAGTACAGAGGGTTTTATTACAAGGATTATCAGGCTTTGAGGATGAGAAACAAGAGTCACCCACCATCGAACCCTGAAGATATTATCACAATCACAAATTATGAGATTTAATCCTACAAGGAGCATGAACTTGTTGCTTGTTTTGGAGTTGTAATTGTCAAATCTAGTGTTGGTTTCCTGGAAGCTATAACAATGTTGGTTATCGATCTTCTGTTAGTGTTTAAGGGTTTCTTACATAAGCACATAAAGTCTTATATTCACACACTCCATACGGTTGTTTGGGGGCAAAACAACTGTATGGAGTCTAAAACGGTTGTTTGGGACAAAACGACCGTATGGAGTCTAAACCGGTCGTTTGGGGCAAAACGACAACTGACGACTACCACATAAAATTCAAAGCGGGGTCATTTATTATATAATATAATATTGCGTTGATTTGCCCCAAACGGCCGTTTAGAATTCATAAGACTATTTTGCCCTAAACGACCGTATAGAGTGTGTATGAATATAGCCGGACCCATACAAATTAGCACTTAAAAGGAATAGTAATTCCAAATTTTATGATACAAGCCTTATTAACAAGTGATCTTTATTTGTCACATGTCGTTTCTGATGCGGTACACATCCTGCTTAAGCACCTGACACGTCTATACTTCTTTCTTTCCACGTTGATTTTTTGTTCTTGCTTTATTTACCTAATTCTTGTCTATATAAAAAACGAACATGGGAATTAGTGATTTACAACTGGTTGAGGCGGGATTGTACAAGTTTTTAATGCAAGTAGTGTGTATTTTTTATTTATTATAAACTTAAAATTTTAATCACTTGAAAGAGTAATATACAAAAGAAAAATTAGATTTTAATAATCCAAGTTATTACCAATTGGCTAATATTAATCTTAATTTCAAAATTGGTCTACATTAATCCAAATTATTAAATTATTAAGGTGTTAGATTTTATTGGACCCCCGTTAAGTTTTTCTTAACTCCGTTAGTTTTTTGCTGACGTGGCAGCCACGTGGCTTTTATTAATCAGTGCCACGTCAGCAAAAAACTAACGGAGTTAAGGAAAACTTAACGGGGGTCCAATGAAATCCAACACCTTAATAATTGGGATTAATGTAGGCCAATTTTGAAATTGGGATTAATATTGGCCAATTGATAATAACTTATTATTAAAATCCAATTTTTTCTATACAAAATACAACTTTTACGTTCTTTCTTAATTGGTTATACTTTTTAGTTTGATAACCAGTTTTTGTTTAAAATAACAATTGTTTTGCAAAACGTGCCAACCTTTTTTTATTTATCTTTCCTCATTTTCTTATTATTCTGAGTTTTATTTTGTTTTTGTTTCTCCTTTTTTACATTGAATTATAACTATTGATTTTACGTCATGATACACTTTAGTGTTTTACGTTAGAACTTGGTATGGTAGTTGTTGCACAGTCTTTTTCTATGTTGCGTTTTTGCAACGTGTGCTTTAGCCCTGCAAAGTTTAAAACTTGCATATATACCCAACCAATACGCTTTAGTGTTTTACGTCAGAACTTGGTATATATACCCAACCAAAAATTTAATTGCATATATTTGCCTGTAAAGTTTAAAAATTGTGTATATACCAATTTTAGTTTGTTAAAATAAATTATAGTATGACTATTTTACCCTTAATTACTCATATCTCATCAATTGTATATATACCCTTTATTCAAAATCATATAAATTACAAGCATACCCATTTATTTCTTTTGTTCTTCTAGTAGATTTTTTGTTCATATTTTAATTCTTTTTTTTTCGTGCCTTTTAACTTGTCGATGGTGATCTTGATATGTCGTATTTTTGCATGTCTCTTCATGATGTTTATACTCACAACACCGTCAACATTTATGTCTTTCTTACTTATCATTTGGTTTAAAATTATTCTTTAATGGTCTTCCACGTGACTACTTGATAGTAGGTGAAATTTCAATACAAGCGGCCACCAAAAAAACAAAAACACGAACGAAAAAAATTTTGAGAAAAAAAACTAAAATATAAACAAAAACCCTACTAGGAGGGCAACGGAAATAAATGAGTATGCTTGTAATTTAGATGATTTGAAAGAAGCTAGTATATATATATACAATTGATGAGATTTGAGTAATCAAGAGTAAAATAGTTATTTTATAATTTATTTTTAATTAAAAAAACTAAAATGAGTATATACGCAATTTTTAAACTTTACAGGAAGATATATGCAATTAAATTTTTAGGTTGGGTATATATGAAAGTTTTAAACTTTGCAAAGGATATATGCAATTATATTTTTAGGTTGGATATATATATATATATATGTAGTTTTTTAACTTTGGAGAAGTATATATGCAATTATTCCTTTTTTGAAAAGAGTAGTGGTGTTTTTTTAATAATAATCATTGAATGAAATTATTATTTTTTTTGAACCGCATTGAATGAAATTATTAATTAAGGAATAATATGTTATCATTAACTTCAAAAACTATTATTCCATTTTCTAATTATAATAAAAGGAGACGGCAATAAAACATGTATATCTAACCCAAAGTAGTAGAATCAAACAACAAACAAACAAAAAGCTATGTCTAAAGCAGCGATTCCCACAGTTGACCTCACACCCTTCTTCACTGCCGGAGATGAGACTGGCCGGATAAAGGCCAAGGACACCATAGCCGAAGCCTGTGCCGACTACGGCTTCTTCCAAATAGTCAACCACGGTGTCCCACTCGATCTCATGAACCAGGCACTGGAGCTTTCCAAGACCTTTTTCAACTACTCAGACGAGGTGAAACGAGAGTCCAGCTCCGGCCCAGATGCACCGCTTCCTGCCGGCTACAACACGCAGCCGGAGAACTCCCTGGATAAGAACGAGTACTTACTTATGTTCCCACCGGAATCACCATTCAATGTCCTCCCAGATAGTCCACCTGATTTCAAGTACATCTACATTTTCATCAGCCCTCTTAAGTTGATTCTCTTAGAAGGTGTTATTTTGTTGTAAATGGTTTATTGGTTCCGGAAAGTTTTCATTTGGTAAATCGGTAGTTTGCTAGTATGGGTGGCAACTATGGCAATCTGGACCATCTGGTGGTCAGAGTTTGTTGTTGTGGACAACAAACTTGACCGGAGTTCGTTGTCACAGGATAGCTAACTATGACAACTTGACAAGCGAACTTGGTCCAAATTGTCGAGAGTTCCAGATTGTTGTAGTTTGCTACCCACACTAGCAAACTACGTACCCATTTACCAAATGAAAACTTTTCAAAACCTATTAACCATTTATAAACATAAATAAAACACTATTTCTAAAAAAAAATTCCTCTTAAGTAATAATTATATTACATCATATTAAAACCTGGTATCTAACAAAATTTCAGGAAAACAATGGGAGAGATGTTCAAATACTTTGTGAAAACAGGTCAAATACTAGAGGGCATAATCAACGAGTGCTTAGGCCTCCCTCCCAATTTTCTAACGGAATACAACAACGATCGAAGCTGGGATTTCATGATAACACTGCGCTACCTACCAGGAACCGAAACCGACACAAATGGCATAACAGAGCATGAAGATGGAAACATTATCACCATAGTTCTTCAAGAAGACATTGGAGGTTTAGAGGTTCTCAAGAATGGAGAATGGATTCCAGTCATTCCCTCACAAGGCACACTAGTAGTCAACATAAGTGATGTTATTCAGGTAACATATTGTCACATTGTTTGTTATACTCAACTCTTTACATGAACACAATAATAGTATCATATGAAATTTTATCATATGCTATATTTTGTAGGTGTTGAGTAATAAGAAATTTAAAAGTGCGACACATAGAGTGGTGAGACCGAAGGGAAGAAGCCGGCATTCGTATGTGTATTTCCATAGCTTGCGAGGGGACAAGTGGGTGGAGCCGCTGCCCGAATTTACTAAAGAGATTGGAATGGAGGCCAAGTACAAAGGGTTTTATTTCAAGGATTATCAGGCTTTGAGGATGAGAAACAAGACTCACCCTCCATCAAACCCTGAGGATATAATCAGAATCTCACATTATGAAATTTAAACCTTGGAAAGACATGAACTTGTTGCTTGTTTTGGTGTTGTAATTGTCAAATCCAGTGTTGGTTTTCCTGGAGGCTATAACAATGATGTTGATCTTTTGTCAGTTTCTAAGGGTCTTCTTCGAATAAAGTAACGTTTTCACTGAGACTATATGTTTGTTCCCTTTTTCACCTTAGAAAACACAAGATGCTTGAAGGTAATAACATAGCAGGAGCCAAGGAGGTTGCAAACGACATGTTATTCAGAGATATTTACGCAAAGAAAGCAACCGATTTACAAAAACTAAACAGTATTTGTAGCACATCTAAAATCCGAGAGAGCTACCATATATGGTCAATAAGAGTTTAGCCACAGTAAACACAAAACAAGCTCCCCAATCCCCCATGATGATGCCCAAACAAACCTCAATATATGTAATTTTCTTCAGATAATATGCCGTTACCTCTATGCCTCACTTCCCTGTCAGACTGCACAAAACAAATACATAATTAGATCTCATAACTGATTAACAGAATAGAGAAGGATAGGGAGGAGGGGTTACATACTCGATGAATGATTTCTTGAAATGCATCCGGTCCATGTTCCTGAATGTATTTCTCAGCAGCAGTTAAGATGTCATCCGGTTTACTGAACACATCTTTCTTTCTGGGGACGTACCAAATGTTAATCGTCTGTTTTCCAGTGTAAAACGGTCTAACATAATGCTCATAAACATATGCAGCACCACTAAAGTATGGTATCACCAACCAACAGGTTACAATCAGCTTAGCATATGACCAGAATGGAATCCTGACACGTTTTTACAAAGAGAATTAAGAAGGCACTTACGAGCAATTAACCGTAATAAAGTAGATCTTATGAACTATAAAGATAATCATCAACTTTACCATTCAATAAGCTTAGCAAATGTTAGCTCGAAGAGAGTAATCATAGAATACAAAACCCAATAAGTAAGCCATTGCTGATCATCCACAGGGGATTTAGTCTCAATCGCCCTGATTGAAGCATATCTGTTGCACATAAAGATGATGATTTCATCAGTCAATGATTAAAGCATAAAGTCAAAGTAACTGATTCAGAAGATAACTCACAGAGGATAAGCCAAACTAACCACGGGGCTGCAAGACAAAAAGCACAAACGAAACCCTAATCAGATTATTCACAAAAAACCCTAAAAAGATAAACTTGGATTCACTAAACAGATCATGACAACTTAAGGTTACACATCAATTAACGATTAGAACAGGTAATGTCGGAAATCGCTCAACTTTTTCAGTAAAATATCATCAAAAATCGTTAACCGCTAAAAGCAATCTGCTTGAAACCTAAAAGAAGTTGTTCCCTTGAAGTTAGAGCTAATAAACCCTAGCATCGACGAAAAGCGAGACGTGAAGAAGCAAGTTTACAATTTAAAGTGTGGATTTGTGTTTGAAGAAGGAATTGAGAGAGATAGTAAGGAAGAAACCCGGCAAGAATGTCGAAGTTTTGAGCGATTAGCTTGAGTAGATTTCCAGCTCCAGATCCCATCTTCGATGAAAAGCAGCAGCGGCAATCAGCTGTTTTTTAGGAAATAAATGAGTGAGAAAGAGGATTTTGTTTGATGGGAGCGAGAGAGATAGATCAGGCCGAGAGAGTTGTTGAAGAAGCAGCCAGAAAAAGAAAAAGAGAAGCAAGTGAAATACTTATACGGTACAAGTACAATGCATATTTTTATCAGTATATATATAAATAGGGAAAAGATCATGTGAAAACGCATATATTTTACGAAAACGCGAAAACCATTTTAAAACTAACATAACTTTTTTATACGTTAATATATTTTTTAAAATTTTTCATCAAAAGTCTTATAATTATGTTATCTTTAATTCTATAAAAACAAAAAATAAAAAGTTAACATTTTTTTATTGTTTATATTTTTCTGTGAGACACATGTGTACCACAAAAAAAACTCATACTTTAATATGAGTTAATATTTGTTTTCTCTAAGAAGCACCATATGTTTTATATTTCTGTCATTTTTTGTGTTTTTTTTAATGATACACATGTGTACCACACCAAAAAAAACCCTCATATATGTGGTATACACTACTAGTTTTAAAAAGAAATTGCATCATAAGTCTTATAATTATGTTATCTTTATATCTAATAAAAAAAATAACACTTTATAACTTTTTTTAATTATATGTTGGCATGTTGCACATGTGCACTATGTTTCATTATCATTAGTACCATAAATGTTTTAGTGTTTTTAATATGTTTTTAACATAAAGAGTGTTTTTACACATGATAATTTGTTTTTGTGTGGTAGTAATGATGATGATACACATGTGTATCACACGTGATACACATGTGTATCACACGAAAAAAAACCGTTAATTTTTTTAATATTTGTTTCCAGAATTGAAGATAACGTAATTCTAAGACATTTGGCGTCAATTTTATGAAAAAACATTAACGTATGAAGAAGTTATGTAGGTTTTAATATTGGTTTTCGCGTTTTCGCAATATAAAGGGTTTTCACAGGATCTTTCCCCTATATATATATATATATATGGAGATGATCATTTGAGAACCAATTTGATTTGAGAACTAAAAAGAACTAATTTGAGCCACAAGTTATTTACATGTATCCCCCCTCCCATGAATTGTAGTGGTCCCCCCTGAAATTTGTGGTTGAAATTTAGTTATCAAAAGTTCTCAAAACAAAACGTTCTCATTTGAACCTAACCCTATATATATTATATATATATATTATATTGTTGGAAAAATATGTGTGTATGAATGAGATGTTAATCTCAAAAGGTTATACATATCCCATATTGGTGGGTAGACAAACAAAGTATGGTTTAAATGTGTAATCATCCAAGAAAGGTTTAAATGATGTGATGTTGTTCTTGTGATGTAAAAATATAACCCGACCCTCAAACAACCTTGAATCACATGTTTTCTTCTTGACAAACCTAGATTTGCGATGTTATTTTGTGGGTTAGAACCACGATGGTGAAGGGAGATGGGAGTAAACACCTAGATCGGCGACAATAGGGTTTTGATTGAGTTTAATTTGTTTTTCTTATAAGAGGGTTTTAATGAGTTCAATTTGTTTGTGTGGGAGGGTTTTGGAGGAAGAATTAGCGGAAAGAAGATAATGCGGTGGTGGTGGTGGTGAGCGATGGGTGGAGGTAGTGGTGCAGGAGAGATGGATGGTTAATTTGAGGGAGGTTTATAGTTATTTTTTTATTATTATTTTAGAATATTTTATTTTATAATTATATAAAGATAATTACTTAAATAGTCCTAGTTTGAAACAAAATTATAAATTTACATAATCCATCATGTGCAAACTAACTGAAACATTCCTTGAGTTAACATAAAATTTTCACCACGTTAGTTAAAAGGACTCAAATAGCTAAGAAATATAAACGTTAGAGTGCGAGATTAAAAATATTAAACTTTTGAACTCAAGTAGCAAAAACCATCAAACCTCAGAAACGCAAATCATAATTAACTCTTCATTTATCTTTATGAATTATGTATATTTTAAATTTTAACTTAGACTAATGTTTTTTTTCTTTCTAAAAGCTGTTATGGATTTCATCTTTTTATTAACGAGTGTTAAGTTTTTCAGTTTCTTAGTCTTCATTATATTGTCCTTCTTATAATCAGTATTGGCTTATTTGTTATTAAAAGGATCCTTGAGAGTGGGAAGGCTAAAACATCTCCATTAATTTCAAATCTAGCAACTGAAAACTCTCTAATATCGCTTTTAATGATTGAAGCATTGAATCATACCTGGTAAAACGGTTCCTGTAACAATGAACATAAGTCTAGTTTCAAATGTACGGTTGTGTATCGAATTGAGGGAAAAGGGTTTGATTAGACTTTGAACCTATGATCATATATACATATTTATAGAAGTAGCCAGCCATTTGTAAAAATTCACATAATCGTTAATATATTTCAAATCTTGCACATTTGAATCAAACAAAACACTATGATCAACACAAATCACCACTACAGTATGATACGTAGCAAGACAACTAAAAGTAAATGTGAAAATCTTTTTCACAAAGGAAAGGTTGCAAAACACAAGGAAATGATAATTGTTTAATTTGATAGTGAAGAATTCCACTTTTTTAGAATTCCACTATTGAGACTTTAGAGTAGTGGTAAGTATATACAATAAATATGATTACGTTTGCACATAACATGTATCTAACGTGGGGATCGTAGACACACACGATCTACAGGAATTGAAGTTCATGAATGCCAAAGTGGCAGGGTAGTGTTTTTTTTTTCTTTTTTTTAACGGTTAAATTTTACATTAACCTATATTTAATGGGGCTTGAATCTTTGACTTTAAGTAAAGCAACACCTTAATTTTAATGATTTTATCAATAAGACATGATGCATGTGTTTTGGTTTGATTTGGGGGCGCTTTACCCGATAAACCTTTTTAAGAAAAATAGAACTTAGATATTTTTGTGGTGTTGTAACGTGGCCTCCTAGTATCTTGCTACCATATGGGAATTTATGCAACTATGTTATCAAAATGACAAAATCTAGAACCGTAATTACTAATTAAGATCGAATTCATCTAGTGTCATAACAGAAGTTACTAAACAACACATGCATGACGATACAAGATATTAATAAACTGAACTATCATTTTGAATAATCCAAATATTCATCGTTTAAATAGATAAATTGGATTTTAATAATTCAAACTATGAATTATTAGCCGATAATAAATCAACTTTCATTTTTGTTGTCAAGGCAATCAGAGTAGCGTAAGCATAATACATTTACACTTGATTCCGGATTATAATGATGCCTATGAACGAGATGATGAAACATAAAGGCATAAACAAGTGGAAATTATGTGTAAAATTATGATTATGCGCTATTCAAATTGCCTTTAACACGAAAATAAAATTAAAATTATTAGTGATCAAACTAATAATATAAATTATTATCAGTTAGTAGATTATAATTTTAATAATTAAGATCTAATTTTCCTCCCTTGTATGATCATCTCTTGCTTCGGAGTCGGAGGAATCTCTGGAACCAGTCTCTCTGCCTTTGCGGTAAGAGGTAATGCTGTTTATATCTCACCCTACCCAGACCCTACTAATAGTACTTTTTGTACTTTCGATGAGACTTTACTAGATTTGTTGTTGATGTTGTTTCCTCCCTCGTATATTTATGATACTCGAAGAAACTACACCCAATGGCAAAATTACCCTATTTACAAATTGAAAGCCCAGTGAATAGTTAGTGTTTTTACTATTTAGTTTTTTTACCCTCTCTTTTTATGTTATATTCTTTAGCTTTTTCTTTTTCTTATTGGGGTACTTGGTTTAAGAATTTAACCAATTCACTTTTGATTTTAGCATTCTATCTCATATTTTTTATTCTTTGAAATCATTTTAGTTGTCAATATCTTCACATATACTCGCCACAAACCCATATGATGATTCGCTAAAATCAATGTTGAAGCAATATGATGATTCGCTAAAATCGATGTTGAGATGCTTATTGTTTGTATGATATTCCTCAACCACTAAACATAAAAAGAATAGAAAAAGCACCGTCATCTTTTAAGAATTCATCAATTTACACACGTTCATGCACATTTATTAAAAAAGAAAAAAAAATTATAAATACACCATGGGCAAGGTCTTAACATGAGAAAAAAAACTGTATTTACGGAGTTTATAACCCAAGTCCACGGATATAGAAGGGATAACTGATAACTCAACCACTTAGCATAAATTCAGTTTCGTCGTTATATTGGCCGAACGTGTTCTTATATTTTTTTTGAACAGCTAAATTTATTCACCTCAAACAAGTAAACCCGGCTAGCAAGAAACTAGACCGGGCCAACAAAACAGGACCAAACAGAAATTACATTGAGAAACGACACCAATCCTCCCACCCAATGGCCCAACCTTTGGCCCTACTATTAATCCAAAGAAAACTAATAGCTTTTATCTCCGCTAAGATAGCATTTACTGAGGGGCGTTTACCATTGAAGACCCGTTCATTCCTAGCTCTCCAAATGCACCACACAACCGCTCTAAACACCACATCCAAAGCGTGCTTCTTATCCTTCTTCGAACTCGTGCTAGGGACGTCAATCACCAAATCTTTAATCTCTAAAACCGCCCCAATAGGGATTCTGCACCAACCTGCAACAAGGCTCCAAACCATCGAAGAAAAGCTGCAACCCGAAAACACATGGTCATTCGTTTCCTCCTCCTCGTCACACAAACAACACACCAACGAAGGAATACCCACCCCTCTTTTAACGAGCTCCTTTCTAGTAGGGAGTTTATTATTAATAATTCTCCACACCAAGATGTTAGCTTTAGAAGGGGTAAGTTTGCTCCACCTGCAGGGCTCAATTTCGCCACCTTGCCCCTCCAAATCACTGATCCTCCTAATAAGACCTTTGCTGGAAAAGACTTCCTCCCCGTCCAACTGCCATATCCAACTCCCATTATCAAATTTAAGGTGATCTTCCAGCCTGACCCCCACTTTTTCCAGCCCTTTACGGGCCCTGCAGATAGCAGCCCAAATCCCAGCCGCCCCCTTCTTGCATGGGACCAAATCCGACGTACCCCCATCACCATGAAAACCCTTGATAACCCTCCTCCAAAGCGTATTATCCTCAGATTTAAAGCGCCAAAACCACTTCACCATGCTCACCAAATTCTTGATAGCCAAAGGAACCAAACCAAGACCACCTTTCTCCTTAGGTTTTAAAATAAGATCTTTCCTAACCCAATGAATTTTTCTCCTTTCAGACGAACCACCCCAAAGAAAGTTGATCCTAATACTCTCAAGTTTATTCAAAACCTTAATGGGAGCTTTAAAAAGAGAGAAGTAATAGAGGGGCATACCCTCCAACACCGATTTAGCTAATTGAAGCCTACCCCCAAAAGAAAGTCTATCCGCTTTCCACCCAGATAATTTAGCTTGAAAAGCATCAATAACCGGTTTCCAGCTACCAACTTTGTTCATGTTGCAACCCACCATCAGCCCCACATGATTGAACGGAACCGTACCACACTTGCATCCCAAAATGGCAGCCATGAGAGTCGTCTCTTCCTCGCTACAGTTGATACCCAACAACGAACTTTTTGATAAACTAACACAAGGCCCGAGGCAAGATGGAAAATGCGCAAGATCCTGGAAAGATTTTTAATATTGTGCCTCGACCACTGACCTATAACTAAAGCATCATCAGCAAATAAAATGTTAGACAACACCGGACCCCCATTAGGCACGGGGAATCCACTAAAAATCCCAACCCTTTCCGCCCTATTAAGAACCCAGGAGAACGCCTCCATAACAACTAAAAACAGAAACGGGGAAAGAGGATCTCCCTGACGAAGCCCTCTCGAGAACTGGAACTCCTTTGTCGGGGAACCGTTAACCAAAATGGACGCTCTAGAGGACATAAGACAGCCATCCACCCACCTACACCACCTTTCCGGAAAACCCATTTGCTCCAAAATTGATCTCAAAAAACCCCAGTCAACCGTATCATAGGCCTTCTCGAAATCGATCTTGAAAAGGAGACATTTAAACTTGGTTCTCTTGCACCAAGATAAGACCTCGTTAACCACCAAGGGACCGTCAATAATATTCCTTTTGGCAATAAACGCCATTTGGTTGTCCGAGATAAGATATCCCATAACCTTCTTGATTCTCTCCGCAAGAACTTTTGAAATCACTTTAGACACACACCCAACAAGACTTATGGGTCTAAAATCCTCCACCAAAAGCGGGTCACGTTTCTTTGGGATCAAGTGAATAAACGACGACGAGCAACCATGACTAATTCTACCCGATTCATAAAAATTCTCCATGATTTTCACAAAGTCAGCCTCCAGAAGGTCCCAAAATTTTTTAATGAACCCAAAACTAAAACCATCCGGCCCTGGAGACTTCTCGCTCCCGCAAAGCCATACGGCTTCTTTTATTTCATTTCTAGAAAAAGGGGCCGACAACAACTCCTTATCCACCTCCAACAAAGTGTTGATCCCATCACAAATTAATTCCGGCCTATTTACCCTCGTGCTAGTAAATCTCCTTTTGAAGTGATCAAAAATAGCCCCTTTAACCCTTTCAGCCCCTTCTTCCCAATTCCCTTCAATTAGCAGACCATTGATTCTGTTAGAAGCCAGTCTCTGGTTAACCATACCGTGAAAAAAAGAGGTGTTTTCATCCCCCTCTTTACACCACTTCATTCTAGCCTTTAACCTGAGATCTTCTAAAAAACCGTCTTCCAATTTAGCAAGTTCCACTTTAGCCGCAGCCCAACAATCCACCTCCTCATCCGATAACAATCTGTACTCGCCCAGACTATCCAAGAGCTCACATTCACTTTGCAACCTGTCCCTAGGGAGTTTGGACACCTCCTTCCTACTAGCAATCCAACTCTTCAAGACTCCTTTAACCGATCTAAGCTTCCTAAGGAGAACGACATCAGGCGCTCCCCTATTATCCACAGCATTCAGCCCAGTCTTAACCACATCCTCAACGCCTTCAAACTTAAGCCAGGAATTATAAAAACGAAAAGGGATAGCCCCGTAATCAATACAGGACGATCTAAACACTATAGGAGAATGATCAGACCATTTCCTCTCCAAAGCCGTAACCGTCACCGAAGGCCACAGATCTCTATAACCCGCGCAAACAAGAAATCTATCTAATTTGCTATAAGATTTCCCCATACCGTGGCAGTAAGTAAACCTGAGACCACCCATCTGATATTCCGACAGCCCCGCACGCTCAATGAAAGCATTGAACGCACACGCACCAGCCGGATCGAACTCCGAACGGAGTCTCTCATCTTCAAATCTGACTTCATTGAAATCCCCACATAAGATCCACAACCCTTGAACCGACCACCTGATTTGAAGCAGTTTCTCCCACACATCCTTCTTCCTTCTAAGATCGTGAGGAGAATAAATATTTACCATATTGATCTTGTGGCCCGTCCCAGCTAATACCCCCGAAACAACCAAAAAGCACTCCTCTTTAATCACATTATCGGCCCTGAAAACTTCAGGGTTCCAGATCGACACGACCCCACCGGATCTACCCCGAGCATCCAACCACACAGAATCGGCACCTCTTCTTCCCCACAGACAGTCCACCGGGATTCTTGACCCATCAACTAATTGAGTTTCCTGAATACACACAAAACCCAACCTGAACTTTCTCCTAATCATAGACACCCAATCCCACTTCTTCGCATCCCCCACTCCCTTAATATTTAAAGAAAGAACATCCATTAGATTCCCCCTACAGACCCCTCCTTCCTGATACGATCCTCCACTTCCTCTTGAAAGTTACTTAAATCCACGTTAAGGCAACCCGCCACACCAATCGTAGCACGGACTTCATCCGACACCGATCTTTCCATTCTAGAATAATTAGGGCGAAAAACACCACCCCCATTCCCTTGATTCAAAGACGAGGGCCTATCGCTATGACTAACCTGTTTATCAGCTCTTTTCTGCAATCCAGCCACAACCTCATCGGCCAAGGTTAGATCCGCCTCCAACTGTTTTTGTCTTGCACTTTGAGCCCTTGTGGTAACCCCCAATTTTAGAACCGAACCCACCCCATCTTTTTTATTTGGACGCAGTCTGCCTGGGGGACTGTTGAGATCCAGACTCTCCAACGACATAGACGAAGCCTCCTCCTCTCTAGCGAATCTCCTATTGTGATTGAGGACCCGTGGATCCGGCCCACTAAAAGAGCCACAACTGTCTGAAGCTGGGTCATCATAAAGTTCCAACCCAGGCCCAAAATCTGCATGGGCCCCCCTAACTTCAGGCCCACCTATCCTCTCCAACCTGTCCGGAGACCAGAGACCCGACCCGCCCCTAGCAGGATCCGCGCCACCTTCCACACATCTATCCTCTTCCCCATGCACCTTCTCGAGCTCCGGCCCATGTTCCTCCCCATGCACGCCACCTTCTTTGTCAGGCAAACCAGTCGGTTCATCTTCCTCCACTGATCGAACCGTCTGTTCATCTACCTCCCTCGAAGAATGAGCAGCTTCCGTCACCGGCGGATGACTCATCGCATTCGCCGGAGACCTTCCCCCCAGATTCCGGTGAGCTCCCCTTGTAAGATTACATACCACTTCCGATCGGGTCTTGAAATCTTCCAACCCATCCGTTCCATTATTATACTTCTTCAGAAATTCCGGTGTCCACCCCCGACCATACTCAAAGAGCCCGCAGGTGAAACGTCGGCCCTGCCACCCTATTTGAATCTCCGACGGAATATCCTTCCACCCCAAGACAACAACCCCCACACTACATCTATTCATCACCCCCTTTTCTCTACACAGATCCGGTTGAGAGACAACTTCACCAAATTGTTCTCCAATCTTAACGAACACACCAGTTCCCCAGAGTTGTGGAGGAACACCACAAATCGATAACCATACCATTCTTTCCGGCTGGAAAGATTGGCCCCTCCAAACAGCGAGTCTTGAAAACCAGGGTCTCCAAACTTCCTCCTCCTCTAACACCCCCGACGCCTCTCCCGGATTCTCAAACACCACCATCACCGAAAGACCGCCTAGGTAATATACCTCAGACGACCCGAACCCATCCTTACCCAAAAGCTTGTCCAAATTGCATAGGCATGCCAGATCCCTAGCCCTACCCAGCAAGGCACGACACCCCCACTCTTCCAAAAGATGACCTGTAAGGTTATCGCAGTTGATGAACCTTACCGCATCTCTGACACCCTCAGCAACACCCTTACCGGAACCGGATACCTTCTGTGCGAACGACACCTTATTGACTGGTTTGGAGATCTTCGAAAGGAAGGAGATCCTGTTCCTCAAGTCCTGGCCTTCAAACAACCCCTGAGAATTCCCCACCTCCGTCGACTTCTCCTTAATCTCTTGCATGACCACTCGACTCCTGAAAAGTGGCTTCCCATCTCTACCAAATTTTTCAAGATTTACATTAAGCTTCGTTTTACCCACCCTAACGTGATTCAGAACCCTCTCCAGCTCTTTCTCATCTTTAACATCCTTAAACTTCAAGAAACCAAATCTGTTACCCCACTTGTTCCTTCGCCTTGCCACAAACACATCAACAATCTTCCCGAAAACCCTACACTCTGTCTCTATGTCCTCAACTGAGCACCCATCTGGCAGATTCCCGACGTAGAAAGTCGTCAGTTGTCGGTCGTTGATCGACCTCCCCGCGTCTGTCTTGGTTACTTTGGCTTTCTTCCCGGCCAAAATCCACTCTCCCTCACCCTCTCCCATTATTAGGCAGTTTCGTTAATTTTCTTTTACATGAACGTGTTCTTATATATACTTAAAAGTTCACTACTTTTCAAAATTGAGGGCGCAAAAAAATGGGCCCAAAGCAAGAGGCTAATATTTATATTTTACACTAGTAGGCTGGCCCTGAACCGACATCTATCTTATGGACTCATACCTACACTTAGCCCTTTTTAATCAGGTCAACCTGAGCGGTTTCGAGTTATTAGGATCGGGTTTGTCGAACCTTTTTTTGAACGTATATACTCAGCACTTCTGAGGACTTCTGAGTGAAAAAACGATATAGGCCGAGGTCCCCTCTAATCCAAAGAAGTTGTACCCCTGGATATAGTTATATCTTTATAGGCTAAATTTCACTAGTCATTTTAATAAAATTTATGATTAAAGTGGGCACATAAAGATGATTGTCCCATTAAAATTCAACAGTCTGTCCTGCAGACAAAATACCAAGTTATTAAAATAGCAAACAATGAATACTATCGTCACGAGTCAATAATATGTATTTTAGAAATCATGGAAAAGTAGACGGCTACCTCCATTCAAATTCTAAAATCTTCATTATGTCGGCATACATGTGTTGTGGAACCATGAGTTTACTTTGATGGATCAGATTAGGGTTTTGATCGAGTTTTAGTAGTCCGAAAGGACAATGTCAAACTAGCTAGTACCAAGTTTTTTTTGCTTTTTCCAATTTTTTTTAACGATTAAACAACACCAATTTAATTTATACCGACTAAAGATAAACAAAGATAAACAAGGTTCAAATCTTTCATTATAAAAGAGCTTCATCATTTTAACTTTATGGCTTTACCATTAGACGTAACGGCCAACCCCCACTCACAACTACTACCAAGTGAAGTCCGGTTATCTCATGCCGTCAATTTTCTTCTTTTCTTTCATCTTTTTATGAAGATAATAGTATATAAAGTGTGTGTTATACACGTTAAATAAAAATTAGTATATATCTACCTCTTCTAATAAATTTAAAACCCATTTAAGGGATAACAAACCACATGTCATCCTTCATATCAAGCCACGTGCCCCTTCATATCTAACTAAACTTTTAATTTTTACGTTGTTACGTTTCTTCTTTATTTTATTTTATTTATGTTGTGTTTTAACAATATAAATGTTATTTATATCCGCATTATTTATGTATCAACACACGAATAGTAAAATCTAGTTTATATACAATAATCAAACTTGTGGAAAGAGAAGCAAAATTGAACAAACAAATTTTTAGGCTAACAAAATTATGAAAAATGATATTACATTTACTTTTGTTCTATTTTATATAAAATATGATTTAGGGAACAAACAAAAAAAAAGTATTTAGAGAAATTAAGTATCAAATCTTCTAGGGTATTAAAGAAACTCTAGAAAATGTCATTTTTTAAAGTAAAGTTTATGCATTATTATTTCATTGATTATATAAACTATTTCTTTTTTATTCTTGATATAATATACTGAAAATCACTTTATTGAGAGAAAAAAAGAACATTTCCGTAATAATATATATATATATATAGGGTTGGGGTATTTTGGAACCCACTTTGAGTTGAGAATCGTTGGAACCCGGTCAAAAACGCGGTTAAAAAAATGTTTTTTTCTCTTAATTTTTTTATGGTGGTTCTTTATGTTATAAACTACTCTTAAATGAAAAAAAATTAAAAAAACCGCCTACTAGATTTTTTAAAAAAATATATCAAAAATGTCTAGGTTACACATGTAACTTTTGCGTAACTGCAAATATATGCATAAAAGTTACAGATGTAACTTTTTTTGTAACTGAAAATCTACTAGACGTTTTTTTGATTTTTTTCCATTTAATGGTAGTTTATAACATAAAGAACCACCATAAAAAAATTCAGAAAAAAAACATTTTTTTACCGCGTTTTTGACCGGGTTCCAACGATTCTCCAACTCAAGGTGGGTTCCAATTTATCTTTTCCATATATATATATATACATATATATATATATATATATATATATATATATATATATATATATATATATGGTTAGGTTCAAATGAGAACCAATTGTTTTTTAGAACTTTTTATCCAATAGTACATGCCGCCACTTGATCCTCGCTCTTTTGGGTCCGTTGCTTACGAATCCCCGCAAAAAAAATGTGTTTACCCTTAAAAAAATTCTAGTTCCTCCTCTGTTGGTGGCATGTTATGATTTGTTTAAATACATTTTTATTGTTTTTTTATAGTTCATTCTAAATTGTTTTCTCTAAAGTGTTTCGTTTGTTCGGTTTTAGTTTAGTTATAAATCGCTCACTCCATTGATGTTTACATAAATGTAATAAAGAATAGCATGTTATAGAAAACGGACCATGCCATAACACGCACACCGCAACATCTAATTGCATATTAATTTAAGGTGTTCGCTATAAAACATCACTGTTTCTAATCTCATGTGCACAATCTTCTTTGTCTAATCAATATTACAATAGATCCGATTAATTTACTTATCTGCTCTTATTATATATATAACAATAAGAATTGAAGATGAATATGAAAGTTTTAGGTTTTCATACTTTGACCACAAAGGTTGCTACTTTTATATTTTCTACCCTCTAAGTTTTACACTTTTTTTAGAGTTTTTGTCGTTTTCTACTTTAGTCACGATACTTTTATAATTTTACGTTATGGAACTTTTTGGTTTTCAAACTTTGGCCACAAAAGTTTGATACTTTTACATTTTCTACCCTCTAATTTTGTTTTTTTCTGTTTTAAGTTTTGTCGTCTTCTACGTTGACCACGAAACTTTTATAATTTTATGTTTTATACCTTTAAATTTAAAACTTTTGTTTTTTATTGTTTTTATTTTTTTATACATTGGCCATGAAACTTTTATAGTTTTACGTTTTATACCCCTTAAGTTTTCCACTTTTTGTTTTTTTAGACTTTTACGTTTTATACCCCTTAACTTTTCTACTTTCTTTTATTATTATATTTTTATAGTTTTTGACTTTGCCACCACCTTTTTATAGTTTTATACTTTGAACACATTAAAACTTTTCTTACTTAAACTGACAGGTGAACGGGTGACCCGTCGCGAAAGCACGGGCAGGTCACCATCTTGTTAATATGATAAAAGAACCTTTTATATATTATATTTGCAAACAAGACAATTGAATTTGTTCGTATCATGTCAGTATTTATTTTATAGGATATGAAGATATTAAACATTTAAACTGATGCAAATAATTTCATGAGTAAATTACTATTTGCATCCTTGAGGTTTGGCCAGTTTTGCTACCTGCATTCGATTTTCAAATTATTAACATATCCCTCCCTAACGTTTGCATTTCCTTTCCATCTGAGTCCGTAAGACTAACGGGGTTAGATTTTTCTGTTAACTTTAAGGGCATATCAGTCATTTTACACATTAAGGACTAATTATGTAAGTTACAAAGTTTGGGAACTATTTTGTAACTATTTTTGTAATTATTTTATAACTTTACTAAAAGAAAAGGATTATTTTATAATTAATGTAAAATAATTAAAATAACCACCACCACCACTCTTTCATCCAAATTTTCAGTTGGTTAAACCCCCTCCCCACCTCCGATCGACACCTCCGATCGATAGCCGGCAGCGGCACACAAAATGGCAGTTATATTTCGGACAGATCTAGACGAAGGCTCGCAGTTGTGGCCGGTGAAGGGGACGCTGGTTTCGTCGGTGATGGTGGTGGTGTCGTCAGTGGAAAAGCGGCGGCGGTGGAGGAACGAGTAGGAGGAGGATGCGGCGGAGAGAGGCTTGAGTAGAGTGGAACTCCGGCGAGCTAAAGCCATCTCGCGGCGGTTGTGGTTTTTGGCTATTGGATGGATCGAAACAGTAGGTTTGGTGAAGGGGTGGAGAAGAACAGCATACCAAGAAGAAATGGGTGGAGAAAAACAGCACACGAGAAAGAATTTTATATAGTATCCCCTGTAATCCACCGCTTTCGTAAATTCCCCACCCATTTCACTATAAAATCCCACAATCAAAGTCACCCCCATTTTCAATCACCCTCACGGCATCGATTACAAAACCCTAACCCTGAAGTTTTTTTAGTGTACTTTATCAGCGCCTATAGGATTGGATTGATTGTTGGTGTTTAGGAATTAGGAGGAGCATAATTGGATCTGTTATTTGGTGACACAAAGTATCGCTTGATTGCTTGGATTGAGAGGTCAGGTAGAGTGTGGTAGCAGAGGACGCGAACGAGAATGTGTTTTCAGAGAGTAATGTGGGGGCGGCCGGCTCATCCACCCGCCTCGACACCGGAGAAACTGTCGGAACCCTAGATCCGTTGGCGTTCTAGAACATGAGAGATGAGAGGGAGTCGTCATGGACGAGCCACCTGCCGGAATCATCCCCGTCAGCTCCGATCCTCAGATGTTAACGCTGATGTGAAAGGGGGATTCATCTGATGAAGTTGAAGATGAAGCATATTTCTTTAACTATTTGTTTATTGTTATTTTCATATTTTAATTCTTTTATATAAATTACAAAGTAGCCCCTCTTAGTTAACCTTATCAATTTACATAACTAGTCACTAATGTGTAAAATGACTGATATACCTTTAAAGTTAACAGAAAAATCTAACCCCGTTAGTCTTAGGGACCCAGATGGCAACGAAATGCAAACGTTAGGGAGAGATATGTTAATAATTTGAAAATCGGATACAAGTGGCAAAACTGACGAAACCTTAGAAATACAAATAGTAATTTACTCTAATTTCATTCAATTCGAAATTTCGAATAGGTTGAAATTGTTTAGTTTGAGAGACCAATTGTGTCAATCTTCAAATCTTGTAGTATCCAATTGTATTTAATGCGAATAATTGTACAATTATTTTTTCTGTATGATATTCAGAGAGACAGTCTAGTTAAGAGGGGAGAGAAGTGCACATGCAGTGTGTGTCTGACAATGCAACAAACTAACCATAACCCATTTATGAAAAGTCAGTAAATTATATTTTGACCGAAAGTTAAAATTTTATTTTAAATAATTATATGTTTTATAAGAGCATTTACAGTCGTTCTTTATAAATATGTACATGTATACCTTAAAACTTAAGGTTTAGTTACAAAGGATTCAATTGTGAGTAGAGGAAAGAGATAAATTAGTGTACACCCATATATTTGATAAAAACTCTTCATTTCTTAAAATTTGAGTTTTAGTGGTGATTAAAAGTAAAAAAATATAATGATAAAAGTATATAAATTATTATTTAATTTGTTTGTAAGTGAAAAAGAGAAAAAAAATATTAATAAAAGTATAAATTATAAGTATGAGGATGGAGAATGGACTGTGAATGTTCTAACCGGGGGTGGGGGGTGCAGGAGCGAAGCTTCTAATGGACTAAACCAGGGCCGATCCCATTCAAATTTTCGTTCTATACTGTAATTTTATATCCATCTAGTCTGAATTTTATTTTTGAATATGCCCATTTTCTTAGCTCGAACAGGGCCTTAAATCCTTAGCTCCAGCCCTGGCTCTAATATTTCTTTTATATACAAGATTTCCTACCCGTCTCATTATATAACGATACATAAAAAAATAAAAAATTAGAAAACGTGTAACGATCAAAAAATATTTCAAACAAAAAAACAATGTTACACAATTGTACATAAGAAAAACAACTTTTGTCTCTAAACTCAATGACGTACTCAATCACAAATAAAAAAAAGTAAGCGTTAATCACAACCTAAAAACAAAAACAAAAAAAAAAAAAAGTTCTAAGATTTAGAGACAAAACCATGAGAATATCGATCATGAAACTGCGACATCTTTTTGTGCTTTCTGCACCAAATACACTCTTAAAATGAGTATAATTATACTTTCTAAGATTTAAATTTACCATTGATTAGAGACTGCATCATTGGGTTGTTATTTAGGATCATGTCCCCATGCATACTCACGTTGGGTGCGACATTGACACTTGCTTATAATTCTTATATGGTAAGTTAAGGTTATCTTACATTAACTATATATCTAGCATGTTGATTTTTAGTAAAACTTATATTGGAAATTATGAATCGAGGCCCCATCATCTTGAGCCCCACCAACCTCAATCAAAACGTCGATGGATTTTGCTTAAATCGAACAACCATTCCCCCTCCAACGACAAGAAACTTGTTTCAATCACGTCAATCCTCCAACGACAAGAAACTTGTTTCAATTTAAATCAACTAAACTTTCAGAACCACCGTAAAAAGTCTAGCAGATCTAAGTTGAAACTCGATCGTTATGCTTGGATTATTGTCTAATTTGTTTGAAGGAAAGGCGTCTGCGAAGTTGCCATTTGTGCTCATAACTATATTTGCTACTCGCATGTTGTCGTGAAGATAACGTGAGTATATAAAATGGTTATCTTGCTGTAAAGAAAACGCTACGTATACATAAAGAAAATGAAATATACAAAAAACTGAGTAATGACATTAAAATTAGAAGGCAAAGGCTTAAAGTATTGAACCTACTATTTAAAAATTATGTTACTCGACTGTACACATTACATCACGAACTTATGTGCTAAATTTGTTATGCTTGAAAAATATACAAAAAAAAGCCGTAGAGACAACGCGGACACACAAAATAGATACACTGCTATAACGCTACAATGCGGACACACAAAAAAACCCTAGTTATTCACACAACACAATTACTATATACACAAACAACCTATAGCCGTATAGGGCCCTACGGCCCAATGGAATCTCCAAAAAGATTTTTATTTTTTTTATATAATTGCATATAATAACCTCCCCCCTCTTGAATTATATGTTGTCTTCAACGGCTCGTATAACTCCGTATATAGTATGTGTGTATAGCAAATGTGTTTGTAAATAGGAGTCCCCTTTTCTAAACACATCAATCAGTTATTTTAATATTAAACAAATATGTAACTAAAATGACATATTAATTAATGTAAAAGTAAAGCTACTACCAAAAACATTATAATCATAACGTACAATGGTATATATATGGAATAAATTCTGTCCAAAGAGAAGGGTCAGTTACATAAAGACTAGCTGGCATGAAGGCTGAACCAGGCAGGCAATTAAGGCAATGAATCCATCCATGTCACATAACTTCTTCAAAAACCACTTGGCAGCAAAAGATGAAAGAAACATCCCATTTAGTATGCATCACAGAAACAGTTATACGAATCAGCTGGCACATTTATATCCCGCTAGGATACAATATATACATGCATCAATCCTAATATATACTGCACCAATGTAATAATATCTTAATTAGGCATTTGTAGTGGTTAATAATTTATAATGGTTAATAATTTATAATGGTTAATAAGTGTGAGTTAAAAATAATTTTATAGAGACGTCATATAGTAATGGATTGTGGTGAGAGTTAGGTACAAAGGAAATAAACATTTATTTATTAGAAAAATATAAACAAAAAATTACAAAGCAAATAAAAGTTTAATATCTATATATTTTGATCGTCTAATGGTTTGCAGGTTTATCTCCCAGACTCCCACACAGATCGATCTGTATGAAAGTCGGGGGTTATCTTTATAGTCTTCTAGAGGTGTGATAAGTAACAGACGGAAAGATTGGATTTAATATTAGTGAGTATAAGGTTAAGAGAAACCCATCCACATTGGTGGGTGGACAAACCTTTTAGAAGTTTATAAAACTGATCACTTCTTAAATATTGTTTTCTTTAGTATGGAAGATTCTACGTAGTTAACCCACTTAAATCCATTGTAAAAGTAGTTTTTATTACGATAATAAATTTGCTATTTCTTTGTGGTTTTGGTGCCTAAGTATATGAATTGAACCTTGTGATTCATTATAAATTTGTTATTTCTTTGTGGTTTTGATGCCCAAACATATAAATCTTGTGATTCATAGTACTTTGCACTTTTCTACACACATGAATACTTGGAGCACCAAGTATCACATTTGAAAGAAACTAAAGATTGAGAACTACACTCTTATTCTAAAGATTGTGTGTCTCTAAAGTTTCTTTTCATCAACTCCTTCCGTTTCACTTAAACTCTTAAACACATAAATGAACTGATGGGATCTCGGGTGTGGGCCATCTACGACATTATGTCTAATGTTTGGTTGTTGTAAGGGTTAATTTTTAACGGTTACAAAGTGTTGAAAAGCGTTAATGGTAGCTTTTTTTTTCTCTAATAATATTGTTCTTGTTTGCAAGTGTCCTTTTAGTTTAATGACATGAAAATAGTGGTTAAAGTTCATGACGTCTTAAGGTTACAAGTTATATCTTGACTCTTAAGTTATTTTACAATGATGGATTTCTTTCTGAATATATCTTTGATCTCAATAAATCACTAAAATGTTTGTCACATCTTTTCTTTATAAGGTTTTACATCACCATTTTCACACGTCAAAATCACATTCAATTATTAATTTATTAAATACCAATTAAGACTAATTATTAATTTTGTTCAAATTAAATTTTTATTTAGAAAAGAATTGACAAACTTAATACAGATTTGATAAATTTACTCTAATAATTTAAATATTTTCAAAAAAAAAAACTAATTAAGAGTTCGTCAAGTCGATCATAATAAATCTCTAAATATAATGCAACTATGAGCTTCTCTTTAAAAACATTCCACCCTAATATATGGGAAAAAATATTTTTCTCCTTTGGCTGTTCCAAAAAAATACACGCGGGACCCACAGTTATGCATGGACAAGATCAAATGATATTGGGAGCTGGGTCCCACATGCACATGGGGTCAGAAATATCCGTAGTCACTCGTTTTCTTTCAATTTCTTACCATTTATTTTCTTTCCAAATTAACATATAAAAATAAAAACACTATATATAGTCATAAATAGAAAAAATACGAAAAATATAAATATTTTAACTCATTCAAAACAACTTGACACCTCTCGTATACAAAAATTACGTATCAACTTTTATTTTTTAAGTTATCAGACTTAATTGCATAAAATGTATTTTGCTCTCCATCATCCATTATATTTTAATGTTGTGTATAAACTTAAGTTCGTGTATTATAGTTTTCTTTATGTAAAATTGTATGTTTATCATACATTTTATATTTGTTATTACTAGATGACGATGACACGAATTCAAAAGTAAATTTAACACTTTTGTTTTATGTTAAATGCAAATCTATTTCTAAAACAAAAATGCTGAAACTTAAATGAAAATACATAGCAATAGATATAACGTTAATAAAATAACAGCCTATAAGTAAAACAATTAAAAAAAACACAAGGATAACAAAAAAAGGAAAGGTATTGCTAATTTGTGTAAAGAGTTCTTTATCAACTTTTGGGCCATTCAAGAAACACATTTAAACCATACTGACTCGCGTTTAGTGAAGAGAGGGGGGGGGGGGGGGGGGATTACAATCAAAAAATGGAAAGTTCGAGTTCGGTGGGGCGATCGGGAGGTATAGGTGCTATTTGGGATCCTTTTACGTTTGTTCATGTTGTTAGCTCTAAACGGACCGAACGAACACGAACATGGTTATGTTCATGTTCGTTCATTTAATTTTAAACGAACACGAACACGAACATTAGCCGAACAAATATTTTTTAGGTATGTGTCCAATCATTAGGAAAATGAAAATGACTGTGTTCGTTCATGTTCGTTCGTTAAATACTAAATTAACGAACAGTTCATGAACTTAAACGAACATAAACAAACACAAACTTAAACGAACACATATCTAAATGAGTACAAACGAACAAACATACATGAAAATAAAAAGAACAACTCCAACACATGATGAGTACAAAGAGTAAAGTAACCCTAAAAAATGATGGTATCATGATGATTACAAAGAGTAAAATGACTACACGAAATGATTATGTGGAAGTATGAAACTCTAAAAGAAAGCATATGGCTAAAATCCTAATTATAATTTATTTATTAATAAAATTAAACATAAATAAATGAACGAATAAATGAATGAACGAGACATGTTTTATGTTCGTTCATTTAATTATATGAACATATATTTATATTCGTGTATGTTTATTTATTAAATAGACGAATATAAACGAACTTTTCGCCGAACAGTTCATGGACTGTTCAGTTCATTTAAGACCTAGTTAGTTTTTTCTTTCGATAACTTGTTCATTGTAGAGGGTTACTGGAAGACTATGGATCTATAATGTTTCATGGTGATTGTGTATGCTCTCATGCCTTGGGTGACAAAAGAAGACTCCGGGTGAGTTTTTAGCTTTTGAAGATTTTAATGCCACTGGAAATGCTTTGGAGATTGGGCATGAGGTATAATCCGGTGGAAGCCGAAGACTTTAATGAGTTTGTTGATTGGTCATGCTTATGTGAGATTCTAATGGGGGGATTTAATTTTATTAGAATTAGCTTAGATAGAAGAAAAATAAGCAAATTAGATAGATTCTTGGTGTCGAGAGGGGTCTATGATAGGTTGCCCAATCTAGTGGCTTTGGCTTTAAATAATAAAGCGGTGAATAATCGGCATATGGCTTAAAAGTGGGTCATAGGTTCCCTTAATCAGCAAGTGGCTTTATGGCTTAAAAGTGTGTAGTGATTATAAGGGGAGGCGGTATGGTTGGGAGCCGGAGGCCGGTTCCAAGGGAGTCGGGTGGCTCCGTGTGGCTCACCATACCGCGTGTAGCGGTTCCCCATTCAGGCTTCACTTTAGCGGTTCCAAATGGCTTTCCCCAAGCCAGGTTGAGCCGGGTGATTTGATGATGATTTGTTATGATTTGGTGTGTGCTCCAAGGAGGGAACCACATGGCTCCAAGGGCTTCCATACCCTCTCAATTTGGCTCCAACGGGCTTTCATACCCAAATTTGAGTTGGCATCTTATGATTGGGTAGTGGGCATGGCTCCCCAAGCCATGTGGCTACCATACCGCCTCCCCTAAGACCCTATAAAGCCACTCTCATTATTACCAAATTACTATTTTTTTTTAATCTTAAAAAAATATGTAGACCAATAGAATTTGAGAAAGGCAAGAGGGGGAGGAGCAATGGTGATCACGGGGCTTTCAGTTTTTGCCCATAGCGTCCATAGAGGCAGTGTTGGGTAGCTATGGAGGTGTCATCTATAAAGCATCGGACAACCTATAAAGGATTTGATTAATGACCCGGTCCGACTTAAAAACACATCAATATATACACCTGTAATGGGGTGAGGGGTTGACATCGTGGATGTAGGCCAACTGCAAACAAACTTGTTCGTAAACCAAATTACAATTTTAATATTAACAATTTCTATATAGCTTATAACTTTTATATTTATTCTAAATTTTTTTAACAATTGCATGTATTGTTCATCTAAACTAGCTAAATTATATCTTCATTCTTTTTATTTAAAAAAAATTAAATATATAACATTTTTATTATTATTATTGGTTAGTAAGTTCAGTTGTGCTAATTGGTTTTTTCAAACCCTTCATATGAAATCATTCATATTAAGTTTAAGGTTAGCTTAAACCACATTTCATTAGTTCCTATATTAGATAAAAATGAATTTAGAGCAGCCCATCCCCCATCTCATCCTTATAATTTATATTTTTATTATTTCATTTTCTCTCTTTTTCACTCGTAATCACAATTAAATAATATTTTCTTATACCCTCATCATTACCTTTTCTCTCTCTTTCAATCACACAAAACCTCAAATTTTAAGAAATCGCTAGTTTTTTCATCAAATATAGGGGTGAGCAGTAATTTTTCCTATCTTCTAAAGCATTCATAGCCCATTCCCTATCCTTATCCCTATAATTTATATATTTATCATTATTTTTTCTCCCGCTTCCACTCACAACCACAATTAAATAATATTTTTTATACATTTATCATTAACTTTTTCTCTCTATTCAAACCTTAAATTTTAAAGATTCACCAGTTTTTTGCTCAAATATAGGGATTCCCCAGATTTTTCCTTAAATATTTATCTCTCCTTTACTCAGAACCACTCAAAACTACACCTTAAATATTTATCTCTCCTCTATTCACAATCACTTAATATTAAACCCCAAATTTTAAGGTTTTACCTCACAATTGGGGGGGGGGGGGGGGGGGGGCTGGGTTGTGAATGCTTGTCTAAGATCATCCACGATGAATGCATTTAACCAATGCATTTGTAACATAGGTGAGGTGGAAGAGTCATAGGGTTTTTTTTTTTTGAACAGCAAATTTAGATTATAGACGTCCGACGGGGACATTACATCACCCACCTCATCATCTCCAATCCTTATCATGAGGAAACTCACCACTGGTGAGAAATCCCCCTAACCAAATTGTAACCCTTATTTTTTATTCTTTTATTAGAATTAAACTTGAACTCAAGACCATTGGATAATTACATACGCTATTTAAAAAGAGAGAAATTGATTATTAAAGAAAAAAGACAGAAAAGTGAAAAAGAGAAAATAAATAGAGGAAATAGAAGATAAAAAATAATTTTAACAATTTTTTACCCGGGTAATTTTGACCGACTTAAAATTTGGCCCCAAATTTGTGGATGGGTGGGTAAACGTGGGCATTAGCTTTATCATAGGTGCTGAAGATTTTGTTATAAAATTAAATATCCAATTTTTGTTACCTAAAGATTCGATCAGATATGTGTGTGATTTTAGATGATTGATGATTACATGAATTAAAAGTAGTAATATTACTTTTAAATGAATTTCAAAGAAAACAACAAAATTGTGTGAATTAAACGAACATCTTCGTGAATTGTCCGCCCGTGTGATTTAAATAAACTTATATCAGCTTTATTTGTTCCAAAACAAATCATTAAAGAAGCCCAACAAAATTGACATTTAGAAAAAACAGATTTTTTGGTTTGGATCTGTTTGGTTTGGATGTTATATTTATTAGACATAATATCTCTTTAATTTAATTAAAATACTATACTTTTTTACTTCTTTTTATTTAAATAAAATATTAAAAAATATAGAAAATTTACAGTCTTTTCTTCAAATATAGATATGAATAATATACTTTTCTTTCTTTTTTACTCATAATTACACCTTAAATTTTATAAACTTCAAACTTCAAATACTTTTCTGACATGCCAAAGAATTGAAATACTTTTTGAGAGTAAAAAATGTATAAAATAATAATTATTGGCACCAATCAATTCCCTCTCTATTATTATTTATTTTTTTATTTATTTTGAACGGCAAATTTGGATTACCGACGTGACATTACAACACACACCCGGTCATCTTCAATCTCCATCAGAAAAAAACTCACTACTAGTGAGAAAACCCATTGCCTAACTTGTAACCTCCACAAATTCCTAAAAAGGTTTTTAGTGGCACTTTTTTTGCTTTTAGTGGCACTTTTTGTGTGCCACTAAATAATTTTTTTTGTAGTAATACACCTTTGCCACTAAGCTAAGCTAGTGGTTGTAATTCCATCTATATCATTACTTGTATTTTATTGTGCTATTACCATGGCACCAATTAATTCCATCTTTATTTTTATTGTTTTTATTGCGATATTACTGTGTTATTTGAGACACATATAACTCCATGCATCCATATTACTATTAGGTAGTGCTTAGTATGCATGAATGAAAAGAGGGATTGAATGGGTCATTCGTTGGAATGAGAAATAAAATTTTGGTAGCATATTGGAATGAAATGAAACATTACATAAGGAATGTGATTAATTCTATTTCTAAAAATTTCATATCTGAGGGGATTAGTGTTTTTTTATTCATTCAAGTAATGGAATGAACATTTTTATTCAATTTGATTTTTTTTTCAAATTTTATGAAAGCAAAAGAAAAAAGTAAGAATAAAAAGTAAAAAAAAATTAAAAAATGTATTTTTTGGGTGCCAAAAATCAACTAAAAAGAATCTATATTCACAAACTTTGTGTTTCTCGTATGCTAAAAAAACATACATTGGGTGTCTTAATCATTCGGTTCAAATACTAACCTATAAATTTTACAATTTGAGTGGGTGCCAAAGACCTCACTGGGTCCTAGGTGAATCCGCGCGCTCATGATATGAACATAGAGAGAAAGATATATTTGAGTAGAGAACTATATTCATATAGATCAACAACCTAATAATAGAAACCATTATTTATATGGCATAACAATAATACATAACGATACGAAAAAGTTATAGAATATCGATAGTCATATAATAATTATTCAAAATAAAACAATTTATAACAATTTTTTTATTCTAATCGTATTTAGGTGTTATATCTAAAGGGGATTCTTAGAGACACTCCTTACTTTTTTTTAAAAAAAAAGATGCCCTAAGAGTCACATATATGACTAAACGTGAAATCTCATTGGATGTTAGAAATTTACTCTCACTTTGAGCTCCAAACGTGAGGGATGGTTTTGATTTTTTTTTTAAATTTTTTATCATTTGTTTATGTTACCATTTTTTAAAGTTTTATTTTATTAAAAATTTATGTTTACGTTGTTTTGTTCAAAAACTACAACTCCCTACAGGACCGTTTGAAAATGAAGCATGAGTTGATTAGATAAAGTATGAGGTAATTAGATAAGATGACAAGATCGAATAGTTGAATACATATTTCTAACAACGCTTGCATTAATTATAATATTTAGTACAATTAATTAAGTTTAGAGTTATTTTTTTAAGTTTAGAGCAGTGTTAAAAGTTTAGAGTTATTTTTTAAAGTTTTTCTCTTTTTAAATAATTATTCATCTTTCACTAGCTTAAATATTTTTTAATTAAATGTATTTAAATTATTAAAAAGAATATGACAAAAATAAAAATAAATATAAAAATAAGAATCGAGAGTGAAAGATAGGTCATTATATGACGTGTAGCTCACGTGTTTACAAAAATATGACGTTTAGGCCTACATGTGAGGTTTATGTTGGGTGTTTTTCAAAAAGCAAAAGTGTTTCTTTCACGACCCTATCTAAAAATTGAACCATATATCACATCGGAAATGTTTGATGTTTTCCTTGACGACCATGAAGTCACAAGATGAATTATCAAAACTTCACCTCTATTTTAGGTAATCTTTATCTTTAACACAACCACGAAAATTAGACCAGATCGAGAAAACTTATTTAAAAAGGTAACAAAATACATTTGACTATTCAAGCTTTAATAGCTTATCTAATTTCTATTTAATAGTCGATGATGATGGTAAAAAAATAAGAGGCCAAAGACGAAAAAAACCTGATTATCAAGGACAAAAAGAAGTCCCCGATATTTATATTTCTTCTTCCAATTGATTGATCACAATTGTCCAATCGAGGTACCTGATTTAAAAAAATAATGCCCAATTGATTGATAAATAGCCAATGTGGGAGTAGCCCACTTGGTAGAGGCTTTGTCCTCTTAGGTGGAGGTCCTGGGTTCAAACCCAGGCAATTAATTTAGCCAGAAGGCCAGTGGTTTAATTTTAATAAAATGGTTATTTACACGTAAAAGAAAAATAAATAGAAAAAATGAATTGATATGTTAATAAATGGTATGAACCTATAACTATATAGAAGGGAAATCTTAGATACACCCCTTTTTTTTTTAAATACACCCCACCTAGAGGTCATTCGGAGGTCTTGAAGTCACCTATATGAGGGGTGTCACTAAGGGAACCTCACCTTAAGCCCAAACGTTCACCTATATGAGGGGTGTCTCCAAACTAAATCTCATATAAGTGGTTCTATATCTCACCTCTAGCTTTTTATGTCACCCATAAGGTTTTTTTCATATTTTATTTGTATTATTTATTTATATGTAATAATAATAATAATAATAATAATAATAATAATAATAATTAGTATTATAATAATAATAATTTGTGTAATGTATGCATATATGAACGTATATTAAGCTTATTCATATTAATATTGTATGTACATATTTGTGTGCATGTAAGTGTGTTGGTATGTGTATATACATATGCATATAGTACATACAATATATCAACGGAGTTCTTGTATGAAGTTGTATCCACGTGACCATATGTATGTATATATAAACATATATTAAGTCAAAATCTATCATGTAGGTATGTATATATGTGTGTGGTTTGATAACGTATCAGTATGTGTTTGTATGCGTGTGTGTATGCACGTAACGGTGTAATAATACGTAGGAGATGCGATAATATAGGTCACAAAGAGACCTTAGAGGGAGCATGGATGGTAAGATGTGAGCCCTTTAGGTCACTCCGAGACCTTAGCGTCACCTTTAATTTCTCCTTGTAGGTGACCTCTTGGTTGAATATGTGAGCTGAATCTCATATAAGGAGTCTCATATCTCACCTCCAGCCCTTTATGTCACCCTGAAGGTTTTTTCATATTTTATTTTTTCATATTTTATTTGTGTTATTTATTTATATGTATTAATAATAATAATAATAATAATAATAATTAGTGTTATTATAATTAGTATTATTATAATAATAACAATTATTATTAATATAACAATAATAATTTTATATGTGTACATGCGGTATGCATGTTTATATACATGTAAAAGTGTAATGTATGCATATATGAACACATATTAAGTTTATTCATATTGATATTGTATGTACATATGTGTGTGCATGTAAGTGTGTTGGTATGTGTATGTACATATGCATGTAGTACATACAATATATCAACGGAGTTCTTATATGAGGTTGTATCCACGTGACCATATGTATGTATATATAAACATATATTAAGTCAAAATCTATCATGTATGTATGTATATATGTTTGTGGTTTGATAACGTATTAGTATGTGTTTGTATGTGTGTGTGTATGCACGTAACAATGTAATAATACGTAGGAGATGCGATAATATAGGTCACACAGAGAACTTAGAGGGAGACTGGATGGTAAGATGTGAGCCCTTTAGGTCACTCCGAGACCATAGCTTCACCTTTAATTTCTCCTTGTAGGTGACCTCTTGGTTGAAGATGTGAGCTGAGTCTCATATAAGGAGTCTCATATATCACCTCCAGCCCTTTATGTCACCTTGAAGGTTTTTTCATATTTTATTTGTGTTATTTATTTATATGTATTAATAATATAATAATTATTATTATTATTATTATTATTAATATAACAATAATATTTTTTATTATAATAATAAAAATTTCGTTGACACCCCTTTTATAGGTGACTCTTAAGGCATTATGTGAGCTTTTTAAATCTGGAGGTGACTCTTAGACCTCAGAGTCACCTATATAAGGGGTGCCAGCCAAAATTTAATGGGGTGTCCATAACAGACCCCATATAGAAACCTAGCTAGCTAGGTAAAAAAAAGTATATACGAGCCATCCGTAGTGGGGCGCCATCCCCACCAAAAACTTAACATGGAGCCCCTTATAGCGCCCCACACCACTACGCCAGGGATCCATGTTAGCTTTTCCCCTCTTTGGCGTTATATACATGGCGCTCTCCCCCTTCAATATTATTGGTCCATTAATTGCAGCTTTGTTTTTATTGGTTTTATTTTAATTTTTTTTTCTTTTAAATGAATGACACTAGTAATATAACCCCCTCACACTACACCACTTTCATCATAAAGCCCCTTGTGCTGACATGGACGATCCCCAAGGGGCTCCATCCACTACACATAGCGTGGGAAAAAAAGAAGTACTAATAAAGAAAATAATAGTTAATAGGAAACGAAGTCTCGAACTTGTGACCACATGGTTACACCACAACTCTTTTACCATGGTATATAGTATGCGCCGAAACATGTTAACACATGTTAACACGCAACTGTTTTATCTAAATAGTATGCGCTGAAAAAAAAAATCATTTTTTTTTTAAGGAAACACACTGACTTCGTAGGAATGAGGCAAACGAGAATAGAACACAAGTGACACTCTATTATCATGTAGCCCTAACAGGGGCGGCTATGAGGGAGGGCAAGAACGGCGACCGCCTAGGGCCCGCGATTTTAAGGGGCCCGGAAGTTTTGTAACATGTTGTTATATATATATATATATACATCAAATTGTGTATTAATATATTGTATTTTGAAACTACAACAAAAAAGTCATTGGTGTAGATGGTATTAATGTTTGATGTAAAGGTGTAACCTTGAGGTCCCTGGTTCGAATCCTACCTACTCCCTTTTTTTTTCTTCTTTCAGTTATGTTTATAAGGGCCCGGTTTTTATTTCGCCTCGGGCCCGATCTTGTTTTTGAATTTTTGGAGCCGCCACTGAGCCCTAACTAGTAATTGGGCTACTCACTTGGTTCTAAAATCAACAATGAATGAAGTCGACACATGAACCAAACTAATCAATAATTTATTATTCACCTAACAAACATAGTAGAATTGTTGAAAATAAGGCTCTATACATATATAGCACATATACAAATTCATGAAATTAATATTCGAATGAGTTTTGAAAATGCATGAAAATCCTGATACGTATATATAACACACCTACATACATTAAATTACAATAAAATGACATGTAAACGGATATGAAAATAAAATTTAATTTATGTGGCAAATCCGCACATATATGACATATGTTTTCCAATTGCTTTAAGAAACCCGCCCACAAGATCATCGATGGTGTATGTATTGAAAAACCATTTTATATTTCAATCTATCCGCACTAAAAATTTTAAATAAATTTATAAAAATATATAGATATAGATTTTAACGACAAGAATATGAACCATGCATATATATAGATACAATAGTGGAGTGTGACTGTGCGAATGCCAGCAATGGAGCAGTGGATTGAATTGTATAAAGAAGAAAGAATGATTGATATTAGGAGGGTGTGGGGTCCACCCCTCTGACCACAATACCTGGACTGATAAGGTGCGGGTCCCACTCGCATTCAAATATCTTTTAACTAGTTATATAAAACGAATCATTCTTATTTTCTTTCACCCATACATTCACAAACCCTAGCTGCTACCTACCTTTCATTTATTTATATTTACATTCCATGTCAAATATTCATTTTACCTTAATTTATAACATGCACAAAACTGAAACATTTGGTAGTTAGTTGTATGTATATTTAACCCTAGCTAGTCTAAGATTTTCACCGTTGGTTAAAATGAGGTAGTTGTTCACACTATCACTTTCAAACTTCATGGGATTGACTATTCATTTAACGGCATTGTTTTTTTACACGTACTCTCTTCTAGATATTATTTATTGAATTGAATTCATTACTTACATAAAATAAACTCCATATATTTTTAATTTACACACATTGATATTAATTATATAATGTTTATTACAAGACGCGAACTGTCGGGTGAGATAATATTAATTGGAAAAAAATATATTAAAAAAGAGTACACTTGTACCAAATACAAAATGGGATTTTTTTTTTTCCCTGGTAATGATTAAAACAAAAGCAACAATACACCCTGTTAAAAAAATGTGTCTCCAAAACTTATATATAATCACACAATTAAAAAAAATAAGCACAATTATGTGGAAAATGATATATTTTTTTCTTTTTCCTAAATTTTGGACCAAATCATACACATCAAATTTAACCGAAATAACTTATGAATGGTGGCTAGTTGAATCGTGCGGATCATCTCCGGCAGCACCGCCGCCGTGATGAGACTGAGACCCACTTGCCTGCTGCTGCTGTTCCGACGCCCCGGGACCGAATATCGGCCGGTAAGGACCTAATCCGGCAAGCATGCTCAACTGCCCTTCTGTAAAACTACCGCTGCCACCACCGCCGTTGCCATTGTTGCCGCCGAGCCCGGCCGACAACTGCTGGCTCGGCAAAAGAGCGACGGGTGTCGGAAAATTCATGAAATGTAACCCGGTGGAGACGGTTCCTCTATACAACGCCGCGGTGTTGTTGACGGCCGGAAAAGTCCAAATCGGGTCACCACTCATTCCCTGGTGGTTGCTAGAATTTGCAACCATCCAGAAGTTTGGTGGAATTGATGCGTGATTTGCTGCCATGGAGGATGAGCTTGATTGTAGCAGATAATTCCCTAGCTGTTGTTGTTGTTGTTGTTGTTGATGCTGTTGTTGTTGGTGGTGGGGTGACGGTAACTCCGACTCCACCGATACCCTACGTTTTCTTCCGATATGCTCTTCCGTTTCCGATAACTCAACCGAATTGTCCCTATTTTCCTGTTTCGTCTGTAACAATTGATGAAAATTGGTCGACGAGCCGAAATTCAAAAGGTTCGACGAGTTGTTGTCGGAAGAAGATAATCCGATTTCCGGGAAGAGATTCCGGTTTTGCGGGAGGGCGAAATTCGGGCTGAAGTAACCGGATCGGAGCTGGGAGGGGATGGACATGCTCGACCCGGAGCTCCGGAGCGAGATGTTGAGTGAGGTGAAGTTAGCGGGGATTGTTCCCGTGCCGGTGGCTGCTATAACGGCTGGCTCAGCCTGTTGTAGCAGCCACTCGATTGTTTCGCCGTCTGTCTTATGGCCGAGCTCGCGGGTCAGCTGAAAGACCCGCGCGGCGCATAAGGCAGGCATGCGGATACGGCGGCCCCGACCGTCGACTTTCGTGTGGCGGTCTTTGGTGGAAGTTCTCTTGGGGACGAGTTTCTTGGAGGGTTCGGCGGAGGAGGTGGGGGCGTCAACGGTGGTTATTTGGAGGTTGGAGTTGTTAGATCGGAAGGTAGGGTTGTTGGTGTCGGCGGAGATGGGGTGGGCGGCGGTGGTGGTGGTGGTGGTGGTGGTGGAGGAACAAGCTTCGTCGTCTTTTTTTTCAAGTAATTGGAAGGGAAAGTTGGGACGATGGTGGAAATGATCATCACCACCATCCATGATCATATGAGGAGAAAGAGAAACAAGATAATCTTGATTGATTCTCTCTCTAGCTAGTTTCTCTCTCTAAATTTATATAAATATGTGTTGAAAATGGAGAATTGAATCTAAAGGGATGTGGGTCTGGATTTCTTTCTCTTTCAAGGTGACCATGTGATATAAACAGTCTCACTCGATCTCTTCAAACGTTGAACTGTAAATTCTTGAAGCTTCAAAGAGAAAGGAAGAGAGAGAGAGCAAACTTTAAGCAACAATGATAATGAGTGGGAATTATATGGAAGAGCTTTAAAAAGCAAAATGAAATAAAAAAATAAATTTGAAATGATGTTGATAATTGAAAATAAAGAAAATGAGAAAGAATATTAGCCATATTTGGAAGACTTTTCCAAGTTATAAGGACAAAAAATGATATAATTGAAGGAAAAAAATGAATGTTGATGTGAATTTTCATTTGTGAAAATGGAATGGACCATTAACATCTGCATCTAACGTCCTCGTCTTTAAAACATTAACTTTTCATGTTTGTTGCATCATTTCCTTCAGTCTTCTTCATTTATTCTTTAACTAGCCAGTGACCCGGGTAAATACCCGGGGCTGTAACATAAAAATACAAAAATAAATATATTATGGAATCAATAGTTGGTAAAACAGAATTCATTAATAATAAAAAAAAGTTCAATAACAATTACAAATTTGTGAAGAGAGATTTATACACTATATTTTTTGTTATATTGGTTGGACGACCGTCTTCATCCAAAATCAAGATCTTCAGACCCTACTTGTTACATTAGCTGTAATATAAAAAGCATGAAAGGAAATATAAGATAACTAAATTTGAAATAAGAACTGAAAATACCTAAGGTAGTGCATCGTATTAATAGAAATTATTATCATAGATACAAAAATTTACTATCAAATTACTATGAGGGATGCAAAAAGTTACCAAAAGTTAATAGAGATATACAGGAGGGTTACTAAGTAATGACTGCAAGTAAAAAAAAATTAACTAAAAACTTATGATAAATTTGAGTAAATAATCTAGTAGTTCATATAAGAGCAATTAAAAATTCAGCATTAGGATTCCAATCAGAGTATGAAACTACTTTCAGAGATACAAATAGTTACTATCAAATACTGAAAGATACAAAAAGTTACAAAGAGTGAAAGAGTTAATATCAAAGATACAAAAAGTTCAGCATTAGGATTTCAATCACAGTACAAAAAGTTCACCATTAGGATTGGAATGAGCGATGAAGTTGAGCATTAGGATCCTAATTAGAGTATCAAAAACCAAGAAATTAAAATTTACTTTCACAAATGCTTGATAAGCAGCCATGCTAAGCAATAAACATTCCTTAAATTAGTCCTAAGCAAATCAGGATTATCTATATAGAAAGATGAAAAAAAAAGGAGACTTTACCTCCTATCAAAGAACTGAAGTGGAGACCTATGCCTAAAAAAAAAAGCAACAACCAAAATTAATAGTCAGTGTATTTTGAAAATGAAGCATAATGCTTACATATAATAGAGTCCATGATTTGGGCGTTTTATACCATAATGCAGACATATGAGTATACCCCCCAGAAGTTATTGTCTGATCCAAATATTTTATTACTTTTTTGTTGTTATAATGGTACTTTTGTTAAACTTTGATATAAAAATCATGAACTTTCTGCCAAACACTAATATGGATTATAGTAAAACACTGAACATTAAAATTACATAGGATGAGGCCTCTCATGGCTTTAACAGACATATTCACAAATAAAACATGAATATAGTATATAAAAATTGTCAGAAGAGTTTGACCCAACTATGTGAATAAAGAAAACCGCAATGCATGAAATATATCGTAATCTAATATGAGTAAAAACTTGAACAACTTTTTTTCGAATTGGTAAGCGATGCTAGCATTTTATAGTAGATGGACAACATAGTAACCAATAGGACTTCTTATTGCCTTGAATTTCAAATCAACTAACGAAATATAGAGTTATTAAATAGTATCCACAGCTTAGAGCATAACATAAGACTACAAAAGAATAAGAAAGACATTTTGACAAACATTTGGTGAGCAAATAAAAAGAGTAAACATGCATGCACAAAAATGTATTCTAGACCATAAATCAATCTCTTATCCCATAAATTAACAACAAAAAAAATTCAAGCCAGAGTTTTAAAACTTATACACTTTAAACTTATACCTTTAGCTATAATCTAAGCATGTATATCAGAGATTCAGAGTTCATTCAAATAAGCATAGTTAAAATTTAGAAGCGTTAAATTCAATTTGAACGTATTACTCACTTTGAAAGTATTACATCAGAAATATAGAGTACATTCTTGGGAAATAATCTATGGGTTTACACCAAATCACATAGAGATAAATATTGTTAAACTTTCATGAAGTTCATAGAAAATGCAATAAATAAAACTGTTATCCTTCAATGATTCTAACCTCTCAAACTCAATTGTTAGTTTGTAAGGCATTTCTCAGCAAACAGATTGAAAAAATCATGTGTTTTAGATCAGTTCTAATTTGGACACTTGCTTTTAAAAAAAAAAGAAAAAAAAGCTTCTCATTGTCTACATTTTTTTTGAACGGCAAACACCCGGTTACTCAGGGGGTTTCATCATGGCAAACAATGCTACCCACGACACGCTGCGAACACAGGCCGTGCGAGTAGCACATCCATCCCAGAGGAAACCCACCGCCCAAAGGCCCACTGTGGTAAAACCTCTGACCCACCTAAATAATTCTTCATTCATTTTTTTTCTGTGTCCGGTGGGATTTGAACCCTTGACCTCCACATTGGAAGGCAAAGGTGTATCCACTCCACCAAATAGTGGGGGATTCTTATTATCTACATGACATGTACTAAATTGAAATGTTCATAGCAGGTGAAACTGCAGATTCAGTTAGGCTCCTATAAAAGACTATTTGGCCCAAAGATCAGGCCAGCTATGCGACCAAAGAACATGTTTTTCATGCAACAGTAAAAAGGAAGCAAATTTACATGTGGTATGCACCTAACTCAGGAGAAGCAGAAAAAAAGAGTATGAAATACTAACCTGAAGAGGGAAGACAACAACGACAAACCTCAAGATGCAGGGTCACTAACGTAGAACAACAGAAAAAGAAAAAACAAACAAACTTGAATCCAACTATTAGAAGAAAAGGACAACAAAAAAACTAAAAGAAAAAGCTTTACAATGAAAAACGAAGGTCTAAAACTTACAATATATGCATATAGTTCATAAGTCATTCTTGAGACCCAAATTAAAAAAAAAAAACTAAAAGAAAAAGCATTACAAATGAAAAATAAAGGTCTAAAACTTACCATATATGCATATAGTTCATAACGCATTCTTTAGACCCAAATTAGTTGAAACTTTTGGAAGGAGCTGCAAAATCAGGCACCAATCCTTCATCATGCCCTGGAATAAGAATTTTTTTGAATCAAGAACCCGAAACACTAACCAAATCAAGCAAATCTTGTAGCATGCCAAGACATAAATAGGCTGCTCTGTTAACAGTTTGTGAACATGTAAAGTAATGGTTAACTCTCTTATTGGTCATGGAAGACTTTAGTTTATGTATCAATGTGGATATATATATATATATACACACATAACCACTTGCATCTTGAAAGACTTTAATTGATTTGCAATTTATCTAAACACATAACCACTTGACCTGGCAAAATTTACATAAGAACATGGTATGAGAGCATATCCAAATGAAACATAAATTCGAATGAGACAAAATATACAAATTAATTAATAAAAATAAAGCAACAGCAATTCATCAGAAGCAAACCTTTTTTTTTTGCTGAATTTGATTTTTGATATTTTCAAAATAAACAGCAGATGCGGCGAACGTTTGTAAGGCATTTCTCAGCAAACAGATTGAAAAAATCATGTGTTTTAGATCAGTTCTAATTTGGACACTTGCTTTTAAAAAAAAAAGAAAAAAAAGCTTCTCATTGTCTACATTTTTTTTGAACGGCAAACACCCGGTTACTCAGGGGGTTTCATCATGGCAAACAATGCTACCCACGACACGCTGCGAACACAGGCCGTGCGAGTAGCACATCCATCCCAGAGGAAACCCACCGCCCAAAGGCCCACTGTGGTAAAACCTCTGACCCACCTAAATAATTCTTCATTCATTTTTTTTCTGTGTCCGGTGGGATTTGAACCCTTGACCTCCACATTGGAAGGCAAAGGTGTATCCACTCCACCAAATAGTGGGGGATTCTTATTATCTACATGACATGTACTAAATTGAAATGTTCATAGCAGGTGAAACTGCAGATTCAGTTAGGCTCCTATAAAAGACTATTTGGCCCAAAGATCAGGCCAGCTATGCGACCAAAGAACATGTTTTTCATGCAACAGTAAAAAGGAAGCAAATTTACATGTGGTATGCACCTAACTCAGGAGAAGCAGAAAAAAAGAGTATGAAATACTAACCTGAAGAGGGAAGACAACAACGACAAACCTCAAGATGCAGGGTCACTAACGTAGAACAACAGAAAAAGAAAAAACAAACAAACTTGAATCCAACTATTAGAAGAAAAGGACAACAAAAAAACTAAAAGAAAAAGCTTTACAATGAAAAACGAAGGTCTAAAACTTACAATATATGCATATAGTTCATAAGTCATTCTTGAGACCCAAATTAAAAAAAAAAAACTAAAAGAAAAAGCATTACAAATGAAAAATAAAGGTCTAAAACTTACCATATATGCATATAGTTCATAACGCATTCTTTAGACCCAAATTAGTTGAAACTTTTGGAAGGAGCTGCAAAATCAGGCACCAATCCTTCATCATGCCCTGGAATAAGAATTTTTTTGAATCAAGAACCCGAAACACTAACCAAATCAAGCAAATCTTGTAGCATGCCAAGACATAAATAGGCTGCTCTGTTAACAGTTTGTGAACATGTAAAGTAATGGTTAACTCTCTTATTGGTCATGGAAGACTTTAGTTTATGTATCAATGTGGATATATATATATATATACACACATAACCACTTGCATCTTGAAAGACTTTAATTGATTTGCAATTTATCTAAACACATAACCACTTGACCTGGCAAAATTTACATAAGAACATGGTATGAGAGCATATCCAAATGAAACATAAATTCGAATGAGACAAAATATACAAATTAATTAATAAAAATAAAGCAACAGCAATTCATCAGAAGCAAACCTTTTTTTTTGCTGAATTTGATTTTTGATATTTTCAAAATAAACAGCAGATGCGGCGAACGTTTTGGCGGCAAGCCAACTATATCATTCTTCGGCTACAACAATGATACAAAAAAATTAGCTTAACCCTCTTAAACACAACAAATACTGAGAATAACATATGCAGATATACTATTTTACCTTCAAAATGTTCACAAATTCAACTCCTAGCTGCGGTTCAATCCCAACAGAAGTTCGCATGTCACCACATTCATCACCAAAACTTAGTAATAACCCCACCAAGAACACATAAAACTTCTTGAATATATTTTTTTTATCATAAATATAAAAAATGAAATATATTTACTCTCATAATTCATATGTAGTGTCATCTAATGTGTGAACTGATAATCGACTTTGTTTACCTTGGTATTTTGTAACTTTCAAGGATGTTAGCATTGCCATAGATGGAAGGGGTCTAAAAGGGGAATTTGTAGATGTTATTGTGGCAACCACTAAATGTCTAAATGTTGTGCAAGTGCCAAGTGATATAGCCTCTTTATCAAATCTCAATGCCACTTCATGGCAGAGAGTTAGTTGACTCCATATTTTGACCCCTGTTATCAATTTAAGAATGAAAAGACGTTGGATTAAGAAGCAAGAGAGGTTTTAAGTAACTGCGGTAGTTAGTTGAATAACAATTACAATTAAAAGCTAACTTTAGGAAAACCAAAAATAACAAAGAAAACAAAATACAGATCGAAATACCTCTTCTCAAAAGCAAACATCAATTGAATGTGGCTCATCGAAATGCCTCTTTTCAACTCAACCAAACCTACTAATAGTCAACAGATCAAAAACCCTAATTTTGAATGATGTTAAAATCAGTTACAAAAGAATCTGTGATCGGAGATTACTCGAAAGCAAGCGTAACCTTCGATCTCAAAAAAACGCAGTGAAGTATTGAGTATGAAGAACTTACGTATGGAAGAAAGCTGTCGGAGATTTGATACGAAGGAGACGCGGAGAGAGAATCTTCTTCAAACCCTAAAAAAATGGTTAATTTATACGGGGCTGATGTATTTGAAGGAGGCGGATAACACGGACTTTGGGTGATGGATATTGAGAAACGGATCCGAAAGAGTGATGGATATACGTATATATCCGCGTGTTTTTTTTTTAAGAATAGTGACGAATTTTATAATTTTGTTAATGTAAAATGTAAGAAAATGACACATCAGCCTGATTAAATTTTCTAGAGTGACACATAAGCTTGCTATAAATAACTACACACCCAATGGGTGCCAACTGGGATCGAAAAGCTTTGTTTAATATATAAGTAGATTCTTGTTAGCGTCACGTTAAATTTTATTATTTCCTTACTAATTATTACTTACTCTAATTTCAACAGTGTAAATATTCTTATATTTCTCAATCACACGATTTCAATCAGGTTCAAAACTAATGCAAATTAAGAAAAAATTATTACAAACTAATTAAAAATAACAAATTTAAAAAAAAGTACTAAATTTAAATGAAAGGTTCTAAAATAAAAAACAACATTTCATAACTTCGTGTAAGATCCAACGTCACTTGGAGGTATATGGGATCTCAAAATATGCATGTTTATTGGTATATTTTCATCGGATTGTCGAAGCTCGTTTTCTACAAACAGATGAAGTGTCCGAGTTTTATCCCCTATGATCATGTTATGCAATATAGTGCAAGCATACCTTATTTTCGTAATCCAACTAGCTAGGGTGCATCTTGCACATCAAAAGCACGTTTTAAAGCCCATTTAGCTTTGAGGACACAAAAAGCATGTTTCACATCTTTCTTTGTCGCTTCTTGTGCTTTCTTGAACCATATCCTTTTCTCAATTTTTGGCTAAGTGAACAACTTGAAAAAAGTTGCCATAGCAGGATAAATTATATTTTTGAACAAAAACCATCTCGGTTATCCAGGGGTCTTATCATGACAAACGATATTACTCACGACACGCTGCGATCACAGTTCGTGCGAGTTATAGCAGGATAAGTACCACTGGCAAGATAATAATCATGCTTGTATCATGAACCATTAAACCTCAAATAAAGAATCCGATGCAACATTCTTTAGCTTGTCGTTAATTACGTGAGACTGATTAAGCACGTTTATATCATTGTTAGAACCCGCTTCATGTAAAAGATAAATGACAAACCTAAGTATCCTATGAGGCTACTAGTTCGAGCGTTATTGTAGGAGTAGGATGCTCGTGATAACCTTTCAAATCTACATTCTCTTGGGCAATTTGTTCAAGCCTAAATGTGTGTAATCAACGGTACCTAACATACCAGATAATTAACTGTATATCGTCTCATGTGTTTCTGGAATATACAAATGTCGCACTATGTCTATTTGCACATATAATCTCATGAATATATATTTATAATACCGTCGCAAAAATATTTTTGACTTCCACAATACGTTCTTTCATGCATCTTAAAATTCTCATCCGTTACGTCATGCACTGTCCCGTGTTCCAATTATCGTATATGTACATTTTGGTAAAAGAGTAAATGGCCTTCTACCTCTACCATCCCATCCTATTCTTTAATGATCCTCATAAACGGTTCTTTTAATTTGCTTCCTAAACCTATTTGCAAATATTCTGTCATCATATATATAAAGAAGATGGAGAGAAATAACACTTACAAGAAAGTCAAGAGTGGTTTCATGATCACTATCTATATATGTCTATGGTATGAAACGATTTGAAGTTGTCACTTCATCAAATAGGAGAAGTGCCTCTTGACACATCTTTGCCAACGCAACTTTGTTATTTTCTACAAAAGAACCATCAGAAGACTCGTTAGAGTTAAATGATGAGATATGAAAACTTATAAACAATAGTGAATCCATAATATGAAGTGTGGGTTTCATAGATATTAGAGTTAGTGAATTATATTTAATAATTAATTTTTTTTTTTATAAAAATTGATCGTTGGATGGTAAAAGAAAACATCCAAGCAGTCACATTTCTCGTAACTCGCCCGACACAATGGTCATTCAAATGTGTTTCCCCGTCGTGCCGATTAGGGCGTGGGTGCCAGTATCAGTTGTCCATATAAGATGGTGTCGTTCCATCCGTCCTCCACTCTGTCAACCCTTAGAGTATGTCATTGAAACAAATTTAAATACATTTGTATCTATAAAGATAAAAAATAATAAGTATCACTAGCAAATTGTTAATACAAATCAATGTTATCATTAATTAATTAGTTATCGACGTATCATCATTGATTATCGAGAGATCAGTGACTGACACTATATAGAAAGGGTTTTGTAACATTCCAATTTCGAGATGTTTTAAATTAACCAAATTATCAGCTAATTGACAAGAAAATTGGGGATTTATTTTGTTAAGACCTAATTTATAACCACATAATATTTGGAAATCGTAAGATATAGTGTTTTGATAATTTCAGAGAAATACAATACTTCGTTCCAAATCCTAAACTCGGTTAGGGTTTTAAATACGTGTGAGTGTAATATTAATAATTATTACACGTATATAAATGTTTTGAGACATATTTATGTTTAATATGATATTGGTATGATAGTATAAGGTTTTATGAGAAAAATCGAAAGTTTGAGATTAAAATGCAAAATGGTCAAACTAGAGGGACAAGAAGTGCCAACTCTGAAAGTTCCACTTATGAAATCTGGAAATCAGATTTGGGGGCTGGAAAATAATGTGAATTCTTCCCCTTTCATCCCTAAATTGAAAATTGGCAACAAGAGGGTTTAAGGTGCGATTTTGGTCGGTTAATCTAGATTGTTGGGTAAGCAAGACTAATGTTCTTGCATACTAATTCTGAAAATTTTATGATGATTCATAGAACTTAAGGCTATGATTTGATAATATTTTTTCTTGATAATGCTTGATATATGCTTGCTTAATACTTTAATCTTGAGAAGCTTGTGAAATTAAGCATGAAAAACCCAAAGTTAGATTACAGGGAATTGGGGGTTGTGAAATTGGATTTCTAATCTTGAATTGCTGAGTTATATGATGTACATGCATGATTAGAAAAGATGAATTTTGCAAACAATGAAGTTGTTTGGTTGTTAATCAATAATTTAACTTAATGGGTTGTACCATTGGCTAGATCAGTTGTACATTTTGTGTATATGTAGTATGCACACTAAGTGTTTGATAAAATGCATAAGTAAGATAAAATATGTAATTCATGACTAAATATGGGATGTCCTTCTATTACAAAGCATGAATGATAATTGATATGTGATATGAATCTTCATGCTTTCATATATGTCCAAAAGCATGCATCATAGATCATGGAATGACAAAAATGGATAGTTGATGAAGTTATGGCATATAATGGTCATAGTTGTATTTAAGTAGCACATGTGTTGCTAAATGAAATGAATATTGTATGTTATGTGCATAAATATGTGATTTGGAAATATGAATGGAAATGGACAGTTTGAACAAGTCAAAGGACTAAAAAATAAATTGATGTCATTATTGAATTTAGAAACATGGTATTGTGATTATTGACAAGCTAGGTGACGAGCTTGGAAGTAAATGGGCCAAGAAGGATAAATGGGCATAATAGAAGCTATGAAGACCACAGTGACTTCAAATAATTACAACTTACACTCTAAGTCGCATTTTGTTTTTTAAAAGGTAAAATGTCTGCAGTTTGCAGACCACATCTGCAAACATCTATAGAAGAATAAGTGAACCAAATCTCTGCAGTATATAAAAATATGACTGTTTGTTTTTTGAACTTCTGCAGACATCTAAAATAAACTAAAGTCTAAATAAACCCGTTTTCTAAACTTAAAATAGTTGGGTATAAAAAAAAACCAATTAACAGGTTACTAACATGAATAATGAAGTTTAATGATTATCAAAATTCATAAAATAATTAAATATTGGAATTTTCTTGGGGTCTAACAGTAAATTTGTTGAAATTATTTTGTTAGGCATTGGAAAGAATTTTAAATCTTTTTTCATTCGCTTTTAGATTTTTTCTATAATTTTGTTAAAAAAGGAACGTTTTCTAAGAGTAATAATAAAAAAATGTATTAAAATTTTCTTACAAAATAAAAAACATTTTCAAGAAATTAAAAAAAAAAGTTATGAAATATGAAAGAATTAAAAACTTTCTTTGAGGCATCGTGATTTTAAAAAATATTTCTTTCATAGCACTATTGTAAAATAAAAAAAAACATTTTCATAAAAAATAACGGAACCATTTATAAAAGAATTAAAAAAAATTATAAAATATTTTATAAAATAATTTTTATTTTATTAGAAAAGTTGACATTAGTTTTTTTTAAAATATAATTTTGTTTAAGTAGAATTATTTTTATCCAATAAGATTACAGTGAAAAAAAATGAGTCTTTAACCTAAATGTCTGCACGTGGTTTGCGCGACGCAGACATAAAAAGACAGAAATAGCTTTTTAAGAAAAATAAACACCGCGTAAATGGTAGACAATGTGACTTTCACATATAATAAGTTGATATTGATGTAGTATTGACCAAAGTGCTAATGACATGTAAATGGGAATGTTATCCTCTAAACATAGATAAACTGGAAAACCTTGGAGAGTCAAGGTAAATGCTTGTTAAAATATGGATAGAATTGACGTATGGACGATAATTACGAATTGAAAGCTTCACTTGAGTTTCCAAAGTAGTTCATGGAATAAAGGTTTAAAAATGGGATATGGATGATTAAGACCGTTTGGAAAATCATGGATGGAACCGGAGAAGATCAAGCCCAATGTAAAGAACCGAACATGAAAGAATACTGAACTGTTGGGATGTTGTCAAGCTGGGAAACATTGGATTTAATACCAATGATCTTATGATCTTAAAATAGTAATGAAATTTTCGAGTCTTTTGGTTGTCGTCATTTTAGAACCATTCGAAATACTTTAACTACCGGTTAGCGAGTTAACAAAATGCGACAAAAGGGGTCAACTAAGTTTTAGGTTGACCTTTAATATTGTCAAGATTGATTAATTGCAAAGTTAACAAGCTAGGGTTAAATAAACCAAAAAAATATATTCAGAGACCTAAATTTGAACATTAACAAAATGTCATGAAACGTTATAATACGGATACGGGTGTTACATGTTTGGTGTAACCTAAACAACCTATTTCTAAATACAATTATATTGTACATGATGTACAACCATTATAAGCATGAGTATTTGTGTACCTAATTATTATAGTACTAAAAGTTTTAAGGTAATGAAAATAGTACTTGGTGGTTATTGGGCCACTTGGCGGCTCGTAGGCGTTTGCCACGTGGCGCGCACAGGCGTTTGTGGCAGCGTAATTAATTTTAAAAAATTATTTCTTTTAAACGTAATAAATTTAGCACAAGAGTTGATAGTGTAATGTACAATCATGTAACATAACATTTAGCTTGGTCATATGCTCGATATTTTGAGTGTTTGACTTCTGGTTTTAAAAGTGATTACATAGTCGCAAACAGTGAATCTAATGGATTTCCTTAAAGCAATGCGACTATTTTGTATATATCTTTATTATATCCGCGACAACTCGCAAACAGTGAATCTAATGGATTTCAAGTCACAAATGCACATTTATATATTATTAATTCACCAATTTATATATAAACAAAGTATGACTTCACAAAAGTATTCTCAGATCACTTCTTCGGTGCCAATCCATTTTTATTTATAGGCTTCCATAGGTATTGGGCTGATTAGAATGGTCGATTTTGAGAAAATTATGAGATCCTTTATAGCACAAATGACTTATTTATAGTACAACACATAATTAAAGGTAATATTTGAGATCCCTTCTTCTCTTCCAATCCATTTCTATTTATAGGCTCCATGTGTCGCATCTTTCATGTTTCGTCTAGATCCGTCGCATATACGTCTCTTGCCACATCCGTTCTAGACTCTGGTCCTGACCCCCAAATGCATCCCTATATTTTCTATAGCTCATATTCACTGTATATGTTAAATACCAACACATACGACACATATGATATATTATAAATCATAGATATACTTTATAAAGAGTACATACCAAAAAGACATTCTTTAATCTTTCATCCGTAATAATTTAGAGTGGTCGATAAGAGTATAGAGGTATCGATGAGAATATAGAGATATTGAGGCCGAAGTCTCTCGTCGGGAACACGGTTCCCGAGGATCGGTGCCTAAGCTTGAGAAACATAATCAAAATTCAGAAGCCACTCGCCGAATAGGGGTTGTTTATTTTTTTATTTAACTTTAACCAATCAAATTTGAACGTGCGGAGACTTTATTATCTTTTTCAAATTGCGGTTTTGATTAGGTGATGGAGAAGAAGTGTGAATCTTATCGGAAATTATGTCGATTGGCGTATAGCATGCTTACATGGCATTTTCTTGTTAAGTATTCGTGGATAATGGAGACTACAGGTCAGAAGTGGATGGTCATTTTCGTCCTTTTTGGCGATTTTAACATTTATTATTCAAAACTTGTTTTTCACAAAAATGTATGTATATACACCCAAACTACCGACATCAAATTCCTTATATTTTATAGATTAAGGTAGCAAATTTTCTTTCAACATACTCTATGCATTTATTTATTTATTTATTTATTATTAATTAGATTAAAAATTCATGGAGTATTAATTACGTGAATGAATTGAATATATTTAACAGACCTTATATCCGGGAGAGATTCAAATGAGAATTTTGGTTTAGGTAAGAAAGATAAGAAGAATTTTCAGTTATTAGATTTTGATCTAATAAAAAAAGAAGGAGGAGTATTTTAGTGTTAGTCATTTTTGTTGACTTTTTACCTACTTTCCCCATTTTTTTAAAACATTCATAACTTTATATACGACATTATTTTAAAAAAATATTACAGCATAAAAATGAGTGTTTTTTTATCTTTAAAACGCATATAGTGTTGCTATATAAAAAACTAAAAAATATTACTCTTTTGATTTTTGACACAATGTTCAGATCATTGTGTCAAAAGTATATATAATTTTGCTATATATAAAATTAAATACTGTTTCGGGTTTTGACACCATTTGACCAATGTTAACTGGACCGGCCTTATGTAAAAAATGGTTTAACCGGTTGACCCGGACGGTCGAACCGGATTGAATAAAACAAGTTACAATTATCCAAAATAACATTAATATAAGTTCTAATCAAACTATATTTATTAAAAAAATATCAGACTTTCAGTTATCTTCGATAGATAGTTTGTTTTAGAATCTCTAGCGGCAAATGACGAAGTGACGATTTGTTTTCGCCCGATCAGTTAACTTCAATTAAGAAAATAGTGAAAAACTCTACGGCCCTACCTTTTTTCATTGTTTAAAAATGTTTTTTTAGCTTAATTAAAAAATACGGTTCACCCGGTTGAACCGGCCGGTTCAACCGAAAAACCCACCGGTTCATTTTTTTGTCTGAAACTACTAAAAACTGCCTCAACCGAACCAGTGCACCCACCGGTTACCGATTCAATCCGGATTGCATTTGACACAATGATCTGAACATTTTGACACAATATGACACAATGATCTGAACGTTTTTGACACAATATGACACAATGATCTGAACGTTTTTGACACAATATGACACAATGATTTGAACATTTTTACACAATGACACAATGATCTGAACATTTTGATACAATCGAAAAAGTAACTTTTTAAAATTTTTATATATAACAACACTATACGCGTTTTAAAGATAAAAAAACACTCGTTTTTGTGGTGTAATTTTTTTAAAATAATGTTGTATCTAAGAGTTATGAAGATTTAATAAATGGAGAGAATTTGATAAAATGTCAAAAATATCCTTCCATCTATTGTTTTCTTTAGTTTTTCTCTCTAATTATACACAGATAAATTTTAGGTTATAGATCTTCATTTAATTGAAGATCTAATGGTTATGCTTCTTCTTATCCTTCTTATTCAAACTAAATTTCTCACAATAACATCACCCCCTATCTCTAACATGTTTTATAAATATTTTGTTGCTGATAAAATAAGAAATAATAACATTAAAGAGGTAACTTTATAGAGTAGTAACCAAGTTTCTTAAATGTTCTATTAAATTCCTTCAAAGTCTTTTTCATTTAAAAAGTCACTAAACTTTTGTTATGTTAAATTTAATTTAGATAAATGAATCATAATGAATCCTAATTACTATATGGTAATTAATTTTTTTTAAAGTGATCTAAAAGAAGTAAAACGAAAAATATTAAACAATAAAAAAATTATACAAAATTAGAATACCTAATGAAATTTAAATAACTTTAGAGAGACAAAAAGAGTTTGAGTGACTTTAGTAAAACGGTTCAGAAAAGTGGTTACTATTGTGTGAAATATTTTATATTTTATAAATTATAAAGGATTATTGGAAATTAATAATCCAAGTTATTGGGTATTGGAAGATAATAATCTCAATTCAACTATTGTAAAACAATAATCCCAATTATTGACTTCTTGGAAAACGCTAGTCCCCGTCTATTTTTTTTTAAACGTCGTTAACTTGAGCTGACGTGGCTGTGACGTGTAGTGACCGTTTAAAAACTCTCTCCTACGTGGACGCCATGTGTATATTACCGTTTTAAAAAGAATAGGCCACGTGGATCTGAAAATCGTTCCTAATAAAAACCCTAAATCCCCAATTGAAGCTACGGTTGTTCGTGAAGCAAAAACTCGAAATCGAAGACCAGCTGCTGCAAGGTAGTACCTGAGAACACAAATGTCTGGTTCTTCTTCAACTCCAAACCCTAATTCCTTCATTAATCGGAAGATTTTGCGTCTTGATTTTCATGGGAACCTTTGTTGCTACCATGACATTCCTGCTGTGAAACGAACTGCTGGTGCGGATACATCAAGACCAGGGCAGCAGTTCTTTGGATGTGCACTGTGGCCGGTATGTAATGCATACTTGAAAATTAATCAATTTTATTGTCTATTGCTAACTTAAACATCAACTGTTGATGGTTTAGGAAGTTAATTGCACGTTTTTTGTTTGGAAACACAAAGTGGACAGTGCTTTGAACAATGGAGAGTCAATGAGGAATGAGGCCCTACAATTGAAGCTTTCAAGGTTGGAGTTTGAAAAACTGAAGCTGTAGGACGATATTAAGGGTCTGAAAATTGAGATGGCAAACTCAAAAGCAGCAATTAGAAAGTATTTGATTCTAATGGTGTCTGTTTTAGTTGTGTTTTGGCTTTGGTATTGATTGGATTAGTCACTGAATGTAATGCCAGCCTAGTTAACTGTATTTCTTTTCAAATGTGTTTGATCCAATGTAATGGCAACATTTTGGTAATCTAATGGAATTGGTAAAAGTTTTGTTCTTTTAATTCTGTTTTGGCAATGCAATGGTAACAAGCTGAATGGAAGTGGCAATGCAATGGACCAAAATGACCATTAAAACTAGCAAAGCTGTTATGACTGTTATGAGGCAAATCAGCCAAATCAACCAAAATACCAAAATGACTAAAAAACCAAAACCAAATCACCCTTGAATCTGTTATGGACCATAAAATACCATAAACCTTTTGACCCATAAACCTGATATGCATTTGACCCACAAAATACTAAAATGACCAACACCTTTTCACCCAAAAACCTGATCACCCTTGAATCTGTTATGACCAAAATACCTTTTGACCCAAATACCCCTGCAAACTACCCCTGCAAAATACAATCAACAAATGGACAGAAATACCCCTGCAGTCCTTATATAAATTCAAAGTATCCCTGCAAAATACATTCAACACATGGACAGAAAGTACTTAATCATAGATAATTAAACATAATCCATTCAAAGTACAAAATACATCAAAGTACATAATCCAACACATGTCTTTAACGCAAAATACTTAAAGGAAACATGATAAAGTACTTAAAGGAAACATGATTAAGCAACATCAGTTATGGATGATTGTTGGGTACTTTGTGAAGATTGTGGTGTCTTCCTTGGTCTCCCCCTCTTCTTCTTTGGTGGTTCAGGAGCCTTCTCTTTCCCTTTGTATGGACAAGTAGTTTTGTTATGTGAAGTACTCTTGCAAATGCTGCATTTTTTAACTTGACCATGCCTGCTAAGCTTTCCACCCTTCTTAGGATCTTCATGAGGATCCCTTCTTCTTTTTTTCTTTGGCCTCCCAGGTGCTGATTTAATGGGTGGTGGGTCTAATGGCAGATCAACCTTCGACCAGTATTTCTCTGATGCTAGTGGTGGAATGGTATAGTTGTATGCCTTCATATACATCTTCTTTGTATATGAATGATGTACATACTCCTCCACATTCTTCTGCTGCAATGCTGCAACTGCACAAACATGATAGCATGGGATACCTGTGAGGTCCCATTGCTTACATGTACAAGTCTTCTTTTCCAGATCCACAACAACTTGATGGTATCCATTGACTTGATACAATGTTTCACTTGAAGGTAGTACATGACACTTGAAAGCAATGTCTTTGAATTTGTTTAATTTTTCCTGAACTCTTGGGCACACAGTCACATTCTTTGTAGCCATTGCCTTGTGCATCCTAACCAACCTAGTCATCATTGCTTCCCTAATTTCTTCCAACATATATATGATGTGTTTAGATCTTGCCTTGATAATGAACCCATTAAAAGTCTCTGCCATATTGCTCACTATTACATCACACTTTGTTTCTGTGCTCAAAAAACACCTACAAAACACTTTAGGATTCTGCTTAACAAAATCTTCATGTGCATCAGCTGACATTGTCTTCATGTCATCCATTGCCTTCTGAAAATCAGCCTCAGAATATGCTCTTACAGCTTTCCAAAATAGCTCCTTCAGCTCATCACCTTTATGTTTCTTATGCCAATTAGCATATACATGCCTTGCACAGTTCCTGTGCTCAGCATTTGGCCAATGGGTCACCACTGCATTTAGTAGTCCCTATAACAAACAAATAATTGATTAGCTCATATGATTAAATATGAATAAACATGTAAATAAAGCAGTATTACCTTCTGTTGGTCAGAAATTAGCACCCAGCCTTTACCATCTTCTGTTACACCTAAAGCTTTCTTCAACTCAGCCATAAACCATGTCCAGCTCAAAGTAGTTTCTCCTTCAACCACTGCCCATGCCACAGGGTACATTTGGTTGTTTGCATCTCTTCCTATGGCTGCTAACAACATGCCCCCAAGGAATGTTTTCAAAAAACATCCATCTAGACAGATAACTTTTCTACAACCAGCCAAAAAACCCTTCCTTAGGCTATCAAAGCACACAAATAACCTATGAAATACCTCAAATTCTGAGTCATATTCACCATGGAATCCAGGGTGGACCTTCACCAACTCAAAAACTGATGTTGGATTGGCATCTGTTAGTGCTTTTATGTAGGAACCAATTTGGCTATAATGGTCCCTCATTGAACCATGAAGTATCCTGTGAGCATATTGTTTTGCCTTGTATACAAACCAATTATTGACCAACAACTTGAAGGCAACCTTTATTGCATCTTGAATTTCTTTTGCACTCCAATCTGGTTTAGCCTTAAACACATCTAAGAAATACTCAGCTACAAATTTACAAGTTAATTGCCTATTTTTAGTCATGTTCCTTAGACACGTGTGTTGGTTCATAGCACTTTTGACCAAATAACAGTCTTTCTTAGCAAAATGTGAGCAATAAATCTTGAATGGACAACCTTCTACACAATAATACCCAACTCTACCCCCTCTTTTACTATCACTTGCTGAAATAACCAAATTCCTACCTTGGACAAGAGCATACCTCCTTGCAGCCTCTTTGAATGCACTCCTAGATGGGAATCTTGTACCAACAACCCATTCTCACTTAGACCAGTCTGTATGCTGATTCACAACTGGAACATTAAGCTTATACTTCTTCCCTAATAGATCATCATCCTCACTCTCTCCAGGTGAGTTCACATCACCCTCAGAATCCTCATACTCACTACCTTCACTACCTTCACTGTCTTGTTCTTCTTGAACAACTGTTGGTATTTGTTCACTACTAGAGCCTTGATTAACCAACCTCTCAATCAATCTTTGTTGCTCTAACTTATCTTCTTTGTTAACCAATGAAACCTTACTAGCTAATTCTCTCCACTCCTCATCATCTGTGTCTGATTCATTGCACACCAATTCACCTGTTTCTTCATTATCAGCAGCTAATATCTCAGCCCCTTCATCAACTGTCTCTTGATCACCATCTACTTCAATAGGATCCTTAACTACCAATTCACCTGTTTCTACTTCATTGCACACCAATTCACCTATTTCTACTTCACAACCAGCCTTAACAACCTCAGCCCTTTCATCAACTATTTCTACCTCAGCAGCTTTAGGATCTGAAATATCCCCTTTCACAACTTCAGGGTGATAATCTGCAAGCCCCTTAGCTTCAACACATTCAACGTCTGTTATACTAGTAGGGTTTGCATTTGGGCTATGTTGGGCTTCAGATTGGGCTGCTACAGTTTTGGGTCGGGTTAGTCTTTGGGCTGTTACAGTTTTGGGTCGGGTTTTTTGGTGGGCTTTGATTTCAATATAAATACTACAACTACGTTTCTTACCAGATCCTTTGATCATCTCATTAACATCTTCATCATCATTCAATTCCATTAAACCATCTCTTATGGTTTTACCAGGGAGCAAGTAATATAAAACGAAGTTTACCTTATCATAGCAACAATATTGAAGTACATAACCTTGAATCTCAAAGAAGGAGAATTTGTCCATCCCAATTTCAAAGCTTAATGTCCCTCCATTCACATACTCCAATCTTTTTGTTTCTTTAAACCTGCCACCGTACCAAATCTTCACCTTCACTTTTTCAGACATTGAATCTGTTCAGAAACAAAAATTAGAAGATGTAGGTAGAATTAGGGCAAAAGAAAAGCTTTTTTGTCTAGATTACCTTCACACAATCGATCAATTCGACTGATTTGGGAGAAGAACGAGGGTCGGGTCTAAAATTTGGGGAAGAACGTGGTTAGGTTAAAATCATTGATGTTATCGGACTATATCTTTTGACACATGGCGTCCACGTAGGACTCAAGTTAACGACGTTTAAAAAAAATAGACGGGGACTAGCGTTTTCCAAGAAGTCAATAATTGGGATTATTGTTTTACAATAGTTGAATTGGGATTATTATCTTCCAATACCCAATAACTTGGATTATTAATTTCCAATAATCCAATTATAAATGACAAATAATAAAAATTTAAGAATTATAAATTATATTTTAAGATAAGATATTATTGAAATTTTATATGATTTATTAAGTTTTAGTAAATTATTAGAATAAGAAGATTTATAATTTTAATATTTTGTTATACGATTTAATTATTTAAAAGTATTTAATAGAAGGGAGAGTTAATATTTAATGTGAGAGGGATGGAAAAATTATGATAAGAGTGAATATGATGATAATACGTGATAGAAATTGTGTAATAATATAATTTTTTAAGGAGGAATTGTATATATCTCCGTACTTTGAAACAAAATTACAGTATATAGTTAATTGCTATGGTGATTAATTGTGAGGGATTGTTTCTCCACATTTTATAAGTAAGAGGTCTCAAGTTAAATCTCTGGATCTCTAAGGTCTTATCATAATGGGTCTTTGCAGTGGTTTTTTCTATCTCCAAAGATAGTTATCTCACGGATGGATTGTGCCGGAGAGATGAAATTAAGGTGTTACCGTCGGTGAATAACTAACTGTATACTTAGTAATCATCCAATCATGGATATATAAACTAAACATATTTGATCAGTTTTTAACTAAACTAATCATTTAATCTAGAAGTGTGAAAACTATTTATGCACAGGAAGCAGAATCTTTTGTCTTGTGGAGTTGTGGGTCCGTGGGACAAATTAGTCCATGATAAGGTTATTTTATCAGCCACAACAAACAAAATTTGGTATGACTAATGTTTTTCTAACATAATTGTCTCCAATATACTAACAGGTTTATTTTAGGGAGAGGTTGTGGTTAGCGGATCTAGGTACGGTCAAAACCGGCTATTGATGAAACCGGTTACGAGTCCAAATCTATTCTATGGCGATAGCCGAATTTGACCAGGTTTCGATTCGGCTTAAGCTGATTTCAGATATAATACTTTAAACCGGTCCCTACCAATTTGGTTATATAAAAACCAAACCACTTATAAAATCGGTTCCAGTTCTATAAGCGGTTTTTTTAACCCCACTACGGAAGTACACACATTTCTAAGCAACTCAATATTCAACTTCCCACAACAGCAAGCATGTGTGGTATTTTTCTCCAAATTGCAATCGTGGTGCTTACTTACAGGGTTCAGGTATACCCGTTAATTTATTAAGAATACCCATTTAGTATACCCATCGGGTATTTACCGGTTAACAATTAACTAATTACAGTTACCATAATTATCATAAAGTGTCTCAAATAATGAATACGTTTATAAATTTCATAATATAAAATCAAAAAGAAGTTTTAACAAGTAACTAGGTATTACAGATAAAATAATATTAAAAAATCAGAAATTGAGAAATTTGATATTTGGAAATGACATGAGATGATAGGAACTGTGGAAATATAATCAGATACATGTGGTATCTAAACAGATATAGGTGCAAATGTTGTCAGGTAATTATTTCGGGTAAACGAGTACATCATCGAATCTAATACTCAGAAGAAAAAAAATCATAAGAAAATCTCATATCGAGTCTCATACCTGTTTATTTAACCGCATATCCGTCCGTATACCCATTAGGTTCGTTGTTTAGATGAACTTCATGAGCTCACACGCTGGGTTAGAGTTTAGCCGGTCTTTTGACCCGAACCAAGGTCCACATTTAAACTAATTCACATTGACTTGGCCCTCTAACAAGGTCCAGGTCTAGTATTCATGGGCCTCCTACTTCTACTAACCCATTTGAGTTTACGTTGGGCCTAGTTCTGGATTCGTAGATACTTATGGTTAATCTCACACTCTGCACTAGACTACTAAATGTCTAAATCACACACTACATATCTATAAGACATAAATATTCCACTGATACTTACATTGTTACATGCATCCCAAAGTAAATATGAGGAAAATCTTGGATTTTACGCGTATCCACAAGATTATGCAGCTCATATAGATGAGATGAACCAATTGTAATATCATTATAAAACCCCAAACAAATCACACGAAACACATCCGCAACCAAAACAAGCCTAAAACCACAATCATTAATCCATCCTTGATCAAATTTTGGTCTCACCGTCGCCACTCGGCCTGGTTCACTTTCACTGAAACTACATAAAACATGCATACTATTAGGAAACTCAAGAAACAGCTGACCAGATATCAGAAACCTTACACAGATTACATACCATTTCCATCTCTTGACAGCTGGAGTGATCTATCATTCTTAAGCTTCCCAGTTGTTTTAGCCCTTGGTGAAACTGAAAAATGGGCATTTGCCAAAGAAGGCAGAGAATATCTTCGAGTTATACTGTTAGTGTTTTCAGCCCCATCTTGGCCTCTTAGTTTCGCTTTAGCAGATACTGTTGCAGCCATGTAACCTGGCACCGACCGCTTTATATTCTTCAATGGTTCATCATTCTCGCTCAACTCCTGCTTCACAGGATCACAAACTACTCTTCTCGATTTCTTTCTCTCTTCAACATTTTCATCTTCTTCATTTTTCTTTATTATCACTGTTTCAGCTTCCCTCACCCTGGGTTTTTCCGGCTCTGTTACTGTTTTCGGGATGCTATCATTTGTTTTATGCAAAACTGAGCCGTTGACTTTTCTTAAATTGCGTTTGACCCTCTCGAGAACAAGTGCAGGATCCTCTTCGATACAATTTACAGGTTTGTCTGAAGAAACCCTCCTTAAGTATCTCATGGGCTTATCAAATTCAGAAACTATGTTTTCCACATTTGTCACTGATGATCTACGGGTGTGAAACATTTGTGGTTTTGAACAGCCACCGGATTTTGGTTTTGGAAGAAGTTGCCAACACTGGGATGTAGACCATCGCTCGAGCCAACTCAAAACTGAATTTGCATCATTTGAATCGTATTGGAAGTGCAGAGGCATTGGGTTAGGTGATGAAGCAATAATCTGAGGCAACAAATGTGATAATTAAGAGATGAAAACATTCAAACATTTACAGAATGGATTGTGTTGGAATTAATCCTAAGTGTTCACATGTGAAAATGTTAAGACTTTTTTCATCTTACAGTTGATTTAGTTTAACAGTTTTATTTGGTATTGTTTTATTTTTTGTATGCAGTCTTTATCTGGGTGTGTTTATGTATAGATGGTAAAGTTTAAGGAGAAAAGTTTCATAGATAGGACTAAAACAGGTTGGGGATTTAAGCATTTATTTTAGTATAAATATAAAGTTTTGAATCTTTGTAAAAACATGGTTTTTTGCTCTTTAAAGTACAAAATGAATTGTGAGAGTTTAACAAAAAATATCATGTGTTTAACGATTCTGAGACAACAGATTTTGATCATTGATTCAAGAATTACCTTTTGAGCAAACCCATTTGATGATAGCTTTAGCATTTGCATAGATCTATTGACTCCAAGAGAAGCCATAACCTTCAGATATGCAAATTACAAATGTTGTAAATTAATAATAAGAATCAAGACGATTGCTTGAATCGTAAATTGGTAAGAACAGAATCTGAGAAGTTACCAAACGGTTTAACGGATTGGGTCTCTTTCTCACTTGAATTCCTATATTCAAATTTCGAATTTTTCTACCACGAGCAAGTGCTTGGAGCTTAACTATTTGGAACATACAATAAAGAGTTGAAATAGCTTGCCGCCTCACCAAATGTCCACGAATAAGTGCTTGCAACCTTATAATGCCTTTTAGTCTCTGAAATATCCGACGAGCCTGAAAGAAAGCGAAATGTATGTTCAAGAAATCGCCACTAAAATGTTATCTTGAAGCATTCAGACATTACCAAATAGCCCCTCAAAGCAGCCTGCAAGTCTATAGCAGCCTGTTCTTCTCTGATTCTTTCAAAATCATTTTGTGCATTTAGTTCTTTTGCTGATATGCATACTTGGTCCTGTGAATTGTGAGGCTGCAGGTTCTCTTCTGTCTTTAGTTCAGTTCTTTGATATAGGGACACGGGTACATCTATTTTCTTCAGTTACATCAAGAAACTACATTTAGGAATCCAATCTCACCCTAGTTATGTGACTTTTCAATGTTAATAAAGTAGTATCAACATATTTTTACCTCATTATTTGGTTTAGAATTGTTTGATCTTGATGATTTCTTCCCAAATATAAGAGTTTTCATCCATTTTCCTGCTGATTTGCCCATTGCTACAAGTTTGGGACTGAGACCAAATTAGAAGCAAGAACAAGGCCGAGTAATCTAGGTTTAAAAGAAATATCATTCCTTTAATCAAAAGCTTTTTGTGGTATTATTATCCGTTTATATGATCAAGAATTGATATGTTATCTTGTTTGTCATAAAATAAAATGCATTAAAAGGGGAACCCAACCTATTGACAGATGATCACAACCAAAACCTCTAAAAAAAAAAACTTACAAATTAAAACTTGAAGGGGGACCACTCGATTTGTCTTAATTCATCCTGTAAACAAACCTTCACCCAATCATCGAGATAATGAAATTGATTCGGCTTGCAACATAAGAATTGAAGTATTGAAGTGGTCATATTGATTAAACCGCGAAATTCTTACGAATAGGAGATTGTGGCATGATATTACAAACAAATCGGAACACATACGCAGACTTATTTGAGAACTAGCTAGGGATTGCAAAGAGTTACCTGATCGATCAACCTGCTGCCCTTGAAAACCCTAATATATCATTCCAGGAACTTACATTTACCAAAAAAGAAAAAAAATGTAAACAGAATCAGTTCTGCATGTTTTATTTCGATTAGATTTTCTAATAAACGATATGAATTATGAATTCCAACCAGAAAGTATAAAACGGTATTACCATTTCCGGAGAAAAAGCTTGGATTCGAAGGCAATGGAGTAATGTGAGCCACCGCGAGAATGTTTTTTTGTTTTTTTTTTTTACTGAACGAGGAAGACTGGAAACCGAATAATAATGAAATGGGGGTGGTGGTAACTGGTAAGAGAGTGGTGGGGGTTTTGTTAATAGCCGTAGATTTAAATAAGGGGTGATGATGGACGGTGGAGAAGTGGGGGAACATTGAGTGGGGTTGAAGGCGAGTGTAGGGAGGGAGTAGAGTAGCTTGGGAGTGAAAGTAAACAGAGGGAGGAGGAGAGGAGTGGGTGGAAACGCATGATCTCCGTGCATCGTGGGGTTTTCTGTCAGACGCAAGGCGCGTGACCTCTCTGTTGTGGGCCTGGTTTAGTTTCATGAAGTAAAAATGAAGAACAAGTTATATGAATGTGAACAAGTTATAAGAATAAAAGAAAGACAATTATTGGGTAACATGTAAAATACTAAACATGCTAGTTAATTTTTTAGAGTAAATTACAAAGAAGGTCCTTTATGTTTTACCTCAATTTTGAATTAGGTCCTTTAAGTAAAGTTGTTACACCCGACATCCTTTATGTTTTAAATTTGTTTCATATAAGGTCCTTTATCACTAACGGAGTTAAAAATCATTGTTAAGTTAGGGGCACTTTAGTCATTTTATAAAATCTTTTAATAAAAAACATTAAAATCTAAAATTCCATCAAATATTTAAAAAGAAAAAAAAAATACAAAGTTCTCTTTCTTCCTTGGTATCCACATCAGAGAAACTAGAAGCTTCATCACGTTCTTGTTGTAAACATTAAAATCGGAATTCATTTTTCCGGCAGTTATCATTGCATCGTGCAGAATTTTCTCAAGCGATCCGTTTGGCATGTAATCGTACATGAAAAATATTCGTTTTACTCGCAACACCACCCTCGAAGCTTCATCAGATTCATGTTTTGTAATCCGCCTACCATTGTTGCAAAATCTGTAACCTTTTGACTCCCAAACATCGCCGTTTTATACCTCTTGACGGCGGTGTTCCAATCGGTTTTGTACACAATCGGCGACACCCCTTTGGCGATTATCTGACTATGATTACACCTTTTTGTCGATATCGGATCTCGGAGTATTTGAATCTTCTGGAAATTGTGTAATTTGTGTCGTTTTGAAAAGTTCAGATCCGCATCGGGTCGGGTTGGTTTTAACCCGGATTGGATTTCTTGAATACCACATGTACAATAGCACACAAATCACAACTAAAATTACCATAACCAGATTCACAACCAACAACCCGATTGCTAACTTTAGACCGATTGAATTTGTGGGGATTCCGATGGATCTGGAGGAGTATGGTAATGGATTTGTGATGGATGTGATTAGGAATGAGATGCCTTCGCCGGGGAGGCAGTGGGGGCGACGGAGGGATGACTGTGAAAGAGAAACTTGTCGAGAAAGAGAGGCATGATGGAGAAGTGCCTGGGAAGAAAGCGGGACGATCTTTATTTTTTTTAATTAGTTTTTTTTAATATTAGATGAATTTTCAATTTTAAAGTTTGTTATTAAAAGATTATATAAAATGACTAAAGTGTCCTTGACCCAACGATGATTTTTAACCTCGTTAGTGATAAAGGACCTTCTATGAAACACGTTTAAAACATAAAGGATGTCGGATGTAACAAGTTTACTTAAAGGACCTAATTCGAAATTATAGTAAAACATAAAGGACCTTCTTTGTAATTTACTCAATTTTTTAAGTTGCAGAGTGATTTGTTTTTCTGTTGTTTTACTCAAGATTGGACGAAATAAAAATAATATTATTAAAAAAATATATATATGATTAAAACCTTTTAAGAGTTATTAGATACTTATGAAACTAGACATATTCCATACTACAAAAATTACAAATTACAAGCTTGAAATATTTTTTTCCCTATCAAAACGCAAAGTAATAATATAGTTTTAGGTCTTAAACTCAATACTTTAATCGTTTGGTTTGTTACTAGTGGTCTAATAGATACAGTCGTTTAACATAATTTTTTATGTCTTACATTTTATGATAAATGTAATTTTTTATGTTTTCTATCAAAACACAAAGTAATATGTGCAGTGGTGTAACAATGTAGTTTTTAAGTTTTAGGCTCGATACTTTAATCGTTTGGGTCATTACGTAATATTTTTTCCCATTTTCTTTACTTAACATTATAACAGAGCAACATTTTTGTGTACCCGCCTTACACCTACGGCAACGCACGAGTTGAAAATGTAGTTTAAAATTTAAGTATGAATAAAGCGTCATGAGTTGTTTAGGATAACAAACCACCTCAAATGTGAGGCATGTTTGTACCTATAGAAATCAAAACGATCATGTAAGTACTCGTATCAGATCTCTAATATCTTCTTCAAACCAACCATATTGTGAATCAAACTGAATCGCCAAAACCTATACAAGTAATAATGCATTAAGGTGTCATAGGGAGGAGTTTGTCCATGTAACAACCCTCTGCCATGAGAATAAGTAGGGTGATCATAGATATAAATAAGTGAGTTCGAAGAGAGCGAATGGGAGCATAAAGGAGAAAGTACCTCATGACCTTAGTATTTATAAATACATGTGAATTAGGGTTTCCTTACTCATGGTGATGTTAGGCGCGTGGGATGCGCATGCATTGGTCTTCTGGAATGAGTCATGCTCCTTTCATGTTGTGTTCTGATGATGAAAAGTGTGCATGCCTCGGACACAAGACGCATGACATAACCTTTTATTTTGGTCCCCATTTTATGTATGGGCCTGGGCTTGATCCACGCAAGGTCATGAGCATCATGAACTGCTTAGCATAACAAACCACCTAAAATGTGACCACATGTTTATATCCATTCACATATTTAGGACTACCGACCAAAGGGAATATGAAGTTGTTTTGTTGTTAATTCATAGTAAAAGCACTTGGTAGACGAACAATTTCCAGAAAGGGGAAGGGGGGGGGGGGGACCTTCACCTTTAGCGAAATCGATGTTCGCTAGTTTCCCCTTGTATTATATATCATTATCTCTTTTGGGGTGTCGTCTGAAAGTTTCATTGATAGTTTCTCGCTTGCCATAAACACTGGACTGCAATGCAAATAACTATACCGTATCAAATAGTTGTCAAGACACCATATGTAATTCAATAGTGAGAAGATAAACATAATTTAACCAGAAAAACACTTGATTTGTTTTTTCGGCTTAGAAAATTTATAGATCTAAATAAAGGAAATACCTTTGATTTGTAGATTCATACTTGTTTAATTTTGATGTTTACTTTAAGTTGAAGACGACGAATAATAATTAGAAGAGAAAAAGGTTTTAAACCCAATTTATGTATTAGAAATCGTTTTGGACTGAAGGTATATATTTTAGAACGTTGGGATCGCACTTTAACAGTTTCAAATAAGCAAAGGACTAAAAATGTAACTTTCTTTCAAACAATCAAACCTAAGAGCGTCGTCTAACGTTAAAATTATTTGAGTTTTAAACGTAACTTTTCCCGCCCATTGCACCCACCTCCTTTATTACCCCTAATTTCTCCCCCAATTCATCGGATTCCTACTCGAAACTTCTATTCTTCTCTGCATTCAACGCCGTTTCCGTCATGGAGGACACTCTCAAAGATCAAACATCCATCTCCGGTAATCAATTTCACTCCTCCTGTCTTCTTTTGCTTTCTCTGAGTGGTGTTTAATCAGACGTACTGGTTTTGTTTAAAATCGTAACTTTTTTGTTGTTGCAGCAGGCAAAGGGGGCAAATCGTCCAAGCTTCTTAGGTATCCTCTCAGATCGGCCTCCAAACCCAAGGATGAAAAGCTTCCCGCATCTGTTCCATCGATTGCTTCTGCTTCCAGAAGGTTCTGCTTTCAATGCCGTTCTATTCATTAACTTTATAATTTTATATATAACTTTCACAAATTGAGTTTTATTGTCTATATCTCCGATGAATTTTGAGTCTATGCTTCACGAGTAAACTGCAATTGTGTCTATTTGGTGTATTGATATGCACATCATTTGACTGAAAATGTTTCATATGATCTGGATTTCACACTGTCAATGACAAAGGTGTTTGTTATAATTGTTTGATTGGTTTATGTTTCTCATTTTTAAAGCACTAATGGACTGCTTCCCTTGTAAAATGGTAGATCTAATAAATTGAGTTTTCGTTTTTACTGAATTTTGTATCATGTACCAAGTTGTTTTAGGCTCCAAATCTTAGGTAATACATCTTTGGTTTGATAAAATTTTGTATTAAAATGACATTAACCAAATGGGTCATGTGTTTAGGGGAAAACCTAAATGGATTTTACAATTTTTACCCATTAGATGGTAAGTCTAAATGTAAATGTATGATGACTATTTTGATGGGACCGAACCTCGTAACAAACGCAAACTTTGGAAGTCTTATTGGTCAAAATACTTGTATATGTTATTATAGGCTGATTTGAATTCTTAAAATTCAATTTTCTAAAACATATACATCATCTGTTTGGTGAGTTTGAGTAATAAAATCCAGTAAGTCAGTAACTAACAATGGTTTGTATGTTCAGGGGAAAACCTACCCCAAGTGTGAGTCAAAGTGTTGATGTCCTTGAAATGTCTAGCAAAGAGAAATCTGCTAAACCTCCTAGGAGGATGTCCATCCCTAGCAAGCCAATGGTCAGCCCTGCCACTAAATCAGCTGGCTTCATCACTCCAATATCAGAAGCTAGAGCAAACAGGGCTAGCAATATGAAGGGTAAAAGTGTCACACCAGGTTCAGATGTTTCAAGATCATTAAACAGAAAAAGGTTCACTGTTTTGTCTTCTGCATCATACTGGCTCTCCCATATTAAACTGTCTGAAGCTGCTGGAAAACATCAACTGTCACTTGGGTTTTTTAAGCTTGCACTTGATGCTGAGTGTGAGGTAACAACACACTATCTTTATTAAGAAAGCGATGGTTTTTTGGTTATATGTGATTCTCTGTTTGTTAATTATATGAAAATCTTGTATTCTAGAATGTTCAGCTATTGAAAGATGAGCTTAAGTCTTATGCTTGCCGTTACAATCTTCTTGATCTTGGAGAATCTGCAAAAGAAGTGCTTGGGAGGTATGGCATCCCAGAAAGCAATGAGCAGCTGCAAGTTTCTGAAACTTGTTCTCACATGCCAGAAAATGATGTTGAATCAGCACAGAGCCTTTCCTCTGCTAATGGAGTTTCTAAACTAAAACCAAAATCCTTAACCAGCAGTGCCAGCTCAGCAGCAAAAGAATCAGTTAAAGAAACTACACAAAAGAGTAATCTTGTATCTAGAGTTAAAGCTCCAATGAACAAGAAGATGGAAAAGAACTCCAAGAAAACAATCAAGCAAGAATCCAACAAAGTGGAACAAAAGGTTAAGAATGAGGAAATGAAACCTGCTGATGAGAAAGGTAACTTGAAGCACTGTTGCAAGTAGAATTGTATGATAACAAATATTATAATATAATGACATGAAAGGATTCATATGTTATGAGATTAATGGGGTATTTCATTTGGCAGCTCAATTGGACATCTCTCCTAACGAGGCAGTGATAGAAGAAAACAAAGAGAACATGGTAAGAAACTAATTAAATATTCTTATCTACCAAAAGAACAACTATTCTACAAATAGTTTTTTATATATTGTATGATATTGTAGGATGCTCCTCCCCTAGTGGAAGAAATAAGCTTGGAAGCTTGAAGATGCTATAATATATATGAATATGAAGCTTGCTTGAAGATATTTTTAAGTCTTTACCTTGTTTGGTCATGTCTTCAATGTTTTACTGGAGGCTTTTCCTTTGTATAGATTGATAGTAAGTGTGGTGTGCAAATTCTTGACTATGGATTTCCTGTTTTATTTGTTTTGTGTTTTCGCCTGTTGGTTGATAACAGTGGCTTGTTATTTTCTTGAATGTTTGTTCTTTTTTATACCATAAATCAACAATTCTTTTGTAAACATGTATACAAAATTGAAGTTATGCATTGAAGATGAATTTAAGCGGAGAAGGAGATCAACAAAAGAAGCGTAATGAGTATTAAAAACCAGCAACGTGCACACCCCAACAATCAAGACCAATTTTTCTCAACACTTTTCATCGAAATTAATTAGAAGATATATATTTCATATATACGAAAATAATAATACCATTCATATTTGAGTAGGAAATCGTACAAATTTGGAATTGTAAATCCTCATTCTATTTAGTTTAAACCTAGCTTCATATCGGCCCATAAACAGATAATAATTTACGCTATATATATATATTCATTCAACATCGATTGATCGCACCAAATGGCGAGGAAACAACTTGCAAAGACCGCAGAGCTTCTTCCACTTAGCATAATAGAATGCGAGATACTACCAAGGCTCCCGGCTAAATCCGTAGGTCGTTGCATGTGTGTCTGCAAACAATGGAAATTGCTCCTATCAACACCTATGTTTACCGGGATGCACCTCCGCCACAACGTAACCGCCATCGACCAATATAAACTTCTCCTGCTTGATGGTCACCACCGTAACCACCCTAAACCTCCTGATCCTAACAATGGTGGATTTTTTATTTTAGCAAGCTTGGATGGATTGGTATGTTTAGGCTCACTAACCAAGCTAGCGTTTTGGAATCCATTGACCGGCGCGTACAAGAAGTTGGCGCCTATACCCGATGCTTTTTCTGCTTTTATGATTTATGACGCTGTAGGTTTCTATGTCGATGACACCGGTGATTACAAACTTCTGTATATGATGATGGGTGATTTTCCAGAGGGAGTACTCATCTCTAACAACAAACCCTGCATTGATTGTTCCGAGGCTACCACCTTCGGCCAATGCCTGTATTTCGTCATGACAGATATGATGTTTCACACTAGCTGGATTATATGTTTTGATGTCATGACTGAAAAAGTTAGGAGAATAGATCTACTCGAATCATATATGTTGAGACTCTAGTATCGCCGTGAATTTGGTCCACGAGTGAGTGCTCGCTGATTGATGTATGAAAACACTATTGCTTATGTTCAAACTACCTTCTTCTGCATTTTGAAACCTATGGTTTTTTAATTTAGTTATATGTGGTTCTCTGTTTGTTAATCATATGGAAATCTTGTATTCTAGAAAGATGAACAAAAGAAGAGTAATGAGTATTATAAACCAGCATGAATTTATGACTCAGATCATGGGAACATCTGCCCTGAACTACTATTTGGTCTTTTGGTGGGCTCAGCTACATAGATGAAATAAAATACCAATTGTCCTCATACATTTGTGTTAAATTAATTTTTAATATCAAAACTTCGGATGACCGCTTGTATCGTTCAGATTTATGTAGAAGGCGGGATCTGCCAGTTGTGTGGGACCGGACCAAGATCATAAATAACTTCTCTATGACAAGACCACACCAGTTTTATTGCTTCAGGAGTACCTATTCCTGCTCCTCTTGGGTCTCCAGCAGGTCCAAACCTGAAAACATAACATAGAAATGTTCAAAAAAACAAACATTAAAAAAATGAAAGAAATCAAAGAAAAATAAGACATGTTTTGACCCACCAATGATTCTGTGGTGCTCCTGTAGTTCTTGCTCTTAGTCCAGCATATGTAGTTCCATTAACAGTTTTACCCAAAATTTCCTGAAAATAAATTCCATCCCCAAGTAATAATTAATAAATAATATTATAATAACATAAGAAAATAAGTCAAAATACCTGAATAAACAAGGGATCTTTGGAGACAACAGCAGCAGTAAGATGTGCATGCATCTTTTCAAGAACATTCAACATCATCGGGATTTGTTTATCGGTGTATTCAGTAACAATCTAAACAACAATAAAAATTAATAACAAAATCGTGTTCAGTTGCTTACAAATGACATTTGAAATAGTGAAGTTTAAGTTATACCTGAAAGGGCCCAAATATTTCTTTTGTAACAAGCTCATAATGTTCGGCTTTTAGTATTTGATCAAGTGGAACAAAAACAGCTGTTGGTTTTATAGCACCATAGACTTTAGGAATTGAATGATTTTCCAGCTCTTCACCACCCCATAGTAGTTTCGATCCTGGAATTTTAAGCAAATTGTTCTTGTGGTCTAGCATTGCTTCTGTTGTAACCTAAAAAACATGACATGAGGCAATCAGTTGTAAAAAAAAACAATCTTATTGTCGAAAATTTCAACCTTTAAGTCTCATCATTTAATAACTTACAGTAAGAACTGGGCCAATTGTTAAATTATCAAGACTCCTTCTCCCGGCAAGGTGATTCAGGTGACTAAGGAGTGAGGTTTGGTTCCAATTCTGCATATAATATGGGTATGAAAAGGTAATATAACAAAACAATAATATGATGAAAAGAATTAAAATGCATGTTAATAACATAAATGAAGCAGCAAACCTCATGGATGAATAATAATGACTGTGCTGAGCATTTCTGCCCACTACATGCATATGCATCTTGATCACAGACCCATGACACATAATCTACCTGTCAATAATACAATTTTATTCATATTGCAAATTCATAAAGTTTCAAGATTTTACAGTCCAAAGGATAAAATAGTAAAACCTCATCAACATCGGGTCCTAGGATTTTCCAATCAAATCCTGCATCTTCTAATTTAACTCGACCATTTAGATCATAAGCCAACTTATCTGCTACTTTTGAGCTACCCGTAAAAAGAGTCATTCGTGGATTTGCCTGATTATGAAATCAGAATATTCACAAGCATGAAAACGGACACTTTTTACAAAAGACTTGTTAAAGGTGAAGAAACTGACCTCTAGCAGCAGCTTGTTCATTGTGTATCCATCAGAATTGATAAAGTCAACATCCTCAACAGGCATCCCACAAGCATGGAGTAACCGAAGCATTTGTTCCATAACAATGCAAACCTATCAAGATTGTCACCATTATTTTAAATAATTAATGTCTATAAGCACTACTTATTTAATATGTGTTTATGTGCCTTAAAAGCTCACTTTGCTATCAACTTTAAGGACAGGTTTGTTGCCCATGTAAAGAGCCCCCATCAGCTGGAGTACAGGAATCTCTAGAGGAAAATTGAAAGGTGTAATCAAAGCCACCTGCAAATTACAAATATAACAACAAGCTTAGAGAATATATTTTCTAAAATAGTTTATAATTGATAAATTAAATGAAATAACAATATGTGAAGGGTGTCTTACAGGGCCATAAGGCCATCGGAAACCATGACTTTGTTGGCCAAGATGATTCCCAGGTACTCCAAACGACCTTGCCAGGAAACGCACCTATCATACATCAAAAAACAAAACCTTAAATTAGTAAAAAATAATCAGTGAACTAACTAATAAATAATAATAATAATAAACACATTTTTTTAAATACCTGATCACCAGAGAAGTTCTCTAAAAACTTTCCAGTCACATAAACTTCACCAAGAGCCTGCTGGTAACTCTTTGGTGACACCCTTTGTATTAACTTAGCAAAGAAATCCGAAACCTGAAATGATAAAAACAAATTATATTTAAATCATCACACAAAAAAACAAGAAATCACATGAGCAAATCTTATAGTACCTCAGGGAGGGAAAACATATAGCCTGCTTTTGCAGATACATCTCCATACAGAAGGTATCTATAAACAACGATTAGTTACTACAGTAATTAGTACGGATAAGTATCATTACACGATTCTTGATAAGATAAAGAAAGACCTTTCGGGGGATTTAAACGGATTGTGTAGGCCGTGTTTGGGGCACTTAGATAAGCTTTCAACAAAAGGCTGCATAATTAATAAGATTTAAATGTCAAAATATAAACTTGTAATTGGAATCCAATGATGGTGTGTGTGTGTACCTTGATTCCATTTTCATCTACTTCTGAAACTTTGATGAATGGGTCCCCATTCAGAGGATCTGGAATTGTATTCCAATTGCCAGACTCTATCCATTTCCCCTGGACTGGAAGATAATTAAGAAGATCCAATTTCAAGAGTCTATATATATATGTATAATAATACGTGGTTAATGAATTGAAGAATAGGGGTGGGGGGTTACCTAAATTTTGGACTTGAGCAGGATGGGAGGCTGATATCTCCTCAGCTTTAACAGTGGCAAATTGTAGCGAATGAATGAGCCTCCGACTAAGGAAAAAAAAAGGATTAAATCACGCAGGAAGGAAATTCATGTAAAAAAATAAATAAGGTCTCTTAACAGGATATATAGAAGAGAGAGATGGAGAGAGATACCTTGAGCATGTTAGGGAAGGAGAGACATTGATTCTGATTCTGTTGCAGAGACGAAGAATGGACATTGTGAGTGATTAATTGATGGGAATGTGAGAAATTGGGGTTGTGTTCTTAAAAACAAAGTTTAGTTTAGACAGGTGAAGGTGAGAGAGACTGATACGGAGTTTGTACCGGAAAGGACAAACCTCGTCAAAATCATCTTATTACTAAAATAGGAATTAACGAAACTACTATTTTTTTCATACATTCATATATTTTTAATGGCACTACATTGATTGGATTGTACAAGAGTTGTCTTTTTTTTTTAGTTTGTTTTGCATGTATTTTTTTAAGGCAAAACCAGCTTAGTCCTATACTCCTATGGAATCATGTTACCTTAAAAACACACAAAATAGCTTGAAGATAGTTTGAGAAGAAGGGGGTGGAAGTTCTTGAACAATGTGGTCAAGGGCGAATTTTTAATGTACCAGCAGTGACCTCGGTCACTGCTGGTTTTTTGTCCAGAGGTACCGAATATACGTGTTTTACGAAGAAGTTTTTTATATATACGTGTTTTACGAAGAAAATTTTTATATATATCGCCTTGGTCACCACTAAAAAAAACATTTATATATTGATTCGGTCACCACTAATTTTCGGTCACCCACGAAAAAAATTTCAAGATCCGCCACTGAATGTGGTTGCTTGTGTGAAGAAATGGAGAACGAAATGGTTGCTTGTAGTCGGAAGGTTTAGTCGTGAAGGAAGATTGGAGGGTGGTGGCGGTGTAGCCGCAAAGCTTAAAGTTAACCGCCTCCATTCATGAACACGTTTTCCTTTGCGGTCTAACTTTACAAGGAGCAGATAGATAGATAGATAGGTAACCCGTATAGACAACTAAGCAATCCTTGTTTTGAATTGTTATAATAAAAAAGATCTAAATAAACAGTTTCTTGAACGTGTGATGTATTAGATCTGTAGTTGGTAAGATACATGAGAGTTTCGACCACCGTATGATACTTTTGGACCAAAACCACCTTCATTTTCTTTGCTATGAAAAAATGATCACTGCCAATCATGAATGATTTTAACAATCACTGGATTTTTTTAAAGGAACTGCTTTCTACATCTTGAATTGTTCTTTTGTAAATCAAGACAATATTACTCCTAATTAAGTTCTCCAAGGTGTTTCATTTCATCTCTTTCTTCAAAAGAACAGATACTTTGTGGGTTTGGGATTGCTTTGTACATGTTGGTATAAACAAGTGGCTTTTTACCCCATCTTACGGCGAAGGTACAAAATGTGAATGGCTTGGTTTTGTAATAAAATCTAGATCGCAATATAAAAATGATAAAAACAACTAAAACAAATACGGAAATATACTCTAGGGTAAAATAGAAATAGCAATGTAAATACACTTGAAACCCTTTTGTCACAACTAAAAAACGGGTTCAACATGTAAAAAAAAACACTTGATAAACCCTTCTATGATACATCGAAATGGACAAAAAACCAAGAGGAGATAAATATCACGCGAACCAAACAAATAAGCTATAATGACATCCATAAGATGTGATCCTACATTTTCAGAGCTTACTAGGTTGATTTTTCTCATTAACCACTAGCATATGAATGCAGCATGGCAAAGACACAAGTCTTACAGTTCCACATTTTGTTGATCCTTTTTAACAGATGCATTGCAGTTCAACCATCCTAAAAGCCCTCTGTAAGTGCAAAAACACGGCCAGCCAAAGGGGGGCCCAATGCTGCAATAGCTTCTTGAATAACCTGATTAATGCAAAATAGATATTATTAGCTCTAATCCCGTGAAAAAGCTAATGACCCTCGACTTCAAGAGATGTTAAAACTTACATCCAACTGATACCGAGCGGAAAAGTGAATCAATACAATGGCTTTATTCTCAAATCTGCTTGCATAATTAACTATCTGAAGTACCAAAACAATGGATCACAAAAATGTCATCTACAATTCTACACTAACAGCTATTAGCCTATTATGATGATTGATATCATTTGCATAAAGAACAAGATTTGATAACTTCACCTCAGATAAATGTGTGTGACCATAATCTCTTGCATTCTCCACTGTCATTGTATTCTCTACATACGTGCTCTGCATTACCGGAAAAACAAAAATGTAAATTGATAAATTCTATTTACGAAAAAAAAACAAATGGTGAACATGTGTTACCTCCATAATGAGAACCTTTGCCTTCAACACATCAGCATTATTGTTATCTACAATGAAGTCAGATGTAGTATCTCCTGTAAAAGCTACTTCAGGTGATGTTGTCGTGTATGTTATCTGCCAAAAATACAAATTCACCAGCTACTTTGTATATTTTGTTAAATATTATATTGTTTAAATAGCTGAAATTGGCAAGCCAGACCTCCACACCTGAGAATTTCAACTTCTTGATTTCATCTCCTGGAAGACCAACATACTCGGGCTTAAGCTTTTGTTTTACTGAATATATTACATAACCCTGCTACAAGCCAAACAACAGTAAATAAACATTTACGTAATTTATCACACTCGATGTTAACTAGAAAATGTAAGAGTTATCGAGTAAAGACAACTAGCCTGACTTGGTATGACGTGATACGTCTTAAACGCTTTTACTTTCAGATCTTTTCTCAGGTAGAATTCTTCACCTGCAGATATATTGATGTCTCAACTTGATATAGAGTATCAAATTGAAAATATAATAACCGTAATATTGCAATTTTTTTTACCATAATCTAATCCAATTAAAGTATGCTTCAGTTCCGACTGGTCCATTGCCCTGTGTGCTTCAAAGATCTTTTCAACATTTTCTTTGATGACTTTTGGTACAATAATTGTCGGTGGAGACATTCTGTATAAACCACGAGTTGCAACATACATAGGCAATCCTCCCTAGAACAATGTTTATGTTTTAATGTATTCAAAATGACATAGAAATCAATGCAAAAAGTAGGAAAATAAAGAAGGAATAGTGAGGGAGGCTGAGAGAGGTACAATGTGATCCATGTGACCGTGAGAAATGAAGAGAAACTGTTGGGAAATGGCTCGTTGAGGGCACTTTCCGATGTCGAAAGCTAAGTTGAGAGTAGGGAGGATTATACAAGTTTCATGCCCTGCTATTGACAGCCCTTCAATTGGGTAATCTTCAATAACCAGACCCTTTTTCTTCTTTGTCTCCATTGGTACACAGATTCAGATTCTGTGTTAGATTTTTCAGATAAGATACATCAACATTAGAAATCACACGTTAAAAATACAATGACTTTGGGCATTAAAAACCAGGCAAAATGTCCTATCCCTTGTTACAATATATTCTAAGTTCTCTAACCAATTTCCGCTTAAAACATTCAGGAAGAAATCAGTAACTATAGTTACAAATGTTTCAACTAAACTCAACAACTTCAATCAAGTTTCATTAAACATCAATTTTCACGTAATCACAACTAATTTCAAACAATTTTGAAGTCGAAAGGAAAATAGGGAAGAAGAAGCCTAACCTGTTCGCAAATCCGACTGGGCAGTGGTCGACTGATCGCAACTGGGCCGTGGACGGCTGGTCGGCGGTCTGGTGGTCTGGCGGTGACCAACTGGGCCGTGGTGCCTTCTGTTTCTTTCTGGTCGAAGGGGTTTCAAATGCCGATTAGGTTAAAAACCAGGAAGGTTAATTGGGTTCGTTTGAGTGAATGTCAGGTTTTTTATTTTTTTATTATTATTTTTTATTTTTTAAAGTAGGTTTAATTGTCAAATAACCAGGTTGCAATTACACTAGAGATAGTCGAAGCAAACTACGACCAGCTGCAACAAATGATGCAAAGGGTAGCTCGAGAAAGAAGACTGAAAGGAATCCAAAGTCATGACTTCACAAGCCACGAAGCAGATGAAAGGGATGGCCTCGACCTTCATGAGGCCACCCCAACGCCACCCGAGTCTCCTAGGGGGCGTCACCTTCCTGGAACCACTTCCAGAAGCGTATTCACAGACAGCACGATAGTGACCAATCGAACAAACGCGGCAGAAGGCACACCCTCACTCCGGGGCAACGTCCGAGCCACAACATTGGAGCAAACCGGAACTGTAAGAAACTCTAGCTAACCCGTGCCCGTCCGAGAGGAAGCCCTCCGGTAGGAGCAATGTTCCAGACACCACTGATGAGCACAGGATTCCCAGCCTCCGCCCTACCATCGGATTACTTTCCTTTATGGGCCATGCAACAGTGAAAGCTGCTATACGGTAGCAACCCAGCTACAGCCGGTGCGTTCACCGCACCGCAGGGACCATCAGCCAGTGGCTACACACCACTTGAGACCCATACCCCTGTAGCACAAGGGACGTGACAGCCGTACGGTGATGTAGACGTGGAAAACCATTTTGAACAGCCCATGTGCGCAGCACCCTACGTGCCGCCTAGCAGAAGCAAGTTCAGCCGAGCCATCGAGAGGTTTGAATGTCCTCTAAAGACGAAGCTACCTTCGTCGGTAAAAACATATGACGGCAGTGGCGACCCGGAAGACCATATACACTCGTTCAGGGCCGCCGCAAAAATCTGAGATGGGCCGAGGTCGTCTGGTGCAAGATGTTCGTGCAAACCTTAACAGGGGCAGCGCGGCTATGGTTCAACGCACTCCCAGACAGCAGTATCCAAAGGTTTGAGGAATTTCGCGTGAGGTTTCTAACGCACTTCGGCCAACAACGTCGGTGCGTCAAGGATCCCATCGAATTGCATAACATCCGGCAGGGAGACTCAGAGTCACTCAGGTCATTCATAGAAAGGTTTAAAGCAGAGTCTCTGCTCATAGACAATGTAAACGAACGACCAAGAATCTCAGGGTTTATACACGGTATACGTACAAGATAACTTATCAAAGAACTAAGTGCCAGGATACCCCGAACCATGCAAGAGGCCTTTGACCGAGCGGAAGCCTTCTTACGAAGCGAAGAAGCTACGCAAGTTCTTATGATACATTTTTCTAAGTTAGAAGGTTTTGAATAAATAGTTTTCTAGAAACATATAGGATATTTTTTATACTTCACCCTCTAGTAGTCGACGAAGATGCAAATCTGACTAATAACTCTTGATTGGCAGGGGTAAACTAGTAATTGCACTTGTGCCATCGTAGCAGATAGATAGGGCTATCGCCTCTCTGCATTTGATTGGCTAAACAATAAACACAGAATATCGAGAGCAAAGAAGAGTCGTTAGTTAGCGGAGGAGAAAAGCTCCCGGAAAACTGAGAAAATGGCGGTGGCAACAGCATCTCCGACTACCACCACTACTGCCTTCCTCAAGACCGTTCACCGTCGCATCTCTCATTCCAACTCTCCGCCGCTCCGTCCTCTCTTTCCCGCCAAAAAATCCTTCAGGATTTTAGCTATGGCACCGAAAAAGAAGGTAACAATAAGAACAATCAGCCAGGATATTATTTTAGCTTAGAGATTCAATTGAATTTCAGTTTCAATTTCAATTTCTGAATCGGTTATCAAAAGCGAGATGAATTTAGTCTCGATCATCATGAACAGTTATGGAGTTTCTAATTGCGTAATTAGATCCAATCGCATGCTTCTAATTAACTCAGATCTGTATCGTGTTTTGATTTAGAAATTAACTACGAATGCAGGTGTAATTAAGGATGATGATTAGTTCGATCATCATGAACAGTTATGGAGTTCTAATTGTGTAATTAGATCCAATTGCGTGCTTCTAATAAACTCAGATCTGTATCGTGTTTTGATTTAGAAATTAACCACAAAATGCAGGTGAACAAGTACGACCGTGGATGGAAAAAGGAGTGGTTTGGAGCGGGACTGTTCTTCGAAGGAAGCGAAGAAGTCGAAGTGGACGTATTCAAAAAGCTGGAGAAGCGTAAAGTGTTAAGCACCGTGGAGAAGGCAGGGTTGTTATCGAAAGCAGAGGAGCTAGGGTTTACTCTCTCCTCCATCGAGAAATTAGGAATTCTGTCAAAGGCCGAGGAGTTAGGGCTTCTCAGCCTGCTTGAAACGGCGGCCGGATTCTCTCCGGCGGCTTTGGCATCGGCTTCGCTGCCGGTTCTGGTGGCGGCGATACTAGCGGTTGTATTGATACCGGATGATTCGTCTGGTTTGGTGGTGGTGCAGACCGTCATAGCGGGTACGCTTGCGGCCACTGCGACTGGATTGTTTGTTGGTTCGATTGTGTTAGATGGATTGCAGGAAGCTGATTGATTCATGTTGTATTGTTTACACCGGTTGAAGTTTTGGATTGTGAATAATCTAAATCTACGTTTGTTCTGATTCAAATTTGTTACCAACAGCTTGTAACTTTTATATATTAAGCATGATGATTATTGTTAACAAAATAGATATATGCATGTGTGAATCGCGGCACGGTGAACATGAAAATGAAAAAAGGCTGTGAACATGAAAACAAGTTAACTTTATAAAAAGATTAGTGAAAAAGACCAAAATAATTGTGAACATGAAAACAAGGCTGTGAACATGAAAATGAAAAAAGGCTGTGAACATGAAAACAAGTTAACTTTATAAAAAGATTAGTGAAAAAGACCAAAATAATTGTTTGAATTTTTATAGACTTAAAATAGCCTACAAGGACGGTCCTCATATAAATTAAATGAGTTCTAGAGTACTATAGATTTATTTAGAATTTTCATTATGAAATCAGAGCATCTAACGATCTTAAGAGCCAACTTAAGAATATCAAAGAGAATAATGAGATGAACGAGATACTAACTCTTTAATTTGGAAATATTTTGAAGGACCTAGAGATATCTACCTCAAAATTGGTGTCCCTCTATACGAAACATCAATCAAATGCAACTGGAATGCTGCTAAAGCCATTCTTGATGCAAAACCATATTTGGTATAAGGGTTAGTATCAACGATCATGGGGAAACTGCACTTCAAGTAGCAGCATCTGCAAAAGCTGATCCTAAAGATGCTGAAGAGTTCGTGAGAGGATTATAAAATCATAATTAATCCTCGCAGCTTCCGGAAATCGAACCATGAGGATCTTGCTTTCAAGGAGGAAGAGGGAGTAACAAAGATGACCGGAGAAGGGTTCCAGCGACATGTCGGCGGTCCTTTTTAGAGAAACGGACCTACAGTCATCAAGACCGTATGACGTGGTCCTTTTTGGGGAAATGGACATACGGTTGTCAAGACCATGTGTGGTACGTGGCAGTCTCAGATTAGCTCGATTCACCTACGGTCGTCAAGACCGTAACTACGGTAGTGATGACCGTACTCGGGGGGCTATTTTGAGTCCATAAAAATTCAAACGGCTATTTTGATGACGTTGACCGTCAAAACGACTATTTTGTTCTCTTTCCCAAAAGATTATCATAAGCTTAGATCAGCGATTCACATATGAAGTTACAATGAGAAAAATGCAATTAATGTATTCCGTGTGTAATTTTTCTAAATACAAAATAAAAATAGTTAAACGATAATTTTTATATTTATTTATTGACTTTATTTATATATTAGGATAGGTTAGATCCCGAGCATTACACGTGTTATATCATCAAAAAATCACATATGATAATTCAATTATACTATTCTTATCACTGAAATTACGAATTACATTACATTAAATAATTAAATAAAATTTTATTTTGAATGTTTATTCTATAGAATAAATAGATAAGGTCTGAAAATCAAATCTTTAAAACTTTAGTTTTTTATTAAACGAAAAAAGTTTGTATATAGAAATAGACGATTGAACAACGAAAATTTCTGAACTCATAGAAAAAATCATAGGTTCGTCACCCGTAAAATCAAGAAACAAATCCAACAACTTATTGTGTTTTAAGTTTTAACTTGTAAATTTGCAACTGGAGTTAATTGGGCCTTGGTAAAAATTTGGTTGGGCTAAATTTGTATCCGAGCAACTATCATGGCCCAAAAGAGTAATGAGTACCGCCAGCAAGAGTACGTTTTAGTTTTACGAGGGGTTGGAGTCGGCAGTTTTGAAAGGATGAGAATTTTCGGCTGTTGTGGTGGTGCGCTTTGCAGCCATTCAATCAATTGATGTAAGGTAGTTATGTTGTGTAACCAATCAAATATTTATATCAACATCGATCTAACATGTTGCAATCCAACTTTATTGGATGATAATTATGATGAAATATTTAAGCGGGTGCAAATCATATGCATGTGATTTTGTACTCGTTTTGATGTGATCGATTTTATGTTAATTCGACAAACTACGACACTTGATGGTGTATTTACACCCTAGTTAGTTTAGTTACGATCAGAAGGTTGGTTATCATGTAAGTACATGGATCGATCATGTTCTAGGTTACTTATGATATCAAGATAAGCTATGTCTATGTAGCCGATTAAGACTGCTATCACCGATTAAGTCTTGTAACTAAGTAATCAAACCTCAAAGGGAAAGTGAGTACTTGCTTTCGGTGTGTTTCATGTTTTTTTTTTTTTCGCCGTAATATAGTTTAAATTTAGTTAAATTCAATATACGATCTAACATTTTGTGTTTACTTCTATAATCAAACAATACGTGTAATATTAACAACATGATCATTGGAGATATGAGTCTTACTTAGCCTGACTATTTAGGTTATTTAGGTTTTTACCCACCTGACGATGATCATCAAAGCCCAAGTCATGGAACACATGTTCCACACTTGACATATATCCAAAATGGCAGCAAATAGAAAATGTTTCACAAAGAGAACATGTTTCAAATGGCTAAGGACTCACACATGTAGTATAAATAGATCCAACAACTTAGATAGCATTCATCACACTTTTATCTCTATCACTCAATACACTGATTCTCACAATCCGTATACTTATTCTCACATATGAGATTGATCACCGGTACTACACCCGTGGCAACGCTAATGGTGTTATGTTTTACAAAACATTTATTCCTCAGAGCCATAGTGTTATCCTGATTCTCGTGCTACTCCCTTATCTTTGAAATCGTTAATTCTGATTTAGATAAAATAGGAAAGAGTTCGATTCAGTTTAAAATGAGAATATGAGTTTGATTTGGCTTTCTAGCTTAAGTCTAATTAGGAGTCTTGATTAGCAAGTTATTAGTATGATAGAGATGTTAGGGTATTGTATTTTGATGTGGTTTTCTTCTTATTTTGTTTCTTTTTTATATTATGATACTTCAAAATATAAAGAATGAAAACATTTTCTTAATCCTGTTCTTTTTTATATTATAATATTTAAAATATGAACATAAGTACATAACATTTTCTATTTCTTTCTATATTTTGTTCTAAGATCCTCTTATACAACAAAGTTTGTATGATTCTACACTGAGTTTCTTTATGTTTTCTATATTAATAAATAATGTGCATCTCCTTTTATCATCTTACTTTCTGGCCTTTGAGAATTAACTAGAACATGTTATCTATAATTAATTTCTAATTATATCATAAACTTTCTTAATTTATGTAGAAATCATGATACATGTGGGAAAGTATGGATTGATGATGACTCTTTGGACTTACTTTGATGAATATTGGACCATTTTGTGAACTGTCATTATCTTGTGGTCATGAATCAATTAGTTTAGTGTTACCTGTCAATGATTTATTGTATGACAGTTTAGTGGAATTTTCATGCTTTAGAGTTTGATCTTCCTAATCATCCATTTATCCTTTCCCTTTTAGGAAATTCAAAAGCATTTATGCAGAAAATCTCACTTTTAAAAAGCATCATGCATGCTTCAAGTGCTATCACTTCATATTACCCCACCATTTTAGATCCACTTATTTCACTTGATTAAACATGATTATTTATGTTAATATAGTAATCTTTGGATAAATATGTCTATAACACTTTATTAGACATGATCATTTTATGTTAATATAGTAATCTTTGGATAAATATGTTTATAACAGAAGATACAACTAAAACTATATATCTTACAAACATGGCCACCAATGGCAAAATAGAGAATAACTGAACAAGCTGTATTACAAACACATCCACATATAAGATAGCTTAGCTAGCTAAATCATTTCATAAGTTGGAATTAATATGTTCAGACTCCTGATGATTTGCACAGCATCCGCGTGTCTTTCGAACGTTCATTGGTGCTTTTTGACCCGTATTTATACGATTTAGCCCACATGAGATAAACAAGGAAGTTAATCCCACTAAGCACACACATTAGCCAGTAAAATCTTTCAAGATGATAATGATTTAAGTTGCTCCCATAGAGCCATGGCGTGTGACGAAACCTCCCTGTAACATGGTTCACAATAGACACAAGCACTGAACTAAGATAATAACCCATGGCTAATGAGGCCCAAGAGAGAGATGTAGCCAATGATCTCATGCTAAATGGCGCCTCGGTGAAAAAGAAATCCATCATCCCAGCTAAGCTAAAAAGATCAGCTGATCCAAGAAACAGGTACTGCAAAGAAACCCAAAGGAAAGTAATCGGAAGTGGCTCGGTGGAGCTCATTAAGGTGGCCTGATGAGCAACGTGTTTGCGTTTTATTTCCACTAAAGCCGCAACTGCCATAGCCATGACGGAGAGAAACAAACCGATTCCTATTCTTTGTAAATGGGTTATACCCATTTCTGTTTTGGTTATCTTTCTGGCAAAGGGTATTATAACATGGTCATACATTGGTGCAAGAATCATGATGAATATGACTGGGAATACAGGAAGAGAAGCTGGTGGGACTATTAACGAGCCGATTTTAGTGTTCATGGTTGCTGCTTGTTGGACGGAGAAGGTAGAGAGCTGAGCAAGGCAGCAGTTGAGCATTATGGTTGAAATGAATACAGGGAAGATTTTAAGCACAATTTTAACCTCTTCCACTTGTTTAATATCAACCTTAAATGTTGGAAAGCTAGACTTATTAGCAACTGCTCGGTTCAGGAAGCCCGGTTCTTCTGTTATGCTCTCTTCTAGTTTGTTGTCTTCTTCCTTGTTTTGCATTGAGTTTGATGTGGATGATGGGTTTGTGCTAACTACAGCAGTTCTTGCATTACTTGAAAAAGTGTTGCAAATTGCTGCTGCTAGTACCTGGTGTAAACAACTTAATTAGCACTTTAGTTCTTTACCTATTCCCACACCACCTGAAAAGTCAAAGATAAAGTCAAATGGATGTTTGACTTTTCCAAACCTTTGAGATTTCGGCAACATAATCTTCTCAAACTTTGAAAAAGTCAAATGATCGTTTGACTTTTGCAGGTGGTGTGAGATCCGATTCTATATGGTACTGGAATATACCATCCCATCTGGAAAACTAGAAATTAGTCCCTTTTATTTACCTATATACAAAGCAAAACTTTGGTAAATAATGCTAATGTTTTAATTGTAGTTGTGTGTTTTTTTTTCTACTCTGATTTCATTGTTTTGGCTTTTATTTTTTCTTTATGTTTTGTCTTTTGGCGGCCTTAGGTTTGTCATATAACAAGAAAAAGCGCACAACAACGCCCATTTTTTTCCGGGTTTTAGTTTTTTCGTCTTTATCATGTTAAGACATTTTCCCTCTTTTGTAGTCCTAGCAGCAACATGCGGGTCCTCGAAACTAGTTAATTAACAAATGGTAGGTACCTTACAAATGGTTGTAATAGGGCTTCCTGTAGGAAGTTTGATCCTGTAGAAAGCAGAACCAAGTAGAAATATAGGAATAGAGATGAGAATTGCAATGGTGGAAATACCAAAACCCCACTGCCATCCCATATTATCCTCAATCCACACCGCAAATGTGACCGCGATAAGTGCACCACAAGCAAGGCAAAACACATAGTAATTGAAAAAAGATGATCTTTGTTTTCTTCCTTGAGTTGTTTCTTCATCAAACTGTTCAGCTCCATGAGGTGGAAGGGAACCTTTTATCCCACCAACTCCCAATGCCACCAGATACAATCCTATGAACAAAACCACTTCTTTACCACCTCCAACTTCTTGGCATTTGTCATTTCTGTTGGCTGATAAACATGTTTCTGGTTTTAATGAATGTGTGTTGGCTTGCAGTGTAAGTATTACAAGACCCTGCAGTTCAATGGTCAAAATCAATTCACACATAAATATTGTTAGTTTAATGGTTTTTCTTTTTTTATTCTTTTTCTTGGACCACATGTGTGAATTGTGATGGCCATATATATCTAACACATGAAGTAATAAAATTGAAAATAAACAAACATGATGTTATTTTTATCTTCTTGGTTTAACTTCAGGCAGCATTTCATCCTCGAAAACAAGACATTGGAATAAAATCTGATTATGAGAGATTTTATTATATTCAAATGTCCTATTCCTACTTCCTTGTTCCCTTTTTTTCAGGGAACTAAATAAAATAAATATAATATTTATAGAGGAAAAGTTAAATGAGAAACTCTAAATATTTTTCAGGACGTGTGAAAACATGTCTAAATCTACATTTTTCCTATATTATAAAAAAGTACACATCTGTAGGTTTTATAAATTACAAGTACGTGTAAATTTATATTATATAAATGGAAAAAATGAATATAGGGTGTTAGACATCTAACTTAGATGTGAACTTATCAAAACGACGTAGTTTTGATTAAAGTCATTATAATTTGGAATTATCCCTTATTTCCTTATATAAATCCATCAATTTTAAATATGAAATAATTACAAATTTGAACTTTTTTTAATTAAAACCGTGTCGTTTTTTGTAAGTTTTACATTTAAGTTAGACGTCTAACAATCCTATAAGTTTATTACAATTGGTTCGATATGCATGTATATAGAATAGAATGAATTTGAAGTTTCTTACTTACCATGAGTTCAATTGTAGCACTTGTGAGATAAATGCAATAGGTGGTGAAGAAAGCATCAGCTAAAAAGCCTCCAAGGAGAGCAAGAAGGAAAGCTGTGCCCATGAAATTGCTAACAATATTTGAACAGCTTGATGGAGAAAAGTGCATGAATTTTGACAAATACAGCACAAGATTGCTTGCATTGGCCAAATATGCCAAATTCTCCAATACCTCCACAACTATATATATGTATGTTTAAAAAGACAGTTCAAATAACATATTAATTAAATAAAAAACGTCAAACTTAAGATCATTGAGTTTAGTACTTACCTAAGACAAAAGATGCAGCAAGTATGCCGCCATGCTGGCCGTTCATGGCTGGTTTGTTTCTCCAAGTGACATACCTGCTGGATTTGCTTATTTGGCAGCATTCTTCATCCTAATGTCATCAGAGAATCGATCAGGTGGTATATATTTATTAAAAAGAAAGAAAGAGAAACTAATTAAACAAGCTGCAGGATTGGAAGGAAGAATACTACATATATACGTACCATGTTAAGTTGTTCTGCAATTAAACCTAGCTAGATACGTGAGATGATCGATCAGTCTGCTTTAATTCTCTGCAAAATAATATAATTGTGTTTTTTTGTGGTGAGAAGATGATGCATGGCGTATCCTATTTATATACGGGATAGTGTGTCCAACCCACCTGGAATGGTCTAGACATGAAAGTGATTGCATGATCTCAAATGCGATCAACGAAAAGAGTTTACATTCAGGCCACTAATTCATGTTTTAACAAAGGATGTTATGTTACCACACCATAATGCAGTGGCGGATCCAGGAAAGAATATCAGGGGTAGCGGGGACTAACGGGGTTTGGGGGCAGCGCGCCCGAAAATTTTTTTTAGGTAGTTAACGGGCTTTTAATCATATTTTTAAGGGGCTTTTGATCATATTATTAAGTAAAAGCCATAAAATTTCTTCCAGGGGTCGCGAAAAATTTGTTTCAGGGGTCGCGAAAAACCGAAAACCTATTAAAAAAAAAAAATTTGCACGTCGGGGTAAAAGTTCAGGGGTAGCGGGCGCTACCCCTGGGACCAAGTAGGTCCGCCCCTGCCATAATGTCCAATATTGTAATTCTTCTATGTACAATTGCCATGGTGTAATGAACAGGAATGGTGACATGACCCCCTTGTTTTGATGGGTCAATGTGGTAGTGACATGTGTTATTTTTTATTTATTTATTTTTTACGGTTTTTGAAGTTTTTTTTTGTTTTTAGTATAGTCTATATCGTTTCTTTCAGGTGTCTAATTTTTTATACTTTACTTGACAATCTTTATTATTTTTATTTTTATATTGTTACTTTAATTTTCTTGATTCATTTTAAATCATTTTTTAAAGCGTTTCATTCGTTTTAGTTTTGTCATGTTAACTTTAGATATCTAGTTTTTCTTAATGTTATATTTAACTACGTCTCTTCAAGGGCGGCTCAACCGTTTTGAAAGCCTAAAGCGAACTAAAAATTTGGGGCGCTTATTGGTACGTACACAACTCTTATATGGTTGTCACATTATACAAACTTCTAATGAAATAAAACATGTATATATTGTCTTATTGGTACGTATACAACTCTTATGGTTGTCCCATAATTAAGGTGCTTGAGTGGCAGCAATACAAGGATGAGTGACCAGAATATGAAGAAGGAATCCATGAGCTTCTCGTGGGCAAAGATGACAATATTGATAATATGAGAGGCTGGATGTTACAGCTAGAATCAGTGGTCTCAAGAATTAAATATGGCAAATGCAATGTCAAATCCAAAATCTAAGCATTCATATGGTGTTAGTGAGTCACCGAGAATTGGTGTTTTCAGAATATGTAGAAGGCATACTCTATATGCTTCAATTTAGTTCTAAATAAACTTTTTTTTGTTAACTATGTCATGGATTGAAATAAAACTGAGAAACGACAAATTAAGCGACTAGGATTCCTCAACTCTTGATAAGGGAATGCACTCCCATACCAAAAGCGAGTTACCATGTGTGCATGATTCTCTTATACATATATATTTATGTGTTACAATTACTAACATTTCTCGTTTATTGTAAGATTTGCCGCCAAATCTTTTTATGTGTTACAATTACTAACATTTCTCGTTTTAATTACTAACCTGCACTTTTCACATCATCCCTTTTTGTGTGCGACTTTTTTCATCTCATCTCACCATAGGATGCATTGTACAAATACATTGTTGCTTATTCTTCTCTTTTTTACTTGTCATCAGAATCCTGGAGTCAAAACTCCTATAGATGTCGTAACAACTTTTGTCACTAGCTATAGCTCTATTGAGTCTAAACTTGAATTCTTATTGTAATTACAAAGTTGATACATGGATGCCCTATTTATAGATATATGAAACTTGGTCTCCAGGTCTTCTAATCAAATAGTAATTTCAATATTAGACCCAACTAGGTAAAAATTAACTCAAACAGCCTAGCACTTTCTAAGTACACAAGATTAAGTCTATCAGTGGCTCTTGGTGCCACTAGTATAATGACCAAATTAAGGTGGCATAGGATAGACTAGAGTGAGATTAAAGTATATTACATGTACACATTAGCAATCCTATAGAAAATCTTGTAAGTTTGTACCAGTTATTGGTTTAGCATCAAATTAATTAAGAATCCATTGAATATTCTCACCACCACCACCATCACTTTGCACCATTATACCGTGTGGTCTCCATCATGATCGAGTCCAGATTCTTGTATCCCTTTCCAAACCCCCATCATAATTATTACATGCATATATATATAGATCTCCCTGCCATGAGGGTCATTTCTAAGTTACATCAGTTTCAATTCCATCCCATCCCATCCCATATCTCATGGTCGCCATGTTGTCTTCATTACCAAACAATGTGTTAGCGTTAGACCGGCCTATTTTGTGAAACTTGTGGCCAACACGATAATGAAACCGTCCAAACTCGGTGGACGGGAGAAACTGAATTGAAATTGTGGTTCATCCATTCATCCATCTTATGATCAGTATCCATCTCATGTACATGTTTGCCACTATACAATTATAATGTCTTGAGATAGATCAATGGAACTTGAGCTCAGCAGATTCATCATTTATATGAAATCTTGTTTTTGTAATGTATATATTGGAAAAAGTTGGTTTATTGTCCCAACTAGATTATGATAAAGCTAACTATAACTTCAATTTCACTCTGTTTATCGATCATTAATATCATTATCAATATCATTGTCATCATAAAGTTCTAATCTTAATTGGTGTCAAATACTTAGTTATCAAATGCTGTCTCTCTCATCTCAAGTCAATGTTATGCCTTCCTAATGTGTTTTTTGGACCAGTAGTTTGCTGTTCCTAGCCAACCCATGGGTTCGGTCCATGGACCACTCGAGTCCACATTAATTAATTAATGAATTCCCATATATAGGCCAGATTTAAAAAAAAATCAAAAATCTTAGGGCGAGTTTAGCTGTAGAAAACACTTCCTGTTTTTTAAAAGTATTTTTCATTTTTCAAGAAAACATGAAAAACAGAAAACGTAATCAAATTATAATTTTCGAGAAAAGTTTTCCAAGAAAATGAAAAACACCGTTTTCTACTTAAACTAAAGTTAAAAAACTACATTTTAATTGTTTTTTAAATTTTTTATTTTCGGTTTTCCATTATATATAATGGCTTCACGACTCCACTCTCTCCAACTGCCCTTTAGCCGCCGCATCCTCCGAGCTCTGACTGTCCCTCCGCCAGCCAGCGCCGACTTGACCTTCACCCTCCGACTTTTCGCCGTTTTCTAATTTTGAAATTCTATCTTTCAATTTTGAACGTGTTTTCATAAAATTTAATGTGTTTTCTAAAGATGGAAAACCCCTTTCATTTTCTAAAACTAGAAAACATTTTCCACAACTAAATACGCCCTTATTATCTTTACGTAAATTAACTGTAAGCGGCCGTGCATGAAATTTTTTATTTTAATTTTTAAAAGCGCTCTAAGTTAAAAAATAAATATATTTTTAATCATTTTTAATTTGGCTCTTAAAACCACTAGCTTACAATATATTCTCAAATATAGGGAATAAGATCGAAGTGCATCTTTAATTAGTTTAATCCTTATTTTAAGGATGGAAATAATGAAGTCTAAACTATATAAAAACCCTATATTTTCGTCATTACGATATATGGAAATTGGGATGATCAGAATGTTCCAAAAAACCCCTTATTTAACTAACCGGTCCTCTAATTTAATTGAGCATTTTTTTTAATAATCAAGTTTGGTATACATCAAAGTATGTATCTTTCCTTTTAGGACATGCATATATGTAATCTTATTGTTGATTTGTTAACACATTAATTCTCGTATTGTACGTGTTAGGTGTACATGATACAAGATATATAGTGGTCATGTGAATTCCTATCTTCGTACTCACCTTTTGGTTTAATTTGACTTTTGGGACTCAAAAGTCAAAACGTCCACTAACAATAATGCAATCTGTTGTAATACTTACTATTCAGGTAGTGCTTGATGGCAGTAGAGTCCCCTTCAGACCTGTGAAAAATGAACAACATTATTACTCTCTTCAACCATAAAACTAGTTATGTTGAATGCATAACTTTTGTCCCACCCTTCCCATTTATATTTTTATTTAACAAATTAATTGTTTTTATTTATTATATAATACAAGTAATTAAATAAAAATAAATAAGTAAATAAACATAAATAATTAATAAAACTTGCATTAGATTAAAATAAAATTACACAACTAAAACTAAAATTACAACAATTAAACTACAACAACAAATTCAAACTAATCGAGACGAGGCATATTGTATTTGTCCAGGTATAATAACTTCATGTTCGGATTTTTCTGATGGAATCATATAGGTTGTGTTTATTTTCTTTTACTCGAACTCCACAAGATGTTGTATGGTGTCTTGCTTCATCTTGTTCATCACTATCAGATCATTAATCAGGCTCGACTTCTTGGCTTTGTAGCTGGATGACAAGATATATTTACGTACCCTTTATTTTGGTCAGTGCTTTGGTCTTGTCCCTCCTCATTGGACGTCTTGGAGGTTCATGTTTTACGTGAATATCATCATCATCATCATCAAGTGATATCCCAAACTGATCAGGAGTATTGCCAAAGTTGGTGTCTGATGCAAAATTGTGTTGCTTGTCTTTATTCTTTTGGGGGTTTAATGGCGGTGAACTTCTGTAGAACTGGACTACTTTGCATGATCTTTAACGATCCTCCAAACATGTTCATATCTAAACGGATTTGAATTCTTATTTTGAGGATCACACATGAACTGGCTCCTTGCTTCTTCCATATATTGGTCACCTCACAAACCACTTATGTAACTACACTTGATTTGTAAATAGAACTCATTGATCTATTTACCTTTGGATTGACCAAATGCCAGTGGATCCTAAGATTATGAGCATTTTTTTAACGCTAGCGGTTGAGGAATCATATCATCCCTCTATCGTTTTCCAATATGAACAATCTTTTTGATAGTTAGCAGTTACCAGATCTTTTGAAACACTATGCCATGCCTTGGTCATCAACACCTTCACATCTTGAGGCCATTTGATATGAATTAACTGGTCAATTTCTTCGGCATCATCTTTTCTTTATTCTCTTTTCTTCTTCTTTGTAGCTTTTCGTTGTGACAAAGGTTTGCCAAAAGTAGTGTGGAAGTTGGTTGTTGCATATGCTAAACTTATTAATATTGTTGACATTGTAGAAACTGCAGATTTTAACCAGCTATTGGTGGTCCTAATTAAGATAATCCATCTAGTTGTTGAGCTGTGAGAATCCTTCGGGTTGTTGTGAAGGTGGTCAGGTTGGGCAGTGTTTGACGTTCCCTTCGTTTAACAATTGAGTAAACAAAAATGGAGGTCATGTAAGATCCATGATAGAGATGAAAAATGAGAGAGTAATTAAAATGAGATTACGACATTTGATAAAGGAATGGAATGGATCGGATGAGAACTTAAAATGTAATGGTCGAGAGAATAAAATGGACCATTACATTTCAATGGCTTGTTTGGTTACCGTACCGGAATAAAATGAATCATTAATTTGTGTCATTTTGTAAGTGGTAAGACGAAGGAATGGAATACAATTCTATTGACAATTTTTTTTACATAATGGTTATATCCATATATATATATTATTTTAATTTTATTTTGTTTTTAGTTTTTTTACCTTTGTATTTACTATTTTATTTTTATCCTATATTTATATTGATTTTTTAATTCATTATTTTAGTTTTTATTTTAACCTTTTGTCTTTTTTGTTTTTCTAATTTTCAATGCTTCATATATAACTTTTATTTTTAATTTTTATTATATTTTTTCGTTTTTCATATTTTTTTATTTTCCCTTTACTTATTATTACCATAAATTTTTAAGAAAAATTAAACTGAATAAAAAAAATTTCATTTTATTTCTTGAAGGAACCGAAAAAAAAACACTCATCTCCTAAGAACTAAAAATGTAATTATTCATTTTATTTCTATGTGATAACAATTATGTTACCTTTTCATTCAGAAAAAATAAAACGTTCTATTTCACTTGTATTCTTGCATATCAAACACTATCTAAATTGATAAAACCCACCAAATTATATCCTTGAATGGATAAGGTTGCTAAATAGTCCATATATGTTAGGTCTAATAGAGACCCACTTTCATCTAGATACGATTCTTAATTACGCTTCAATTGGATTTTAAATTTCCACCTTTTTTAGATGGTTTTGAACTTCGTATGGCTTCTCATGAGGTTTTGCTGAGTCCATCTCATTTCTTTTTAGCTTTTATTGGTCTATCTCATCAAAATTCATCACGTCACTTGTCACCCGTGATCATCATCAAAAATTTATCAATTATGCCCCTTATCATGCCTAGAAGATGGTGTTTAGAGTGTGATCACCATCACAGAACCTCTATAACACTCAACTACGGAAGATCTTAAGAAAACATTCTAATGGTTAAATAACATGTCATTCAGTTAAAAGGTTAAAGATTCAAATCCTATAAATATTATAAAATTTGATGTATTTGTCTTGAAAATCTAAAGTTTATTGTTTAAAAAGTTATATTATAAATGACAAAATTAGTAATTTTACAACACCAGTAATTTTACATATTTAAAAAGAAAAAAAATCAGTAATTTAACAATACTGATTTGTTTGATTCGTTATGTGCATTTATACTATTCACAACAGTAATTTGTTTGATTCACTATGTGCATTTATACTATTCACACATTGATGACATGTCTATTTGAGTGTTGCTATTTGTCCCCCTTTTATACTAATTTTTTTTGTTGCACCGCCTCCTTTAAGTATATGATAAATATAATTCATACATTTTTTGTTTTTTTTATCAAAATATTTATTTCATAAAAAATATACATCATCATTAATAAAAACCTTTTTATTTTAATTTATATATGCTTCATAATAAAATCTCAATTTATATTTTCAAAAAAATCCTAACATTCTGAACTTTTTTTTTTGTGAATTATAAGACATTTTTATTGTTTTCTATAAAAAAAATTGTGTGATTATTTTTTAAAGACATTTATAACAACTTAGACTACTAATTAAAGAAATTGTTTTTTAAAATGAGTTTTGAATTGTTTAAGATAAGGTCATTTTATTTTCTTTAAAAATAATAGCCGTTAAAAAAAAGACGTGATCTTTATATTTAACCTTTTAGTTTTATTTTTATATGTTTTAAATAAAAATATTTGCTTTCTATTATTAAAATCATAATTATTTTTACATAAAGTTTTTCTCTTATTTTTTTAAGAAGATTATTTTATTTTTTTTATAAATGGTTATTTTTAAGTTTCTTAACAAAGTATACACAATATATTTTTTGTGTTTTCATATGGAAACTGTTTTCTATATATGTTTACATAAAGTCTTTTGGATATAAAAACACTTTTAAAATATTGATGTATGTAAGGGCAAAATATGATAAGATCTGATTTTACAGGGGAGGAATGCAACAAATAAGGGAGGGAGTACGCATAGCCTACCCCTGTTTAAGATGTTTTAAGGCTGATCGTAATGGGCGTAATAGGGGCTTTGCCCGGCCCACGACGCCCCCATGGCGCCTCATAGCGCCCGGGCTCCCACCCCCCCGGGGCGCTATGGGTGTTTTTTGGCCCAAGAGCGTCGCCCATAAAACGTTGAAGAGGGGGAGAGAAACCAGAATTCAATGTTGGAGAATGCTGTTCAACGACTATTTATTTTATCCCTAGATATTTATAGTATATATACCCCCATTCAATTTTAAAAAAAACGCAACACATCCTCTTTCTCTCCACACTACAAAACCATACTTTCATTCACAAGCCTCTCTACCAAACATCTTTAAAGTTTCACAACTCTCAAGCGATGGCGCCTCTGACTTGGACAACTGAAGAAAAACTTAAGTTGTCACAAGCTTGGTTGGACACATCCAACAACACCCGCAATCGTGAAGGATTTTGGAAGGACGTTCGACTCAAGTTTCATGCTGCTATGAATCGTGATACTTCCTATCGTGATCATGATGCAATCGTAGCAAAATGGATGGACATGCAACACAAACTCAGAAGGTTCAACGACATTCGCGCCGTTATTTTGGGGACCGAAGATGAGAACGTGTTGGAGGAAGCATAAGAGCGATATCGTCAACAAACCGGAAGTGACTTCAAGCTTCTACCGGTGTAGGATTTCCTCAAGCGACATAATTATTTATAATGTTATGTTCTAGTAAATTTTTTTTTGTATTTGTATTTTTTTAATAAAAATTAGTATTTATATTAATTTTGTTTAATTATATTTAAAAAAAAAATCATGGTGCAATTGTGAGGAGGGGCTTCATGGGGTTTTATGACTACATCCTTAAAACCCATAAAGCCCCTTGCCATGTCATACGCCACATGGCGCAAAACGCCCAAGAGAGGGACTTTATGGGACTCCATGACTACACTTAGTCTAAGAGACTGTGGTTATAAATTTTACAACCGAACTTAAAATATTAATACAAACTTAATAAAAAAATAAACATTTAATTAGAGATTAAAAAAAAAATATATATATATATATATATATATATATATATAGGGTTAGGTTCAAATGAGAACTTTTTGTTTTGAGAACTTTTGAGAACTAAATTTCAACCACAAATTTCAGAGGGGGGACCACTACAATTCATGGGAGGGGGGATACATGTAATAAACATGTGGCTCAAATTAGTTCTTTTTAGTTCTCAAATCAAATTGGTTCTCAAATGATCCTCTCCCTATATATATATATATATATATATATATATATTGGTTATAGCCTAGGCCCTAGAGTACCGGTAAACCGATTCGGACGGATTGGTTCGTACCAAAAACCGGTTCGGTTCCGACGTAGGTTTGAAATAAGTTCGAGGAATTAGCCATTCTAAGTTGGTTACAATTATCCAACGAATTAAATAAAAAAACTCAAAACTATATATTATGACTTTTTATTATTTTATTATATTACTACTTTATATATTTAATTGGTGTATCTGAGACTTAAACATGTTTGATCGTTATATTTGTGAATCTTTTACCGAAATAACATTTTGGTAGCTAATTTTGCAACCGATTTGTTTCCGTTGCTAATTTTGCGGTTGATTTGGTCCTGCCCCTAATAATCTTCCCAATTTTGCGACCAATTTCATCAGTACAGTAGTGTTGATCACTACAAACCTGGTTTTAAGGAACCTTACGATACAACTATACATAATGTTGAAATGCTATAATGAGATGAGAAAGATAGTTGGATAAGCGATTAGATAACCGTCCCTAGTATATCACAATTGCTACAAATAGTCATGTGATCCATATATATAATTTTCATCTTAATTATGATATTGATAGATGTAATTAGAAGACTCGGGAAATATTTGTCTCATTTTCAAAACTGGACAAGGGTAAACATCAATGACATAAAGAAAATTGGAGTGATCATGTGCAAGTGGGTACTATGGACGGTTCCTATAACATAGCAGAGAAGCAAGGTTAACACGATCCAGGTTGTGGTCCAACCATATGAGTCAAAAGTCCATGATGATAAAGATTGAGGGTGTAAAGTGTCTTTTCCCCATAGTTTGGATTCGAGGTGTAAAGTGTTATTTAGTGTTAGTTAAAGGGTTAAAGGTTGTTAAGTTAGGTAATCACTAACTTTTTAAGTTAGTTAACTTTTTAAGTTTTCTAGGTATATAATTTTATTTTTTTTTGAACGCCAACGAATGTCCCGGAAAATCCGGAGACTATTTACACCAGTTGAACTCATTTCAGGGAAAATCCACCTCCGCGAGCGGCCGGGTAGTAAAACTTGGGAGCTTAGGTATCGAACTTGTGACCTTACAGCCCCAAGTCTCCCCTCATCGCCAATGCCCCTTCCAAAGTGTTGCCCGTAAGAATCGAACCTGTGTCTCAAGTAGAAAACACAGACTTTTTATCACTACACCACAATAAAAGTTACTCTAGGTATATAATTACTTCAACAAAAATATAGGATTCACATGTAATTCTGAATAAGATATATAAATTCCTAAGGTAATACGAGACTAGCTTACTTTGTAAAAAAATTTGCTATTCAGTTGTATCATGTCATGGGTTCAAATGTAGACGTAATGTAATTTATTATGAGGAGTAGTTTAGACGAATATAATTTTATTAAAGAAAACTAGATTATATCACCCGTGTGTTGTCATAGGGATAGCGCGCTCACATAAAACAATTGCATTACTATAGCGTCACGTAAAAAAAGCGTAACGAACCAAATGCTTAAAGTATCGAGCGTACGACCTAAAAGTTATGTTACACGACTATACCTATCATATCACAAATTCCTTGTTAAATTTGTTGAGATTGAAAATAGAAAAATAAATAAATCTATCCTACACGACTATGTCTATTACACCACCAACCCAAAACAAACAAATTTGCTAAACAGACATGGCTATACCTTATTAGATCATAAAAATCATGTGGCACCTACAGAGGCAGCCACATAAAAAACAAATCTATGATCAAAACCACAGGGGTGTATATGAAACTTTATCAAAACCACAACCACGTAAAAATACAAATCTATGATCAAAACCACAAAGGTATTTATGAACAGAGGCAGCCACGTAAAAAACAAATTTATATTAATACCACAAAGGTATTTATAAACTTTATCAACACAAAAGAAGAATTTATGAAACTTTATCAAAACCACATAGATGTTTATAAAAATTTGATGAATAGTACCTTACTATTCATGAAAGTTCATTCATCAAAATTTCTAATTATATAGATACATAATGTCACTTTTCAACCGTTAGGATTTAGGCCTACAACATGATAGCCCGCCCAAACTTCCTTCCATAGAAGGGTATCCATTTAACATTTAGGGCCCATCCATGTATTCTCCTTAAAATTAGTTTTATTGAAAAAACCTACCCTCAATCTTGTAAGTAGAGGTGCACATTTTTGGTCTATCTGTTGAAACCGGGTTGGTTCGCGTTTAAAATCGGGTTGATATATGTCCGGTTCGGTTTAAACCGGTTCAACATATAGGGTAGGAACCAATCTCATCTATATACACGTCGAGTCGGGTTGGAATCGGGTTGAATTGAAACCCATTTGGCTTGGTCCGTTTTAAACCGGACCCATCTCTACTTGTAAGCATCTACCTTTCAGGAGAAAGTATCATAGATGTAATTATTCCTTTGAAATCAAAATACAGATCTTACTAAAATGCGCCTAACTTTTTAATTTTGGGCTATGGAATATTGAGCTTGTCAAACGACGTTTCCTTCTCATTTGGGCCAACTGGTCTTGGAAATTAGAATCCAACACCATCTTCTTGGACATCTAGAAGTGATGTCCAAAAGGAATATGACATGATATAATATGATATGACATGTAGCATTTTGACTAAATTATTAAACCGATGCCTATTTACTCGCACTTGGCGTTTTAAATTTGTTGATCATCCAAAAGGAGTGGAGACTTAATTAAGTTGTTTAAAAAGCCGTAAAACAATCTAGTTTACAAACATTCTCTAATCGAAATCTTGCAAGATTTTACAAACTTAAGCTATTAGTAGTAGATAGTAAGTGTGGGTGAAAAATGTTGCTACATAGACAATGACATGACACGAATGTGGTGAGATAAATGTGTGTAGTTAGTGCGTGTGCGCGCAATTTTTGTAATTATTAGTTTGTCATTGACCTTAATAAATTTTTATATTAATATTTTTAAACTTTTAACATAAAATTGTTATTAACAATTGTTATATTTTAAAAAAAAATTAACATAAAATTATTTTTACCCAATTTATATGGATCCAAACAACCACATAGGCAAGCTCATGCCCGAACGCCCTATGTCCATTATTTGAATCACAGAGGAAAATGGATTTAAATAATCGTAACTATGGCCTATTGACCGGTAATAATCCAAACTACATTTTTGTAATAGAACAGCTTTTTCTTTATACTCTATTTTTTCTAATAATCTTTCTGTTGACTTTTTTAACCCCGTTAGTTTTTTATGACGTGGAGTCCTAGTCACCAGGTTGAGGGGGCAATTTGTAAACTTCTAAACCTAAGGGTTTATTTTATTTATTTTCTAATTTATTAACCCCCCCCCCCCCCCCCTCTTCATCATCAACACCCTCTTCATCGCGTCTTTGCCATTTTGAACTTCAATTTCATCAATTTTGAACGAAATCAGACACTGGTTATACTATTGCGATAGTAGTTCAAAACTTAACAAAACAAGATCCATATCATGTAGGTTCCAATCAAAGTTAAAGATCGGATAAGAAGAACAATAGCGACTTTTCCTTCTTCATAACATCGCTGAACTTGAAACTAAATTCAAATCACTTTTGCATGAAACTCCAAATTGATTGTACCAATAATTTCATGATCTGAAAATGAACATGTAGAGACCAGATTTGTTTATAAACATTGAAGATACAAGAATCCACCATTGGTGAAGCTTGAGAAGAACATGAATATGTAATTTTCGGAATCTCACTAAATCTTCATCAAAATTGTTTATGTAACTTGCAATAGGTTCGTGTTGACATGGTAAAGCTTCTGAAATCAACCAATAACATAAACACAATCAATTTGACATCCATTTTCTGATCTAAAGATTAACAACTTTTTAAAGTCAAACTTTATCAAATCAAGCATCTTTACTCATAAATTCGATCCAAATCTGTATGTTGTCGATTTCAATCAATAAATCTTCATCATTGGAACCAAAGTTGATGATAATCGCAAGCAAATTCATCCAAATTGATTTGCGGGTCTTTTGTGTATGGTTCGATGAGTTTTTGGATGTATTCAGGTGAGTTGTCTTCTCCATCTGAGATAAGTGATTTTTCATTGGTGATGGTTCGGTCGATGATGGTGGTGGTGGATTATGAGTTGACTAAATTGCCCTTGACTTAAGAGTGTTTTCTAACACCGTTAGTTGTAAAGGACCTTCTGTAAAACAACTAGAAAACTCAAAGGATATCTGGTGTAACTACTTTACTTAAATGACCCAATCCCAAACTAAGATAAAACATAAAGAACCTTAAGTGTAATTTACTCTTTAATTAAGGGTTCTAATCTCATAATAGGCACTCGTATACACTTTAAATGGGTTTAATAGCTGTGTGAGTTAATCGTTCTTCTAAAATAACTTTCATTTAACCTCATTTTAACTTTAATCTCACTAAAACAGTCGATAACACTAAAATCATCATTATAAAAGACTTTCTTAACCAACAAATATTTAGTTAATATATAAAGGGAAACATATGTATAAAAACTAGAAATAACAATGAATAAATAAATTACATACATACACAGGGGATGTTTGGGATTGTTTTTAAAAACTACATATTGACTTATTAGTTTTTTAAAAATCCAATAAGTACTTTTGAATGTTTGATAACTTAATAGACATCCATTACTTTTGTTGTTTTTTTCTAAAAGATAATAAATTAGTTTTTAATAAGTCAGGATTTTATATTTTTCAAAACTGCTTACAGCTTTTTAAGTGGTAAATTACCATAACACCATTATTTTAACTTTATACTCATCTAACCTTATACTCATTTAATCTCATTTTTGTCATTTTACATGTAAAAGTTAAACCAAACACTTTTTAAAAAACAACTTATTGACTTATTGACTTTTTCCACCATAAAAGCTAATACAAATATTTTTTTAAAAACTACTTCTCAAAAAATTATAAGTCAATAAACACATTTCTCCAAAAGCACTTTTCACGTTAAATAAACAATCCCAAACAAGCCCATACATGGTATCATTTTCAATGCAAAGCTTTGGAGAACCGCCATCACCATGCATACACCACTTGCAGAAAGTTGGTTGGTGGGACTTAATTATATTTACCTTTATTCCACAAAGCATGTTTTTACTCGTCATTGCACTCGTATGCAACTTAACTTTATATTTTATTTTTATAAAATATTATATGATTAGGGAATTCCATCATAGACAATAATAAGTTTAATTCAACAAGTTTTCGTTTAAAAATTGATGCAATATATTAAAGTGAGTCCGATGCTTGAGTTCGCGTACGTCCACTTTGCTTGTTTAGGGTAGGGAAGGGCTCGATCAGTTGGTTTACGATCTGATATGAAATACGTAGTCGTACCACTACACTTTTTTGTACAAGAGGTCATTTTCTACGGCCTGAACCTATGACCTAAGGTCATAAAGTAACAACTTTACCGGTTATTCCAAATGGGACGCGTGATAGAAAAACAAAAGAATAAAGAAAAAGAAAGAACTGCAAGAACTATATAAACACTCGTGTTTATTATTTTAAACATTATTTAATTAATTAGAATAATATAAGCTCAAAAGAAATCGGGAGAAATTCTTAGACAAATTGGACAATAGGGAATTTCTATTTCTATTGGCGGATATTGCTAAATGGTCCAAGCAAACAATCAACTACTGAAATTAAGTCCCAAAATTAACACGTAAATTGATTCAGTTAATGATTTATGTGTTTTAATTAAAAACTACAAGAAACTAAAATTGCAAAAAAAACTGAGGGAAATTGTTGAACGCCCAAATCGAAGGAACTTGACTTGCCAATTGGGACAAAGCAGCTCATTGAGTCCTTTTTATTGTGCACTATTTATGGGCCCATGACTCCCTATTTTTAGCCCAATTTATGTCCATTTTAAGTTTGGGAAATTTTAAACTTTTAATCAGCTTCGGCCAACTCCACCGAGTAAGAGTCTTGTCACTCTTTTTCTTATCAAAATGTGAGACATTAGATGAGTTTTTAATCACTTCTCTTTCTATCTCCCACTATATATATATATATATATGACTATCTGTATGCACTGTTTATAAATGGTTAGAGCACGACCTAATAGCTCATTCTTGGGCGTTTTTGCAGTCCCACGCTTTTCAGAAAAGACTTATTGTGGTGCAAGATCTTTTTTTTATGGAACCTAGTTCTTGCTCAAGAACAAAATAAAAAAAATGGAATGGCGGCAGGTAGGTAGTGGGGCTCGGGAGGGAGGTTTGGGTAAAATTAAAATTGAAAAAGCATTTACAAAGCTTTTTATATTTAAAAGGCGGTGATGACATGGTATTATTTTTGGGTGTTTTTCCGTCTCTTTATTGGAGGTGGTTTTGTGTTTTCAAAGAACTTAGTATTTTTATGTGGCATTCTCAGTTTCTCACTATGCTTGTTTTTAAGGTACTTTTATTAGGACATTTTCAATACCATCATCGCATGGTGCGGGGTTGCCAAGGTGGCCTACGGGAACACCGCTTCACTCACTGTAACGCCGCACCAAAACGATGGTGCAGGGTTGCCAAGGTGGCCTGTGGAAACACCGCTTCACTCACTGTGACGCCGCACCAAAACGATCCCATGCGGCCACCGAGCACTGCGCTCCCCTTCTCTCCTCTGCTCTCTATCTCTCTCCTTCTCTTCTTCTCTCTCTCACTTTTTTATCTTTATAGTATTAAAAATATAAAGTGTAGTGAAGTGTGGCGTGAGTATTATGGGGGTAAAGTGTGAAAGTGTGAGGTGATTATGTAGCGATGAAGTAGTAAAATAATTGTGGGGTTGAAAAAGTGTGGTGGAGGTATTGCTAATACCCTTAGGTTGATTGTAATGGTTACACCGAGGGAGGAGGGGTTGATGACATGGCTTCGGTGGCCTGCGGTGCCACCACTGCGTGCGCCGCGGTGAAGGAGCTCGGTGGCGAGCTCGGTTACCGCCCCCCGTGGTTTGAAACTCGGTGAAATGGATCCGTTTGTGGTGGGACCCCCCCCCCCCCCCAACGGTTATTTCTTGCTTTTTTAAAAAAAAAAATTTAATAATTTTAAGCCTATATATTAACTCAATTTAAACACACACACTCACACTCCATCTCATTTCATACCCATTTCACACCATCTTAAAAAAAATGTCTTCTTCATCGTCTTCCTCGTCAATGTTCGATTCCGACACCGACTCCAGTTCGGATTTCTGGTATTAATTTTTAGGAATTGGTGGTAATTTTTAGGAAGTGTGTTTTTTTACGAATAAGTAATTTTAGGAAAATTTAATTTTAGGAAGTGTGTTTTTTTTAATTTTTAGGACGTGTAATTTTTTTTTAATGAAATGTATTTCTTTTTTATTTTTATTTATTTTAAATTAATTGAATAAAATAATAGTAATAAAAGTAAAGAGGGAGTGAAAGGTGAAAGAAAGGTATTCTGAGTGAAAGTGAGGAGTGTTGATGTGACGCTGAGTTGACAAAAAAGTAAGTAAGGAGAGTGAAATGTGACACGTGACCATTGCACATAGCTTTAGGGTGGGGGTATGGTCTTAAGGTTGTTTTGAGAATTAGTGTTTTTAGCCAATAGGACGATGTCACGTGAGAAAGAAAAAAATATATGTTTTATATTGGTTTTTAGAGGGTATGGTTTAAGGTAGTTTTGGGGTAGTTTTGAAGAGGAGGGACCACCACACATATCACACAATGAGAGAGAGAGGTTTTCGGCAACCATAGGCAACAACTCGCCGATTTTGAGGCTCCAACTTGCCGATTTACAAGTTGCCGATTAAGGGGGTATGGTTGCCAATCACTTGTCGAAAAAAAACCCCTGCCGATTGTTTTTTGCCGATATTGATGGGTCTAATAAAGTTTTCAACTCACATTTCTCTTCTTAAAACTGGTTTTATATCAAAATCATTATTATACATTATCGTTTGGAAATAGTAAGGTTGTAGAAAGCTGGAGGAAACATCTGGGTAGTGAGAAATAGCAGAGACGTGTAAAGCAAGAGTTGTAAGTGGAGTGTTGCAAGTAAAGTGAAGGCACAAAAGTAGATGGATACTTGGTTTTGTGCTTTTCAAGTTGGGTGATAAACAAGACAAGCGAGCAACTCTACACCCATCTTCAATTTTCTTGGGCGATATGCTCAAAAAAATACGATGATTTGAGTGAAGTAGAACCATAAAAGTTTAAGGTTTGAGCAAACATTTGTGTAAGGATTGACGGTATGCTCGCCGATCCATGAGCATGGGCTGCGGCATATGTCATGCCGAAATCGGCATGCATACCTTGTTCATCGGCATCTTTGGCATCGGCAAGTTTTGAAGGATTTTCGGCAATTTTTTGCCGAGTGATACCGAGGGAGACCGTTCAACAACAGTCATTTTTTTTACCGTTGGATTTATTTTATTTTTTTTTCAATTCAAACACTATATATATATATCCCTCTATACCCAACAAATTTTAGACATCATTGAGCATATCGTCCAACAATGCTTGAGAAGAATAAATGATTGGTTTTTTTTTAGGAATTTGGTAATTTTTTTTTATTTTAGGACTTTGTAATTTTTTTTAAATCTAATGAATTGTTTTATGTTTTTATTTTATATTAAATGTGTTAGTTTAATTTTATTTGTTTTGGATTAAAAAGAAAATGAAAAAAATATTTAATCCATGCCTAAACCATGACTATATGAGCATACCCCCTACAAAATCATTATTCTACATCAATTCTACATCAATTTTCTCTCTCATGTTGGCATCATTCTATTGGTCCAATTTGATGCCTAATACATCATTGAAACGAGCATACCCCCACCCTAAGCTCTATTTGTTATAGACTCTAATTCATTTTGTGAATCGGTCTCACATCAACAATCACATTAGTTTTCCCCCTCTTACTCCACTCCACTCACAGTTTTGGATTGCACTACTTTTTCATACACGATAAAAAATGCGAGATGATCACATCATTATCATTCAAAGCAATTTTGGACCGCTCCAAAACTAGTTCGACCACTTCGGAATTTGGATAACCTTTAACAACTAACCAAGCTGCGAGATGATCAAAATCAGTACCTTTAGTGGAAAGGTAACTATCTTGAACCACCGTTAACACATCATTATCATTCAAAGCAATTTCATGGTTGTTGTCGATGTTGTTGTACATACCATGAAACTCACGCACCGGTGGCGCGGGGTGTCATGCCGTGACTTGGCTCACACGCAACCAGTCAAATTGGGAGGTTAAAATCCTACGAAGAGAGAATTCGAGGCAAAGGAAAACTAAGAGAAGATCAAGGAAGACTGGAGTTTGCTCAATCAGGTGGCCGGAATCACAACTAACGAACTGATCGAGGACAAGGTCGTGGGAAATGGTAGAACTAGCGGGTATCGAAACAACATAGTCAATGATCCTAAAAGGTTTCTGGGTAGGAAACAAGGGCCAGTGTCGTCCTTCGTAAAGGAGTCTGAGGACGTTATATAATCCGTTTTTTACGAGTGGTCAAAGAACATGAGTTTGAATGGTGTGAATCATTAAATGTGCATAAAGAAGAACTTGAAAGGATAATATTACAAGATGATGGGGGTGATTGTTCTATTAAGAGTGAAAAGCAAAAAGGGTCTATAGTTTGACTGTTTTTAAAGAACCCGGTATTCTTCCATGCTCAGCTGTACATTGCTCTATTAAGAGTGAAAAGCAAAAAAGGGTCTTAGAATCTTAATTTTAAATAAAGATGGTCGCCAGACGAATGTAACAAAAAACATTGTATTCAAATCTTTTTTTTAGACTTGTAAATTTAATATTATTGAATATTTATCGGCTCTTTAGCTTTATGTATTATTCAGTTTAATTTTTTTTTCAATTTAGGTTCATTTTTTATTTTGCATAATTCTTTTTATATCACAGCCTCGGGTATTTACCCGGGTCACTAACTAGTGTTATATATATAAAACACTTATAATGGTTTAAAATACTTCCAGAAAACTTAAAAAGATCAATAATGGTATGTCATGCCGATTTTACTCCTCATAGTCCTTTTCATGTTATTATTATTATATATTTTTTGAACGACAAATATTTATTTACTCTAAATACATCATTATCTGGGTTTGAATCAGGACCTTTAATTAAGAGGAAAAACCTCCAACCAATCTTTTAAAGCCGGATTTTTAAACCGCACTAGACTTGTGTTAAAAAAAGGTCAACCGGTTGAACCAGGTTTTATCCGGATGATCGAACCGGATTGACAATTCAAACTTGTATACACTTTATAAAATTTCAAACACAACAATGTAAAAAAAAAAGAAAAAACTTCAATAAGGTCTTAAAAAATTATAAAAAAAAACATATATATAAAGTTTTTATTAACTTATATTTATCCAAAACAAACAACATTAGAGTGTTGTATGCATCAACTTTCTTTTATCATTTAGCGTGACCGTGCCACTTTTTTTTTAAAAAACCAGTTCAATTAGCGATCCGGTTCCCGGTTTCAACCGGTTAAACCGTAAAAACTCCCGAATTAAAAATTAACTCGTAATTAGACTAAACCAGACACTCGAACCGGCTTAGTATTCAATAGGCGGTTCAACCGATCGAACCGAACGGTTCAAAACAAGTTTGAAAACATTGACTCCGACAAATGTGGTGGTCCTGTTATAAAATAAAGATAAAAGACATCCTTTTCACACATAGCCTGGCGATCACACGTTTCAAAATACTGAAAGAAATAGTTATGGCTTTTGTAAAAGGACATCCACTACCCTTAAACTGTTGCACGGTCTAACTCGACCAAGGGAATCCCCCTCTATCATCAGCTTTGCTATTCTTGTGCTTATATATTATTACCACTTCTAACCCTTCATTTATCATCATCATTTCAATCTTACACAAAAGACATTAACCAAGAATAGCAATATTCTCTCTCTCCGAATCTGCTCTCCTTTCGGCTAACATCTCTCCTTTTCTCTTCACCATCTCTTCTCTGATCGGAGACTAGTTACTCCCGGCCAACCGACGGGGAGTTTTGTTTGTTATGATGGGTGTGACCAACAGATGTTCACATACTTCCCACATCACCGAGATCATCATCACCAGTTTCTTCCGCCACAAGTTTTACTAAAAACCCCCCATCCATCTCTTAAATCTAAACTCAGATAACCACAAGATTAAGTTTTCTTTCTCCTGGTAATTTATCATGTAATACATATATGTCAAAATTGGCTGATTGAGTAATAATAATAATAATACCCTAGCTAGCTACTTCTGGTGGGTACTATTATAGTGGTGCCATGGCAGATCGGAGCTATCTCTACGGCGGTGACCCCGCCGGTGGCGGCGGCTCGGGTTATAACTCCGTTACGCTAACAAACAAGAGGATGCGTTCTTCTTCTTCTTCTCCTAAGCCTCTTGATTCCTTCTTCATCTCTGGATCCCCTCATTCTTTCGTAGGTAAACACTTATAATAATCATATTTCTTGATAATTTTCTTGAACTAATTCAAAATTTTGCATTTTTGTATCATCTATATATACTGTTTTGTTGATTGAAGAACAGTAGATCAGTTATGTTCCTCAAGAAAACTTTGTAGTTGACTTTTTATAATCATTAGATAGTTTGACTCAAGAACTCTGATCTCACCAGGCTCCAGGTCAATGGTTAGTTTTGAGGATAAAAGAAATGGATCAAGTAACTTGCTTTTTCGAGCAATTGATCAGGAAGACATTGGTGAAGATGAATATGATGATTACTTTCACCACCCGGAGAAAAAAAGACGGCTCAAAGCGGATCAAGTTCGGTTCTTGGAGAATAGTTTCGAGACTGAAAACAAACTCGAGCCCGAACGAAAGATTCAGCTAGCCAAAGAACTCGGATTGCAGCCGAGACAGATTGCAATCTGGTTCCAGAACCGTCGCGCACGGTGGAAGACCAAACAGCTCGAGAAAGACTATGATCTTCTCCAAGAAAGCTACAACCAACTCAAGGCAAATTACGAGAATCTAGTTCAAGAGAAGGAAAGACTAAAATCAGAGGTAATTATAAGCTCACAATTTGTGAATAATTTGAAATTTTTTTACAATCATAATCTATTCTTTACAGGATTCAAACCCACAACCTGATTTTAACTAACGTTTCTTTGTTTATGTTGTTGATTTAAGTGAAAAATTTGTGAAAATATAATATATTTTTTACCATCAGAATCTATTCTTTACACGATTCAAACCCTCAACCTGATTTTTACTAACGTTTCTTTGTTTAGGTTGTTGATTTAAGTGAAAAAATTGTGAAAATATAATATTTTTTTACCATCAGAATCTATTCTTTACATGATTCAAACCCACAACCTGATTTTACTGACGTTTCTTTGCTTAGGTTGTCGATTTAAGTGAAAAGTTACTTCTGCAAGAATCCGAGAAGGGAAGCTCGGATTCATCAAGTACAAAAAGCCCATGTGAGCCACTACAACAGGAACAGATTGCGGATTGTGTGACCGACGAAGATGTAACCAAGACCTCAAATGTTGGTGTTAAAAGTGTTGTGAGTGAGACAAGCGGTCCGAGACATGAAGACATGACCCGGTCTCTATTGGTTCACGGTGATTCGTCTTATTTGTTTGAGCCTGATCAAAGTGATGAATCTTTAGATGAAGAAGATAACTTGTTTAGGAAGATGTTTGTGACTCCGGTTAGTGGTTACATGCTACCAAAGATTGAATATGGTGAGTACCCTGAACTTGATGCTGCGAACTTTTGCCATCTTGGGCTCCATGGTCATGATCATAACGATAATGAAGATCAGCCCTTTGGTTTTTGGTCTGACTTAGCTCAGGGACCAGGTTATGTTATGATGTAAGTTATATTGTGATATATATTTTTCAAGAAATTTGTCTAATAAGAATGATGTAGAACAGAATAAAGTCCCAACTTGTTACACCCTCAATCCATGAGTGGTGATGTTGGTTTTTCTTCCTCATTTTGATTGCAAGTATTATATTCTTATAAACAACTATTGTGTTACTTTAATTTAAAGATCTGATATATTTTTCATGCTTATTTAGATACTTACGTTTATTCGATATCTTATTTTGCACCGCGTGTCTAATCAAATAAGTCATTATTGAACAAGGGTCCTCCTATTTTCACACCATCCAACAACTCAAACCGCCTTCAATGGCTCTTGTTATGTCTCGGTTATCATGTAAACCCATTTAAAAGTAACCAAATTTAGCATTAAAAACAAGAGTGAAAAGTGACTCTCTACCCTTACTAACCAGGGGAGAGTATATTGGATATTAGGGTTTATTAGTATGAGGTCACGGACGCATTACTTATTTAAGGTTTTGGGTCGTTCTCTATACATTGTAACCAATTTATTCAATAATATTATTCACTATTCCATATTCTTACAGTGTATTCCTTGGCCATAACACCATGTTATTCAGGGCTTTTGTTGGTAATGTAAAGGTGGTGGTGGATTCGGTTTGGGTTGGGGTGATAAGCCGAAGGATTGTAAGGAACCTGTTGTTTGGGTTGGGAACTGATCGAAGTTGGGCGGTCAACGAGGGTTCGGTGGAGGTGAGGGATTGGCAGGAGATGGTGTGGTGGTGGTTTGGGGTGTGGTTATGGGTGTTGGTAGTTGTGTGTGGGTGTTTGCGGTGGTGATGTGAATATAAAGGAATCTTATAGGAATAATATGATTTGTTATATGTTACATCTTGCGCACACATTTTCAACAATCTTTTACCTACACATGATTTAAAAACACATCTGTGGGGAGTGCAAACCACACTCTCCTTATTCCGCACACCTTGATCTTTTCTTCATATTAGTATCACATTTTCCCCCTAACTTCCCGTTTGACTTTCTTAAAGCAATAGTGTGCAAGCCTAACTCTCCTAATTATTTTTTTTTAATTATTAAATATAATTGTATTTAATATTAATTAAATGCATTTTATTAAAAAAAAAATCATTATCCACATTGTTTAAACAATTGATCTCATGTTTAAATAATTATCTCAGGTATGTGAACTCTTGAAATGTGTTCAAACATATCTGCTCGTAGGTTGTAGTGAACATCTTTGTTGCGCAACTGTTTCTCAACATCAAAGTTTTGTTATAGACCATCATGAACCGATGGAAACTTGTCGTCATTAAACTCACATAATGTTTTACGGTTTTACCCTGTTCATCCAATATCAAATTATGTAAAATGAGACAAGCGTACATTATTTTTCTAATTTAGATCGACGTGTTGGTTGTGTTGCGTCTCTAATTATGGTTTCTTGTTGATCGGAGGGTACGTAACTAACAAAACAAGCATGGTTCTTGTATATCCCGTCAGCAATATAATATTCATGTCTATCATTCTATCACCACCAAAGGGAAAATGAACTCAATGCAAGTGCCAAGTGCAAGTTGATTATAATTCTACAAGCCAGATGGACTGTATTAAAAGTTATACAAGTTGATTCCATGTAATTAAGCTCTTAATTTCCATAAATTTGAATTTCGAGCCATGAGCTATTTAAACTAGTTTGCTTGTTAGGTTTTATGGCGTAACTTAATAAAGTCTAGATTACTTTTGCATGTACATATGAATATGTTTGTGATTATAAAAAAAATGCTACATTTATATTGATTTTCTTACATGCACATCTCCATATATTATACATGCATCATGCATGTGTGATCTGTCTATATTGATGTACGTATTTTAGAACAAAAACCTGGGTGAGATGAAAGATAATTGGAGAGCTAGAATAAAAGAAAACATTCTTATAATTATATTCATATAAATAATCATATCAGCAATATAATATGCATGCATGTCTATCATTCTATCACCACCAAAGGGAAAATGAACTCAATGCAAGTGCCAAGTGCAAGTTGATTATAATTCTACAAGCCAGATGGACTGTATTAAATTAAAGTTATACAAGTTGATTCCATGTAATTAAGCTCTTAATTTCCATAAAATTTGAATTTCGAGCCATGAGCTATTTAAACTAGTTTGCTTGTTAGGTTTTATGGCGTAACTTAATAAAGTCTACATTACTTTTGCATGTACATATGAATATGTTTGTGATTATAAAAAAAAATGCTACATTTATAGTGATTTTCTTTACATGCACATCTCCATATATTATACATGCATCATGCATGTGTGATCTGTCTATATTGATGTACGTATTTTAGAACAAAAACCTGGGGGTGAGATGAAAGATAATTAGAGAGCTAGAATAAAAGAAAACATTCTTATAATTATATTCATATATAATAATCATATTTTTAAGCATCACGTATGTGTACTTACGCGATTGCTTTAATTAATTATTAACAAAAAGTATAACTTTTTAATTGAAACCGCCCACATACGTACACATATATCACACACTGTTAACACTTGTTCGTTAAAGAACTATCCGTCATAATAATTTAAATCATTCATTAAATATAACCGTGGTAGATGAACGTACGATTATGACATATCTACATAGTTTTTTCCAAGTGATATCATTGATCGCCAAATGATGTACCCTTTTCCTTAATAAAGATTTTGATCATTTAATTAAGACAAATTAATCATATCGCTTGTAGTCTATTGATATCTTATTATTATGTAATATGTATAAAGAGTTTTAGTCCTATAACATTATTTGTGTAATAAACTAATAGTAATATGTATATTTATATTATTGTTAAATCAGGTTTGATTAGGTTCACAAATATTTAAAAATTAACATGATATCGTTTATAAGTCTCGCTTTTATTTTATTCTTGGTGCATGTATATTGTGAAAGGTCTTCTCACAAAGTAAAAGAAGCAACAGGAAATATAGAAGAAAAAAGAAACATTATATTGTTCACTTTGTTTGCTCCGAAAAAGACATCAAATACAAAAGAATTATAAAAGAAATAAGACAAGGGGCCACAAAGTGCAAGGTGTCAATTATAATATAATCGAAAGGTTTTTTTCTTTCTAAAATCTCAGTCGTCGGATCATGACCGGGACCAACCACCGGCGAACAGATGAACGACACGTCGACAGTGTGGCGTCGTTAAGCGCATATCAAACGTGGCAGGTCGCTTTCGAGCCACCCAAACTGGACCGAGTCACACGTTCTAAAAGAGTGAGTTGGGAGTTTGTGGTTGACACTGTCCGCCTGGGACCCACTTCAAGTTCTTTTCTAAAATAGGGTGGGCCATGTGATGGTACGTGTCACCCTGGTGACAAGTGACAACCCCTCATTTTTATCTTTTTGACAAACTACCCCCTTTTCCTTTAGTTTGTTACAATTCCGGGACTTCTGTTAAAAGTTTTGACGAACTCGATCATCATCTAATCACGAGTCATCGGATAACAATAATAATCGAACGTTGTCATCGGATAAAAGAAAACATAATCGAGATAAGGCTCTGGGTGGTACTGAGGTGGATGGCGTAGGTGTTGTCACGAGTCGTGTAGATTGTCGTTTTTATACCGCTTCTCTAAAAAATGGTAAAACGGATCTAAACGTGTTATACGGTTCAGACACAATACGACACGATTAACACATATACTAACACGACATGATTAACTAAGTGTGTTGGTTTTTTCAATTCAAACATTGCACGGTTAACACGGATACTAAACACGAACAACATGATTAACTAAGTCTCAGTTTTTTAAAACACAAACGCGAAATTGTTTAGATGCGATTAATATCCTAATGATGAAAACCAGAAAGAAATCAAAAAATTAGAAAATAGAGAGATTTGAAGAATTCGATCAAGGCGTTAAAGTTGGTAGAGTGGTGGAATGTGAAAAGTTAAGGTGCTAAAAATATAAATGTGTTTAATCATATCATAAACATATTATAGAGGTGATGCAATGATGGAGATGAGTCGGTAACACATTTATTTACTGGTTGTTTGTTTGCATCGGTTATTTGGCAATGGGTTATGGGATGGTTCAAGCTCCCCAATTTTATTGTCTTTTCTTTGGATGATGGTTTGCGCATCCATCTCGACGAAAGGATTAAGGGGGACAAAAAGGAGCTTATACACAACGTTTTTCTCACGGCATGTTGGAGTTTATGGAAGGAACATAATGAGGTGATATTTAAAGGTATAGAACCGGCCTTAAGTACAGTTATTTGTAATATTAACACTTGGAGTAAACTTTGGTGTGAGAATAGATGTAGAAAGGTGATAGATTGGTAAAATCTTTGTATAGTGTAAGGGGCTCGACTCCCCTCTTCTAGTGTCTTGCTAGGGTGGGGTGGGCTTTATTTTGGTGCTTGAATAAATTGTTGTTAAAAATTAATAATGTCATTAACATCTTTGATAGAAGGAATATGGTTCAATTTCTTGCCTTCATTCACATGTATATCAAAAGTCTTGACTTCTTTATGACATGAAACTTCTTTAACATAAACGCGAACATGTTTAACTTCTTTTCGTATCAGTGTCAAAAATTGTCAGACCTACGCTTCCCAAGACCACTATATAAGGGTGTTCAGTATTTGAATCGGAATTAGAAAAATTCAAAATTCAACTCGGTCCAATTCGAAATTCGGTCCGGAATTTTAAATTAGAATTCGATTCGATTCGTATCTGGTATCGAATTTTGAAATAAATTAGAATTTGAATCTCAAATTCATATTCGAATTAGACATATTCATTCATACACACATATATATACACTAAAAGTTTATTTTTATATATACAAATATATATATTAAATTGATTTTCACAAACAACTCCTCATTTAAATGAGTGGTTATATAGAAACCATCATATTTTGCTAAAAACACCACTTTTTAAGGTCGTTTCATTTGAAACGGCCGTTTTAAATAACACGATCCAAAACGATCTAAACGGGATGACGTGTCGCGACGACGAAACCTAAAAATTAGGGTTCCCTTTTTTGGACGACCGTTTTGGAAGAAACGATCTCAAAACAATCGTTTTTGTTGAAACGATCGTGAGGATTGGGTTTTTTTAGTAAAGGAAGGGTGTCTATAGCCAGACCCATTTACATCTATTAAAAATTTATCAATTTAGTATATATTAATTTAAAAACACGTATTCTCTAGTTAACGATCAAAAATTTGGTATTATGTGGATTCACTCAATCATCATCATGTGAACTAATGATATTACGTTCTACAACTATTTTGTTGTCTAGATGTGTGATAAAATTATAAATATGTGTTTTTAGTGATGCTAAAGTTTAATTTTTGAATGATAAGTTATCTATCACGATAATTACTAAACAAAATTACTTTAGATATGGATGTTTTGAACATTAAACTATGTTTTTTTTACTTTTACTAAAATAACTTTGAATTTCTTCGAATCTGATTCCGATTCGATTCATTCGAATTGATCCCATTCGGAATCGATTCGATTCGAATTGATCCCATTCGGAATCGATTCGATTCGAATTGATCCCATTCGGAATCGATTCAATTCGGATTCAGTATTCGAATTAGAATCGAATTCGAAACCAGGTTTTAAAAATTGAAATTCAAATAATTCGATTCGATTAATTCGAGTATCGATCCAGAACATCTCTACCACTATGTTCCTGTTTACGACTAACTTTTTTTAACGGAAAATTTGGATTACTGATGGGCAACTGACACCACCCGATCAGCTTTATTCCCCATCATGATAAAACTCGCCATATATGAGATAGCTCCATGACCCAACCTAGAATCTCAATTTTTTTACGCACCTCCCATTTTTAGTGTTTTTTGATACCTCATCTCAACCACTTAAAGTAGGGATCATTAAAGTTTACGCCTAATTAACCTGTATGGTCGAGCATCTAAGGAAAAAAACTAATCAAACTATATTACATTCTTTATATAGTGAAATAGTATATGACCCCTATATATAAAAAGGAGATTCATTATTTTGACAATGATATATGAGTATATGACCCCTATAAAAGAAATTATTAGGTGTGTTTTAATTTTTAAAACGGACGTTTACAGAGACTCACATTATTATTCCTTATAAACTTCTTTATGTCTTATCTGATTATTGATTTTATATGCTTATAAAATACTTTAATTTTACTCTATTCAAAACGATATCAAGAAAAATAGGAAAATTCAGAAATCACAACATAATATATTTACAGCTTTTAAAGCAAAAAAGATAAACGGTGGTATAAATACAGCTAGATAGATCATAGGTCAATGTTATAAATTCAAGAAATAAAGAAATCAACAAACAAAAAAAATGCAACCAAAAACATATAATACAAATGTTGACTATTTATGTTGTGATAAGATGCACGAGTTATTAATTATAATTCATTAACCGTAAAATAGTGATCAAGAACATCTCGTCAAACCAAAAGTCAACCACATTTGTTGCGTCTTTCTTGTATTTTAAACTTTATCAATAATCAAGATTCTCGATATGCTTTTTAATCTATTGTTTTGTTTAATGCATTGCATCAAACTAATATTGTAAATAAGCAAGTTCAAGTTCAATAAAGACAAACGCAATGATTTAAAATTTTAAACCTTAAACTCTAGAAGTTGATTCATTGGTTATTAATGAAAAGGCTAAGGTGACCATATTTTCAATTGCAAAGTTTAAGAAGTTGATTCATTGGTAATTAATGAAAAGGTTAAGGTGACCATATTTTCAATTGCAAATTACAGAGTGTCTTTTGGTCTCAAAACATTTTAGGTTAGGCATTGGTAAGAGGGTGAATGAACAAAATCTTTTGGTCTCAAAACAATGCTATACATACAAGTTCCAGCCACCACAAACAAAACCGAAAACTTACTTAATTCAGAAAGTTTCAACGAGAAATCCTTCAAAATTTATGTCATTGAGATCAGGGGAAGGGTTATGATCAAGCATAATCCGAATGGGAGTCATAGAAGTCACTCGGGCAGGGCGACATCACCTCCTGTTCTAGAAACTGCAACACCTGCTGCATCGACGGTCTGTCTTCCGGGTTCGCATCAGTGCACCGCCCCGCAATCTCCAGGACTGCTTCTACAGTTGATGAATCAGCATCGGTGCACCTCCTGTCCACCACATCTTCCAACTGGTTCTCTTTTCTCAGGGTGTTCAACTGTTGTACAAAAAGAATTAGAATTAACACCATTGACTTTTTTTTAAATCATTGTATTTACTTTATATATGAAAAGGCTCAGAAATGCATTCACACCCATCCAACAACATTTAGGCCTTGTTTCACAAAAGCCGGATCTGTCGGTCTCTTTCCGGTTATGAGCTCTAATAACAAAACTCCAAAGCTATAAACATCTGATTTCACAGTGGCTCGCCCGCTTTGCAAATACTCTGTTTCACAAACCCCGTTCAAAATTGTTAAAAAATTATTACGCGTTCAAAAAACGGAATGTGGAGAAAGAGACAAACCTGGTGCGAGATAGCCAAAAGTGCCAGCAACGACGGTGGTCACATGAGCTTCCTCGTCTACCAAAAGCTTAGCAAGACCAAAATCAGAAACACAAGGCTCGAGATTCTCATCGAGAAGAATGTTACTAGATTTTATATCCCGGTGAACGATTCTAGGACTACAGTCATGGTGCAAATAAGCCAGTCCCCGAGCCGAACCGTATGCTACTTTCAAACGAGCAGTCCAACTTAACGTTTGATCTCCATCCCGACATTCTAAAAACAAAAAAAAAAAATTAATACATCAACAAACATGTAAAATCATCCTCTTTATGTTTTAATGTCAAAGTATGAAGCTTACCATGTAAGAAATTTTCAAGGCTACCATTGGCCACATAATCATAGATAAGAAGCTTTGAGTCGGGAAACCGGCAATATCCCCGGAGGTTAACAAGATTAATATGTTTAACGCTACCCAATATTTCCAATTCCCGTTCAAATGATTGATCATGACCTTTCTGGGTTCGATCAATCCTTTTAACCGCAAATGTGCCACAATCATTCATGACCATTCTGTACACGGTCCCAAACCCACCAGACCCAACCACATGTTCATCATCAAGTGACTCGAGCTTCTCTGTAATCTCACTTGAAGTATAAGGAAGATCACCATGGAATGTTATAAGTTGTGTGTCTACATATTGACAAAAGATCAGTTAATAAGTTCATAAAGTTAACTAAAAGTGCAAAAAAATGCATTTTTTTACTTGTTTCTTGATGAACTTGTTTCTTGACAACCACGTATCTTTTTGCAGCCCGTTCTTTCTTTGAAAGCATCCAAACCAATAAGAATACAAAGAACACAACTGCTAGGACCAAAGCGGTCACAACAGCAATCAGGGCTCCTTTGAGAGAACGAGATGAATGTTTAGGCACTGCAACAGTCAAGATAAACCTTAAATGGTCGAGATTAATGCTACCTACGCAATAAATATATCAATTTGTGGTACTTATAGTTGCAAATAAAACAGAAAATGATTGGCTTGCCTGCTGCTTCATCACTTTCTGCATGCGGTAATACAGCAGGGAATCCCAATGATGTTTTGCACGGTTTGTGTACTTGCTGGCCACAGAGGTCCAAATTACCGATAAACCTACACATGGTGGAACATGTTATCGGATTAGTCACTTTGAAAAAAGGGAATATCAATTAACACCATTGATGAGAACAAAAGATTGAATGCGATATGTATGAACTTACGAGTTGTTTCCAAACTTGCTTAGGGCTCCAAAATTCGGAATTTCCCCAGAAAAGAAGTTTGTAGATAAGTTCCTGAGAATGAACAAACATGAACTTAAATATCTGGAGTAATCTGATTGCTCAAAATCCAAATTTCAAACAAAATTAAAAATAAATAAATAAATAAATATATAACACCATAATATAATAGTTAACCAACATACAAGTACTGGAGACGAAGTAGATGACCAAGAGATGAAGGTATTGCTCCCTTCAAAGTATTGCTTGACAAATCCCTGAACAGCAGAAGAGAAGTATATGAAAAAATCATACAAAAAACAAACTTTGAATGATGAGACTCTCATATACAAATTGTGATTTATTTATTTTTGTGCTAGTCCTGATAGAATTGGGGCAATTTACTTGTAAAAGAAACTATATTCAGTCATATTTCTACTCTAGAGAGCATACTTGTAAAGTTACAGGCCTATGTTATATGTTTATGACCAGATTATTTGATCATAAACTTATACCATAGGCCACTAAACAAACTATTTATCTTCCTTAAAGTAAAAGTTGACTAATAGTATGGCTTCTTTTATGTGCAGTTTGCATATTATTGGGTTTTGATCATATTATATATTCTGAATCAATTTTCATTGCATGTGGACAACACCCAAAATAGGCAAACCACACTTATACATATTACATTCATGCATTTTCCACTTAAATAATAGTTCATCATTCGGTTAGTAAATATGTACTCTATAAACAAAAACAAAGTATAATCTAAAAATGATAAAATTAACTTACAGTATACTAAGTAGGGAAAGATTTCCTATATTTGAAGGTATGCCACCCTGCAGATAATTAGCCCTCAAATACCTAAACAAAAGTTCAGCACTGCATATCAGCAAAATGACTAATTGACTAATTAAAACAAAGAAGATACCAATTTCACAGTTTGACTTACACAGCTCTGAGTTCAACACACTGACTAATTTCATTAGGAATTATACCATGTAATCTGTTCTGGTGAAGTGCCCTGATAAAAATAACAAACAAGAACACCATACTTCAAAAAACAAAGTACCACAAAACATGCTCAGTTTACAACTAATATAGATGCAAAATCACACTTACAGTCTCTGTAATCTACTGAGTTTACCAATGCTTGGAGATATAAACCCTCCAATATCCATATAGGGCAAGTTTCTGCCAAAACCCCCAAAAATTAAACCAAAAGGTTAGAACTTTAGTAAAACCAATCAGTCAATCTGCTTCAAAACTAGGGTTTTTTCGTTTCTCATTTTGATTTCTTGAATGTAAAAAAGGTGAACACTTGGAATAAATAATGAGTGCATACATTGCTAAAACTCTGTGGTCGTTGGGATAGCAAGTGATACCAATCCATTGACATGGGGTTTCGTCATTATTCACCCAATTGCTCAGAGCATTCCTACTGTCATTCAAACTTTGTTTGAACTCTAGCAAAGTTAACCCTAAATGAAACAAGAATACAGCCATTAAGATGAAAGATTGCAAGTAAAGAAAAAAAACATGATCTTTTGACTTATGAGAGGAAAATGAGGTTTACCATCTTGGGTGAGAGCAAAGGAGCAAGTGGTGAAAAGGGTTGTTGAAACAGAAAGAGCTGAGAAAACCCAAATCAAGATCAGATTGGTGGTGCTCATTTGGTTAGCTTGATGAAACATGAGTAAGAACATGATGAGGATTCAAATGTGTGCCATGAAAAGGAACATAAAAAACAGAAAAAGATTCAAATTTTAAAGCTCCCCCGGTGGTATTGTGTTGAGGACGCTGCTTTTACAGAGAGTTGGGAAATGGTGGGGTTCCGTGAGTGGCGTGACTTATGATGGTGTTTTGGGAAACTAAATATGTAAGACTTACATAAATATGTTTTTGTTCAAAATATAAAACCTCTCTAAGTTTTACTGTAATTTATGGCAAATCACAAACAGAAAATACATATGACATCAAGTCGTCATACTGGAAAGACGGATAACAAGCTACGTCGTCAGCCCTTTTTAAATAGCAATATTCAATTCTATATTTTTTTAACAACAATAATATTAAAACACCAAAACGGCACAACCCGGCCTTGCAAGATGCTAGCCCGACACACCACACCTTACATCAAACACCTATGTTTACACCAAAACAAAATGAAACTCTTTAAATTACACAAAACGTTATTAATGTTTGGTTCCTTGCCCCGATGGACGACCTCATTTTGTTCTCTCCATAAACTCCAACATGACGTGTACATCACGGCTTGAACAAGATCCCTTTTCTCCTTCGCGACCCCACTAGACTCATGAAACCAAACCACATCCTCGACCGAAACTAAGGGTTGTTTGGTTCAATCTGTTTCATTAAGTGCTGGATGAATAAGCGTCTGGATGGTAAAGACTTGTGTAGAAGACTGTATGAATAAGACATTTTTTTAGGTAAATCTCTTAGCGATTCAGACATTTTTACCATTCAGAGGTTACTGTGTGATTCAGACAATTTACCATTCAGACCTCATTAAGAGGTAAACCAAATAGCCCCTAAATATGTAAGACTTACATAAATATGTTTTTGTTCAAATTAAACATATTATTCAATACTTTTTTTTAACAGCAATATTATTAAAACGCCAAAACGGCATAACCCAACCTAGCAAGATGCTAGCCCGACACACCACACCTTACATCAAGCACATATTGTTCCAATCAATCTTTTTTCTACACCTATTTTTACACCGAAACAAAACCAAACTCTTTAAATTACACAAACATTATTAATGTTTGGTTCCTTTCCCCGATGGACTACCTCATTTAGTTCTCTCCATAAACTCCAACATGACGTTTACATCACGGCTTGAACAAGATCCATTTTCTCCTTCGCGACCCCACTAGACTCATGAAACCAACCCACATCCTCGACCGACAAAGCCCAAAAGCTTGGAAGCTTTAACCAATCCATAACCCGCTGCCACATAATCGTCGCAAAATAACTTCCCGTAAAAAGATGTAACGCCGAATCCACGCCCTCCTTGCAGAGGCCACACGTCTCAATATTGATCTGAATCCCTCGTTTCGTAAGCTCATCGAAAGTGACAATCCGACCCCTTTGAACTCTCCATGTAAATACATTAACTTTGAGAGGAATTAAATTGTTCCACTTCATCCTTGGCACCCCCACTAAAACACTGCCATTCACCAATCTCCGGCGAATATCGGAAGCACAGAACTCGTCACCAATCTTTGAAATTATTGATCCCAACACCTTTTTCATTCTTTCGGCTAAAACCTTCGAGATCACTTTGGAAATACATTCCAGAAGACTAATAAGACGGAAATCTCCAAGCGCTTGAGCATTGTCCGTCTTAGGAATCAAGTGCAAAAACGAAGCCTCACATCCTTTGGAAATGGTACCAGTGTCAAAAAAACGCGTCAAAATATTAAAAAAAATCATCCTCCAACACATCCCAAAAAAAATTAGGAAATCAAATTTAAATCTATCTGGTCCAGGTGCCTTGTCTCCATCACAATCATAATCTAAGCATATAAACACATACTAAACCAATTTCCTTCATCAATTTCACCCTTGATCAAGATTCATAAAAATCACCATGTCAAAATAACCACTTAGTTAAACAAGAACCGAGATGAGATGTTCAATGAGTGTTTTAGATGACTTCCTAGCCCCTAATTTTGACTCCCCACTCTCAATTCTTCCTCTAACAAACTAGAAACTGTTAGGAAAATGTTAATTCTAAATAAGTAAAAGTTCGGATACTGCAGGGACTAGAATTGTAGTTTTCTATAATTAGTCTTAATTTAGCCGTTAATTAGTTAGGTAATTTTCTATTAGAATTTGGGGATAAAATCCCAGCTCCTGTATTTATTTTTACGAACGTTTCATTCAATTCAATCAATTTTCTCTCATATTCATTGTTGTATCTTGATCATTATCACTTTAATTGGTATCAGAGCAACAGGGCGTTGCTCGAATCGAAGAAAGGAGCGTTCGATTCAGGTGATTCAGAGGAACGAATTTCACCGGTGCCGCTGATCTTAGGAAGATCCTGTTGAAGTGATTCGTCTGATCGATCAAGAATTTGGAGGATCTAAGATCCTCAGCCAATTGGCGTCAAGATTCGTCGCCTACTCACATCTCCATTAAGATCTTCAAGGCCGACTTCTCCGAGAGCTTTTGCCGCTAGGGTCTCATCTCCTCATCGAGAGCAAGGTTCAACCATGACGGATGCTGGTGGGTCTAATCGCCCGAGAGATAACTACACAACCATTCCATTGCAATGTCCTATTCGCTCAGCCGCAAATTATACAGTTTGGGATGTCAAGATGAGGACAATATTCAATGTTCATGGTTTGTGGGATGTTGTGCAGCCAGCAGCAGGTGCAGAAATTGATGAGAAGAAAAATAGTGCAGCCATAGCCTACATTTATCAAGCACTTCCAGAGGACTTAATCTTGCAGGTAGCCAGTTTAGAATCAGCAAAAGATATTTGGAACTCTATTAAAACTAGGTTTGTTGGTGAGGATAGAGTGAAAAAGGCTAGATTACAAACTCTGAAAGGAGAGTTTGAGTCTCTCAAAATGAAAGAATCAGAGACTATAGATGAATTTGCTGGTAGGTTGAGTGGAATAGCAACTAGGTCTGCTGGATTAGTAGAAGAGATTAAGGAGAGTGCTTTGGTTAGGAAGTTATTGGATTCTGTGCCTGACAGGTTTATACAAATTGTTGCCTCTATTGAGCAATTCGTGGACCTAGAGGCTATGCTGTTTCAAGAAGCCATAGGAAGATTAAAGGCTTTTGAAGAGAGAACAGGAATGAAGCAGAAATCTATAAAAGATAAAGATGAGCAGTTGCTTCTTTCTTATACAGATTGGCAGATAAGGCATAAAGAATCAAAGGCAAAGAAGAAGTGGAATGGTGGGCAAAAGAATGCTGATAATGGGGACAGGTCAAAGAACTTTGAGAAAGGAAGTGGCAGTGGAAAGTATGCCAAGTCAACCAAATCAGAATTTAAGCCAAAGAAGGACAAGTCAAAAATTAAATGCTTCAAGTGTGAAAGAATGGGGCATTATGCCAGTGAGTGTCACAAGATGAAGACTACTCAAGAGGAAGCCAATTTGACTAGGTGTGTTGAAGATGAAGAACCAACTCTCCTGATGATTTCTGAATCAGAAGAACAAGTTGTGTTTCTGAATGAATCAAAGGTTATCCCCTCCAGGTATGACTCACAATCTGATAAGCATAATGATATATGGTATTTAGATAATGGTGCTTCTAACCATATGACAGGTATCATATCACATTTTGCTTAATTAGATAAGAAAATCACAGGTAGAGTATCATTTGGTGATGGTTCAAATATAGAAATTAAAGGAAGAGGATCTGTTATTCTTGAGGGTAAGAACTGTAACCAGAAAGTGTTAACCAATGTCTATTACATCCCTCATTTGAGGAGCAATATAATAAGCATTGGTGTAACACCCCAACCGACGGCGGAATTTACGTCGGGGCGCTAAGATTGTCCAGATGCTCACAACTCTATTTAAGTTGTTATATTTTTAATCATGCCAATTTCATTCAACAACCAAACATAGTCAAAGATAACATCCAACAAAACATAAAGTTCATACATCTCATAATGGTTCTAGTTTTATTTAAAAGGTCTACTAAGTCCCATGCAAATTCCTATGGTGTCGATAATAACATCAAACAGCAACACCTGCAACATGTAGAAAATATGGTCAACTACAAGAGTTGGTGAGTAATCACAGGTTTGAATAAATATATAATTTGAATAAAAGCGATTCATGCGTCAAGTGTAAATATCTAAATCATGATCAACAAGTATGAGTGATGTGCACCAAACCTAGACAAGTAAGGGAGCAATCACCCGGCGCCACACGCGAGGCAGGCCAGGTGGGTTGTCAGCCAATAGATCTATCATTGTTGCCACGGCTCGATGGTTAATGGTACACATGCGATTAGAGACTAGCGACTAGCGATTAGAGAATACCACAACAAATAATCCACAAGTATCACATAATCAGAGAATCACACATAGAGCACATAGAATCGCATGTTTGATTAATAAAGCGTTTAGATATTTTGAATACTGGTACATGTTGCACCCCAAAACATTAAAATGAAAGAGGGGCTATGAATACTCACCTCACAGGTGAATCGAGACGGAAGACAAGCGATAGCGATGCGAAATCACGTCCGGGGATCACCTTGACGATAGACCGATGCGAATCCCAAAACAAAATAAATTAATAAAATAATTAACAAGGTTCGACTCACAACTCGATGGTGGTTTACTCAAGTGATAACGTACGGTTTCAATTTGGGTCCATTCCTAGTCTAATCGGTGAGGTCAAAGGGGCTTAATTTGCCTAATTTCATGGAAGTCAAACTTGGTCAAACATAGTCAAACTTGGTCAAACAGAAGTTAATATGGTCAAATATGGTCAAACATAGTCATACATGATCATATATGAAATTCCAAGCTAAACTAACATCAAACATGGTGAAAATTAGGCTAACCGACAAATCTAGTCATAAAAAGTCATAATTATCACGTAATCGGGTAACGGGCTTAGATCTAGTCTTGATGACATTTAAAACAGTAAATACATCATATGTTATCATGCAAATACTAACTTGGTCAACAAAGAACCTAGATCTAACATCAAACAAGGTGAAAATTAGCATAACCGACGAATCTAGTCATAAAAAGTCATAATTATCACATAATCGGGTAACGGGCTTAGATCTGGTCTTAATGACATTTAAAATAGTAAATACATCACATTTTATTATCCAAATACTAACTTGGCCAACAAGGAACCTAGATCTAACATGGTTTTCATGGATCTAGTCATAATAGTCACAAAAACTCAATTTTGATGCACAAATGAGGATCTATCTCTAATCATCATATAATTTTTAGATATAGACACCTATTATCATAAATTTACAGTCTTGACATAGATCTAATCATACAAAATAGAGATCTAATCATTTCGAGCACAAAAACTACCATTTTGAAGAACAAATTACAAATCTAGTCTTTATTTTGCAAGTAGCACATAGATCTAGTCTAGATCTAACAAAAAGGTACCATCTTGATGACATAATACATGAATATTGTTTTATAAGAGCACTCATGATCAGGTCTAACCATGAACCAACATAAAAATGGAGTTTTGATCCAAACAAACCTAGATCTACAACATATATACATGTATAACCATGGATCTAAGCCAAAAACATCATAAAGTTCCAATCTTGGACTCAAAACTCAATAGATCTAGATGGAGAAGGGTTCTAGATCTTAGATCTAGTCAAAGAAGGTAAAAAGATCAGATCTTGGTGAAAAGAGATGAGGAAAACCACTTACCGAAAAGAAAACGACTCGTTCTTCACTTGATTTCACCAAAAATGAGCCTCAAACCTCTAAGATCTTGATCCTCTCTCCCTCTAGCCTTTTTAGGGTTTTTAGGAGGTGAAATATGGAGGCTAGAAGGAGAATAAGAGCTTATATAGGCGAGTTTTTATGGCAAAATCCCGTAGCCACGTTTTTTAAAGGTTCTCGAGTGTCTAGCGTATTGTTTTTGCTCTAATTTCTTCGTTCTAGCTCCGATTTGACCCCCGTTTTTTCCTATATTCCTAATTTTAAACCCTCTATCACATTAACCACATTTAATCCACTCAAATTGATATAAAATATGCCTTATAACGATTAACGGTTGATAAAATATCACATAAGTTGCCTTTTTGGTCGGTTTTACTGTACGTATCACTTTTAAGCAATTCACCAACGTTTTGTGATCCGATCAAGTGTGTGATGACTCATGATATGGTTTGTGATCATATGACTCATAAACATGATAAAATTGATATCCAATACTCAAATACGTGATCTCCCGGTTAAAATCGAAATCGCGCGAGATTTACCAAACTTTCACCGATTGCGTTCTAGAGCTTGAATTTCCACCAATCTTTGCTTGTATTTGCTTGTGTGCTTAACTAGTATCACACCCAAGTGTCATACATGCTTAGATTGATCAAACTCCCGGTTAAGACGTAATTAGTGACACGTTCGGGTAAAATCCATAATAAGGACGAATCGACTCAATAAATATAATAACGGTTCAAATCACATTAAGTGAGGTATAAAACATCATAGAAAACATAACTCTTCATTTATTATCGATCACGGGTACGAATACATAGAATCGGGTCGGATCTTACAAATCGGAAAACCCGAAATGTTACAATTGGTCAACTCACTGAAGTAGGATGTGAAGTAAGTATGAAGGGTGACTTCCTATGGTTATTTGACAGATCAGGAAATGTGTTAGTAAAAGTGCAGAGATCTCCAAATAGGCTTTATAAGGTTAATTTGAAATTTGGGTCACCTAGTTGTTTTTTGGCTAATGTGATTGACCAGGAAGATTGGTTATGGCATGGCAGGTTAGGCCACTTAAGTTTCCAAACAATAGAGAATATGGCTAAGAAAGGAATAGTGCAGGGAGTACCTATTATAAAGGGTTCTACACATGTGTGTGATGCTTGTCTAGCAGGTAAGCAAGCTAGAGAGTCATTTCCTAAGGAAACTGTCTATAGAGCCAAGAAATCATTAGAATTAATTTCTGTTGACCTTTGTGGACCAATTACACCATCAACAGCAGCAGGAAATAGGTATTTCATGTTGATAGTTGATGATTATTCAAGATATATGTGGATATTTTTCTTGAATAGCAAGGATCAAGCATTCTAGCAGTTTGAGCAGTTTAAGGAAGGCATAGAGAGGAAGTTAGATTCTAAGATAAAGGCTTTAAGATCTGACAGGGGAGGTGAATTCACTTCTGATGAGTTCAATTCTTATTGTGAAGTGAATGGGATCACTAGGTTGTTGACAGCACCTTACTCTCCACAACAAAATGGAGCTGTAGAGAGAAGGAATAGGACCATTATGAATATGACAAGGAGTATTATGAAAGCTATGGATATGCCAAATGAATTGTGGGCAGAGGGAGTTAGGCATGCAGTCTATCTGCTGAATAGGTTACCTACTAGAGCTTTGATAGATTCCACACCCTATGAGTGTTTGAAAGGGAAGAAACCCAACCTGAGTTACCTTAGAGTTTTTGGGTGTGTTGGACATGTTAAGATTACACAACCTGGATTAAAGAAATTAGAAGATAGGAGTAAACCTATGGTCTATTTAGGAGTGCAGGAAGGTTCAAAGGCTAACAGGATGCTTGATGTTGCAAAGAACAAGATTGTTACAAGCAGAGATGTAAAGTTTGAAGAAGGCAGAAAGTGGGATTGGTCAAGCAAAGGTAGTGAACAGGAAGGTGTTCATTGGGATGGAATGGGATTTGGTTATATTGGAGACATAATGGTAGACACAGGATTAGATCAGCATCAGGAGGATGATGAAGAAGAAATTGTGCAAGAAGATGAAACTGTGCAGGGAGGAACTGCAGAAGGAGGTGCAGATGCTGCAGGGGTTTCAACTTCAACATCACATCAACCCAGAAGGTCAGGAAGAGTTCCTACCAGGTCATCAAGATTAGCTGATTATGTGTTGGATCCAAGGATAAGAATTGCAGAAAATAGGAGCATAGAGAGTAATCAAATTCAACTATTACTGACTCAAGAGAATGAGCCTGCAAATTTCAATGAAGCTATCAAGAGAAAGGAGTGGAAGTTGGCTATGGATGATGAAATCAAAGCTATAGAGAAGAATAGCACTTGGGTTTTGGCAGATCCACCTAAAAACCGTAAACCAATTGGTTTGAAGTGGTTGTACAAGATTAAAAGGGATGCAAGTGGAGCTGTGACAAAATACAAAGCAAGGCTAGTTGGCAAAGGTTATGTACAAGAATATGGGGTAGATTATGAGGAGGTTTTTGCTCCTGTGGCAAGAATGGACACTATAAGAGTAATTCTATCCTATGCAGCAAGGATGAGGTGGAAAATTTATCATCTTGATGTCAAAGCAGCATTTTTGCATGGAGAACTGCTAGAAGATGTATATGTACAGCAACCATAGGGGTACAAGGCAAAGGGTTCTGAGCATAAAGTACTCAAATTGGTGAAGGCTCTCTATGGGCTTAAACAAGCACCAAGAGCATGGAATTTAAGGCTAGATAAAGTGCTTAAGGAAATTGGTTTCACTAGGTGCAAAATGGAGCAGGCAGTTTACACTAGGATCAGGAATGAGTCAAGTGTGTTAGTAGGAGTTTATGTGGATGATCTCCTGGTTACAGGGAGCAATGTTGAAGAAATCAATGTGTTTAAGCAGGAGATGCAGTCAAAGTTTGATATGACTGACTTGGGTCTATTAACCTACTATCTTGGATTAGAAGTAAACCAGTCTGAAAGGGGAATTAGTTTGAAGCAATCAGCTTATGCAGCTAAGCTAGTTAAACTTGCAGGATTAGAGGACTGTAATGAAACAGTGATTCCTATGGAACCAGGTCTGAGGTTGCAGAGAGATGAGGGTGGAGAGGCTGTGGATGCAACCAGCTACAGGAGACTGGTGGGATCTTTAAGGTATTTGACTAACACAAGGCCTGACATTTGTTTTAGTGTTGGTTTTGTTTGCAGGTTTATGCAGGAACCTAAGATAGCACATCTGAAAGCAGCAAAGCACATCATAAGATATGTAAAAGGAACAATGGACAATGGAGTGTTTTATGCATATGGAAGGGATCAGAAGTTGGAAGGCTACAGTGACAGCAGCCATATGGTCAACTCAGAGGATGGAAAGAGTACTTCAGGAAGTATTTTCTTTTATAATGGAGCTGCAGTAAGTTGGGTTTCACAAAAGCAGAAAACAGTAGCTTTGTCTTCTTGTGAAGCAGAATTCATGTCAGCTACTGTAGCAGCTCAGCAGGCTTTATGGTTAACAGGTTTATTGGAAGAGTTAACAGGAGAAAGGCAGTCTAGTGTGATGCTAAAAGTAGACAATAAATCTGCTATTGCTTTAATGAAAAACTCTGTTTTCCATGGCAGGTCAAAACATATCAATATGAGATTTCATTTTATTAGAAAATGCATAGAGAATGGTCAACTCACAGTTGACTTTGTGAGTGGTACAAGTCAAAAAGCAGACATTTTGACAAAGGCATTGGGAAGAATCAGGTTTGAGGAACTTAAGCAGCAAATTGGAGTCAGAAAGCTGGAGTAAACTTGGATGTCAAAATGGATTGTTTTGAGTTAAGAGTGGATTGGCACATTAGCATTATCAAACTCTGTGGAGTCACTGTTATGTGATGATGTTGAGAAGTTCTTGCTTAGAATGGTCCAGTGACATGTTTGAGAGATTTGGGTATTTTGGAATTAGGAGGGAGAATGTTAGGAAAATGTTAATTCCAAATAAGTAAAAGTTCGGATACTGCAGGGACTAGAATTGTAGTTTTCTATAATTAGTCTTAATATAGCCGTTAATTAGTTAGGTAATTTTATGTTAGAATTTGGGGATAAAATCCCAGCTCCTGTATTCATTTTTACGAACTTTTCATTCAATTCAATCAATTTTCTCTCAAATTCATTGTTGTATCTTGATCATTATCACTTTAGAAACTAGTTTAGTTAAGAAGGGAAAAGAAAAGAAAAAAGAAAGGAATGGAAGTCTTTCCTTCCATTTCCTTCCAAATCGTAAGGAAAATAAAACATGAGAATTTAGGGACTGTTTGGTACCCTCAATGTCTCTTAATGGTCATTAAGATCCTTACCTCCTAATGTTGTAATATCTTTTAATAGTTATGAGGTTTAAAAGATGGTGAATGGTTAAGAAGAAACCTCTTAACGCTAAAATGTCACAAGTCATATTCTTCTCACTTTTCTTTAGTAAGACTCTTAGAGCCTGTTTAGTTTTTGGACGAAAAAAAAACCTCTGAATAGGGTTACATCTAATTCGGTCAGACGTATTCATATGTAGGGCCCTTTGTTTTTTTCCAGTTATTAAGAGGTTTTACATCTTAATAGTATCTTAACAATTAATACCATTTAGAACATCTTAGAACTTTTTAACCTTAAAAAAAAAGTCGTTCATTCTCCGACGACTAGAGCTCCATCTCTAGCGGTTAGATTCTTTTCTTTTCACTCTAAGTGAACTTGAAACCAGAGTGTTAAACCCGAAAATGTATTTTACTTTTAATTACTAAATAAATTATCAAACTCTATCTAAACCTTCACCAAAATTACCATCAAAATATTTTGTTTAAGAAGATATTATAGTTGCATATATTCGAATGATGATACTTTTGACTCTAATAAGTAATAATGAAAATATTGAAGGTATCAAGAAACACTAATTTACGCACTTAATAAAAATGTCTAGAAACGTCGAGCAAAATCTGCAAATAATCAAATAATACAAGTATACAACCGGAATTGTGCAGAGTAATAACGAGCCGTTATTAATTGCAAAATTCAAAAATGAGAAGGGTAGTCTCACTCTCACCACCGTAGGGTGAATCTCACGCGCAAGAATTCGACGACATGGATGAGAACAGAGCATTGGAGACATGGATTCGAAAAATCTAATCACTTCTGATCCTTCACATGCTTCCAAATCTACGATCTCTTTTCTTTTTAAAATATATATATATATTTGCGTCAGTAAATAAATAAATATTTAGACAAAAGTGTTTTTCTGCCCAAGATGTTGTCATAACGTTACGGTTGAATTTATATATTATTTTTATATCGGTAATCTATGTTGATTTTCTTTAACTTGTTAAATACATATCTCGATGATTAACTCAAGTGGTTAAATACGATACAGTTTACATTGTATAATGTATTTATTTATTTATTTATTTATTTCTTCTTATTATTATTACCGGTGGAACTAGAGGGGATCACGGGTTACTTTGACCATCCGACGAGCCAAATTTCTTCTAATACGAGTATAAACTTTGCAACCCGTTTTCACTTTGACCCTCGCAAATTCTTGTGCATAGACTTAGAAACGAGATGAGATGAAAAGAAGAGTGAAACTAAGATGACCATAGGTTTTTTCCAGTGGTCGTCCTTCATCTGCTTTAGAAAATGAATGGTAAGAAGTTAAAGTGTAAGGAAGGCCTGTAAATTATCGAACGTTCAGTGAATAATTAGTGAACTGTTTGGTGTTATGTTCGTTTATTTAATAAATAAACGAACACGAACATAATTTTATGTTCATTTAATTAAATAAACGAACATGAACACATGTCCCGTTCGTTCATTTATGTTCAGTCGCTTATGTATGTTTAGTTTTATAAATAAATAAATTATTTATATATTATTAGCCTTACATATTTTCTTTCTTTTAGAGTTTCATATTCTCACTGACTGATATAGTCATGTCACTTTACTCTTTTTACTAACCATGACACTACTTTTTTTAGGGTTTTAAGTCATTTGTGCAGTCACTTTACTTTTTGTACTCACCACGTGTTTGAGTTGTTCTTTTGTTTTTATGTATATGTGTTCCTAAATTTTAACATCTCCTAAGAGCTTAGAACTACAATATGACAAACAACTTAAATAAACGAACAACAAATATTTTTAACATATTTTACATACTTTTTCATTAGTTAGTCTATTTGGATTGTGCATTAGTGGATGAGCTAACTTAATCGATCCTAAAAGAGCTAAATAAGCTACTAGTGTCCTAAATGAGCTAACATTTTGATTACATTGTTAAAAAAGTTAATTTAAAATAAGAAATCTTATTCGGTTTAAACGGATAACCAATAAATTGTATTAAAAAAACACAAAACTGTAAACCGTATTTATAACCGTAAACCAAACCGAATAAACCGAATTTAAATTACATATCCATTTATTCGAATACGAATACAGTTTGATTTCTCGATTTATTTGGATTTCGGTTATTTCTGCGTATCCCGCCCTAACCATTACCACTAAACTCCCCTCAACTTGATCAACTATGCCAATTGCCACCCAATCTTCTTTTGTCAAACCTGCAAAATCCTCCAAGCCCGTCACACGTAATTCCCCTATTTGAGTTTCACTTGGTACATGAATCGAGCCCACTTAACCCAAATTTATTTCCACGTGATATTGTAGCCCATACAATTATTTTCTCTTGGCCCAATTCAAATTATTGAATCTCATCGTCCAGTTCTCACGTAAATAACCACCATCAAATTTTAATGATGAATTAGTTTAACATAATAACAAACACAACACTAATATATGAAACCCAAATTCTTTCATCAAATACTCATTTATAATTTATCACCACATATTCTTTCATGAAACACTCATTTATAGCTTATTGATCTACATTACAAATTGCATATAATATTGGGAAAAAGATCCACATAAAACCAACATTTATCTAGAAAACCAAAAAACCAACTTTTTTTTTCTCTATAACTTCTTCATAAATAATTTTTAAAAAGAATTTCATCAAAAAGTCTATAAGTTTATTAGCTTTATTTATGGGAAAAAAAATTTAAAAAATAAAAAGTTTAGTAATTTTTTATTAGTGCATCATGCAATAGTACTAATAGTATTGCATAATGCATTATAATTAAAACTACTTAAAAAGAAGAAACTTAACTTAATATAATAATATGGCGTGGTTTATGCGAATAATGTAAAAAACAAAAAATTGGCATTTATAAACCAATTTCATATTATTATTGCATAGTGCATTATTAATTTCAAGTTAAAATCCAAATTTTATTTTATTTTTCCAGTATTCTTAAAATCATGAAAGAAACATATAAAAAAAGTTTAAAAAATAATAATTTGTTTTCTTGAGTTTTTGGTTTTTTTACAAAATATTAGTTTTTTATATAACCCAACCCTACAATATTGATAAAGAAGAGAATGCCGGTTAACAAATTCCCAATTACCAACACTAAATATTACAAATTCAACATATATTTGGAGTTAAAAGTCAAACACCTATAGATTCAAGTAAAATAAAGTGAAGCTATCTGGAAAAAAAAAATGAGAGATATGTTTCAAAATATGGGAAACTACCACTTTAAAAAGACAAAGACCTATAGTTTTTTTTTTTTTTTTAATTATTATTTAAAATACGAAACGTGACTAACAATAAATAGCTACAGTTTATTATGAATTATATGGTTTCTATCATTTAACATAATTTGTGTTATACATAAATGTATAATTCTATATTGATTAGTACATAACTAAATATAAAGTTATAAAAAAAACGACACGTGAACAGTTAAGAAGAATAACCAGGTTTTATAATTGTTAACTCATAGACCTTAATTTTACTTTGTAGCATAAATATTTTTTCACCATGATCTTTGTATGCTTTTAGTTACATCACTCTTTCTTTTATATGTATAAATATAGGTTTTAATTAGCCGTGTATTGTTATGTGACTAAAGTGAGTATACAAGAATCTTAGGTGCTGTTTGTTTTTGCTTAATACATCTTCAGGAGAGGTTATGTCTGCAGGCGCGCAGACATATGCCTTGAAGACTGTTTGTTTTTTTTCTTATGAAGATCTTATTTAATCTTAAAACCTCTTCAAAAAAAAACTTATAAACATTGCTTATTTCATCTTCACACTATAACTCACAAGCTTAAAAACAAAAGACCCACCACCACCACCACCCCACCACCACCACCACCACCACCACTACCACCACCACCACCACCACCACTAGCACCACCACCACCCCGCCACCACCACCACTACCACCACCACCACCCCACCACCACCACCGCCATCACCACCACCAACGCCGCCGCCACCGCCGCCACACCACTGCCACCACCACCATCACCGCCACCACCACCACCACCACCACCACCACCGCCGCCGCCGCCGCCACCACCACCGCCGCCGCTAACACCGCCGTCACCGCCGCCGCACCACTGCCACCGCCACCATCACCGCCGCCGCCACGCCGCCGCCGCCACCGCCACCGCCCACCGCCGCCGCCGCCACCACCACCGCCGCCACCGCCGCCACCACCGTACCCCCGCCGCCACCACCACCGCCGCCGCGCCGCCACCGCCGCCACACCGCCATCGCCACCGCCGCGCCGCCGCCGCCGCCACCGCCACCCTCGCCGCCACCGCCGCCGCCATCACCGCCACCACCGCCAGCACACCGCCGCCACCACGCCGCCACCGCCACGACCATCGCCGCCACCAACACCACTGCCACCGCGCCATTACCACCGCCGCCGCCATTACCGCCACCAACACCGCCACCGCCGCCACACCAATGCCACCGCCGCCGCCACCGCCGCCCCGCCACCACCACCACCACCACCCTCACCGCCACCACCACCACCACCGCCAGCACACCACCACCAGCAGCACACCGCCACCAACACCACCACCACCACCACCATTACCGCCACCACCACCACCACCACCACCACCCCACCACCACCACCATTTTACTTATGTTTTTATGTTATTGATATTTGGTTTTATTATAGTATTTATATTATAATTTGAACGTTGAAAGACTTTAATTTAGTAAGATAAGTTTGACAGTTATATATTTTTCAGTTTTTGCAGACAGTGTCAAGTTAATAAAACAAACAGTCTTATATTTTCAGATTACAGATCTTCAGACCACATCTTCAGCTGCAGACATGAAATCAGATGAAATCAGACTGCAGACAGTTTTTGTCTGCAAAAACAAACAGCACCTTATTGTTATATCGTAACATATAAAAAACGAAAAACTATACATATACCTAAAAATAATTAAGACAACTATTCGAATAAATAAAAAACATCTAAAAGTAACAGGTTAGAACTAAGCTAAAACCAAAGAAACCATTTTTAAAAGTTATATAAAAAACTAAAAGAATAGTAATTATAAAAAGACGGCCATACAAACTACAAAATATTATACATCTAAAAACGACAGTGTAAAATTATACTAAAACAAAGAAAATGCTCTAAAAATCCATATAAAAAGCCAAAAATAAAATAAAATTATGAAGGTGGACTACTGGACCACCTAGATTGCGTCTAATTACACTATTAATAAAAGTGAGTGACCTATGAATAGTTAATTTTGCTGCGCGAGTCACTTTACCCCGTCCAGTGAATGTCACATAACTCTTACGATGTATTTGTGGACCTCTAATTCTAACGTGTTTATGCATCTATTTCCTTTATATGTATTAGTGTATCACGCTTTAGCAATACAGTTAATTTACATACCACTATTATTCTCACAATAACGCGTAAATAGTAAAATTTAGTTATAAAACAAAAACATATACCAGTGTGGTTTAGGGCGAGAGCTTCCCACTCTTTGCGTCACTTCTGTCCCGATGACACTTAGGGCGTCCTTAACCTTGTGGCTTCAAAAAATTTGTCCAATAAGATGGCGCCACATGAGAGAGAAGGTAGAGAGAGAATATGAAGCCAAATGAATGTTAAAATAGATGGTATGGTTGGTCTTTAAGGTCTTGTAACTTAAATTCCTTGAAAACTGAACCCACACACACCAAAGTCTTCAACTTCATTCGGTTTCTACAAACTGAAAATCTCAAAAAAGAAAACCGAAGGACTTGCAGCCGCCTCAGGCGGTATCGTTACCGCTGGAAAACCGCTGAAACCGCGAAGCCGAAGGGGTTGAAACCGGAACGATACCGTTTCCCTTATTTCTATCGGAATATGAAAGTAAATACATTTAATTAAGGGAAAAAGACGAAATAGCCCATTTGATCAAGTTTAGAACGAAAATAGCCTCATGAATATTTTTTCCCAACTTTTAGCCCTACCTTAACGGTCGCTAACGACCTCCATTTAAACCCAAAACGACCGTTCCTGATGACCAACCACTGTGCGACATGTGTCCACCACGGTCGTTAATACGTTGGAAATGTCGTCGACGACCGTCGTTTTCCGTCAAACGACCGTGGTCGTTGGCGACCACACACGTAGTCGCCAGTCGTTTGACGGAAAACGAATGTCGTCAACGACCTTTCCAACGTATTAACGACCGTGGTGGACACATGTCGCACCGTGGTTGGTCATCAGGAACGGTCATTTTGGGTTTATATGGAGGTCGTTAGCGACCGTTAAGGTAGAGCTAAAAGTTAGAAAAAAAAATTCATGGAGTTATTTTAATCCCAAACTTGATTAAAGGGGAAAGGGGCTATTTTCGTATTTTTCCTTTTAATTAATTTGTTATCGGTGGTCTAGTATTAATTGCCATGCATGTCGTTTTATACAAAGTCGTAAGCCAAATTCAGCCGCCACATCTTAATCATTACTTACTATAGCTTATAGTTTGTATTATCATGTTTTCATCTATATCGTCGTTGTCAAATTATTAAACAATATTATCGCCATATATATTAGTAGTCAATATTTGACTCCCATTTTGATAGTATAAAATATCTTTTATATTGCTCCGCTTTGAGTGATTAGAAATTAATTTATAGATTTGTGATTAAGCTTACTTTTTCCTTTTGGCAACAACTTTTAAAATTAGAAGAAAAAATTCATCACAAATTATGACGCATCTTGTAAAATTTGAATGTACTTTTACCACATACGTGATCTCCCTGAAGTATCATATCATACGTATCTACTAATTCTCACTTCCACCAAGTAGTGGAACCGGGCCGATGCTATGACAACGATATATAATTTACAATACGGTACGTTTTATATTTGAAAGTCATTTTTTGTATTTGACTTAAGTTTACTTTATTTATATGAATTATTAAAAAAACATATGAATAAATAGATTGCTTAAATTTTTGTTTTCTATTAAAGGACAATCTTAATTTCATATATAAATTTACTAGTTTTTTATCCCCGTGTGTTACACGGGTTAATTTAAAATTTTGTGGTGATGTCAAGTTTTTTTTATTAATTAAACTATGACCAAACTTTTTCATTATTATATAGTTTAGAGTATAGATAGATATAGATAGATGTAAATTAATATACTATATTATATATTAAATTAAGTAATTAAATAATTGTTTATTAAATATTTTAGAAGACAATAAATAAATAGTGGATATATATATCCAAAATTAGAAGATTCGCTACAATAAATAAATAGTGAATATATATATATATCCAAAATTAGAAGATCCGCTTGTAAATGTTTATTGGCGGGAAAAATTATTAAGGATGAATGTGGTGGTGCCACATGGCAAATTGTGGTGCCAAAAACTTTTCTTTTATTATATATATAGATTCTTTAAAGTACTAATATATTATTTAAAACTTTTAATTTTTTAAGTAAATAACAAGTTAGTAATTCTCAAATGTACTATAACTAGATTGTTCACATCCACGTGTTGCGGCGGGAAGCTATAACGCGTGTTATAGCATCAAACGCAACAAAATAGAGGAAAGTATGTAAAAGAAGTAAAAAATTAGTAAATAATTCACTTATCAAAATTTTCCCGCCTCTCTCTTTTTAAATATCAATATTTTTTTTCTATTAAATACTAATAAAAATAAATAATTAAATATAAAAAATATAGATCTTATTTACAAATATTTTTTTAAAACTTAATAAATTATAATAATAAAATCTTAATTATATCTTATTTTTATAATTTTATAATTTTTAAATCTTTATTATTTGTTATTTATATTTTTTAATATTCATTATTTTCTTATTATACGGGTGTATGTAAAAAAGTTACATTATGTCTTATACGTTTAGATTTAAACTTTATATTTTAAAATTATAATAATAATAATTATATTTAAAGTTATTAATTATATAATTTTTAAGCTCTTCTATGCGGTACATTGGTTAGAATAACTTCTTGTATATATATACACAAACAATAAAATGAGGAATACTAAAGTAGGTTAGTTCTTTTTTTTTGTGTGATTTTTTAGTGGCGTTGTTATTTAAAGATAAAAAGTACGTCACGTAGGATGTTATATGAAAGTTAAAAATTGGTGTAGTGAATAGTGATAGTGTAAAGAGATGGATGAATGAGTTGTAATTATATAAGTGATGAATAAAACAACAAAGCAACGCTCATTGTTGAGCTCAGAGTGGGCTGAAACCCCCCCCCCCCCCCCCCCCCCAAAAAAAAAAAAAAAATCATGGGTAGTGTTGTAGCATTCCGTCGTTCCTTTTCATGATAGCTTAACACCCTAACTACAAACACCCTTAATGTTATCTAAATTGTTAAGCCTATACTTTTATTTATATTTTAAAATAGGTTTTGGCTGACTTTCATCGCGTAACAGTTGTCCAAACAAATTTTTTTAAAGTTTTGTATTTTTTTTTGGTATTATTCTTGAAATAGAGATATGTCATAAGACTAGTAAATTGATTTTAGGTTTATGATATCAACATTTTCACCTAAAAAAGTTAACCTTTCTCTATAAAGTAGGTTGGTTGATTAAGATAAAAAAAAAATATTAAAGTAATCCAAAAGGAGACAGTTTTATCCCATGTGGTTTCAGGAGGGGGTTTCTGTCAGGGGAAAGCTTTAGGAGGGTGTGTCTTGGTTTTCACGGAGGTCCGAGTAATCGACCTTGGACATAGCCCCGCAAAAGTAGGTTTACACGTAAGACCAGGGTTGTTTGATCGATACCGTTCCAAAAAAATATTCTTCGGAACCGTACATTTGGCTTTTGGCACATACAATTAAATTTTTTTGAATATTTAGATTCCAAGATTTAAAAAAAAGGACGACATTAGTTTTTTGGACCGAATTTTATGAAATTTTGTACGGGAGATAAACGTTTAAATAAATTAACTTTAATTGTTAGAATTTGATTGGACTTGAATCTTGATGTTTGTGAAATTCATATATATATATCAAACATGATATAAATATCTTGATTTTCAAGCAACATGAGTAGTTCTCCCGACTTTAATATATCACATTCATGGTGAACGGAACACGTTTGAATTTATATTCTACCCGTTTACCTATATTGTTTTTGTTCGTTTATATATGGCGTGCATGCCCTTGAGCTTGTCTACATATATATATGCACTAATTTTCTACATGTCACATCTTAGGTCACAGGGTATTCTTCACAAAGTATATGGTACAAATATAAATAATATGACACTTAATTCAAGATGAGAAAGTTACATAATGTGACGCTTATGCAATGTTCAACAAGTTAGTTTTTACATGACTAATTTTGAGCATGAAACAATACATATATAACATAATCATATACGATAAAAGCTTGATATATGGGTACGTAGAAATCAAATTTATCGTGTAAAAATCACATATCTCTGAGTGTGTCATGTATATATCGTCTGAGTTGAAGTGATGGTCAGCTTTACATAGTGGAGGGTGATGAGCCAAATCCCAAATGTCCACTTGATAATATGGTATCTCAAGTGGTGGTCCTTGTGCTTGGAATGTGGATTAATGATCCTTTTCAAAAATATCCGGTGCCACTTTGGGTGTCGAATGCAATGTAACATTATAACTTATAAGAACAAGTAATATATATGCGTTTAGATGGCCAGGACACTTCATTTGCCTGATTAACATTTTAATGGGAAGTTTATTGTCATATATATTATTAAGTCCTATATATCTTAATTTCCTATAAAACCATTGATATTTATTTGAGGAATAGCCATAGAAAACCCATGATATATACTTTCTCAATGAATTTTGAGAGGTTTGATTGTACCCGGTTAAAGACCGCATCATTTATAGTTTTCCTCAAACTCCAAATTGATATGAGAATAACAAGATTAATTACCACCTTTTTCCTTTTATAGGAGCCCGACACAAACTTATGTAGTTGTAATAGATCATTAACATCAAATGCATAAATAGCGGGATCATTAACATGTAATATTTCATTTATACACAAGGGATTCCGCCGCAACGGACCGGTGTGAAAAACCCTAGTTCATAGTATGGATAATCACCGCTTGTAGGAAGAACCACGCGAGACTAGGACTCTTTCTTAACATTTTTTTTAAATGGCTAAATGTTACACTTCAACTCAACTCTATGATTTATGTGAGACTAGAACTCAATATTTCTAGAATAAAAACATATACATTTGTCACTAGGCTAAGCTAGTGGTTGTGACTCTTTTAAATTTTTTTTAACATATCTTATAAGTTTTTTTTGAATGAAAATCACAAACATCTATAATTTATAGCTTGCCACTTACTGTTAGGGGTGTAAATGTGTTTAGCGCTCATGAACTACTCGAGATCGATTCGATAAAAAGCTCGAAACGAGTCGAGCCTTAATGAGCTCGAGCCGAGGTCAAGCTCTGTTAAATTTAAACGAGCCGAGCTCGAGCCTAGACAAGTTCGGGCTCAGCTCGGCTCGGCTCGTTTACAACCCTACTTATTATACTTACTTATTATACTTACTTATTATACTTATTATAGTAGAATATCCAGGACAAAATCCAAGGGTCTAAATTATTCACATTTAGTCAACTTCAATCACACGGTCCACACCCATACCCTGGATACAAATGACTGATGACACCTCTGAAGCCTCCAATCATTAATTTGATATACGTATATATCTATATAAATATATATGTGCGACCAATATGTGTGTGTATATATATATATATATATACATACACATGTACATATATCTAAGCAATTAATGGCTTTGAAGGTGGAAAGTATGGGGATCAATGGGGATGAGAAAGTGGAAGAACTCCTCAACTACAGAGGAGTCAAAGCCATGCCCTTTGTTATAGGTACATATACATACACCCTCATCCGTACGTGTTTAACTTCGGTTAAAAAATGGACAAACCGTTAAAGCTACCAGTCACGTTCTTGTTTTGACAACATTGATAATCACAATAAGTATCATACATTAGAACACCTTGTTGTGTATCACCAACCTTGTTGTGTATCACCAATACTAAATGCATGAATTCTTTTAATGACTTGTTTTTTTTTTAACGGCCAACTAAAGCCCTGGCCTGGAAAGCCAGGGAATATTTACACACCAGTTGAGCTCATTCCAGGAAAAATTCACCTCCGCGAGCGGCCGGGTGGTAAAACCTGGGAGCTCAGGGATCGAACTTGTGACCTCTCAGTCCCAAGTCTCCCATCATCGCCAATAACCACTAGGCATTGATTTATACTTTCAATGTTTTTGTACTTGTAATTAACCCAAATTAATTACAGCTATATTTTAGATTTTCGATGAATTAATTCTAGAGGTTACCTCCTTAACAACGGTTTATGATTTTTTGGCATGTCTGATGAAATAATAGTTTTCAAAAAAATAATTTGTAACAGGTAATATGTTTGTAGAAGTGATGAACAAGCGGTTACTTGGTTATTCTTATAACGAAAGTGCTTTTTTTTTAACTCAATTTTGTTTAACATAAAATACTTTTTTAACATGGATCAAATGGGTGTCCATGTTTCATTCTGTAAAGAGCAAAAAGTAAAAACCGGTCCCGACCTACGAAAACCATCAAGCCTACGAAAACCCATTCAGATTTCATAATCCATGCTACTCAAATCTATCTATTCTATCTATATATATAATAAAAGAAAAGTTTTTGGCATACATTTATCCTCAACAATTTTTCCCGCCATTTCTCCTAATTATGGAAGTGATTTGTATTTCCAATTTTTTATTTATTGCATTCCAAAATATTTTAATAACCAATTATTTAATTACTAAAGATCTATATCTATCTATATATATATATAATAAAAGAAAGGTTTTTGGCATCACAATATGCCATGTGGCACCACCACATTCATCCTCAACAATTTTTCCCGCCAATTCTCCTAATTATGTAAGTGATTTGTATTTCTAATTTATTATTTATTGCATTCTGAATTATTTAATAACCAATTATTTAATTACTAAAGATATAAAAATACATAATTGTCGTAGATTATGATTGTATTTATAGTTTTTTTTTTTAAAAGTCACCCGTGTAACACACCGTATATTATGATTGTATTTATAGTTTTTTTTTAAAAGTCACCCGTGTAACACACGGGGATAAAAACTAGTTATTTATATAGGCAACCATATATAAATAATCCATACTATTGTACATAACACATACAGATTTTACGGGTCCAATGGCCCAATTGGTCCATTCGAATAGCAAATAGGTCCAATAAGAGCCCATGTGTAATGACCCAATTTTTTCAGGGTCCACAACTTCAAGAACCGCTCATCCGGCCCATAAAAACCAAACAAATCCGAACCGATTTACGGATTTCGGTTCCGGTAGCGGTTCTAACTTTCAAGAGGTTAATGGTTCCATGAGTTTACGGTTCGGTCCGATGCTCCCACTTCTTTCTCCACCATTCTCTTTACCGAGCAATTGTGCCGAGCCAATAGGGCCAGGTTTTCACAGTGCTTTTGGGAGCCTTATGAATGAAGAAAAACCTTTGGGGGTTTTTATAAAAATTAAAGTGATAAAGTAGATCTTATATAACTTTGTATAAAATTAATTCTTATAATCCATGTTTCACAAAATAAATTTAGTCTAAAATCTAAATATAGTTTATTATTATCGATTCCAATTCAGGATATATAAAAGAAAATATTTGAACATGTCTTTTGAAATAGCCGAAATACCTGAAACTTTGAGTTCGCTTGGGGTCTTCAAATCTGTAAGCTTCCCCTAATGACAACAAAACACATACTAAAAAAACAAAATTCCATAAACCGGAAAAAAATAAAGATAGCATCTTTTCGAGTGGTGACGGTTTAAAAGAAAAACAAAATACTTAAAAAAAATACAATATTTACTGCTCTAAAGTCCTCAAAGAAATCAATTATAAAAAACAAAGTGGTTGAATATAAGGCTACTCGTAATGGGGCGTTTTTGGGCTCCATAACGCCCCATATAACGCCCCGGCCCACTACGCCCAGGCGTTATGGGGCGTTATGGAGCCCAAATTCGCCCGGGGCGTCAGCGTGATAACGCCGGAGAAGTGGATTTTTTTCAAAGATATAGCCGTTGAACGGCTATATCAACGGTTATTTTTTTTTTTTAATTTTCAATTTTTTTTTAAATCAACTCTCAAACTATATATATATATATCTTCCCACATTTTATAAACTACATACTCTCAATCTCTCTCAATCTCTCTCAATTCACTCCCCTACATTTTTTAAAAAAAAATGGGCTCTCCCTCTTCCGCCACTCGACTCGGTTTATTTGACGATGAAGAAGACGAGGTTGTCTCCGCCGCACTTCAACTTTTTGACATGCCGGTACCACGCCCGGTTATCAAGCGGAGACATCTTGAACGTGATCGTAATGCGGCTAACGATAATTTAATGCCGGTACCCGGCATGATTCGAAGTATAGATTGCATGCATTGGACTTGGGATAACTGTCCAACCGAATGGCGAGGACATCACACGAGGGGTGATCAGAAAGGTCCAACGGTTATTTTGCAAGCCGTTTGCTCAAACGATCGTTGGATTTGGTACGCCAAATGTGGTGTCGCGGGGTCCCTTAATGACATCAACGTCTTGGAAGGTTCTTCTGTGATCGAGGATTATATATCCGATAAGATGGTGAAGGTCGGGTTTTACGCGAATGGAACCTACTACCGACATGGATATCTTTTGGGTGACGGGATATATCCGGAGTATTCGATGATTGTGAAGACCTTCAAAGACCCAATTGATGAAAAGCGACGATATTTCAAGACGGTTCAAGAAGCGGCTCGGAACGACGTTGAGTGTTGTTTTGGAAATCTAAAAAAAAAATGGCACTTTCTTAAAAATCCTTGTCGATTGTGGACGAAGGATAAGATGGAGGATTACATGCGCGCAATTATCCTATTGCACAACATGAACAAAGAGGATAAGGGTCTTGCGATATGTGCCGACTTTCGACCCGAACACATCCAAGAGATGCCACCAGCGACACAAGAAAAGAGACTTCAAAACTACGCGATGTTGCGTTCAAGAGAGATACATAACTCTCTAAAAGCCGATTTGGTTGAACACACTTGGACGTTTAGGCCAATTAATTACGTGCCCCCACCCCCACCGGTTGATGAGGGTGACGATGAAGAAAATGAAGAAGACTACGACGACGTGCCATCCGATGATTAGTTGCAATTTTTTTTTAAGTAGTTGTATGTTTTATTTTAATTAAGTTGTAATATTTTTTTTTTAGTTTTAATATTTATGAAAGTAGTTTTAAAAAAAAAAATAAATAAATAAATAAATATTAAGTAATGATGGTGGAGCTTTATGGGGCTTTATCCACTACACCATAAAGCCCCATAAAGCCCCTTGCCCAGTCAGCGTCCACATGGCGCATAATGCCCTTTATGAGGCTTTATGGGGCTTTATCCATTACACTTAGCCTAAGAATCATGGAGAGCGCTATTCCTTTGCAGTTTATGGAGGACACTATTCCTTGGCAGTTTATGAATCATTTTTTTTTTTTGAACAGAGAGCGGTAGTAATTAAATTCACATTTTAAACGACTGCAACCACAGGGTCCACTCCTAGGCATCCAATCAACATTTTGTGGCTTTTATATCTATATGCCACTCACTTTCCTCTTGTATGTTGAAGCATATACTTTTGCATTCCATAAACTCTTACACAAAGTAGTATATATATACTTCTAAAGAGTTGAGGGTGGAAGGAAGTAATGGCTTTGAAGGTGGAAAGTATGGGGATCAATGGAGACGAGAAAGTGGAAGAACTCCTCAACTACAGAGGAGTCAAAGCCATGCCCTTTGTTATAGGTACATACACCCACATCCGTACGTGTTTAAATTCGGTTAAAAAATGGACAAACCGTTAGAGCTACCGGTGATAGTCACATTAAAACACCTTGTTGTATAACCTAAATACATGAATTCTATGTGTCGGTACGTACGTGAAAGGATTCATTTTCAAGGCCGAGACTGAGAACCTCAAAATTTTCGAGGCCCTGGATGAGAATAAAATTTGGCCCTCCAATAGACCTGACTTTGGGCGGTCGCCAACCAAATAAAACCATTTTGGTTTAAAACACTTATATTCTTATTTATTTAGTTATTAAAATATGCGGTTTGCTCAAATATTTATTATTTCATTTAAAATTGTTTAATTTCTAGGATTAATAATGTGAAGTAACATACAATATAATTTTGAGTTTGGAATTTTAATATATGTGATGAACATGATTATAAATTATTAATAGCATCCTAATTTAGGTGGATTGGTAATACTTTTCTTAAGTCATTCAAATATGTTTAGATGAAGGTCAGAGGTTATAAACTTGTTTTTCACAAATTTTATTTAAATTCCATTTCTAAAATTTCATTCTAAAAAATAGACAAGGACGAGGTTCAAACTTAGGTTCCTTAGCTTATACGCGCTCTTGCAATTTGGGATTGCATTCTAATTAACCAATTGATATATATAATTCTTGTTTTAGAAGGTTGTAAGAAAATTGTATTTATTAAATAATCATATAAAAGAAAATTTTAAAAATTTCGAGTAATCCGAAAAACCGGACCAACCGCCCAGCCTTGCTAGGGCCCCCCTTTTAGTAAAAGTTGTTTTCTAAGAAGAATTTGTAGCGGGAAGAAAAAAAGTTGTTTGTAAAAGTGATGTACAAGCAGTTACTCGTATATTATAAAGAATCATGGACGGGGATCGCTCACAGTTTTTGAGCTACATCGAAAATTTTCCCTGATCTGCACTCATGTCCACTCTCACCACCCGTAATCAAATAGCTTCTAATACACTTAATTTAATAATAACTATGTGGTCGAGGTCTTGCGTTACAGTGTTGACATTGACATGATTAATTACATAACGATAAGCATATGAAGTTATGACGTACTGATTTTACTATCAAAATATAGGTAAAAGACATGTTCTGAGAGTATATTCAAAAACACACAAAAAAACACATCATTCATGTATAATTGAGGTGTATCAACCAACCAAACCCAGTAAAATCTCATGAATAAGGTTATTGGTAAGGTCTAGAGATGATAGATGTAGATAAAACTTTCCTCTGTTAGAAAAGGATATAAATGTCGCTTCCGGAAAAACCCCCGATTCGCGGCTGTGATAAAGTGCAAACGAAAACCTGGACACAACAAAATAGAGGGCTAACTAAATAATGTCAAGCCCAAAACATAGTACACAACAAAAAAAAACATTAAAAAAAAAAACACACACACATTGAAAACCTAGAAACACGAAACGAATACATATAGTCGATACTTTGAATATTGTTTTGCTTTTAATTTAAACCAGTTGTATATATTTTAAATTTTTATTAAATCACACGACTCTTACTTAGAGAAAACTATTTTACATATTAATAAAAAATAAACCCAAATAATTCAAAATATTTGTTTAGTTCATTTTAAATTTGAATATTGTGCAGGAAATGAGACGTTTGAGAAGCTGGGAACGTTTGGAACATTGACAAATCTACTGGTATATCTAACCACAGTATTCCACATGAAGTCGATCACCGCCACTAACCTCATAAACATATTTCACGGCACATGCAACTTCGGCACCCTCGCCGGAGCTTTTCTCTCCGACACTTATTTCGGCCGGTACAAGGTCTTAGGATTCGCCTCCATTTCATCTTTTCTGGTACCAACATTTTATTTAAATTCAAAAATATCTTGCTAGCTAATTATATCCACCTTAATTAATTGTTCAAATTAAACTTTGTTAATTAGGGGATGCTTATGCTAACGTTAACAGCAGCAATTAAAACGCTTCATCCTCCTGACTGCCAAGACACACTTTGCGTCGGACCGACACCGTGGCAAGTGGCTTTCTTGCTTACCGCTTTCACGTTTATGATCATCGGAGCAAGCGGAATCCGGCCGTGTAACTTGGCTTTCGGGGCGGACCAATTCAACCCGAACACGGAATCCGGCCAACGTGGAATCGCTAGTTTCTTCAATTGGTACTACTTTACGTTCACTTTTGCTGTGATGGTGTCGTTAACCGTCATCGTGTACGTGCAAGCAAATATCGACTGGGCCATCGGCTTAGCAATCCCGACGGTGCTTATGTTCCTGTCGTGTGTTGTGTTCTTTGTGGGTACGAGGATTTATGTTATGGTACAACCTGATGGTAGCCCTTTGACCAGTATTTTACAGGTCCTAGTGGCTACCATCAAGAAGAGGAAATTGGTGGTTCCGAAGGAACCCGCGGTTTCCTTGTTCAATCATTTTTCTACCAAATCTATCAACGCAAAACTTCCGTACAGCAATCAACTCAAGTACGTGTCTAAATCTCACTTTGCACTTAATCGTTTGGTTGCTTGGTGTTTAAGTTAGTTTGTCATTGGGCTTTTAAATAAGTTATTAGTTTAGATAATGGGTAGTAGCTAATTTGGGTCATGGTTCTATTAGATAGAGTTCAACTTATTGATTTTATAAATTTATTGGGTCTCGTAGGTAGGATCGGATATGTTTAGTTATAAATGGGCATTTTAGTCCCTTTTAAATTTTAAACTTAAATTTGTTCCATTAATCAGTTTATAAATAAATGTATAGATCAAAATATTTTTAATTAAACTGTCTTTTATATTTGAGAAACTTTACATATTTTTGAGGCAGGTTTTTGAATAAAGCAGCAATCATAACCCCAAATGACAATCTTAAACCGGACGGCTCGCCGGGAAACCGATGGACGCTATGTAGCATACAACAAATAGAAGAAGTGAAATGTGTGATCAAAACAATACCAATTTTGTTAGCTTGCATAATCTACAACGTTTCACTCGACACTATGCAAATCTACACGGTTTTTCAAGCCCTACAATCCGATCGGCGACTCAAGAACACCTCGTTTCAGTTTCCGGCCGCATCCTACTCCGTCTACAAAATGCTAGCACTCACCATATGGATCCCGATTTACGACCGAATAATAGTCCCATGCCTCCGAAAAATAACAAACAAAACGCAAGGAATTTCGATCCTCCAAAGGATTGGATTCGGGATATTTATCGGCATTTTCACGATGCTTGTTTCGGCTATAGTTGAAACGAAAAGAAGAGACGCGGCAAATTCAAAGCCCACGCTCGGGTTTGAAAGGGGGAAGGGTGCGGTTTCATCGATGCCGGGCTATTGGCTGGTGATTCAGATGGCGGTAGCCGGGGTCTCCGAAGGGTTTGTTATAATCGGGACCGTTGAGTTTTTCTACCGGCAGTTTCCTGAAAACATGAAGAGCTTTGCGGGTTCTTTCGTGTTTTGCGGGTTCGGGATGTCGAGTTATCTGAGCAGTTTCTTGATATCAATCGTTGATAGAACGAGTGGTGGTGATAGTGGGTCGAGAAGTTGGTTAGCCCAAGATCTAAATGAGGGGAAGTTGGATTACTTTTACTATTTATGCATGGGGTTGGAGGTGTTCAACTTTATATATTTTTTGATGGTCGCAAAATGGTATAAATACAAAGGAACCGGAGATGAACCGGCTGACGTGGCATTAGAAAACATGAATGCCCCAAAACATGTCGTTTGAACACATGATCATATGACAACTTATCCGTACTAGAATCGATATAGTCTGGGTATAATAAGAGATATCCGTATCGATTTTATGAATGTAATCTAATAATAATAAAATATAAAAAGTTTCATTAGCATCAAAATCAAATTATGTATCTGAGGTGTCAAACTTTGGTGAAAACTGATTTTTGTTGCAATCCACTTCAATTGTGAAAAACCTAATTCTGTATAAACCAATTTGGCACCGGATTGATTTGAAAATGAATCGAAAACTAGCATCGATTTAATCTTTTTTTTTTCATTACAAAAGTATATTTAAACACTTATTTTATATTGTTTTTATTAACTTATATTTTAGAAAGTACAGTAGAGTAAATATACATTTTATAATCTTATAGTTTTATAATTTTAGTATTATAACATTTAAAGTAACCCAATTAAAGTTTAATTTTTTTTATAGAAACTGCAATACAAGTTAGATATGGTGTTTAACTTGCTTATAACATCATTTTTTTTCGATCCTCTACATTAAAAGAAATGATTTTAGGTAGAGTGAAACAAAGTCATGCATGCATCTGATAAAGACGGATTCGAGATGGTCAATCTCCTAAATGTTTTAGCCTTTTGTAGTAGACAAACACTTCAAAAAAAATAATAAAATAACGAACTAAAATTACTTTGATTCAATCTTTCTCTACTTGTTTTATTCCTCAAAGCTAACTTAATTAAATACTTGAACATAGATCCTACGTAGCTACTATAACTGCAAATTAGGAACTAGAAAATAGGAACATGGGAATAATAGTGGGAAACATGGATGTCGTGGAGATAATGCCATGACTAAATCCAATTCGCATGTAACATTAAAGAACGTGGGATGTAGTAATGGTCTTGCTTGTATCAGCATCTCTCAATGGTATTCACCGATAGTTGGGTGGAGCATTCGATCAAACCCTTCTATTCACTACTACAAAAACTGTCTTCCTTGACACGCGAACGATGACACTCGGTCATTTCTTGACGTGCAAAAAAAATATGTCATAATAAAATGTCAAGAATAGATAAATCCTAAGTATAGATGACGCGCATTTCTGAGTGTCATAAATTTCTGTCAAAAAAGTAAAAAAAAAAACACGGAGGACACCTCATAACCGCGCGTCAAGAATAAAATGTCGTTTTTTAATTTTTTGGCGCCAAAGTTTTTTCCCCAAAATTTGCCCTAATTTCCTCAAAACCCATCCTGGCCCGCTCATCCCCAAAACATTTCCCAAAAACTCGCCCAAAACTCTTCCGCTCATCCTCTCCACAGTTAGGGTTTAGAATCGAGGCCTCTCTTCTCCACCAAATCGACGCCTCTCTTCTCCCCGCTCATCCTCCACAGTTAGGGTTTAATATCTTTCACTCATCCCACCTTCGATGCATCCCACTTTCGCCGCCATCTCACCTCCATCTCCACATGCCTGTGCTAATCATTAATTCTGCTCGTTTGTTTGAATGGAGAATAAAGCTGCTCATAGATATCCGTTGCATTTTTTCTCAATTGGTTCCATGTGTGTTTGATTTGAACGTTGTCTTCTTTTTTTACAGGTAACCTTGAATACTAATCCCTTCTTAGTTGGCCCAATTGCTTGTTCTATAACATTCATTTATTTTTCGTTGTTGAAATAGATGACAAAAATTGCGGCTCATGTGCAGAATTTGTGTTTGATATAAACATGTTGGGCTTCAAAAAAAATTTTATTTATTTTTTTGATGTTTTATTTGTATAATGATGGTTGTATGTATATAGAAATTCTTGTGCCTGTGAGGTGATGTTTTGTTACTTTCGTTTCAGCTCCGAAATGTTGCAGGTACTACGAAAGGTTTTTCCTAGGCGAGCTTATGATGACCGAAGTAAAGAGAGGTTCCCCTTTGCTTTATTAAAGGAAGACTCACTGCCAACTCCGGCCTACAACCATCAGAGGCTGAAAGAAGCATAGGAATTCAAGGTATTGTTCTGCACTTTAATGGTAATTATAGCGGCCAGTGAGGGGCTGCCTTGGTCGCTCAAATGGTTTTTAAAATTGAGTGTCATATTAATAAAACATAGGTATAGCACATAGTTCGAATGTAAGTGATACTATTACTGACCTTCTTTTTTTTCTCAATGGTTGAGTAGCATATGAGACTGGTAAAGTTATCTCATGTTGTTTCATTTGGATATATGTTTATTCATGATAAAATATCATATACATGGCCTTTATTTTTTCGATGTTTCTAAGAGCAAATAAGTATATAGTAACTTTAGAATTGGTGATCTTAAATGATTTAAATTTTCTCAGGTGGCTATCTTTTAGGAATCTGGTCTAGCCTTTGTGAAAGTTGTTGTGTAAGTTCATATATTTATTTTCATCTTTGCTCATGGTATGCATTGTCACCTATTTTAGGTGTGGGTTGCAGTTTTTATGCTTACCTTTGATTTAAATTATGCTTACTTTGTTAAATGATGGTGTCTTCGACCTCTTAAATATAAAGACAATTAATCTATGGTGAACATGAACATCATAGTGTACATGAAGACATAAGAATGGGAGGAATATTTTGGGCCACTGCATGATTGATTCACTGATTGGACTTGATTCCTTTACGGAATAAAGACAGATTTTCATTATTTATACATCTGATGCAAGTATACTTGCAAATAATTCTATAGCCACTCTTGAAATCTTGCTTAAACATATATATGGGCTAAATACAAATTTGAAAAATACTTTAATTACGTATTTGAATCAAACTTATACAAATCACATCAGAGTTTTTGTGGTGGACTAAAACTGAAAACTAAGTTTGATTCAAATTTTGCGAATTCCAAAAAAAAAAGGGAAAAAGACGAAAAAAGCCTATTTGACCAAGTTTGGGACGAAAATAACCCCATGAAATTTTTTTCCCAACTTTTAGCCCTACCTTAACGGTCGTTAACGACCTCCATTGAAACCCAAAACGACCGTTCTCGATGACCAACCACGGAGCGACATGTGTCATCCACGGTCGTTAATACCTTGGAAAGGTCGTCGACGACCGTCGTTTTCCGTCAAACGACCGCCGACATTTTTCGTCTCCAGGAATCTTGGAACATTGTCTGACAGCCTTGTCAGGTGTGTGTCGACGTTCTGAGGTCGTAACGACCGTGGTCGACGACGACCAAAGTTACAGTCGTAACGACCGTTATCGGATTTATTTATTCTTTTTAAATTTTAAAATAATTTCATGGTCGTTTCGACCATAGTCGTTGGCGACCACACATGTGGTCTTCAACGACCATAGTCGTTTCGACCGTGTATGAGGTCGTTTCGACCGTTGTTTCTCATATAATTAATTGCGAACAAACTAAAGCTTCCAACGTTTATATATTGGGAACTCACATATTCACGTTTATATTTTGGGAACTCACATAATTGGGAACAAACTAAAGCTTCCAACGTTTATATATTGGGAACTCACATATTCACGTTTATATTTTGGGAACTCACATATTTACAACGGTAAGTTTTTTTTGAACTTTCTTTTTATTTTCAAAGTAATATAAATACATTACTTCCATTCTTTACAATTCACAAGGTAAGTTTTTAACGGTCGAAACGGCCTCATACACGGTCGAAACGACTATGGTCGTTGAAGACCACATGTGTGGTCGCCAACGACTATGGTCGAAACGACCATGAAATTATTTTAAAATTTAAAAAGAATAATTAAATCCGATAACGGTCGTGACGACTGTAACTGTGGTCGTCGTCGACCACGGTCGTTACGACCTCAGAACGTCGACACACACCCGACAAGGCTGTCAGACAATGTTCCAAGATTCCTGGAGACGAAAAATGTCGGCGGTCGTTTGACGGAAAACGACGGTCGTCGACGACCTTTCCAAGGTATTAACGACCGTGGATGACACATGTCGCTCCGTGGTTTGTCATCGAGAACGGTCGTTTTGGGTTTCAATGGAGGTCGTTAACGACCGTTAAGGTAGGGCTAAAAGTTGGGAAAAAAATTTCATGGGGCTATTTTCGTCCCAAACTTGGTCAAAGAGGCTATTTTCGTCTTTTTCCCAAAAAAAAATATTGCCCATGGGTACAACTATAATTGAGATCACCCGATTCCAAGTTTTTCCTTAAAGTCAGTTGGTGATTCAGTGAAATCACCTTTTTTTTACCGTGTATTGTTTTTAATATTCGAAAATGTTTTTGCCTTTTTATCATTGTTTGAGGTGGGCCTCCTTATGTCGATTTATCATGGCTTGGCCTGCCTTCTCTGTGGTTTACCTTGGTGGTTCTTATTGAAGTGACACTTTTTATATGAGTATTAAGAAAGAGCAAGGGATCAGAAGCATGCATAACAACTTCGATTGCATTTACAGGAGACTTCATTTTTTAGTCACCTTTTATACTATTTGTAGTTAATCTTAGAAACCTGTTTGTTGCATCTAATGCTATGGTAGGCATGCTATCTCAGTTTCCGATAATGTTAATCCTTACTGGATAAAGATTTGAATTGTTTTTTTTTTTGTGGAGATTTTTAGTTTACTAATCTGTCATATGTCATGTTGTGTTTTTTTTTTGTATTTCATACCTGTTGGTTTTGATTAGACTATTGGAATTTGTTTCAAGATGATTACACCGGAGTAGATCGTCTTCGATAAATGGTTACACTTTCGTTCCCCTAAAAACCGCCGCGTGCAACGCGCACTTCTAGCCCAACTAGTAACAACAACAAATACTACATATAACAGCAGCAAAAACTGCATAAAACAGTAGAAAAACTGCTTTAAAAACTACATATAATAGAGCAAAAAACATTATAAAAGTAGTCCAAACAGTGTTTTTTTTTAATATAAAAGTAGTCCAAACGGTGGCTGTTATATGCAGGTACTACGAAAGGTTGTTCCTAGGCGAGCTTATGATGACCAAAGTAACGAGAGGTTCTTAGGCACAGTTGATGCTGAGGTTGAAGCACAAAGAGGCAGATGGAAGGGAGAGGTGAAGTAAATGAAACTGAATTATGAAGTCTGATTCTGTTGTCTATTCTTGGGTTGTGGAGGCTGCACAAATTGTGACAAATCAAACTATGAGTTCTGATGCTTCCCGTTTTTTCTATTCATTGTTGAAACTGTTGATATTTATTTGGGTTTTTTTTCCAGAGCTGTTGTATGGTACCAAGTGTCTGATTGCTACTTAATTTTCATCTGTTTTTAGTTGTTACAGGTTGTTTACATGCAGTTGATGAAGTGGGTATAAAGGCTATTGTACAAGGTAATTTCTTTGCTTATAAACAGCATTTACTATTTGTATGTTTCATTTGAGGAATAGTATTGTGATGTGGTTCTGTTAGTTTTTTTTAGAACAATTTGCTGAGTTAACTGCTGCTGACCAGTGGCCATTCAGGTTAGTGGATCCTTGATTTAAGTTTGAAATTTCTCATATCTAGACCGGGCATTGGGATCGGATCAGTTCCAGGTTTGCTTCTGATTCTGTATACGATTGTTTTGATTCTACTAAACCAACTGATTATGTACTTTAATACGGATCTGTGGGATTTTGAATCACCCAAATCCGGGTTCGTATGACCAAGATATGACCAAAACAAGCTTAGTGGGTCAAAACGCACCCATCAGGTACAACTGCGACTTCTGGCAATTGTAGCAGCTGATGTTACAATAAAATATGATGTATGTTTGTTTTGTGTTTTTCTGAGTGCAGCTGATGTTACAATAAAAACTGATTTGATATATCTATGGATGGTGAGGCGCGGGAGAAAATACCTCGGACGTGAAGAAACTATTAAGTTGATGATCTGAAATCTATCCTAGGATTAGTTTTAGGTTTGGATTGAATCCATTTAATTTGTAAACTCATGTTACCTTTGTAATGTTTGTTATATATATGAAATCCGTTATTTTGTTATAAATCTATTTGATTTTGTATTATGAGATTAATTGTCATTTAATGTGGAAAATTAGTGATTTTAGAAAAAATATTTTTTTTAATTGAAAATTAAAATTCTTGACGCGCAAAAATGCGTGTCATAAAATGCACGTCATCGATCGCGCGTCATCGTTTGCGCGTCAAGAGCTTCTTGACACGCATTTTGCGTGTCAAGAAGCTTCTTGACCCCCGCATCCTTGACGCGCATTTGCGTGTCAAGAAGGCCCTTTCTTGACGCGCAATGCACGTCAAGAAAGCCAGTTTTTGTAGTAGTGATTATAGTTGTATATGTTCGTTTTTCTATTCTTATCTTTAGCCGCATTTGAATTGATCTGATTTGTATTGTATATTTTCATGGCAAACGAAAGTTTTATTATAAACCCGGTTGATACGACACAAATTGATTTGTACAAAGATAATTCAAATTTTGTAATTTAACACTATGTTCTTACTTAACCCTTTAAAACTTTTAAATTTGGTATACACTTTTTATACCATATTTGACGTGATAGAAAGGAATAATTAGTTTCTCAATATGAAAACCCTATGAGAGTATCACACCTGATAATTTGCTTTTATTAAACACTAGGTTACTAACCCGTGTACTACACGGGTTGAATTTAGATTCATAATATTAGCTAAATATAAAAAAATGATTAAGAAATTTAAAAATTATAAATGATATTATTCATTATATGATATTAATTGATAATTTAATACATTAAAGCTGATAAATTCTTTATAGTTTCCTTAAAAGAACTCAAATTATTGAATAATTTATCAAATCTACATTAAATTTACCATTTTTTTTAAATTAAAATTTTAATTTAGATAAAATTGGTAATTAGTCTTAATCGATAATTTACTAAATTAATAATTGAATGTTATATTGACATGTGGCGATGCTGATGTGGACACCTTAAAAAAGAGACATGTGGATACTATTTTATTGCTTTATTATGATTGAGATATGAGTAAGTATAAGAATTTTAAATAACAGGTGTTAAAAACCAAAAAATGTCATATAAGTGTGTGTGTGAGAAATTATTTTTCCAGATTTTTCTTTCCATATATTTTGCCTTCTGTTTTATTTATTTTATGTTATACTTCTAACATAGACAATAGATAGGTCTTGAAACTTTATAAAACTTGATACTCTTGAACTAAGGTTATATAATTTTCGCGTTTTGCCCCATGCTTCTACATCAACTATCTTTAACTTCGTGTTCGGTTCCATGTAATTAATATGTTTGCTTCAGTTGAGAACATGTTTTTTAGTTCTCTTACTTGGTAGGTACTCGGTATCTTGTTATTTGCGTTTTCTTTTCTAATTAAGAAAGTGTTTTCTATTGCTTTTGAATAAGCATAAACCATGGTGTTAATATCTAGATTGTGTGTTAATTAGCATAGCTTTGACAATATATAAAAGTGTTTCAAAAAATTCAGATATAACATTGATGTCGATATTGTAACAACATATGTTGACTTAAGAAATGGAAGCAACACTTATTGTAAAATGACAGTGCTTCATTCATATGATTGTCTCCACTAAAAAAAGGGAGGTGGCAGAGAAAATCAATTTGCTTTTTGCTTTTGCTTGCTACAAAAAGCTAATCAATGACATTTTTCTTGATGTTTCAGATTGAATTATTTTTTCTCTACGTATCAAAGTGTACTATTATATAATATCAACCAAGCAAATTATTTAGAAACCTAATTTAATATTAATCATATCAAGAACTGAATCAAAACCTGTTTACTCGATAATCAAACCAAATTAACCTTTTAAATCTTACTCAATGCTTCCTACAAATTTAACTCAACAATTAAGGCTTGATATCCAGTTCAATCTCGTCAAGCTAAACTTAATTCGAGCTTTTTAACAAAGCAAAATGTAAGATTTGGTTAAATTATAAAGACTCAAAGTGTAATTTTACTTTACAACCCTTTTCAATGCCATTAAGCTTTAGGAAGTCTATCTTGATGCCATTGAGTTTCCTTTCCAGCGCCACCTTATCATCCACATTCGAGAATTTCACAAAACCTAAAGGACTTCCGACTTTGTCCACTTCGGAGGCAATGTAGACATCAATCACCCCCCCCCCCCCCCCGTGCACGCGTATAAACCCGGCTCCACTCTTTAGCCCTTTGTCTCCTTCTCACTTCTTGCCAATCTCCAGAGTGCTGACATGTGCTTCTTTACTACTCTTCCCAATTACTAATTGAGTATCTTTTCCTAATTAATTCTATTACTAATTGTACTTCTAATACTTAAATTATACTTACTTTTCTCTCTTGGATCTTGCATTCTATCCTGCATTATCACAATCCTATTGGTTCATATCAGTTTTACTTCTACAACTTAATCCTATCACTCCTTCACCATTGCTTAGGGTTGTTTGTTTGTTTTTTTTTAAACATCTTCAGGGGAGGAATGTCTGCAGACGCGAAAATGAAGACCGTTTGTTTTTTTGATGAAGATCTTAAATAGGCTTAAATTTTCTTAAAACAAAGAACTTATATCCTTCTCTTTATTTCATCTTCACAATCCCTAAAAAACACTTTAAAAAGAGACGTTTGCCCTTGCTCCGCCGAATCCATTTCCACCCTTTCTTCGCTTCCTTCCCTTTAAACCGTCGTCGCCACCGGCCACCCTACACTGGTCACACTGCGCTGCCCTACGACAGGTTAGTCTTTTTTCGTCTTTATTCTTATTCTCACGGTTTAAGGGTTAAAACCCTAATTTTGGTTTCATTATAATTACTTGAATGTTGAATGACTTTTATCTCGTAAGATAAGTTTGACAGTTATATATTTTTAGTTTTTACACACGATATCAAGTTTATAAAACAAATAGTCTTATATTTTCATATTGCAGAGCTTCAAACCACACTTCAGATACATATATTAAATCAGATAAAATCAAACTACAGTTTTATCTATAAAAAAAATAAACAACCTCTTAGTAATTACATGTTGATGGACAAAAAGTTCTACTTTTTTAAATTGTACAATTATCAACCAACGAATAATGAATAGAATATTAGGGGATTCACATGAGAAGAAACATAGACACACCTCACATAAAACCATTTTTTAATATATATAAAAAATAGAAGGACAGAAGTACTATTTATGATCTGTGTCTCCACTAGAAAAAGGGACGTGGCAGAGAAAATCAATTTGCTTTTTGCTTTTTTGTGATTTTTCTAATTGAATTATTTTTCTTTACAAATCGTAGGGAACTAGTATAATATCAGCCAAATTATTTGAAACCTAATTTATCATGAACTTGAACAAAAACAAGTTACCTTCATAAACAAACGAAATTAACCTTTTAAATCTGACTAATCTATTTAACGTAATGCTTCCTACAAAATCTAAGTCATCATTTAGACATTTACACTTGATCTGGACTCTGGAGTTCAAGCTCGTTAAAATCAATAATTTCACTGAATACTCATATCTCACATTTCATCTTTTTTTTTTTTTTTTTAGAAACGGCAAAACATTTCATCTTTTAACATATGTTTTATCTATCACCTATTCTATTTAATTAGAGTTGTTATATAGACACCCAAGGTTTTACTAAATTCACTCATTTCCTACGGTCGTTTTGGTTGAAACTGTCGTTTCAAGGTCGTTTCAGTTGAAACGGCCGCCACGTGTCGCGACGACGAAACCTTAAAATTCAGGGGGCCCCCCTTTATATTGACCGTTTCAAGGTCGTTTTGGTTGAAACTGTCGTTTCAAGGTCGTTTCACTTGAAACGACCGTTTGATTTTGGTGTTTTTAGTAAAATCCTCGGGTGGATATAGCAGGAGCCTTTAATTATCATTAGAGTTTCATTGAATTTTTCAACCTACATTATACTTAGACTGTGTTTGGCGCGCCATAAACTAGCTTATAAGCTAGATTTTTACACAGCAAACATGGTTTTTTTTTAAAGATGGCTTTTTTTTTTAAAGTTCCGTTTAATAACGTTAAAAAGCTAGATTTTGAAAAGCTAGATTTTGAAAAGCTAGTTGGAGTAGTGTTTCAACTAGCTTTTATAATATTTTAATTTTACCCTTATCTAACTTATAAATAAATACCTTTATTTACATTTATGACATATAATTTTATGTCATTTTATATTTTTCAGCTAATTTATCAGCTAGTTTTTACCAAACGTTATTTTTTATCAGCTGGCAGCTAGCTTTTCAGCTAGTGCGTCAAACACAGTCTTATTAATAAAATTAAATGGAAGAAAACATATTTTACGTTTATATAAAATTTCAGCTTTCATCCTTTATATTCAGAATGCATCATTATCATCCTTTATGTTTAATTATCGTAACAAATTACATCATTTACACTAACTTCTGTTAATAACTTTATTTTTTTTAAATGACAATTCTATCATCACCTCCAAACTCTAAAGAACCGAATATGCAACTTTTTATAATTGTTTTCTTTTGATTTTTTTTCCTTTTTTTTTTCATTTACTTTCTATACTTCTTTTCATCGATTTTATATTATAAATTATTTTAAAATTAATTATCAGTTAATCAATTCATTTTTTATAAAAAAAAATTAATTTCCAATATGGTTTTTTATTTAAATTCGATGGAAAATTTCGTTGAGAAAATATTAGCTTCCTGGGAGTGGAATATTTGCAATAACTGAGAACCGGCAACAAGCTGATATTATGATGTAAATACTAATCATTATTAAAGTGCGTAAAACAGAGTTTGCATTGTGTATATAAAGGCATATTTGAGTAAACTATTGAATTAATATTTTAAGGGGTTTTCTAATATGTGTCCTAAGGGCACACATAAGGTGCAATAAATGCATCTAAAAAATATAAAAAAATGCAATAAATGCATTTCAAAAATTGTAAATACATTTATCTTGGTATATTTTTCAATTTTCCAAAAAAAAAAATTGGTATCTTTTTCAGTTTCGATATATATTTATTACAACTTATGTGTGGCCTTAGAAAGCATGTTAGAAAACCTCATATTTTAATACTACATAGAATATAATTGTTTGTGAATTGGATGCCTTAATGATATATTTGATTTAAAAATCACATCTAAAAGAACTTATTACTTATCTAGAAGAATATAGTAATTATTCAAAAATTCACCAACAAAGGTTGACCAGTTTCGAATGGGAATCATAAGTATTTTTAATAAGAAAATAACAAAATATATAATAAATAAAAGAATCATATAGGAAAATAATTTTTTATAAAAGAATTGGTTAACTAACTGATTAATTTAAGAAAAAATTATAAAATAAGTAGATGAAAAGAAGTATAAAAAAGAAAAGAAAAATAAAACAATCATAAAATTTGCAAATTTGGTCATTTATGAACAAGGGTATGATTGTCATTTTTTAAAAAATAATTGAAGTTTTTAAAGAAGTTAGTATAAATGACGTAATTGTTATAAAAATTTAACATAAATGATAGAAACCTAAAAATTTATTTGTGGTTTTTGTAATTTGTAATTTTTTTATCTCCTTTTATTTTGTTTCTAAATTAATTACTATTTTAGTTACGTTTGTTAGTTGAATACCAATCTTTATTATTTTTTTTTTATCATTTATCATATGACATTTACTATTATTAATCATTTGATTCAATATAATTAACTAGGTTAAGATATTCCAGTAAATAAAAAATAAAATGATAGTTAGGCATTTTACACATAGAGAGCCTATTATGTAATATATTTATGGTACATCCACCACTAACAATACAATTTTATCAAGAGTAGAGCAACAAGGTGGAGGGGGTATATTGTGCAGTCTTATAAGCATAGACGGGTTGGATTTTCATATGTAGGTATGAGCATTTGGTACCGGGTACTAGTACCGATATTGGTACTTTATCTGTATGGTATTGAATCGGTACCAGCCGAACAAAAACGGTAGCAGTACCGGTACTCAATTTTGGCCAATTTCGGGATTAATACTAACCGATATTGGTAAAAAGAATTACCCGAATGGATACCGATACTCAATTGAAGAGTTTTGTTATAAAAAAACACTTTAGAAATACATGTTTCTAAAGTCTCAAAAAAACTCTTAATTTCATAGAGATGAGTAAAAATTTAAGGGTGCGTTTAGCTATGGAAAACACCGATTGTTTTCCAAAAATGTTTTCCAAGAAAACATGAAAAACAGAAAACATGATCAAATTACAATTTTTTAGAAAAGTTTTCCAAGAATATGAAAAACTTTGTTTTCTACTTTTTAAATTGAAATTAGAAAACTACAATTTATTGTTTTATAGTTTTCTGTTTTCAGTTTTCCATTATATATATATACTTCGATCTTCATTCGTTCATCCTTCGAACCCAACCCCTCCACCCGAACCCCGGACCCGACCTCCAGACCGGACCGACCAGACCCGAACCCCGGACCGGACCAATCGGACCCGAACCCCAGACCGGGCCAAACGGACCCGGCCCCCGAATCGGACCGACCGGACCCGACCCCCGGACCGAACCAACCGAACCCGACCCCTGGACCGGACCGACCGACCGGACCCGACCCCCGGATCGAACCAACCGGACCCGACCCCCGGACCGAACCAACCGAACCCGACCCCTAGACCGAACCGACCGACCGGACCCGACCTGACTCTCGAACCCCATTGACCAGGGGTCGGGTTGGGGCGGGGGGTCCGATCGGTGCGGCCGTCGGGTCGGGTCTGGGGGTTCAGTTTCCGGAAAACAAGTAGATTTGAACATGTTTTCTAGTTTTCTAATATGGAAAATGAAAATTCCATTTTTTAGTTTTGAACGCGTTTTTAAAATTTTTAATGTGTTTTATAGAGATGGAAAACCTTCCAATTTCTTAAAAGTTAGAAATGAAAAACTAGAAAACATTTTTCACGACTAAACGCACCCTAATGGTTCCATCTTGTTTCCAAATAAAACTTTCTTTTGTCATAATTGAGAACTACACACATAATCGGTGAAACCTTGGGCGTGTGGTCTTCTCCGGTCGTACATACTGCTTCGGTTGTTGTACCCTTGGAGACAAACAGATTCTCGTGTATATATCCGAAATCTGTTTAAGGAACCCTATTCGAACACGAACCCTCAGCCACAACTTTCAACATCGTTTGTTCATACTTGCAGTGGTAGAGAATCAATACTATTTTATTGAAGAACTAGTTTGAAGACCCATTCTATTCAATAATATCTTAAAGTCTCACAAACTACAAATATGTTGTCAAGACATATCTTGAAGAATCAAGGATTAAAATCTTAGTTGTCATTATTTTCTTGTTAGAAATTTGTTTTATATCACAATATAGGTTACTATATAGGTTACTATACATTTCGCATCTAGTAACAAGAGCATCGTTACTATAATTATTATCTTATTATTGTTTCAATAAAAGTGACCATAATCCCTACACACATATCTTGTCACATTCGGTATAGCTAATAATTAAAATCCTCAATGTGTCTAATATAAACAAGTGACACTAATAAAATGTATATAATGAGTGGATCTCACAACTAACAAAAACCATACCTACTTTCGTCACGCTAATTCACAAGGTTGCTTCAGCTTCTGTACCAACAACAAAAATGGAGAAGGAGAAAAATGAGCAAATAGTACTCGAGGACGACGATGAGCCCCAAATCAATTACAGGGGAGTCAAAGCCATGCCTTTCATCATAGGTGTGTGTATAATCTATCTATCTCTATGACGACTATTCCTCTGTAAATCAATTAAACGAAGTTCTATTGCAGTTATTTACAATTGAGCTTCATATTATCATAACTGTTTTGTGGAAAACTGAAGTGATAATCATCTGAATTTTGTTAGGAAATGAGACATTTGAGAAGCTAGGAGCAATCGGAACGATTTCGAATCTGTTAGTGTATTTAACAACGGTGTTCAATATGAAGAGCATAACCGCCACGACTCTCCTGAACGTCTTCAATGGCACCACCAATTTCTCCACTCTCCTCGGCGCGTACCTCTGCGATACATACTTCGGCCGTTACAAAACCCTAGGTTTTGCTTCAATCGCATCGTTCATTGTGTGTACACCTGTTTGTTTAGATTCGATTTATTTCCCCAAATTGTTTCCTGTTTTCAGATTTTGATTCGATTTGATGTAATTAGGGTTTGCTGTTAGTGGATCTAACCGCGGTGTTCAAAGCTCTCCATCCACCGGAATGCGGAACGAAAGAAGGCAGTCACTGCGTCAGCGCCTCGCCGTTGCAATGGCTGTTTCTGCTCACCGGATTCGCGTTGATGATCGTCGGAGCCGCCGGGATCCGGCCGTGTAATCTGGCTTTCGGAGCGGATCAGTTCAATCCGAACACTGAATCAGGGAAAAGAGGGATAAACAGTTTTTTCAACTGGTATTTCTTCACCCTGACTTTCGCACAGATGGTGTCGGTTACGCTGGTGGTTTACGTTCAGTCCGACGTCAGTTGGTCCATCGGACTTGCGATTCCGGCGATCTTCATGTTCGTTTCGGTTTTATTGTTCTTCGGTGGGACGAAAATATACGTGAAAGTGAAGCCGCAGGGGAGCCCGTTCACAAGTATGGCGAGGGTGGTGGTGGTGGCGGTGAAGAAGCGGCGGTTGAAACTGCCGGAACAACCATGGCTATCTCTTTTTAATTATCAGCCACCTAAGTCCATCAATTTAGCTTTACCATACTCGAATCAATTCAGGTATCGTAATCATTCCTTAATTATTTGCATGTTCTTGATAGATTCCTTCTTGAAAACATTAAATTCTTGCCCGCAATTCAACGAAAACAACGATTTCACTCTTTTGTCCTACAGTCATAAATTTAATCAAAATAATTAAATTAATATTTATTCTTTTGAAACATTAAAATAAACAGTTAGATGCCTTTAAGTTGCGGGGAGTTACTATACACACACCTCATTACTATTAGCGTATATTTTGTATGGCTGTATAAAATTTAGAAGGGTCATTTATATGTAAAAAATAATAATTTTTTTGTGAGATTTTATTGGGCCGTAGCCATACGAAGTCTTTGTATATAGCAAAGTATGTGTGAATAGCATATGCCTTAAATTATTATTTGCCTGATATAAATCGTTACCACTCACTAAAAAAGGAAATAAACTATTATAAGTTTTGTCGCTTTTCGAAAAAAAATAATAATAACAATAATAAGTAAATTCGATTTTTTTTAAAAAAGGAACAAACTCTCTTTTAGAACTATTAAGTTACACACTCTTTAACGCGAGCTTACATTTTTTAAAAGGACACGTAGTATATTATGAAACAATCTGAGTTGTTTAGTGCATGATTTAAATCCTGGAGGTTCAAAAAGAATAACACTAATAACATCCTAAGATATTATGAGACTAAATGCAGTCGATAACAACTAGCTTACCTACCTTTTAAATTTACTATTAAATTACCATTATGTTTATTATAAGACTAAAATCCTTACGTGGTTGAGAATATAAATAAATTTATTATACATCTTGGTAAAGCTAAACTGAAGTCATATGTGACAAACGTATACAATAAAATCTGGTATCAATAAAAGTTAAGATATGTTAAATCACAATTGAAATAAATAAACATTTTTGGTTGCACGTGTTATGTTGGACTTCAAACGTCATTATTGTTGACTAATATTGTTGTTTAGGTGTATCTAATCTTATGATTTTATAGTGTTAGGTCTTAGACACTGATTGTTGTAGGACCGGCCATAATTGTTAAGAAAACGAGATAATTGGCATATTCATTCTTCACACTTCAAAATAAATCTTGTTCACATTACAAGCTGATGTGACATCAATAATGGTTGATATTTTCACATGGACAGCCTATTGTTAGTCTCCGTTCAAGAAAAAAACAAAATTGAAACTCTACTGATTTATAGAAATCAATATTAAAAATTAATTTTCAAATAAACAAACATCAAAAAACAATTTTCATAAAAAAAGCTATTTTCGGTAAAAAAAAAGAAAGTATTAGGAAATTTTTCAAAATTAAAAGAAAAACGCTAAAAAAACATTTCAAAATAAACTTTATAAAATTTTAGAAAAGAACTTTATGTAAAATTAATGACATTTTTTAAAAATAAATAAAAATATTTTTATTACGAAATTATAAAAAATATACCAAAAAATTACATTTTTTTAACAATTTCTTTTTAATAGCGCGTTCTAAAATTTTATTTTCTTAAAAAATAATCATAAAACAATTTTATAAAAAATGATAAACAAAAGTTATAATTTTTTTGAATTCTTTCTGAGGTTTATAGGTTATTTTTTGAACTTAAATTATGATTTTATTATGATGCATACATAAATTAAAATTAAAGACTTCTAAATTAAGAAGAGAGATATTTTCGATAAAAGAAAGTTTAATTTGTTTAAAAGAAACAAAAAGAAAACAGAACTATTTAAAATGTTGTATTCACTCAAGAAATATTCATGAAATTAAAAGAGGGGGTTGAACTAGTAAAAAAAGACGAATGGTGGCCCCTTTTCACATTGTTCGGATAATCATACGAGCTTTTTGTGGCAGATTTCTCAACAAAGCGGCAATCATAACACCCGAAGACAAAATCAACCCAGATGGATCGGCATCCGAGCCGTGGAATCTCTGTAGCATCCAGCAGATTGAAGAAGTCAAATGTTTATTAAAAGTTGTACCCGTATGGGCCGCTGGCATCACATACTCCATAGCAATGGCCCAACAAACCCAATACGTTGTTTTCCAAGCCCTTCAATCCAACAGGCGTTTCTTTAGCTTCAAATTCCAAATCCCAGCTGCTTCTTACACCGTGTTCACCATGATCACTTTAGTCATCTTCGTACCCATATATGACCGCATCATCGTCCCCCAACTCCGCCGCATCACCGGAAAGGAAGGCGGCATATCACTCCTACAAAGAATTGGGTTCGGGATATCGTTAACGGTTGTAGCTTCACTCGTTTCTGCTTTCGTGGAGGAGAAAAGAAGAAACCTTGCCCTTACGAAACCCACATTAGGCTATGAACCCCACCGAGGGGCGATTTCATCAATGTCTGCTTTATGGTTGATTCCACAATTATCCTTGGCAGGGTTTGCGGAATCATTTACATCCATAGGCTTAGTTGAGTTTTACTACAAACAGTTTCCTGAAAACATGAGAAGTGTTGCCGGAGCGTTTTTCTTCTGTGGAATGGCGGCATCAAGTTATATAAACAGTTTCTTAGTGACGATTATTCATCGGACGACAGAAGGGGCTGCCACCGGAAACTGGTTGCCGGAGGATCTTAACAAGGGTAGACTGGACTACTTCTATTTCTTGATAACCACTATTGGGATCTTGAATTTAGGCTACTTTCTGGTAATTTCAAGGTGGTACAGGTACAAAGATATCAGCCACAGCCATAGTCGTGGTGCTGCCACAGTGGAAATGGAGAAGAAATCTGATAAAGCTCTAGTTTGAAAATGAAAAAACCATATTTATAAGTAGAAAATGAGGCTGCTAGAATCGAGATCATCAAGCTATAGGGGTAACACTACGTCTGTACTAAGATTAATCAAGATCATCAAGCTATAGGGGTAACTGTACTAAGATTATGTCCATGAATATGTATGATAATCTTTGTTTGGCTTGTAAACCAATCCACCCCAGATGAAGTAATTGTTTTTCGCAGCTTTGTTTTTAAAATATAAATAAAATGAAAAGGAGATAAATACTCAGCTTCCGCCCAGAACTCTCTTCAGATCAGATTTCTGTTCAGTAGTAAGCCTTGATGGGTACGCGACATCAAACTTGATCTTCAAGTTACCTTTCTTTCTAGGCTCTTTCGAAATTGGCATTCCTTCATTGCCAACCATTAGCTCGTACCCTGGTTTCACCACTTCTGTGACCGGGATCACCAAATTTCTTCCATCGAGAGTTGTGAGTTCAAGGGTCTTTCCGGTGAGAGCTTCCAATAGTGATATTTCTTGATTTACCAGTAAATCATTACCTTCCCTCGTGAAAACACCATGTGGCTTTTCATCTATGATAAATATAAGGTCAGCTGCTATGACACCAGGTTCTTGGTTACCCTTCTCTGGGAAGGTAATTTTTGTCCCCTTTTTCCAACCGGGTTTTATCTCAATGGTTAAGATCTCCTCAACGGTGCGGATCTTACTGCATCACAGTTGATAAAAAGTAACTGATAAGACCCTCCAAAATTGTAGATGTGGTTTACTTTAATAAATGTGAAGCTAGTTCATGTGTTGAAATTAGAAACATAGATAAACATTTAAAAAGGGTAGATATATATACAGAAATATGATTCATTAGTTGCAAAAAAACATCTTAAAAAAGCTAGTAGTGTAACACCTGAGTTTTTATACTTTTTATGATGTAAAGGCTTAAATATGAAGTTACTGAAATTTGAAAATTCTAAGAAAATATCAACTACAGATGTAGACTATGTTTTAGATATGAGGGAAAAGGGAACATGTGAGCGTTAACAATTTCTAATTAAGCGTGACACTCGAAATAAACAGAAAGAAAGTTAAGGGAGGATCGGTGCAAATGTGAAAAGAATCTAGGTAGTAAAATGTAAATAAAAAAATAAATGAAGTTGAGTAGGATATTTAATATATGTAACCAAAGTTTGTATGAAGATCCTATGGTGTTTCAATTGAATTAAAATGCAAGTATGCTACGGAGTACGCTGTAGTTTCATAGATAGATAGCTACCATGTGTTAGAAAACTAAATCAGTAGACTAGACCCGTTTAAGGGGGGTTCTATTGACGTGCCTTTGTACTCTATTGGGCGAGAATGAAGATAAGTAAATTTGGTTGGAATTAACAAATATTTTGATGGAATGTTAGTATCAATGTTGAAACATCACTACACATGTTGTAAGTTTATATGAGCTGGACTACTTGAATATATGCATGAATTGTTGTATAATCAGATAAGTCTACGAAAGAAAGTCAAGATTAGGTAGCTCCTAGAGGAAATTAGAGTAGCCCTATGTATGCAAAAATAAAATAAAATATATAAACAGTATCTAAAGTTGAAATCTCATAAGTAGGTTAAATTTGAAGCAGATGTCCATTTTAGTTTCGTTTAAGTTCAACTGGTATGAACATGTTTGACAGGACAATTTCAAATTTGTGACAATGCTTGGATCCCCTGAGACAATGCTATTTCAAGTGTGAGGCAATTTAAAGTGAATATTATTAGTTAAGGCGCTTGAATTATCAAAGAAAATTGCATTAAAGATCAATTATGTGTTGAAAGAGGGGATTTAGAGATTCTGTTAAAAAATTTACACAGGGCATAAGGTTAAAGTTTAGGATGTTAAAACTTACAAGTAGCAACCTAATTTACTGAAACAACGCATTTGTAAGTTGGTAACCATGACTGCTTTAACTAACATATATTGTGATAGAATCTGAATTTTTGGAGATAAAAAATGTCGAATAGTTGATGATAGATTAGCCAAATTCGAGATGGCAACTCTCCAAATTACAACTGAGTTCTTGAAGCAAAATAAGCATAATGAAAACTAATTAGAAACTGGGAATTAAACTAAACTACAGCTGCAGTTACGAAACGTCTTCTACCCCCCACTTAGTTAGCCACTTTTATAAAACTGCTGTTTAATTAGTAAAGGATCCAAGTTGGATCTGATTATCCAGGTTAGGACCTCCGCAGACCCATTTTGTGAGGTCTGGGTGACCCGTTTGCGTTGCTGGACATATATTTGCATGGGAATTGTAACAAATAGTTGATAAACAAGCAAACAAATGTACCATTTCCCACTCATAAACCCGGGTCTGAGAAGGGTGAGATAAGGGCAAACCTTACCACTATCCTGGGAGATAGAGAAGTTGCTCCCAAATGAGACACAAACCTTCCTCTTTTTTTAGTGTGTACTAGTAGCAGGCCAAGACATCTAGGGAGAATGGCAAACAAAAACAGTGGTAGGGCAGGCGAAGACACCAAGATAAAGCTATGACGGGCATCTCCTTTGCTCACGTTTATAACTAACGTCATTAGAAGAGTGTATCCACAGCAATTAGCAAGTTCTGGTTAGGAATTATTTTCATCCAGTGCACATCTAAGGTCATTTATTTGCCTTTTATGACAAGTTGACAACTCAATTGTTTCACTCTTTCATTCTTCATCGAATAATTGGGTATAGAATAAATTGTCAGTCTAAAAGTAGAATAATAGATTCCAAATTCCCAGCATTACTTCCAAGCTACCAAAATGTTAACTAAATCCAGTTTTCTGCTTCAATCTATTCCAAAATGTTTCTGATATGTTAAAATTTTGGATAGTTATCTACGTGTGCTCATTGTCATGCTTGCTTCAGGACACCTGAATAAAACCTTTATCCCAAAACACTTGATAAGTGTCCCTAAAACTGTATTTAAGAAGGAAAAACTAACCACTGTTTACTAATTTGGAAGCTTAATCAATACCACTTATGCTTGGCTACTACACGCCAAATTTGACTGGATGCATAATTTACCATAAAAATATCAATATCCTCAAAAACTTATAATAGCATATACATTCTTATACTAAAGCTAGTCTTATACTCCAAAGAAGAGAGAAATCTACTCATGTCTAACCACTACTTCATAAACCTACAATCAAAACTCGATGTTGACAATCTTAACGACTTATTACTTTCATAGTTAAACATGTCTCTAACTAAATAAGCTTTGAATTTGAAAATATATTCTCAAGTCCCACAGCTTCCTTCTTCACAGGCCTTGGGATTTATGTGATAGATATCAAACGATTCCCCTTTCATGACATCTTCATTGTTTCCTAATTTATCCTTGCAAATTCTGACAAATAACTAACTACTTGTGTTCATCATTGCGTAAAACCTTCATCACAGTCACACCTCAAAGAATTACATTATGTACACCAAGAAAAAGGACTTGTTGTGCCCTAAAAGAAACCAAATAAAATCACAAGCTCAAATATAGATCAAGTCTAACGGATTTAACAGCACATACCAAAACTTGTGTCCATTTTGCAGTTGGATATATAACCCCATTTTCAGAAGTGTGGAAGCTAGTAACAAACACGGACTTGGAGAATCTTGATTGATGAGGAAAGAGAAAAACATACCCGGAAGAATCGAGAATGGTCCTAGAGATCTTCATCTTCTTCTTGGCACCCTTGTAAAGATCCAACAAGCTACAAGACAACAAATTCTCCACCGCAGGAGCCTTCTTTGCCGACGAAGAAGTAGTCTCCCCATTCCTAAAATGCCCATCTTTAAACCCCCCTCCAAACAATTCGGCGTAAATGTCCTCCGCATCCCTAGGGTTAAATCGAAAATCAGGATTAGGATGCTGCTGCTGCTGGTGGTGATTATTGTTGTGGTAACCGCGGCCGGAAGAGGAGGGCGGAGGATGGGAGGACTTGAGAGCTTCTTCGCCGTAGAGATCGTAGATCTGGCGCTTCTGGGGGTCGCTGAGGACGTCGTAGGCCTCGGAGATCTGCTTGAATTTGGCCTCCGCTTCGGTTTTGTTGGTGTTTAGGTTTTTGTCGGGATGCCAGATCATGGCGAGGCGACGGTAGGCTTTCTTCAGGTCTTCGTCGCTGGCGTTCCGATTGACTTTCAGTATGTTGTAATAATCGATTCCCATTTTGTTGTTGAATTGGCAAAGGAACGTGGCGGAGGAGGGTTTGGAGGTGAAAACGTTGGCCGGAAAAAAGCGATTGGAGTGGATTAAGGTTTATGAAGATTGACGAAGAAACATTTGGGTGGGTCCACACCTAGCATATAAATCAAGGACCGACCATAGTCCTACAAAAATGTTTGAGTAAATTATGGATTGCGTCCTGTGGTTTGTACTTTTGTTTGGAATGAGTCCAAGTTGTGAGAAATTTCTAATTGAAGGGCTGTGGTTTCCATTTCTTCTGAATTGAGTCCCTGAGCCTAACAGAGTTAAAATTTTCTGTTAAGTCAGAGGGGTATTTCAGTCATTTACACCTCAGGGACTACTTATGTAAATTTATATGTTTTTGAAAACGTTAGGGGGTATTTCTGTAATTACTTAAAAGTAATTAAAACTTAAAAAAAAAGAATAAAAAACACCCACACTGCCCACACTGTTGAAACCCGAATTGGTTCGTCGGAGAGAACGGAAACCTCGGCGATAACATCGGCGGCAGGCACCCGAACGGCAGCGGCGACGGCGGCACCGCGAAGTCCGGCGGCGGGAGAGAATTCGGCGCCTGTGTTTGCGGGGTATTTCTGCTGCTATTCGCGACCAAGGAACGACCCAGTGGGTCTCGGTTTACACACGGGAGAAAGAGAGGAGAAGATTTGGGTCATAAAACCCTAGCGCCGCCGTGATGCTGTCGTGGCGCGGTTACCCTTAGGGTTCCGCCGGATCCGTAACCGTTAGGGTAACGGCGGAGAGCGAGAGTGGGATGCGGCTGTCACCGCCGGATCCGTCGCATTGCAGCTTCCATTAACGGAGCTTCCTTCAACTTCATCTCCTCGTTGCTCTTCTCCGTTCTCCTCTTCAGATCTGCTGTTTTCTGCGATCAATCACTAGTTCCAGGCCTTTACGTATTCGGAGACTCGTTAGTCGACGTCGGAAACAACAATCACCTCTCTCCTTTGCTCGCGAAAGCCGATTTTCCTCACAACGGCGTCGATTTCCCCACCGGAAAAGCTACCGGACGGTTCAGTAACGGTGACCAGAGTTGAGTAGCTGCAATGCGACGGTGACCGGAGTCATATTTTTAAAAAACCTAGGAATTTACATAACAGGTCCCTGAGGTGTAAAATGACTAAAATGCCCCTCTGACTTAACAGAAAATTTTAACTCTGTTAGGCCCAGGGACTCAATTCAGAAAAAATTAAAACCACAGCCCTTCAATTAGAAATTTCTCACAACTTGGACTCATTTCAAACAAAAGTGCAAACCACAGGGACGCAATCCATAATTTACTCAAAATGTTTCTTTGGTAATCGGTTTATGCTCATGACTTTATGTTAAATTTTTAACGAAAAGAATAGATAACTATCGAAAACTTATGAACATACGAGTAATAAGGATCGGGTATATGACGATTATGAGACACCACTCTATAATAATGGGCATGAGCCCTATTGCTCGTGATTTACTAGCCTTTTTATGATAGATTTGAAATATTTATTGGTAAGGTTATCTCTAAACGAAGAACAAAGCTCATTCCGAAAGCGAAGAAAATAAGCATTTGTTTAAAGGAAACTTAGACGGGGCTCAACCAGTACATTATCTTTCAGATCTTGAATACCAAAACATGATAGAGAAGAAATATACGAGAAGGAGCATGCACGAGGTATTCGACCTCACATGAAAATTAGGGACTCGCGTATGACACCCAGCCGTCAAAAGATGAGGATGAAGATCAAACACCATCACTCAGGCCCGTATTGAACACACAAAATATAATGTGAACTCATAATTTTATTATAACTTGAGAAAATATGTTCAAAACTCAAAATTAGAATACTTGTTCTCTCATGCCTATGCACTTGATATTAGAGAACAATATATAGGAGAAAAAACTTGACCCTCTAGAAAAACTCTTAACCTAATATAACTCCTAGTTAATTATTATTTCCTTTAAAATAATTAAAAATAGGTTTTCTAGTTATTTACCAACTCCTTTAGACATTAGGGAAGTTTGACTAAAAAAGTCGCAGGGGCGAAAAGTCACGGATCCTAATCCCAAGGGGGGGGATTCTTAATATATAAACAAAAATTTAGAAAAAATCGTAAAAACTAGCACTACAGCAAAAAAACCCAGGGGGGGAGTCCCTTATATGCTTCGCCAGTGTCTTTAGATAAATAAATAGGTTGGGCTTGTATGGGCTCGCATAACCCATAAGTTGGAATTAAGCCCAACAATCACAACCAGTCTGATCAGTTCATGTAGGTTTCAGTTTTACCCTCACTGTTTGAAGGCTTGGAAGATTTCGGACTGAGTCAGAAGTTTTAAAAAAGCAGACCGTCAGCAAAAAAATTTGCATGGGTCAGATGTTTCGGACCGGGTCAACCAGTTTTTTAAGCCAAACAAATACGTTGACCAGTGACCGAGTCAGTGATCAGATCTAAACGGACCAGGTCAGGCGTTTTTAAACAGTCCCTTACCCGATTCCTAACCCGAACCAACTCCGGTTTTTGACACTTGTTGACCAGACTGGAACTGGTTCCTCTGGTTTGAACACCTTTAGACGATGGTATTTTGGCTCAAATTAAAAGACTGGGAAAGCTGGGCCTGGGCTCAAATAGACCCATAATTTGGCAGATACATATGAAGATTTGCAGAAGACGAAGCCCGTAACAAAAAGGCCCATTCATTAATCAGGAAAGAAACCTGCAAAGCTTGATATTAATTTCAGTTAAGAAACCCAGAAATATGCAAACAAACAAATTTCTTTGGATTCATATCATCAATACATTTATAAAGAAAGCCAAAAAAACAAAAATAGAAGTTAAAATTCTCAGAAGTAAGCCCGATTAGACATGAAACAACCAAAAGGGAAACCCGTTACATTTATACAACACAAAAATATATAGATATATACAACTTAAAGCAAAAGCCGAATCCACAATCGTTTCGCCACAAGCTCCTCTGAACCCGACATGCAAATCCCTTTCAACATGAACACAAACAAAATGAAAGAATACTTCTGTGGACCTTCATTACTTCAAACTACGACACTTTGACCGGTCAACCCATCATCGAGCCTCAACGATCCATCCTTCATCAAATTGACACTTAAGCTCTTGAATCTCTCTCTTGAGTATTGCCGTGATGCCTTCCTCCAATCAGTTCCGGATTTCATCATTGCAACGAACTCCTCGAAACTAATTTGACCATCCTGCAACCATGTTTGACCAACCATTAGAAGTCAACAAATCAACATATACGAGTCAAGGTGATAACGACTGATAGATTTAGAATCTATTTACTTATGAATGGGTCGATTATTTACTAGAATAATATAAATATTCTTATCCTATATTTTAATAATTTACCTTATCTGTATCGACTTCTTTCATGATTTCATTAAGTACTTGGATGTCTGCTTGACCCGGTTCATATAACACTTGTTCTAGCTCATCAAGCTCGATATAACCACTTCCGTCTTTATCAAAAAACATAAACGCTTTCCGAAGATGTTCGTCATTTTCCATCTTTTGCAAATGAATGGTCACGGCTACAAACTCTCCATACTCGAGTACTCCATTGCCATCAACATCGGCCTTGTGAATAAACAAATGGTAAGAATTTTAGTACTCAAATCTTTATTTTCCAAAATAATATTTGTATATGACAGACATACCACATCCATGAGTAATCGGATCTCGGGTTCAGCCAACTGAGAACCAACTTTCTTTAATCCGGATTTCAGTTCATCAAATGTAACTTTCCCGTCGCCATCAGAGTCCATCAACGTAAACATATCTTTTATTACTTCAACTTCTTCGATAGACAAGTGCTCTGCAATCACCTACACCATCGAACCAACATCACAAAACCTTAGGTACACTTTAATATAAGATCCAATATGCGGTTATTGGTTTTTAAATAGTCATATGTAGAAGCGAAAACGGGCATATGGTGCTTACTCTCAATGCTTTCTTTTTGAATCTGTTCATCACTGAGAATTGCTTGAGTCTTGTTCTCACTATATCCCCTAACGGGACATTTGAGGCTTTCTTCTCGTTTTGTATCCATGGATGTTCTGCAAGAAATGAGAAAATGACGGATAATGTTAAGTTGACTTTGACTAAACAATCAAACAAACATACATAGAAAAATCTCACTCAAATGGTAGGGTGGGATGAGGGCAAACATAAAGAGGTTGCTGACATTGACTATTATGGTCAAATGATGATGTTTCAACATCATTAACAAACATGATTTGTAAATGTCAGGAGAAATATCCAAGAAATAAAACATCCTTCTCAACAATCAATATCATTAGCAAATGCTGGTACTAGGACTTCTAGTAAAGTTGAAACAACTCATGCTCGAGTAGTGTTAAGTTTTGACTAGAAAAGTCAAAAGACAACTCTTGAACTTACCAAGAACTTGTTGGGCAGTTAATCGCTTCTTGGGATCGGGTTCTAGCATCTGTTTAACTAGACTTTTAGCATTTTCAGAAATTTGAGGCCATGGTTCCCTCTTGAAATCAAGAACACCTCGAAGAATTGCTAAAGCAACACCTTGTTCGGTTTCTGTAATCAAACAAGCAAAGATAAAAGATTAGCATCAAATGATTCAAATCAAAAAAGCCAGTCAACATGTCTCGAGTTTGTAGTAATACCTGCCCAGAATGGAGGAACCCCACATAATAATATATACAAAATAACCCCGGCACTCCATATATCAACTTCTGGACCATAATTTCGCTTCAAAACCTCCGGTGCCATGTAGTAAGGGCTACCCACAATTTCAGAAAATCTTTGCCCTGATAACAGATTAAGTAAAAGGTTAGATAACTGCTATAACCATGTCTTTTTTTACTAGTTTTGAAACACTAAGAGTTGCCTAGAAACTAGAGGTACAAGATACTCAGGTTAGCGGATCAGGTAACGGGTCAAAACAGTTTCTTGCTGAAACAGGTCGAATATAAATCTTCTTATAATGGTTCAGGTGGAGTCAACCCAAAAACACTTTTTGTCTACTTCTTAAGATTTTTTACAAAATAAGATACGATTAATGATATAAATCTTCTTAGTATACCGATTTAGGGGGTTTTATATATTAAAAGAATACTTTGTGTGACTTTCACCAATTTAAACGCGTTCCCTTTTGATTCAAGCGTTTATTCGACCGTTTATGATTAAAAAGAACACCCAAAAAAACTCATTCATAAGTAAATAGACACCACCTATACAAGAAACCAAAGTTTATGGTTCGAGCCCATGACTTGTTGGTCAAAAAAGAGCAGCTTATAAGTTTCTTGATCTTGGGATCTAGCCCCTGAACATATCTTCATATTTGACTAAATTAACACGAAAATGACATCAAAATGGAATCTAATCATTCAATCCAACACCACCTACTCCCCTACTCCAAACCTTCCATACCCTTTTGAAAAATTCGTTGATTTGATCATATTTTATTAGGGAAAATAATTAGTGAATTTCTGTAAATAATATAACTGAAACAAATAATTAAGGAAGAACCAAGATCAAGATCTCGAACTTAAATCTAAAGATTTCATACACCCAATTAACGATGCCCTAATTAAAGATCCAATTAAGAAACAGATTGAAATACCTGGCTTGAAGAACACAGAAAGCCCAAAATCAATAGCTTTCAGAGCCGAATTCTCTTTCTTATTAGCAAACAAAAAATTCTCCGGCTTCAAATCTCTATGAATCACCCCATTCTCATGACACATCCTAACCACCTCCGCCACCGTCTTCGCAATTCCGGCCGCCGCACGCTCACTATAATGCCCTCTAGCCACAATCCGATCAAAAAGCTCCCCACCTTCACAAAGCTCCATCACCAAATGAACCGCTTCAAGATCCTCATAAGAAGCCCGGAGCTTGACTATATTCCCGTGCTCCGGCAGCGTCGACATGATCGCCACCTCCCGCCGGACGTCCTCCACGTCGATGGCGGTTCGGAGCTTTTTCTTGGAAATCGATTTACACGCAAAAGCTTGCTTCGTTTCTCTATCGGTGCAGAGATACGTTACTCCGAACTCGCCCCGGCCCAACTCCCGGCCCAGTATGTACTTGTCGGAGATCCGGGTCCGGTGGGTGGCGAACTGGGCGAAGTCGTTGAGAACCCGGATGGGGACCGGGGTTTCGGCGTAGGGGTTGGGTTTTCTTTGTTTGATGTTCTTTTTCTTGTCTCCTTGTGGGGTGGGGGGCGGTTGGTAGTGTTTGGATTCCGGCGCGTCTGGTCGGAGACAGGTGGTGCAGTTGCCCATGGTGGTGGCGGTGAGGGAGGAGAGGGGTTAATTTAGTAATTTGATGTTGGTATGATCGCCGGAAAATGAAGATTTGGAGAGGCGGGCATTTCACGGCAGATGGGAGTTATGAAAACAAAGGGAAAACGCGGGGTAGAGGAAGGAAAAGGATGTTTTCTTTTTCTCGCTCAAAGTCAAATATATTGTTCCAACATGTTTATTATTATTATTATTATTTACTTATAGTATTTTATGTTATTCTAAAACCTAAACAAAATACAACTACTAAATCTATTAAAACTCAATATTATATTCAATCTCTCAATATTTGGCATTATAATAATCTTTGGCAAGCATGATTTACAAGCCTTCACTTCATTGTTTTCTAGCAAATTCCAATTGATAGGATTATTATACTCCTAAAGCATGATTTACAAGCCTTCACTTCATTGTTTTCTTATTCATCCTCAAAGCCTATGGTACAACATGTCAATGCACGTTCTTATCCGTCAAAGAGAAGGACATCGGTGGTTGGGTTATTGGGCGAATGGTTATGGCCTGGCACGAGGGTCTTCGTCCTTCCTTCACTGTGCAACAACCTTCTTCGTCCTTTAACCACTGTTTACCTATTCCTCTTCACTGTTTCCATCAATCTTCTGTGTCATATTGAAAATGCTTTGTGTAAAGGTTAATCAGCGTATATGGTTTGACTTATCGCTCTCTCTTCACATGTTGTTTCTCTCTCTACCTCTCTCTTTTCAATACGAAGTAGAAACCCTAAAATGGTGAAGGATTCAAATCTGATTTTTCATCTACGCAAAAGAAATAACGAGTCGGTTTCCATTTTCTACTATCTCTTGCTGAAGAAGGCAACGGACGGAGGCGGCGATCAATGGTGAGGAACGGCGTCGATGGTGTCGGTTTGCAGAAATCCGAATGTCTGGTACGTACGTACAAAACCCGTCATCCTATTTTACAAACACGATTTTGTGGGTTGTGTGGGTCTGGATTGTTTTGTGTATTCAATAATTTGCAGGTTCGGGGCTTTTGGGGCTCTTGGTTGTCTTCATAACCTACCGTCAAAGAGAGGTGCGTATCTACACCCTAATTTCGCTAATTTTATTTTATCAATTTCATTTCATTTTGCTGAGATGGAGACATTACCTTTACACGGTTTATTATGGGTTTCGGTTGGATCTAGGTATTCATATTTATCATGTGATTTCTTCTGGATGTAGTCCCGGGTTAGTGATTTTGAAAGAACAATGGTTGTGTATTTGCTTTGTATTTTTTTTTTATTTCTTCAATTTCTAAATTGCAAGTTATATTCAATGACCAATTTTCAAAATCAAAATTGCTTCTTTCAGAATTCCGGGCCGCCACCTAACGTTTCCCATCAACTGGAAGATATACAGATCTTAAGGGTAATATTCTTCGATTATGTTTTATTTACTCCATTCATGCTTATGTTTGTTTTCCCCAATATTTCTTGCTTCAACCTACACATTTTATTTGTTAGATTTAAGGATATTAGGCCTATTGGCTGAGCTTTAACGAGGTTAAGTATTTATATGTTAAACATTTACAAACAGAAGATGGTGGAGTCATTATTTTTCAAGAATTAGAAACTGAGTAAGAATTAAAATTTAAGGTCTTCCATCACTATTGTTAGGCAATAGCAACTGTGCATACATTTGTTCATACGAAATTTATAAACAGAAGAGATGGTGGAGTTATTATTTATCCATATTAAATTCAATTGGGTTTTAAGTTTCATAGGTTAGAATCATTGAAACATAATGTTCAAATAACATATGGAGGATGTATTAACCTTACCTCCACCACCGTCAATGTAAAATCGACCTTTTCGACCTTTGCAGAATCGTCAAAATCCCTACCTCGGACTCTATTGATTCGTTTTTTTTTGTGGTTACAATTGCAAAATCGTTTAATTCTGCGAAAGAGAAGAGACAGTTGCTCAAAAAGTATGTTCTCGATCTGATGATTTACTCTCCGAACATGCACCTTCCAAGGTTTGCATACTCTATCTATCGATTCAATTTAAAAATGGTTAGTAATCGATTTGAATTGAATATTTATTTTTTAGTAGAGACGGAATAACGAACAACAAAAGACTTGAAGGAGGAAGCAGGTGGGACCACCACATGAGCAAACTAAGCCCAGAGAGATGCATAAGTTGCTTCAGGTATGTGGACTACAAGTCAGGTATTGAAACGACAATGAGGATAATAAATCAAATAGTAACATCTCTACATGTCCATGCCTTTTATTGAAATGTGATTTAATGTTGAAAAACCATACATGAGTCTGAGCTTTTTGTGTGAAGCTATGAGCACAACATGTTCGATTGCATACTTAAAATGGCCTTTTGATGATTCTGGTCAACATGATGTTGAAGATATCAGGTTCGGTCCCATAAACATGGCTATGTTATTTCTGTTGGCATCATTTTA